>CM038672.1:71053650-72273892 GCA_021605145.1 Aegilops bicornis
TTCCGTACTATGGGTCTACATGTACCCCGCGCTCCTGACAGGTTGACCCATTTGCACTTAAACAAAGGGACCTTCAAATCATGTCCATAATCAAGTTCCCATATGTCCACTATGTACCATAATATGTGTCCTTTCCCCTCTTGGTTGCTGCATCAAAGCGGACACCGCTGTTTTGGTTGGTGCTCTTGGGATCTTGGGCGATCGTGTAAAATGTATTCCCATTTATCTCGTACCCTTTGTAAGTCAATATAGTCGAAGATGGTCCCCTGGACAACGAGTACATCTCATCACAAATAGTGTTGTCACCTCTGAGACGTGTTTCCAACCAACTGCCGAAAGTGCTTATGTGTTCACATGTAATCCAGTCGTCACACTGCTCCGGGTGTTTGAAGCGCAGACTGTTCTTGTGTTCATCGACATACAGGGTCACCAAGGTAGAGTTCTGTAGAACTGTGTAGTGTGCTTGAGACCAAGAATGCCCGTCCCTGCATATTATTGAGTCCCCTCCAAGCGTGCCTTTTCCAGTCAGTCTCCCCTCATACCGCGATTTAGGGAGACCAATCTTATTAAGGCCAGGAATGAAGTCAACACAAAATCCAATGACATCCTCTGTTTGATGGCCCAGGGAGATGCTTCCTTCTGGCCTAGCACGGTTATGGACATATTTCTTTAGGACTCCATGAACCTCTCAAAGGGAACATATTGTGTAGAAATACGGGGCCCAGAATGGCAATCTCGTCGACTAGATGAACTAGGACGCAAGGCCATGATATTGAAGAAGGATGGTGGGAACACCAGCTCGAAACTGACAAGACATTGCGCCACATCACTCCTTAGCCTTGGTATGATTTCTGGATCGATCACCTTCTGAGAGATTGCATTAATGAATGCACATAGCTTCACAATGGATAATTGGACATTTTTTGGTAGAAGCCCCCTCAATGCAACCGGAAGCAGTTGCGTCATAATCACGTGGCAGTCATGAGACTTTAGGTTCTGGAACTTTTTCTCTAGCATATTTATTTTTCCCTTTATATCCGACAAGAAGCCAGACGGGACCTTAATACTGAGAAGGCATTCAAAGAATATTTCCTTCTCTTGTTTGGTAAGAGCGTAGCTGGCAGGACCTTCATACTGCTTTGGAGGCATGTCGTCTTTTTCGTGCAAATGTTGCAGGTCCTCCCGTGCCTCTGGTGTATCTTTTGTCTTCCCATACATGCCCAAGAAGCCTAGAAGGTTCACGCAAAGGATCTTCCACTAGTGGAATTAGCTTATTTGCCGTCAGCCAAGTCTTTGTCGTCTGCTGGCTGACGGCAAAGAAGGTCTTTGCCATCCGCTTACAGAAACCGGACGGCAAAGAACTGGCTGATGGCAAAGAACGGTCTTTGCCATCAGCCAACTCTTTGCCGTCAGCTATCGGACGGCAAAGAGAGTGGTGGTCCCCACTAATGAGCTGATTAAAAAAACGTAACGGCCCCCTCTTTGCCGTCAGCTAGCGGTCGGCAAGGAGAAAAAAAGCTGACGGCAAAGGTTTGGCGGACGGCAAACAACTAACCTAACTAACGGCGAGACCCACCCCGCCCCGGATCCATCTCTCTGTTTCTCTCCCTCTATCCTCCCCGTGCCACCACGCTGCCGCCCCCGCCGCCAGCCGTCGCCCCCACCACCTGCTGCCGCCTCCGCCACCCGCCGCCGCCCCACCCCTGCAGCCGCCACCACCATGATCACCCCACCACCGCCGCCACTTGCCCTGTCGCCCCACCACCCGTCGCCTCACCCACCCACCGATGCCCGGCCGTCGCCCCACCACCACGCCGCCCGCCCACCACCTCGGCCACCGCCGCCGCCACCCGCCACCGTGGCCCCATCGCCCCCGCCTCCCTGCCGGCTCAGGGCCGCCGCTCACCGCCCCTCCCCCCTGATGAGCTCCACCGCCCCGGCCGGAGCCCTGCGACCCCCGTCGCCACCGCCACCCTGCTGTGGCGAAGCCCCGGCCCCCGTCGGCTCCGGTGAGTTATTTTTCTTTTTTTTTTGCTATATAATTGTTAGTGTTAGGTTTAGTTCTAGATATATATGTCTTAGTGTTAGATTTAGTACATGGGTTTTAGATAATTAGTCATATAATTAAAAGAAGTAGAAAAAAGATGAAAAAAGAAGAAGAAGAAAAGAAGAATGTGTAGAAGGTGCTCTTTGGCCTTCCAGAGGCCGACGGGGTCATATATTTGTGGATTATGAGTTAGGTCATATATTTTTTGATTTTGTTTTGCAAAACATCATAAATATTTGTGTTTATCGGGTGGATTCAAATGTGCAGTTGTTCCGTCGCTGCGAGGGTGTGGTGTTTGACAACCTCCCCGTGTGTTTGACAAGCTCCGCCCATGCGTTCGTTGGTGAGCACAAATGACATCTCCTCCTCCCCCCTTCATTTGCTCTATTCCGGTCTTCGTGCCGATGAAACTTGCTAGCTATAGGTGTCAATCATCAGTATGCGTAACCACTATGCGTCTCCCGTTCGAAAGGGTTACATCTATAAATATGCATGCATTTGCATATTTATAACTGTGATTCTTTCGAACTGTCTAATGCTATCCATGGACAGCCCGAGTATGTGTAGATTGGGTTCATTTTCCCATATGCTTTGCTCCTGTTCCGACGCATAAATTTCGTTAGTGCCTCCCCTGTTGTTCACCGGGTACACATCCTCTCTGTTTATTGCAGAGACGTGTATTAGGAGAACATCGGGGAAGTGCTGCCAAAATTTTGCGTCGGATCAGGAGCATAGCATGGGAAAAGGAACCCAATCTACACATACTCGGGTGGGATTAGGACCTATCATTACCTATTAGAGTGTAGGTTGCATGGACGTAATAAAATTGACAAACTAGATCAACTGATGAATATATACATGGTGAATTATATATATATATATATATTTGTTGTGTGTCTAGTAGCTCTGAAAGTCAAGATGAGTGATCGTGCATGGATGTACACTTGTCACACTGGTCAGAACAAATGGAGCACTGAATGGTTCACAAAAAACAAGGCATTTGTGCAAGCTGCATTTGCAAATGGCCAGAGGAAAACCTGGTGCCCCTGTTCCCGGTGCGATAATTGGGAAAAGAGGACAGAGGCTGAAATGGGCAAACACCTGCAGAAGAGTGGTTTTACGCCCAATTATATGGTGTGGACATTTCATGGTGAGTCTGCCCAACGTGACCGAGCTGAGGTGGTTCGTCGTCGCACCGACGAGCATGGTACCGGGATGGAAAACATGGTGCAGGACATGGATGATGCTCGGGATTCCGACGAGGAGATGGATGAATCTGCAAAGGCCTTCAATGAAATGTTGGAGTCTTCAAAACGTCCGCTCCACGAGCACACTGAGCTTTATCAGTTGGATGCCATCTCACAAGTAATGGCTCTGAAGGCTCAGTTCAACTTGGGAAGAGAATGCTACGACGCAATTATGATAGTATTTGGATGCTTTCTACCCAAAGGCCATGTAATGCCTGCAAACCTGTACCAGTCGGACAAAATCCTCCGTGCACTGAAGATGCCCTATGAGAAGATACATGCCTGTGAGAAAGGATGTGCCTTATTTAGGCTTGAATATGCGGACTTGAACTATTGTCCCATTTGCAAGTCTTCCAGGTATGTTGTGGTAGACAACGGTATGGGTGAGAAGACGCAGACCAAAATCCCCGTTAGTGTTCTTCAGTATATGTCAATCGTACCAAGACTTCAACGTCTTTTCATGGTTGAAGAGACGGCCAGACAGATGACATGGCACAAAACGGGCAAAAGAACCGAACTAGATGCAGATGGGAATCTGATGATGGTACACACATCGGATGGTGTTGCGTGGAAGAAGTTTGATGAATTACATGATGACAAAGCGGCAGATCCGAGGCATCCTCGAGTCGGCGTCAGCATGGATGGGTTCAGTGTGTTTGGTCTGACGGCAACCCAATACAGTTGTTGGCCCGTATTTGTCTTTCCACTCAATCTCTCCCCCCCCCCCCCCCCGGGACAGATTATGCAAAGAAAGAACATTTTCCTGACGTTGATAATTCCAGGTCCCAACTATCCGGGGGAAAATATGAATGTGTACATGTAGCCGCTTAAGGACGAATTGCAAGAAGCCTGGGATAATGGGTTCAAGACATACGACGCCTATAGCAAATGGAACTTCATAATGCGTGTCTGGTACATGTGCTCGACGCAAGACTTGCCGGCGTATGCGCTATTCGTTGGCTGGTGTGTGCATGGAAGGTTCTCGTGCCCCACATGCAAGGGAGCTCTTGAGTTTTGTTGGCTTCAGGTCGGACGCAAGTTTTCTTGCTTCGACATGCATAGACAGTTCCTGGATCCTCACCATAAGTTCAGGAAAGACAAGAAGAACTTCATCAGAGGTAGAGTTGTCAAAAACTCTACACCACCTGCGTTGACAGGCCAACAGACCCTGGATCAGTTAAACACTCTTGAGCCAGATCCAGAGCGTCCAGGATACTTCAAGGGGTATAATTCTAAACACGCCTGGACTCACAAGACATGCTTATGGGATCTGCCTTACTTCAAAGACCTCCTTTGCCCACACAACATCGACGTGATGCACAATCGAGAAGAATATCACCGAGGCACTTTTTGGTACATTGTTCCGCATAGATGGGAAGTCAAAGGATAATACTAAGGCTAGAGTCGATCCGAGGCGCTATGTGATAGGCCATTACAAAACATGAAAGAACCGAAGGAAAGCAGAATGGACGAAGCCAAAGGCATGGTTCAATCTTGGAAGGCCAGCTATGAGGGAAATTATCTTGTGGGTGCAACAGCAGTTGATGTTCCCCGATGGGTATGCAGCGAATCTAAAGAGGGGAGCGGATCTTGATAAATTGAAGATATTTGGTCCCAAGAGTCATGATTGGCACATATGGATTGAGCGGGTAATGCCGGTGATGTTACGTGGCTTCATCCCTGAGGATGAATGGCTAGTACTGGCAGAACTCAGCTATTTCTTCCGTGTTCTTTGTGCGAAAGAACTATCGCATGGCGTGCTAGAAGAAATGGAAGAGTTGGTGCCGGAGTTGATATGCAAGTTAGAGAATATCTTTCCACCAGGCTTCTTTAATCCAATGCAGCATTTGATTTTGCATCTCCCGGCCGAGGCAAGATTGGGGGGCCCGTGCAAAATCATTGGTGCTACCCAACTGAGAGGATGCAGAAGACGCTTCGACAAAAATGTAAAAATAAACATAGAATTGAAGCATCGATGGCTGAGGCATTCATCACCGAGGAGGCGGAAAACTTCGTGACAGCACACTACGAAGCCAAAAATCGTCATTTGCATAATCCGAAGCCTCGGTACAATGCTGGCGAACATCAAAAGGGTGGATCCAACCTCAGCCTATTCAAAGGGAATCTCGCACCAACCAGTGGTTCGAAACCAGTATCTTTGGATAACAAAGAATGGCGGGCCATTACATTGTATATCTTCAACAACCTGACAGAAGTGCGGCCGTACATCGAGTAAGTTCTCGGTACATTGTTTCGTAACTTCTATTTCCTTTGAATTGCTCTTATTCCTGGATATTTCATACAGTCGATACGTCGCCATATTATCGTATGGAGCGGTGATCCAAAAGGATTCCGTCGAAGAGTATGAGCTTCTCACAAAGCAAGGAGGCGGCTATCCCGGTTTCATCTCTTGGTTCAAACAAACGGTAATTTCTATTAGACCATTTCATTTCATTCGCTAATTTGTGCCTAATGCAACCATCCTTTCGTATTAAACTTGTAGGCTAATTCAGAGTCTATGGACGCCAAATTGAGACAAGTCGCTAATGGTTTTGACTATAAGGTCCATTCATTTGACAAATACGACATCAACGGGTATCGCTTTCGTACCTATGGCAAAGAGCTATCTATGGCCAACCGAAAGTCTACGAATTGTTGTGTATCTGCTATCGGCGAAGGAGGTACCGAGTTTTACGGGAGAGTTGAAGCAATTTATGAACTTCTATTCTATGGTGAAAACCCACCGAATGTCGTACTCTTCAAATGTTATTGGTTTCAGCCGAAGGAGACTAGAAGGACTCATGAACATATAGGGCTAGTTGAAATCAAATAAAGCACCCATTTAGATGTTCACGATGTCTATATTACGGCTCAACAAAGCACCCAAGTATTCTATCTACCGTGGGCCTGCCAAACTAATCCAAATCTGAAAGGTTGGGATGTCGTTTATGAAGTGCCGCCATGTGCTAGACTATCTCCCCAAAGGAAGGGGATTATGAACCTCACATTAACCTGCACACATATGAAGGAGAATTCTTCCAAGAGACACGTCTTTCCAAAAACGTTTCAAGAACCGCTATACTTCACCCCAAAACATTGAAGTAGATAGCGACCGTGAATCCGCATCACCCGGAGGAGGAACAAGAAGAGCCGGAACAAGAAGAGGTTATCGTCATTGGATGACCTGTCAATGCTTGATCGATTACGTCAAGTTAGCCTTCCACATGTTGATGCCGCTGAACCCTATGAGCACGTCATTGATGATAGTGATGATGATGATTATGCATTTATTGATGATAGTGATCGAGATTATTAGTATCCCGCTCCTACACCTCCATGATCACGATAAGTTTCTCTAGTGTTTTGCTTAACGAATGCATAAAGACCTAGACTTAGCTTTATTTCCTCCAAAATGACTTAATAAGCTTACTGACCTCCAAAACCATCCATTTCACCTTAGTTAGCTCATAAACGATCCATTTCACCAAAGTTAGCTCATAAACGATCCATTTCACCTAGGTTAGCTCTAAAATGATTCATTTCACCTTAGTTATCTCATAAACGATCCATTTCACCTTAGTTAGCTCATAAATGATCCATTGCACCTTCGTTAGCTCATAACCAATCCATTTCACCTTAGTTAGCTCATAAACGATCCATTTCACCTTAGTTAGCTCATAAACGATCCATTTCACCTAAGTTAGCTCATAAATGATCCATTTCACCTAAGTTAGCTCATAAACGATCCATCTAACCTAGGTTAGCTCTAAAATGATGCATTTTACCTAAGTTAGCTCATAAACGATCCAGATCACCTAGGTTAGCTCATAAACGATCCATTTCACCTAGGTTAGCTCATAAATGATCCATTTCAACTAAGTTAGCTCATAAATGATCCATTTCACCTTAGTTAGCTCATAAACGATCCATTTCACCCTAGTTAGCTCATAAACGATCCATTTCAACTAAGTTAGCTCATAAATGATCCATTTCACCTTAGTTAGCTCATAAACGATCCATTTCACCTTAGTTAGCTCATAAACGATCCATTTCACTTTAGCTAGCTCATAAACGATCCATTTCACCTTAGTTAGCTCATAAACGATCCATTTCACCTAAGTTAGCTCATAAACGATCCATTTCACCTAAGTTAGCTCATAAATGATCCATTTCACCTAAGTTAGCTCATAAATGACATATACTTCTTCTTCTAGTCACCTTTCTCTAACTTTCTTATTTGCCATTTTGCAGATCTCATTCACTTCACGGAAGCTAGCTTGCTATAATGGTGTGCTTGTTTTTTCTTTCATTCTCTTCTAGTATTCTTAGGTTGCTATGATGGAACAATGTGTATGTGCAACTTGCTATGTAAGAATGGATGGAACTATATATGTATGTACGATGAAACTTATGTGCCGGATATGTCATATGTTTGCTGTGAAATAACCCTGTGAAATATATCTATATATGTCATATATATTTGCTGTTAAAATTGTTGGATTTAAAAAAACAAAAAAAAGAGCCAATGTAGGCTCTTTGCCGTCAGCCACCGACGGCAATGGGCTCTTTGCCGTCCGCGGCAAACGGCAAAGAAGCCACGTGGCAGCCAACTATGCTTCCTGGGAGCTGACCCATTTGGTCAGTTTGCCTACAGTGGCGGACGGCAAAGCCTTTGACTACAGCGGCGGACGGCAAAGCCTTGGTGGGCAGTGACGTCCAACTGACGTCATTAGGCGGACGGCAAAGGCCTGATGCTATTTGCCGTCAGCTGCGGACTGCAAATACTGGCGTTAGCCACCTAACGGACTAACAACGAATTTATTGCAATCGGCATTCTTTGCCGTAAGCCGCTGATGGCAAAGGCCCCTTTGCCGTCCGCTTCAGAAAGCAGACGGCAAAGAAGGTCTTTACCGATCCTTTCTTTGCTGGTGCATTTTGCCGTCCGCCGTCCGTGCCTTTGCCGTCCGCCTTGGCGGACGGCAAATTAGTTGATTCCTGTAGTGTTCGGCACGTGCATCACGTCGATTGAAGAGCAGACCTCTAGGTCTTTCCAGTAGGGTAGGTCCCAAAATATAGATTTCTTCTTCCACATGGGTGTGTGTCCCTCAGCGTCATTCGGAACAGATAGTCCGCCGGGACCCTTTCCAAAGATTACGTGTAAATCATTGACCATAGCAAGTACGTGATCACCGGTACGCATGGCGGGCTTCTTCCTGTGATCTGCCTCACCTTTGAAATGCTTGCCTTTCTTTCAACATTGATGGTTGGTCAGAAGAAATCGATGATGGCTCAGGTACACATTCTTCCTGCATTTGTCCAGGTATATACTTTCCATGTCAGCTAAACAGTGCGTGCATGTGTGGTATCCCTTGTTTATCTGTCCTGAAAGGTTACTGAGAGCGGGCCAATCGTTGATGGTTACAAACAGCAACACGTGCAGGTTAAATTCCTCCTGTTTGTGCTCATCCCACACACGTACACCGTTTCCATTCCATAGCTGTAAAAGTTCTTCAACTAATGGCCTTAGGTACACATCAATGTCGTCGCCGGGTTGCTTAGGGCCTTGGATGAGAACTGGCATCATAATGAACTTCCGCTTCATGCACATCCAAGGAGGAAGGTTATACATACATAGAGTCATGGGCCAGGTGTTGCGATTGCTGCTCTGCTCCCCGAAAGGATTAATGCCATCCGCACTTAAACCAAACCATACGTTCCTTGGGTCACCTGCAAACTCAGCTCGGTACTTTCTCTCGATTTTTCTCCACTGCGACCCGTCAGCGGGTGCTCTCAACTTCCCGTCTTTCTTATGGTCCTCTTTGTGCCAACGCATCAACTTGGCATGCTCTTCGTTTCTGAACAGACGTTTCAACCATGGCATTATAGGAGCATACCACATCACCTTCGCAAGAACCCTCTTCCTGGGGGGCTCGCCGTCAACATCACTGTGGTCATCTCGTCTCGATCTTATATTGCAATGCACCGCATACCGGGCATGCGTTCAAATCCTCGTATGCACCGCGTAGAGGATGCGATCATTAGGGCATGCATGTATCTTACGCACCTCAAATCCTAGAAGGCATACGACCTTCTTTGTTGCGACGCATCTTGTCGGGCAATTCGTTATCCTTTGGAAGCTTCTTCTTCAATATTTTCAGTAGCTTCTCAAATCCTTTGTCGAGCATGACATTCTATGCCTTCCATCGCAGCAATTCCTCAGACGGCACCGAGCTTTGTGTTGCCATCTTCACAATTGGGGTACAACCCTTTTTGTGATCCTCTAACATGCGATCGAACTTCAGCTTCTCCTTTTGACTTTCGCACTGTCTCCTTGCATCAACAATGACCCGGCGGAGATCATCATCGGGCACAATATCGTCTGGTTCCTCTCGATCTTCAGCAGCTTCCCCCATTGCAGCATCACCGTATTCCGGGGCACATAGTTGTCATCATCCTCTTCTTCTTTGTTGTCTTCCATCATAACCCCTATTTCTCCGTGCCTGGTCCAAACATTATAGTGTGGCATGAAACCCTTATAAAGCAGGTGGCTGTGAAGGATTTTCCGGTCAGAGTAAAACTTTGTATTCCCACATATAGGGCATGGACAGCACATAAAACCATTCTGCTTGTTTGCCTCTGCCACTTCGAGAAACTTATGCACGCCCTTAACGTACTCGGAGGTGTGTGTGTCACCGTACATCCGTTGCCGGTTCATCTACGTGCATTATACATAATTAAGTATGTCAAAAACCATTACAGAACATCATGGATAGATAAGTGACCAAATTAATAGAAGTTCATCATCACATTAAAACCAAAGTACATACATAGTTCTCATTGAACAACATATAGCACTCCAGAGAATCTAATTAAAGCATACAATGAAACTATGTAAAACATTTCAATGCAACAACAAATGCGATCATAATCGCAACCAAGGTAACAGTTGATCCAACGGCATAATGATACCAAGCCTCAGTATGAATGGCATATTTTCTAATCTTTCTAATCTTCAAATGCATTGCGTCCATCTTAATCTTGTCATCATCGACGACATCCGCAACATGCAACTCCAATATCATCTTCTCCTCCTCAATTTTTTCTATTTTTTCCTTCAAGTAATTGTTTTCTTCTTCAACTAAATTTAACCTCTCGACAATAGGATCGGTTGGAATTTCTGGTTCACATACCTCCTAGATAAATAAAATCAATGTCACGTTGGTCGGCATAATTGTCTTAAACAATAAATGAACCAAATAGTTATAAAAGCTAATATATACCACATCCGAATCATAGACGGGACGAGGGCCGACAGGGGCGCATACCAAAACCATCGCACTATATAATAACAAGCAATAATAAAAGTAAGAAAATTAGACAAGTATCTATCTAAAGTAAGAAATTTTTTCTTTCAGAAAGAAGATAAGAACAAGAGGCTCACTATGGTGGTGCCGGCGACGAGATCGGCACGGGCGATCGACGGCGGTGAAGACGGGGACAGGACGTGACAGACCGCTAAACCTAGACAAATCTCGGGGAAAATGGAGCTTGGAGGTCGAGCTTCGAGAGGAGAAAGCTTAACTAGTGTGGCTCGGGCATTTCATCAAACACCTCATGTGCATAGGAGGTGAGCTAGAGCACCACAAAGCTGTCCCCTTGCCGGCCAAGAAAATAGAGCAGTGTGGAGTGCTCTGCTGCGGTGATTGGGTATATATAGGCAACTCGTTGGTCCCGGTTCGTGGCTCGAACCAGGACTAAAGGCCCTCCTTCTGTCCCGGTTCCAGCCACGAACCAGGACCAATGGCTGTGGGTTATTTAGCGAGATTCATTGGTCCCGGTTCAGGCTCGAACCGGACAAATGCCCCACGAGGCCCGGCCGGCCCCCTGGGCGCACGAACCGGGATGTATGCCCCCCATGGGTCCTGGTTCATGACTTAACTGGGACTAATGGGATGGCCAGGCCCCAACTAAAGCCCTGTTTTCTACTAGTGTTAGCTATCCAATTAGTATCGACACGTTATTTGGGACGTGGCTAACCGGAGTGGAATCAAATATTGCGGGGCATATACGGATAGGGATATGCACACTACTTTGGGCTATAAGGAACTGCAGAAATGATATCATCTTTAACATGAAAAAAATTATCAACTTTTTGCAGGTTCTATACAAAGCCATTGCTTGGATCCACAGGTGGTCGTTACTCACCCATGCGGACTCCAGGAAGCTTTTGGCTATTGGGTGCAACCGATGGGAGACGGTAGCACGGGTTATCTACAACCGGTTGGGATGGCGATCCAATAATAGGATAGGTGTTTAGTTATCTTGGCCTATTTTTCGCCGGTTGTGGCAGCTCTTTTTAATCTTTGTTGGTTTTATGCTCCTTCTATGAGCTTTTACTGAACTTAAGACTTTGTTTTGAAACTTCAGATCAATAAAATGGCTGCATGCATCATTCTGATACAGAGGTCAGGGGATTTCCTCCTTTAAACAAAACTTACCAACGTGACTTGTAAATAATCCCTATATAAGTAGTACTCCCTCTATAACTTAATTGACATTATTATGAACTCTAAAACCGTCTCATAAAAAGTCATAGAAGCAATTTGAGCAGACACTAGTTAGCTCACTCAGTCGGTTACAAAAACATAACTGGCTCTCTAATATCGTTGAGTCGGTTTCCGATAGGAAACCACTTGGACAAAAAGTTTTATCGCAGTGAGTTGCATGAATCGAATTGTCTTGCATTAAGTGGTAAAGTCTAGAAATAACCTCGACTACCCTTGGCTTAAAATTTTCACCTAACATATCTGTATAACATTCCCTTCCAACCCCTGACACTCTCTCCCTTCCACCAACGCATATTGAGCAATGGCGTCGCCGCCTCCGTAACTGCACCTCGCACCCAAGGAGGAGGGCCCTTCTGCGAGACCTGTGAGGGAAAGGGGCTCCTCCCCACGGCAAACATTCCAACCAAAGGAGGAAGGCTCTTTTGCCTGACCACCACTAGTGTGCACATGAATGGGAAATGGCGTTCTCGTCTCCATCGCCACAATTTTCCCCTTCCAACCCAAGGAGAAGGCCCCTCTTTGGCACCACCCCGACCTCGCATGGGTAGAGAGTCTTTTAAGGACTTGGTAAATTTCAAATTTGCTAGTAGTGAGGAGACACCCACCATACAAGATCTACTAGGTACACATGCATCCTGAAGAAATGGTTGCGAGAGGTTGAGGGGACGATGGTGGATTTAAGTAATATTTTTGGACAAGTTTTAGTAGATTATTTATAGAAGTATTAGAAGAATGGAGTATCCATGTGTCTTTCAAGATTGAAGTAAATGACAATGTTGGACATCTAGTGTGTCCTTGCCTTGGCAGTGAGATTTCTCGAGAAAACAGAGGGGGGTAGTGCAAGATGTGTTGAAGTATGTCTTTGTCGATGACATTGACATGCTTGAGACTTCTAGTTATTATCATGCTCGGCTTTTCATGCAAATTTCACACATAAGCGTGAAGGAAATATGCGCTAGAGGCAATAATAAAGTTGTTATTTATATTTCCTTATATCATGATAAATGTTTATTATTCATGCTAGAATTGTATTAACTGGAAACTAAGTACATGTGTGAATACATAGACAAACAGAGTGTCCCTAGTATGCCTCTACTTGACTAGCTCGTTAATCAAAGATGGTTAAGTTTCCTGACCATAGACATGTGTTGTCATTTGATCAACGGGATCATATCATTGGAGAATGATGTGATGGACAAGACCCATCTATTAGCTTAGCATAATGATCGTTTAGTTTTATTGATGTTTCTTTCTTCATGACTTGTACATATTTCTCTGACTATGAGATTATGAAACTCTCGAATACCAGAGGAACACTTTGTGTGCTATCAAACGTCACAACGTAAATGTGTGATTATAAAGATGCTCTACAGGTGTCTCCGAAGGTGTTTGTTGAGTTGGCATAGATCGAGATTAGGATTTGTCACTCCATGTATCGGTGTCAATAACATTGGTTTCAACATTTATGTACTCCTCCAGGGTTACGGTGCCAATAAGATTGGTTTCAACATTTATGTACTCCTCCTGAGATATAATGTTTGATTCTTTGACCGTTCACCACCTTTGGATTTGTGCCTTCGAAGTTGTAGATTTTTATGGCACCGGAACGATAGACCTCCTCGATAACGTAAGGACCTTCCCATTTAGAGAGAAGTTTTCCTGCAAAAAATCTTAAACGAGAGTTGTATAACAAAACATAATCACCTACATTAAACTCACGCTTTTGTATCCTTTGGTCATGCCACCTTTTAACTTTTTCTTTAAACAGTTTGGCATTCTCAAAGGCCTGGGTTCTCCACTCATCAAGTGAGCTAATGTCAAATAGTCTCTTCTCACCGGCAAGTTTGAAATCATAATTGAGCTCTTTAATGGCCCAATATGCCTTATGTTCTAGTTCGAGAGGTAAGTGACATGCTTTTCCACAAACCATTTTATACGGAGACATGCCCATAGGATTTTTATATGCAGTTCTATAGGCCCATGATGCATCATCAAGTTTCTTGGACCAATTCTTTCTAGATCTATTAATGCCTTTTTGCAAAATTAATTTAATTTCTCTATTACTCAGTTCTACTTGACCACTAGACTATGGGTGGTATGGAGATGAAATTCTATGATTAACATCATACTTAGCAAGCATTTTACGAAAAGCACCATGAATAAAATGTGAACCACCATCAGTCATTAAGTATCTACGGACTCCAAACCTCCGAAAAATAACTTCTTTAAGCATATTAATAGAGGTGTTATGATCAGCACTACTAGTTGGAATAGCTTCTCCCCACTTAGTAACGTAATCAACATCAACTAAAATATGTGTATACCTGTTAGAGGAAGGAAATGGTCCCATATAATCAAAGCCCCAAACATCAAATGGTTCAATAACAAGTGAATAGTTCATAGGCATTTCTTGACGTCTCATTTAATATTACCAATTCTTTGACATTCATCACAAGACAAGACAAACTTACGGTCATCTTTAAAAAGAGTAGGCCAATAAAAAGCGGATTGCAATACCTTATGTGCAGTTCTATCTCCAGCGTGGTGTCCTCCATAAGCCTCGGAGTGACACTTGCGTAGGATATGTTCCTGTTCATGCTCATGTACACAACGTCTAATAACACCATCTACTCCTTCTTTATAAAGGTGTGGCTCATCCCAGAAGTAATATCTTATGAAAACTTTTTCTTTTGCTGGTATGGGAAACTAGGTGGTATAAATTTAGCAACAATGTAATTAGCATAATCAGCATACCATGAAGCAGTACGATAAGCATTTATGACAGCTAATTGTTTATCAGGAAAGCTATCATCAATAGGTAGTGGGTCATCAAGAACATTCTCTAACCTAGATAAGTTGTCTGCAACGGGGTTCTCAGCTCCCTTTCTATCAATAATATGCAAATCAAATTCTTGTAGCAAGAGAATCCATCTAACAAGTCTAGGTTTAGCATCTTTCTTTTCCATAAGATATTTAATAGCAGCATGATCAGTGTGAACAGTTACTTTAGAATCGACAATATAAGGTCTGAACTTATCACAAGCAAATACAACTGCCAAAAATTCTTTTTCAGTAGTAGCGTAATTTCTCTGGGCAATCTACGCTTTTACTAGCATATTGGATAACATTTAATTTCTTATCAACTCTTTGTCCTAGAACAGCACCTATAGCATAATCACTAGCATCACACATAATTTCAAAGGGTAAACTCCAATTAGGTGGCTGAACAATAGGTGCAGAAATCAAGGCTTTCTTAAGTATTTCAAATGCTTCTACACAATCATCATCAAAGACAAAAGGAACATCTTTTTGTACGAGATTAATGTCCTTAGGACACGGCATCTTTTCAATAGCATCAACTATAGCTTTATCAACTTCAATACCTCTTTCAGAAATTTTATGCCCCAAGACAATACCTTCATTAACCATAAAGTGGCACTTCTCCCAATTCAAGACAAGATTAGTTTCTTCACATCTCTGCAAAACTCGATCAAGGTTGATTAGGCAATCGTCAAAAGAAGTTCCATACACGGAGAAAGCATCCATGAAAACCTCAACAATCTTTTCACAGAAGTCAGAGAATATAGCAGTCATACATCTTTGAAAGGTAGCAGGTGCATTACATAAACCAAAAGGCATACGTCTATAAGTGAAGGTACCGAAAGGGCAAGTAAAAGTTGTCTTTTCCTGGTCCTCTTTTGACACAGGTATTTGAGAAAAACTAGAATAACCGTCTGGAAAGCAAAAATGTGTATGTTTGGATAATCTTAATAGCATTTGATCAATAAAAGGTAAAGGGTGATGATATTTTCTAGTAGCTTTATTTAATTTGCGGAAATCAATTACCATTCTATAACCTATAACAATTCTTTGTGGGGTCAATTCATATTTATCATTAGGAACGACAGTATACCTCCCTTCTTAGGGACACAATGGACAGGACTTACCCACTGACTATCAGCAACAGGATAAATTATACCTGCCTCCTGAAGCTTTAGGCCTAGTTTGGCAACACGGTTTTTTCAAAACCATGGTATCTAGAAACCACGGTATTCCAATATCTGGGCAATGAATACTTTGGTTTCTAAAAGCCGCAATTTTTCTCAGTTTTAGCAAAACTATAGAGATGTTTGGCAAGTGCAGTTTTTCTTAGTTTCTCGGTTTTGACCACTCGTTGCGGGGATAATCATAGATATAGCTAGGTGAACCAAATTGTGCTGCATCAAAGGAGTTATACAATGACCTGATCAGCTTGTGCTAATTAATGGCCGCTGCATGCCTATAGCCTTGTCATGCACGCGAACATCCTTTAGATGCTAGGATATGTTGTTGAGTAATCTTGTTTCTCTGGCCACATGGAATCAATCGGCTTGCTAGCTTAGCCTGCTGTGTATAAGTTTACTCCAAGTATCAATTGATCTACTCCAGGGTCTAAGCCTTCGCTAAATCTTTTGTATCTGTACACACACCATCTGATAGGACTGAACATCTAGTACTAGCCAATGTACGGATTGCTTCCTGCTGCACTAGAACAATAGTCAACTATTAAAGCAGAGTAGTGAAGTTTCCCATGTGGTAATCTTGATTTGCTGGCTGCAGAAGAGATGGAGGAATGATGGGTGAGGAGGACCCGAAGAAGATAGACTTGAGCTAGTGTTTCTCAGTTTACAAAAAAGAGGTTGAGGCCTCTTTTTTAGATACAGCAAAAAAACCATGGTTTTAGATATACCACGGTTTGTAAAACTAAAGTGTTTGTCGAAGCCAAACACGTCAAAGTATTTAAAACTAAGGTTTCTACAAAGACCATGGTATTCTCCTAAAACTTCAAAAATACTGAGCAGCCAAACGCAGCCTTAGTATTTCATTTCTTACCACTTCTTTCATCTTAGGATTTAACCGTCGTTGGTGATCAGCAACCCGTTTAGCATCTTTCTCTAATTTTATTTTGTGCTGGCATAGAGTGGGACTAATGCCCTTAAGATCATCAAGAGTATATCCAATAGCAGCACGGTGCTTCTTCAGAGTTTTCAATAATTTCTCTTCTTCCTGCTCTGAAAGGTTAGCACTAATAATAACAGGATATATCTTCTTCTCATCAAGATAAGCATATTTAAGAGTATCAGGTAATGGCTTAAGTTCAAACACGGGATCACCCTTGGGTGGAGGAGGATCCCCTAGAATTTCAACAGGCAAGTTGTGTTTCAAAATAGGTCCCTATTTAAAGAATGCTTCATCTATTTCCCTTCTTTCATTCATAAACATATCATTTTCATGGTCTAACAAATATTGATCTAAAGGATCGTTAGGAGGCACGGCAATAGAAGCAAGAACAATAATTTCATCTTTACTAGGCAATTCTTTATCATGGCTTTGTCTATGAAATTTAGCAAAAATTAAAATCATGAGACATATCTCCTAAACCAACAGTAACAATTTCCTTTTTGCAGTCTATCTTAGCATTAACAGTATTCAAGAAGGGTCTACCAAATATAATGGGACAAAATTCATCTTGTGGGGAAGCAAGAACAAGAAAATCAGTAGGATATTTAATTTTCCCACACAAGACTTCAACTTCTCTAACAATCCCAACTGGTGAAATAGTATCTCTATTGGCAAGCTTAATAGTGACATCAATATCTTCTATCTCAGCAGGTGCAATATCATGCAAAATTTCTTTATATAAGGAATGATGCATTGCACTCGCACTAGCACCCATATCACATAGGCCATGATATCAGTGGTCTCCTATTTTAACAGAAACAACAGGCATGCCGACAACAGGTCTACGTTTATTTTTAGTATCGGGTCTAACAATTCTAGCAGCTTCATCACAGAAGTAAATAACATGCCCATCAATATTATCGACCAAGAGATCCATAACCATAGCAATACTAGGTTCAACTTTAATTTGCTCAGAGGGTGTAGGTGTTCTAGCATTACTCTTATGAACCACAGTTGAAGCTTTAGCATGATCCTTTATTCTAACAGGGAAAGGTGGTTTCTCAATATAAGCGGTAGGAACAATAGGATCAACATTATAAGAGATACTCTTTTCTTCAACTTTAATAGGTTCAACTACTTTTACTTCAATGGGAGGATGATATTTAAACCACTTCTCCTTAGGGAGATCAACATGAGTAGCAAATGATTCACAAAAAGAAGCTACTATCTCAGAGTCAAGTCCATATTTAGTGCTAAATTCACGAAAAACATCGGTATCCATAAAAGATTTAACACAATCAAACTAAGGTGTTATACCTGACTCCTTACCTTCTCGAGTTCCCAATCTTCAGAGTTGCGTTTCATTCTTTCCAATAAATTCCATTTGAATTCAATAGTCTTCATCAAAAAAGAACCAGTACAAGAAGTATTGAGCATCGAGCGATTATTGAGAGAAAGCCGAGCATAAAATTTTTGAATAATAATTTCTCTTGAGAGCTCATGATTGGGGCATGAATATAACATTGACTTAAGCCTCCCCCAAGATTGAGCGATAATTTCTCCTTCACGTGGCCAAAAATTATATATATAATTACGATCACGATGAACCAGATGCATAGGATAAAACTTCTGATGAAATTCCAATTTCAATCGGTTGTAGTTCCATGATCCAATATCATCACATAGCCTAAACCATGTCAATGCATTTCCCTTCAAAGATAAAGGGAAGACCTTATTCTTGATAACATCCTCGGGCATACCTGCAAGCTTAAATAATCCACAAACTTCATCCACATAGATTAGGTGCATATCAGGATGTAATGTTCCATCTCCTGTAAAAGGATTAACTAGCAGTTTCTCTATCATACCCGAAGGAATTTCAAAGTAAACATTTTTAGTAGGTTCAGTAGGTTGAGGAGCAGCTATTTGCTCTACTGGTCGGGGTGAAGATACCCCGAACAAGCCCCTCAAAGTATTATTTTCCATAGTAACAAGTGATAGTAAATTTCAGCACACTATATAAATTTTTCCTTACCAAATTCCACCTACCAAAGGCGCTTCACTCCCCGGCAACGGCGCCAGAAAAGAGTCTTGATGACCCACAAGTATAGGGGGTCTATCATAGTCCTTTCGATAAGTAAGAGTGTCGAACCCAACGAGGAGCAGTATGAAATGACAAGCAGTTTTCAAGAAGGTATTCTCTGCAAGCACTGAAATTATCGGTAACAGATAGTTTTGTGATAAGGTAATTCGTAACGGGTAACAAGTAACAAAAGTAAACAAGGTGCAGCAAGGTTTCCCAATCCTTTTTGTAGCAAAGGACAAGCCTAGACAAACTCTTATATAAAGGAAAGCGCTCCCGAGGACACATGGGAATTATCGTCAAGCTAGTTTTCATCATGCTCATATGTTTCGCGTTCGTTACTTTGATAATTTGATACGTGGGTGGGCCGGTGCTTGGGTACTGCCCTTCCTTGGACAAGCATACCACTTATGATTAACCCCCCTCGCAAGCATCCGCAACTACAAAAGAATAATTAAGGTAAACCTAACCATAGCATGAAACATATGGATCCAAATCAGCCCCTTACGAAGCACGCATAAACTAGGGTTTAAGCTTCTGTCACTCTAGCAACCCATAATCTACTTATTACTTCCCAATGCCTTCCCCTAGGCCCAAATAATGGTGAAGTGTCATGTAGTCGACATTCACATAACACCACTAGAGGAAAGACAACATACATCTCATCAAAATATCGAACAAATTCACATGACTACTTATAACAAGACCTCTCACATGTCCTCAGGAACAAACATAACTACTCATAAATCATATTCATGTTCATAATCAGAGGGGTATTAATATGCATAAAGGATCTGAACATATGATCTTCCACCGAATAAACCAACTAGCATCAACTACAAGGAGTAATCAACACTACTAGCAACCCACGTGTACCAATCTGAGGTTTTGAGACAACGATAGGATACTAGAGATGAACTAGGGTTTGAGAGGAGATGGTGCTGGTGAAGATGTTGATGGAGATTGACCCCCTCCCGATGAGAGGATCGATGGTGATGACGATGGTGACGATTTCCCCCTCCTACAGGGATGTTTCCCCGGTAGAACAGCTCCGCCAGAGCCCTAGATTGGTTCCGCCAAGGTTCCGCCTCAAGACGGCGGCGCTTCGTCCCAAAAGCTTCCTTCTGATTTTTTCCAGGGCAAAAGACAGCTTATACCAGAAGATGGGCATCGGGGGGCTTCTAGGTGGCCCACGAGGTAGGAGGCACGCCCAGGGGGTAGGGCGCGCCTGCTACGTCTTGAGCTTGCGTTGGTTTTCCCCGAAGAGGATAGGATGATGCAGCAGAGTAGAGTAAGTATTTCCCTCAGTTTTTGAGAACCAAGGTATCAATCCAGTAGGAGGCCACGCGCAAATCCCTTGTACCTACACAAAACAAATAGCTCCTCGCAACCAACGCGAATAGGGGTTATCAATCCCTTCACGGTCACTTACGAGAGTGAGATCTGATAGAGATGATAGATAAATTTTTGGTATTTTTGGTATTAAGATGCAAAGTAAAATAAAAAGGCAAAGTAAAAAAGCAAAGCAATAATAAAGCGTAGGAAGATTAATATGATGAAAATAGACCCGGGGCCATAGATTTCACTAGTGGCTTCTCTCAAGAGCATAGGTATTTTACGGTGGGTGAACGAATTACTGTTGAGCAATTGACAGAATTGAGCATAGTTATGAGAATATCTAGCTATGATCATGTATATAGGCATCACGACCGAGACAAGTAGACCGACTCCTGCCTGCATCTACCACTATTACTCCACTCATCAACCGCTATCCAGCATGCATCTAGAGTATTAAGTTAATAAAAACAGAGTAACGCCTTAAGCAAGATGACATGATGTAGAGGAATAAATTCATGCAATATGATAAATACCCCATCTTGTTATCCTCGATGGCAACAATACAATGCGTGCCTTGCAACCCTTTACATCGGGTAAGGACACTGCAAGATTGAACCCAAAGCTAAGCACTTCTCCCATTGCAAGAACTACCAATCTAGTTGGCCAAACCAAACAGATAATTTGAAGAGACTTGCAAAGATAACCAATCATACATAAAAGAATTCAGAGAAGATTCAAATATTGCTCATAGATAATCTTGATCATAAACCCATGATTCATCGATCTCAACAAACACACCGCAAAAAGAAGATTACATCGAATAGATCTCCACGAGAGAGGGGGAGAACATTGTATTGAGATCCAAAAAGAGAGAAGAAGCTATCTAGCTACTGACTATGGACCTGAAGGTCTGAGGTAAACTACTCACACTTCATCGGAGAGGCTATGATGATGATGTAGAAGCCCTCCGTGGTGGAATCCCCTTCCCAAGTGAGCTCCGGAACAGGCCCCAAGATGGGATCTCGTGGATACAGAAAGTTGCGGCGGTGGAATTAGGTTTTTGGCTCCGTATCTGATCTGTTAGGGATATGTAGGTATATATAGGAGGAAGGAGTACGTCGGTGGAGCTTCAGGGGGCCCACAAGGCAGGGGGGCACGCCCTAGGGGGGACGCGCCCTCCACCCTCGTGGCTTTCTTGACGGAGGGTCCAAGTCTCCTAGATCTTATCTGATGAGAAAATCATGTTCCCGAAGATTTCATTCCGTTTGGACTCCGTTTGATATTCCGTTTCTTCAAAACACTGAAATAGGCAAAAAAACAGCAATTCTAGGCTGGGCCTTCGGTTAATAGGTTAGTCCTAAAAGTAATATAAAAGTAGAAAATAAAGCCCAATATAGTCCAAAACAATAGATAATATAGCATGGAGCAATCAAAAATTATAGATACGTTGGAGACGTATCAGGCATCCCCAAGCTTAATTCCTGCTCGTCCTCGAGTAGGTAAATGACAAAAAGAGAATTTTTGATGCAGAGTGCTACTTGGCATAATTTCAATGTAACTCTTCTTAATTGTGGTATGAATATTCATATCCGAAAGATTCAAGACAAAAGTTCATATTGACACAAAAATAATAATACTTCAAGCATACTAACTAAGCAATTATGTCTTCTCAAAATAACATGGCCAAAGAAAGTTCATCCCTACAAAATCATATAGTTTAGTCATGCTCCATTTTCATCACACGAGAATGCTCTCATCATGCACAACCCCGATGACAAGCCAAGCAATTGTTTCATACTTTAGTAATCTCAAACCTAGAAACTTTCACGCAATATATGAGCGCGAGCCATGGACATAGCACTATGGGTGGAATAGAATAATAATGGGGGTTATGTGGAGAAGACAAAAAAGGAGAAGGTCTCACATCAACGAGGCTAATCAACGGGCTATGGAGATGCCCATCAATTGATGTTAATGCAAGGAGTAGGGATTACCATGCAACGGATGCACTAGAGCTATAAATGTATGAAAGCTCAACAAAAGAAACTAAGTGGGTGTGCATCCAACTTGCTTGCTCACGAAGACCTAGGGCATTTGAGGAAGCCCATCGTTGGAATATACAAGCCAAGTTCTATAATGAAAAATTCCCACTAGTATATGAAAGTGACAAAATATGAAACTCTCTATATGAAAAACATGGTGCTACTTTGAAGCACAATATATGAGACTCGCTATATGAAGAACAAGGTGCTACTTTAAAGCACAAGTGTGGAAAAAGAGATAGTAACATTGCCCCCTTTATTTATTATTTTTTTGGGCCTTCTTTTTTTCTTTGGCCTTTTTTCTGGGGACAATGCTCTAGAAAATGATGATCATCACACTTCTATTTATTTAGAACTCAATGATTACAACTCGATACTAGAACAAAGTATGACTCTATATGAATGCCTCCGGCGGTGTACCGGGATATGCAATGAATCAAGAGTGACATGTATGAAAGAATTATGAACGGTATGGCGTTGCCACAAATACTATGTCAACTACATGATCATGCTAAGCAATATGACAATGATGAATGTGTCATGAAGAACGGTATGGTGGAAAGTTGCATGGCAATATATCTCGGAATGGCTATGGAAATGCCATAATAGGTAGGTATGGTGGCTGTTTTGAGGAAGATATAAGGAGGTTTATGTGTGAAAGAGCGTATCATATCACTGGGTTTGGATGCACCGGCAAAGTTTGCACCAACTCTCAACGTGAGAAAGGGCAATGCACGCATCAAGAGGCTAGCAATGATGGAAGGGTAAGAGTGCGTATAATCCATGGACTCAACATAGTCATAAAGAACTCACATACTTATTGCAAAAATCTACAAGCCATCAAGAACCAAAGCACTATGCGCATGCTCCTAGGGGGATAGATTGGTAGGAAAAGACCATCACTCGTCCCCGACCGCCACTCATAAGGAGGACAATCAAATAACACCTCATGTTTCAAATTTGTTACATAACGTTTACCATACGTGCATGCTACGGGACTTGCAAACTTCAACACAAGCATTTCTCAAATTCACAATTACACAACTAGCACGACTTTGATATTATCACCTCCATATCTCAAAACAATTATCAAGCATCAAACTTTTCTTAGTATTCAAAGCACTCAAAAGAAAGTTTTACAAATCTTGAATACCAAGCATATTATTATTAAGCAAATTACCATGCTATTTAAGACTGTCAAAATAATCTAAGTGAAGCATGAGCGATCAATAGTTTATTTAGAAATCCACCACCGTGCTCTAAAAGATATAAGTGAAGTACTAGAGAAAAACTATAAAGCTCAAAAGATATAAGTGAAGCACATAGAGCAAAACTATCAAGCTCAAAAGATATAAATGAAGCACATAGAGTATTCTAGCAAATTCCAATTCATGTATGGCTCTCTCAAAAGGTGTGTACAGCAAGGATGATTGTGGTAAACTAACAAGCAAAGACGCAAATAATACAAGACGCTCCAAACAAAACACATATCATGTGGTGAATAAAAATATAGCTCCAAGTAAAGTTACCGATGGAAGTGGACAAAAGAGGGGATGCCTTACGGGGCATCCCCAAGCTTTGAATTTTTGGTGTCCTTGGGTTATCTTGGGGGTGCCATGGGCATCCCCAAGCTTAGGCTCTTGCCACTCCTTGTTCCATAATCCATCAAAAAATTCACCCAAAACTTGAAAACTTCACAACACAAAACTCAACAGAAATCTCGTGAGCTCCGTTAGCGAAAGAAAACAAAAGACCACTTCAAGGTACTGTAATGAACTCATTATTATTTATATTGGTGTTAAACCTACTGTATTCCAACTTCTCTATGGATCATAAACTATTTTACTAGCCATAGATTTATCAAAATAAGCAAACAACACAAGAAAAACAGAATCTGTCAAAAACAGAACAGTCTGTAGTAATCTGTAACTACGCAAACTTCTGGAACTCCAACAGTTCAGCCAAAATAGGAAGACCTAGGCAATTTGTTTATTGATCAGTAGCAATTTGAATCACTATTTTATCACGTTCTGGTGATTTTTAAAAATTGTTTTTGTGAACCGAAAGTTTCTGGAAATTACAGCAAGATCAAATAACTATTATCCGAGAAGATCCTATAGGTTTAACTTGGCACAAACACTAATTAAAACATAAAACCACATCTAAACATAAGTTAGATGGATTATTTATTCCTAAACAGAAACAAAAACAAAAAACTAAAAATAAAATTGGGTTGCCTCCCAACAAGCGCTATCGTTTAACGCCCCTAGCTAGGCATAAGATTTCAACGATGCTCACATGAAAGACAAGAATTGAAGCACAAAGAGAGCATCTTAAAACACATTACAAACACATATAAGTCTAACATACTTCCTATGCATAGGCATCTTATAGGAAAACAAATTATCAATGCAAGCAAAAACTAGCATATGCAAGGAAGCGGAAAGAAATAATAGCAATCTCAACATAACGAGAGGTAATTTAGTAACATGAAAATTTCTACAACCATATTTTCCTCTCTCATAATAATTACATGTAGGATCATAAGAAAATTCAACAATAGAGCTATCACAAAACATATTCTTAACACGATCCACATGCATGCAAAGTTGACACTCTTCCAAAATAGTGGGATTAACATTAAATAAAGTCATGACCTCTCCAAACCCACTTTTATCAAAAAAATTATAAGATTGAATATTCTCCAAATATATGAGATCTAAAGTTGACACTCTTCCAAACCCACTTTCAATATTATTGCAAACAATATTATCAATCTCATATTCATCATGGGGATTAAATAAATTTTCAAGATCATAAGAAAAATAACCCCAATCATGATCATTGCAACAAATAGCGGACATAGCAAAACTAGCATCCCCAAGCTTAGGGTTTTGCATATTATTAGCACAATTGACATCAAGAGAATTTATAGTAAAATCATTGCAATCATGCTTTTCATTGAGGGAACTATCAAGCATGGGTGCAATAGCAACAATCCCATTTTTAACATAAGGAACTATAGCAAATTCGTCTTCATAAATATTGGCATCATGGCCACAAGAATAGCAAGCATCATGTTCATCAAGGGATATTTCAATCAAATCATCGAAATCACAATTATCTATAGATTCATGCATATCATTATTTTCTTCCGAAGCAACGGTCATTCTTTCAATAAATTCTTGGACATAGACATTATGAGCAAGGTTTTCATTGCAATATTTAAGTATGACGGAATTTTCAGATTTGTTGAGAGTAAAATCATACTTTTCAATCAAAGAAGCAACTTCATGAGCACCCTTAAAAACGACAAATTCTTCAATTTGTTCGATATCATAGTAACTATAAACACCCTTTGCATAAGAATATAAGATTTCATTATCATTGAACTCACATAGGTAGGGAAGGTGTTTTTTAGGGTTCTTAGATCAACAAGTGAAATCACATATTTCACAAAGATTCCAAGCATAGGATAGCAAACTATTTATATGATACCATAAGAGCTTCCCTTTTTCAGACAAACGATGAAGCACAAAATGAGCATGCTCATCTAAAGATTTCCCATCAACTAGGCTAGTTGTGGTTTCAGCACGAGCGCATAAGGATCGAAGATGATCCAAGTAGAATACTTTAAGTGGACCCATATTAATAGATTTTTAGCAAGCAAAGATGCAAGAAAATAGAAGGCACGTGGAAACACAAACAAAGATACATACGGAAAGAAGACGAACGGAAAAGAGAGGGCGAATAAAACGGCAAGGGTGAAGTGGGGGAGAGGAAAAGGAGAGGCAAATGGCAAATAATGTAATGCGAGAGATAAGGGATTGTGATGGGTACTTGGTATGTTGACTTTTGTGTAGACTTCAAGAACGGGCGCCAGAAATCCTTCTTGCTACGTCTTGAGCTTGCGTTGGTTTTCCCGAAGAGGAGAGGATGATGCAGCAGAGTAGCGTAAGTATTTCCCTCAGTTTTTGAGAACCAAGGTATCAATCCAGTAGGAGGCCACGCGCAAGTCCCTCGTACCTACACAAAACAAATAGCTCCTCGCAACCAACGCGAATAGGGGTTGTCAATCCCTTCACGGTCACTTAAAAGAGTGAGATCTGATAGAGATGATAGATAATATTTTTGGTATTTTTGGTATAAAGATGCAAAGTAAAATAAAAAGGCAAAGTAAAAAAGCAAAGAAATAATAAATCATAGGAAGATTAATATGATGAAAATAGACCCGGGGGCCATAGATTTCACTAGTGGCTTCTCTCAAGAGCATAGGTATTTTACGGTGGGTGAACGAATTACTGTTGAGCAATTGACAGAATTGAGCATAGTTATGAGAATATCTAGGTATGATCATGTATATAGGCATCACGTCCGAGACAAGTAGACCGACTCCTGCCTACATCTACTACTATTACTCCACTCATCGACCACTATCCAAAGATGCATCTAGAGTATTAAGTTACCGAAAACAGAGTAACGCCTTAAGCAAGATGACATGATGTAGAGGAATAAATTCATGCAATATGATAAATACCCCATCTTGTTATCCTCGATGGCAATAATACAATACGTGCCTTGCAACCCTTTACATCCTTTGGGTAAGGACACCGCAAGATTGAACCCAAAGCTAAGCACTTCTCCCATTGCAAGAACTACCAATCTAGTTGGCCAAACCAAACGGATAATTCAAGAGACTTGCAAAGATAACCAATCATACATAAAAGAATTCAGAGAAGATTCAAATATTGCTCATAGATAATCTTGATCATAAACCCACAATTCATCGGTGTCAACAAACACACCGCAAAAAGAAGATTACATCGAATAGATCTCCACGAGAGGGGGAGAACATTGTATTGAGATCCAAAAAGAGAGAAGAAGCCATCTAGCTACTAACTATGGACCCGAAGGTCTGAGGTAAACTACTCACACTTCATCGGAGAGGCTATGATGGTGATGCAGAAGCCCTTCATGGTGGAATCCCCTTCCGGCGGAGCTCCGGAATAGGCCCGAAGATGGGATCTCGTGGATACAGAAAGTTGCGGCGGTGGAATTAGGTTTTTGGCTCCGTATGTGATCTGTTGGGGGTACGTAGGTATATATAGGAGGAAGGAGTACGTCGGTGGAGTTTCGGGGGGCCCACGAGGCAGGGGGGCACGCCCTAGGGGGGGGCGCGCCCTCCACCCTCGTGGCCGCCTCGTGGCTTTCTTGACGGAGGGTCCAAGTCTCCTGGATCTTATCTGATGAGAAAATCATGTTCCCGAAGATTTCATTCCGTTTGGACTCCGTTTGATATTCTATTTCTTTGAAACACTGAAATAGGCAAAAAAACATCAATTCTGGGCTGGGCCTCCGGTTAATAGGTTAGTCCCAAAAGTAATATAAAAGTGGAAAATAAATCCCAATATAATACAAAATAATAGATAATATAGCATGGAGCAATCAAAAATTATAGATACGTTGGAGACGTATCAGCGCCCTCCACCCTCGTGGACAGTGGGTGGCCCCCTCTGGTGCTTTCTTCACCCAATATTTTTAATATATTCCAAAACTGAATTTCGTGGAGTTTCAGGACTTTTGGAGTTGTGCAGAATAGATCTCTAATATTTGCTCCTTTTCCAGCCCAGAATTCCAGCTGCCGGCATTCTCCCTCTTCATGTAAACCTTGTAAAATAAGAGAGAAAAGGCATAAGTATTGTGAAAAAATGTGAATTAATAGCCCATAATGCAATAAATATCGATATAAAAGCATGATGCAAAATGGACGTATCAACTCCCCCAAGCTTAGACCTCTCTTGTCCTCGAGCGAAAGCCGAGATCGAAAAATATGTTCACATGTTTAGAGATAGAGGTGTCAATAAAATAAGATACGGACATGAGGGCATCATGATCATTCTTAGAATAGCAACATATATATTGTCATGTGATTTGTTATGCTGAAGTAACAATCAGAAACTTCTCTGAAAACTAACAAACTTTAATCTCAGTCATTGAAGCAATTGCAATTTATCATAACATCGGAAAGAGTCAATATAAGAGCTTTTCAGCAAGTCCACATACTCAACTATCATTTAGTCTTTCACAATTGCTAACATTCATGCAATACTTATGGGTATGAAGTTTTAATCGGACACAGAGAAAGATAGGGTCTTATAGTTTTGCCTCCCAACCTTTTACCTCAAGGGTAACATCAACAATAATGCTTTATGAAAACCCACATCCAATTGGATATATATATCAGGATCTTTCCAACACATAGTGCTTGCCAAAGAATAAAGTGTAAAAAGGAAAGGTGAAGATCACCATGACTCTTGTATAAGGTATAAGACGAAAATAAAAGATAGGCCCTTCGCAAAGGGAAGCAGAGGTTGTCATGTGCTTTTATGGTTGGATGCACAAAATCGTAATGCAAAAGAACGTCACCTTATATTGCCACTTGTGATAGGGACCTTTATTATGCAGTCTGTCGCTTTTATTTCTTCCCTATCACAAGCTCGTATAAAGCTTATTTTCTCCACACTAATAGATCATACATATTTAGAGAGCAATTTTTATTGCTTGCAACAATGACAAATTACTTGAAGGATCTTAATCAATCCATAGGTAGACATGGTGGACTCTCATGGCAAAACTAGGTTTAAGGATATTTGGAAGCACAAGTAGTATCACTACTTGGTGCAAAGAATTTGGCTAGCACGAGGGGGAAAGGCAAGCTCAACATGTTGGATGATCCATGACAATATAATTTATTTTGGAAATAAGAAAACATAACCCATTACGTTGTCTTCCTTGTCCAACATCAACTTTTTAGCATGTCAAATTTTAATGAGTGCTCACAATCATAAAAGATGTCCAAGATAGTATATTTATATGTGAAAACCTCTCTTTCTTTATTACTTCCTATTAATTGCAACGATGACCAAAACTATGTTTGTTAACTCCCAACAACTTTTATTCATCATACTCTTTATATGTGAAGTCATTACTCTCCATAAGATCAATAGATCTCTTTATTTCTTTTTATTCTTTCACTTTTTTTCTTTTTCCCTCAAGATCATAGCAAGATAACCAAGCCCTCGACTCAAGACTAATCTTTATTATATATAGCTCACAGAATCGATTACATAGATAAGGATCAACACAAAAACTCAAAGCTAGATCATACTGCACTTTATTCTACTAGATCAAGATATAACCAAAAGGATCGAACTAAGAAAAATGGTAAAGGTAGAAGTGTGATGGTGATACGATACCGGGGCACCTCCCCCAAGCTTGGCAGTTGCAAAGGGGAGTGCCCATACCCATGTATTTATGTCTCTTTCTTCGGAGGTGGTGATGATGGAGTTGTTGATGACGGGGTGTCGCACATTGAGCGTAGGAGATCTTCCAATTTGCGGATAATGCCCTTGAGTGCGGTGATATGATCTTGCAATAAAATATTTTCACGTGTGAGATACTTGTTTTGTATGCGAGCTAGCTCAATCATCTTGAAAGCTTCAATCTCAGTTGGGTGATATGATTATAGTAAGGTTGAGAGAAGCCTTCTTCTTCTACTGTTGGGACTTCTCCTTTGCAACCTCCTTGATCTTTTCACCTTCCTTGATTTCCCTGATTTCTTCTTGCTTCGTCTGTATCTTCATTAGCCAAGCATCGTCTCCCACAGTGTTGGAGGAGGGGGACGATATATTGCTCTAATCTGCGACAGAGACAACTCAAGACAAAAACAAAGGGTTTCGTCATGTACGGTGATCAAAACCTTTGGGAGATTATATAATGAATTTTTACCGGCCAAAAGAAGTATCGTGCAAGAAAACAGAGTCCAGAGGGCACACGAGGTGCCCACGCGGCATGGGGCGCGCCCTCCACCCTCGTGGATGCCTCGTGTCCTTCCCGGACTACTTCTTATTTTCCTATTTTATTAAATATTCCTAAACAGAGAAAAATTGCTATTATAACTGTTTTGGAGTCGGTTTACTTACCGTACCACGTACCTATTCCTTTTCGGAGTCTGAAACGTTCGAAAGTGTCCCTTATGTACTCCTCCGGGGTTACAGTGTCAATAACATTGGTATCAACATTCATGGGATTACCTGAGATATAATGTTTGATTCTTTGACCGTTCACCACCTTTGGATTTGTGCCTTCAAAGTTGTTGATTTTTATGGCACCGTCATGATAGACCTCCTCGATAACGTAAGGACCTTCCCATTTAGAGAGAAGTTTTCCTGCAAAAAATCTTAAACGAGAGTTGTATAACAAAACATAATCACCTAAATTAAACTCACGCTTTTGTATCCTTTTGTCATGCCATCTTTTAACTTTTTCTTTATATAGTTTGGCATTCTCATAGGCTGGGTTATCCACTCATCAAGTGAGCTAATGTCAAATAGTCTCTTCTCACCGGCAAGTTTGAAATCATAATTGAGCTCTTTAATGGCCCAATATGCCTTATGTTCTAGTTCGAGAGGTAAGTGACATGCTTTTCCACAAACCATTTTATACGGAGACATACCCATAGGATTTTTATATGCAGTTCTATAGGCCCATAATGCATCATCAAGTTTATTGGACCAATTCTTTCTAGATCTACTAATGGTCGTTTGCAAAATTAATTTAATTTCTCTATTACTCAGTTCTACTTGACCACTAGACTGTGGGTGGTATGGAGATGCAATTCTATTATTAAAATAATACTTAGCAAGCATTTTACGAAAAGCACCATGAATAAAATGTGAACCACCATCAGTCATTAAGTATCTAGGGACTCCAAACCTCAGAAAAATAACTTCTTTAAGCATATTAATAGAGGTGTTATGATCAGCACTACTAGTTGGAATAGCTTCTACCCACTTAGTAACGCAATCAACATCAACTAAAATATGTATATACCTGTTAGAGGAAGGAAACGGTCCCATATAATCAAAGCCCCAAACATCAAATGGTTCAATAACAAGTGAATAGTTCATAGGCATTTCTTGACGTCTACTAATATTACCAATTCTTTGACATTCATCACAAGACAAGACAAACTTACGGGCATCTTTAAAAAGAGTAGGCCAATAAAAAGCGGATTGCAATACCTTATGTGCAGTTCTATCTCCAGCGTGGTGTCCTCCATAAGCCTCGGAGTGACACTTGCGTAGGATCTATTCATGTTCATGCTTAGGTACACAACGTCTAATAACACGATCTACTCCTTCTTTATAAAGGTGTGGCTCATCGCAGAGGTAATGTCTTAAATCATAGAAAAACTTTTTCTTTTGCTGGTATGTGAAACTAGGTGGTATAAATTTAGCAACAATGTAATTAGCATAATCAGCATACCATGGAGCAGTACGAGAAGCATTTATGACAACTAATTGTTCATCAGGAAAGCTATCATCAATAGGTAGTGGGTCATCAAGAACATTCTCTAACCTAGATAAGTTATGCAAGAACGGGTTCTCAGCTCCCTTTCTATCAATAATATGCAAATCAAATTCTTGTAGCAAGATAACCCATCTAATAAGTCTAGGTTTAGCATCTTTATTTTCCATAAGATATTTAATAGCGGCATGATCAGTGTGAACAGTTACTTTAGAATCGACAATATAAGGTCTGAACTTACCACAAGCAAATACAACTGCCAAAAATTCTTTTTCAGTAGTAGCATAATTTCTCTGGGCACTGTCTAGAGTTTTACTAGCATATTGGATAACATTTATTTTCTTATCAACTCTTTGTCCTAGAACAGCACCTACAGCATAATCACTAGCATCACACATAATTTCAAAGGGTAAATTCCAATCAGGTGGCTGAACAATAGGTGCATAAATCAAGGCTTTCTTAAGTATTTCAAATGCTTCTACACAATCATCATCAAAGACAAAAGGAACATCTTTTTGTAAGAGATTAGTAAGAGGCCTAGAAATTTTTGAGAAGTCTTTAATGAACCTCCTATAAAAACCGGCATGACCAACGAAACTTCTTATACCTTTAATGTCCTTAGGACACGGCATCTTTTCAATAGCATCAACTTTAGCTTTATCAACTTCAATACCTCTTTCAGAAATTTTATGCCCCAAGACAATACCTTCATTAACCATAAAGTGGCACTTCTCCCAATTCAAGACAAGATTAGTTTCTTCACATCTCTGCAAAACTTGATCAAGGTTGCTTAAGAAATCATCAAAAGAAGTTCCATACATGGAGAAATCATCCATGAAAACCTCAACAATCTTTTCACAAAAGTCAGAGAATATAACAGTCATACATCTTTGAAAGGTAGCAGGTGCATTACATAAAACAAAATTCATACGTCTATAAGCGAAGGTACCGAAAGGGCAAGTAAAAGTGGTCTTTTCTTGATCCTCTTTTGACACAGGTATTTGAGAGAAACCAGAATAACCGTCTAGAAAGCAAAAATGTGTATGTTTGGATAATCTTTCTAGCATTTGATGAATAAAAGGTAAATGGTAATGATCTTTTCTAGTAGCTTTATTTAATTTGCGGAAATCAATTAGCATTCTGTAACCTGTAACAATTCTTTGTGGGATCAATTCATCTTTATCATTAGGAACGACAATAATACCTCCCTTCTTAGGGACACAATGGACAGGACTTACCCATTGACTATTAGCAAGAGGATAAATTATACCTGCCTCCAGAAGCTTAAGTATTTCATTTCTTACCACTTCTTTCATCTTAGGATTTAACCGTCATTGGTGATCAACAACCGGTTTAGCGTCTTTCTCTAATTTTATTTTGTGCTGGCATAGAGTGGGACTAAGGCCCTTAAGATCATCAAGAGTATATCCAATAGCAGCACGGTGCTTCTTCAGATTTTTCAATAATTTCTCTTCTTCCTGCTCTGAAAGGTTAGCACTAATAATAACAGGATATATCTTCTTCTCATCTAGATAAGCATATTTAAGAGTATCATATAATGGCTTAATTTCAAACACGGAATCACCCTTGGGTGGAGGAGGATGCCCTAGAATTTCAACAGGCAAGTTGTGTTTCAAAATAGGTCGTTGTTTAAAGAATACTTCATCTATTTCCCTTCTTTCATTCATAAATATATCATTTTCAGGGTCTAGCAAATATTGTTCTAAAGGATCATTAGGACGCACGGCAATAGAAGCAAGACCAATAATTTCATCTTTACTAGGCAATTCTTTATCATGGGGTTGTCTACGAAATTTAGCAAAATTAAAATCATGAGACATATCCCCTAAACCAATAGTAACAATATCATTTTCGCGGTCTATCTTAGCATTAATAGTATTCAAGAAGGGTCTACCAAATATAATGGGACAAAAGTGATACGTCTCCAACGTATCTATAATTTTTTATTGTTCCATGCTATTGTATTATCCATCTAGGATGTTTTATATGCTATTTTATATGATTTTTGGGACTAACCTATTAACCTAGAGCCCAGTGCCAGTTTCTGTTTTTTTCCTTGTTTTTTAGTTTTACAGAAAAGGAATACCAAAAGGAGTCCAATTGACGTGCCAATTTTTGATGATTTTTATGGACCAAAAGAAGCCCCGGGAGTAAAATAGTTGGGCCAGAAGAGTCCCGTGCCGTCCACGAGGGTGGAGGGCGCGCCCTACCCCCTGGGCACGCCCCTGCCTCATGGACGACTCAGAGACCCCCCCCCCCCTGACGTGAGACCGACGCCAAAAACTCCTATAGTTACAGAAACCCCCAGAAAGAAACCTAGATCGGGAGTTCCGCCGCCGCAAGACTCTATAGCCACCAAAAACCAATCGGGACCCTGTTCCGGCATCCTGCCGGAGGGGGAATCCCTCACCGGTGGCCTTCTTCATCATTTTTCCCTTTTTCATTTATTTTTCTTTACATTTTATATTTTTCCTTTCTCCTTTTTCTATTTCTTTCATTTTCATTTACTTTTCTATTCATTTTTCATTTTACTTTCTTTTCGTTAGCAGTAGCGCTTTACGCATAAACACGCTGCTATAAGTATATTAGCGGTAGCGCGGTTTTTGGAAGATCGCTACTACTATGTGTAGCCCATCGGCTAAGTGGTTGGATTTTTAGGAGTATTCGGTGAGACGCGCTACTGCTGTCTAGCAGTAGCGTGCTTTTTTAACAAGCGCTACTATTAAAGTTCTGTGTATAACGTTTTCCCTAGTAGTGGCTTCGTGTTATTTTACTACGGACTCTAGAATAGATCGATCAGAAAGGATAACTTTGAGGTGGTTTCGTACCCTACAATAATTTATTCGTTTGTTCTCCGCTATTAGTGACTTTGGAGTGACTCTTTGTTGCATGTTGAGGGATAGTTATATGATCCAATTATGTTATTTTTGTTGCGAGACCTTGCACTAATGAAAGTATGAACCCTATGCCTTGTTTCAAAGCATTGCAATACCGTTTACGCTCACTTTTACCACTTGCTACCTTGCTGTTTTTATATTTTCAGATTACAAATACTCATATCTACCATCCATATTGCACTTCTATCACCATCTCTTCGCCGTACTAGTGCACATATACAATTTACCATTGTACAGGGTGTGTTGGGGACACAAGAGACTCTTTGTTATTTGGTTGCAGGGTTGCTTGAGAGAGACCATATTCATCCTACGCCTCCCACAGATTGATAAACCTTAGGTCATCCACTTGAGGGAAATTTGCTACTGTCCTACAAACCTCTGCACTTGGAGGCCCAACAACGTCTACAAGAAGAAGGTAGTGTAGTAGACATCAGAAGGTCATCTTGTGGGGAAGCAAGAACAAGAAAATTAGTAGGACACTTAATTTTCCCACACAAGACTTCAACATCTCTAACAATCCCAACTGGTGAGATAGTATCTCTATTGGCAAGCTTAATAGTAACATCAATACCTTCTATCTCAGCAGGTGCAATATCATGCATAATTTCTTTATATAAGGAATGAGGTATTGCACTCGCACTAGCACCCGTATCACATAAGCCATGATAACAGTGATCTCCTATTTTAACAGAAACAACAGGCATGCCAACAATAGGTATGTGTTTATTTTTAGTATCGGGTCTAGCAATTCTAGAAGCTTCATCACAGAAGTAAATAACATGCCCATCAATATTATCGACCAAGAGATCCTTAACCATAGCATTACTAGGTTCAACTTTAATTTGCTCAGAGGGTGTAGGTGTTCTAGCATTACTCTTACGAACCATAGTTGAAGCTTTAGCATCATCCTTTATTCTAACAAGGAAAGGTGGTTTATCAATATAAGAAGAAGGTTGGGTCTACAAGAAGGCCCAACAACGTCTACAAGAAGAAGCTTGTGTAGTAAACATCAAGCTCTTTTCTGGCGTCATTGCCGGGGAGGCTAGGTAAGTGGCACAAACACCCTGTAAACTAAGCTCTTTCCTGGCGCCGTTTCCGGGGAGGTTAGTGCTTGAAGGTATATCTTTAGATCTTGCAATCGAATCTTTTTGTTTCTTGTTTTATCACTAGTTTAGTCTATAAAAGAAAACTACAAAAAATTGAATTAAGGGTGCCTCATATGCTTCATCTTTTTAATGTCTTTCGTGAAAATGATGGGAAGGAAAATTGTGCTCAAGTACTAGAAGAAGAATTACATAGAATGCTTTCTTTGAATACCCATGATGCTATTGATATGCAAAGCCACAAGCTTGGGGATGCTATGTTTGATGAAGATGATATGTTCAGTCCCCCAAGTTTTGATGAGCAAATTTATTATGATGAAAGCATGCCTCCTATTTATGATGATTATTATGATGACACGTATGCTATAACGAATAAAGATAACCATGAAACTTGTCATCATGATTTTAATTTTCAATTGGATTATGCTTCACATGATAGTTATTTTGTTGAGTTTGCTCCCACTAGTATTGATGAGAATAAATTTGCTTATGTGGAGAGTAGTAAAATTTCTATGCAAGTAGATCCATGCAAAGAATGCTCTATGTGCTGGTTATATGGTTGAATTCATTCATAATGCTACTGAAAATTATTATGAGTGAGTATCATATGCTTCTACATATTGCAATAATATCAAGTTTCCTCTCTATGTGTTGAAAATCTTGAAGATTTTCTTGTTTTACCTTCCTATGCTAGTTGTTTCATGTTCCCATAAGTTGTTTGCTCACAAAATCCCTATGCATAGGAAGTGGGTTAGACTTAAATGTGCTAGTCATATTCTTCATGATGCTCCCGTTATGTTTCAATTCTTATCTTTTATGTGAGCATCATTGAAATCATCATGCCTAGCTAGGGGCGTTAAACGTAAGTGCTTGTTGGGAGGCAACCCAAATTATTTTTGTTCTTTGCTTTTTGCTCCTGTTTAGTAATAAATAATTCATTCCTCTATTTAGATGTGGTTTTATATTTTAATTAGTGTTTGTGCCAAGTAGAACCTTTGGGAAGACTTGGGTGAAGTCTTTGCGATCTTGCTGTAAAAAACAGAAACTTTTTTTCTCACTAGATTAGCTGCCATTTTTTACTGGAGAGTGATTTTAGGTTGATTATTTTTGCACACGATTAATAGACAAATTCCGCATGTCCAAAAATTTATTTCAGAATTTTTGGAGTTAGAGAAGTATTCGAATGATACAGATTGCTACAGACTGTTCTGTTTTGACAGATTCTATTTTCTATGTGTTGTTTGCTTATTTTGATGAATCTATGAGTAGTATCGGAGGGTATGAACTGTAGAGAAGTTGTAATACAGTAGATATTCACCAATATGAATTTATAATGAGTTCACAACAGTACCTAAGTGGTGATTTGTTTTCTTATACTAATGGAGCTTACGAGTTTTCTGTTAAGTTTTGTGGTGTGAAGTTTTCAAGTTTTGCGTAAAGATTCGATGGACTATGGAATAAGGAGTTGCAAGAGCCTAAGCTTGGGGATGCCCAAGGCACCCCAAGGTAATATTAAAGGACAACCAAGAGCCTAAGCCTGGGGATGCCCCGGATGGCATCCCCTCTTTCGCCTTCATTCATCGGTAACTTTACATGGAGCTATATTTTTATTCACCACATGATATGTATTTTTCTTGGAGCGTCATTTTATTTTATTTTGTTTTGCTTGCTGTTTGAACCAAGATCTGAAATTCTTAAATGTTAGAGATTCTTCACATAGTTACATAATTATTCAACTACTCATTGATCTTCACTTATATCTTTCGGAGTAGTTTGTCGTTTTCTCTAGTGCTTCACTTATATCTTTTTAGAGCACGGCAGTGGTTTTATTTTGAAGAAATAGATAAACTCTCATGCTTCACTTATATTATTTTGAGAGTCTTAAACAGCATGGTAATTTTCTTTGGTGATAAATTTAGTCCTAATATGATGGGAATCCAAGAGGGATATAATAAAAACTTTCATATAAAGTGCATTGAATACTATGAGAAGTTTGATGCTTGATGATTGTTTTGAGATATGAAGATGGTGATATTAGAGTCATACTAGTTGAGTAATTGTGAATTTGAGAAATACTTGTGTTGAGGTTTGCAAGTCCCGTAGCATGCACGTACGGTAACCGTTGTGTAAAAAATTTGAAGCATGAGGTGTTTCTTTGATTGTCTTCCTTATGAGTGGCGGTCGGGGACAAGCGATGGTCTTTTCCTACCAATCTATCCCCCTAGGAGCATGCGCGTAGTGCTTGGTTTTGATGACTTGTAGATTTTTGCAATAAGTATGTGATTTCTTTATGACTAATGTTGAGTCCATGGATTATACGCACTCTCACCCTTCCACCATTATTAGCCTCTCTAGTACCGCGCAACTTTTGCCGGTACCATAAACCCACAATTTACCTTCCTCAAAACAGCCACCATACCTACCTATTATGGCATTTTCATAGCCATTCCGAGATATATTTCCATGCAACTTCCACCGTTCCGTTTATTATGACACGCTCCATCATTGTCATATTGCTTTGCATGATCATCTAGTTGGCATCGTATTTGTGGCAAAGCCACCATTCATAATTCTTTCATACATGTCACTCTTGATTCATTGCACATCCCGGTACACCGCCGGAGGCATTGATATAGAGTCATATTTTTTTCTAAGTATCGAGTTGTAATCCTTGAGTTGTAAATAAATAGAAGTGTGATGATCATCATTATTAGAGCATTGTCCCGTGTGAGGAAAAAAAGAAGAGAAAGGCCAAATAAAAAAAGAGAAGGCCCAAAAAAATGAGAGAAAAAGAGAGAAGGGGCAATGTTACTATCCTTTTTCCACACTTGTGCTTCAAAGTAGCATCATGATCGTAATGATAGAGAGTCTCTTATTTTGTCACTTTCATATACTAGTGGGAATTTTTCATTATAGAACTTGGCTTGTATATTCCAACGATGGGCTTCCTCAAAATGCCCTAGGTCTTCATGAGCAAGCAAGTTGGATGCACACCCACTTAGTTTCTTTTGTTGAGCTTTCATACATTTATAGCTCTAGTGCATCCGTTGCATGGCAATCCCTACTCACTCACATTGATATCTATTGATGGGCATCTCCATAGCCCATTAATACGCCTAGTTGATGTGAGACCATCTTCCTCTTTTTTGTCTTCTCCACAACCACCATTCTATTCCACCCATAGTGCTAATGTCCATGGCTCGCGCTCATGTATTGCGTGAAAGTTGAAAAAGTTTGAGAATACTAAAGTATGAAACAATTGCTTGGCTTGTCATCGGGGTTGTGGATGATTGGAGCATTTTGTGTGACGAAGATGGAGCATAGCCAAACTATATGATTTTCTAGGGATGAGCTTTCTTTGTCTATGTTATTTTGAGAAGACATAATTGCTTGGTTAGTATGCTTGAAGTATTATTGTTTTCATGTCAATATTAAACTTTTGTTTTGAATCTTATGGATCTGAATATTCTTGCCACAATAAATAAGATTACATTGATAAATATGTTAGGTAGCATTCCACATCAAAAAATCTGTTTTTATCATTTACCTACTCGAGGACGAGCAGGAATTAAGCTTGGGGATGCTTGATACGTCTCCAATGTATCTATAATTTTTGATTGTTCCATGCTATTATATTATCCATCTAGGATGTTTTATATGCATTTATATGTTATTTTATATGATTTTTGGGACTAACCTATTAAACTAGAGCCCAAAGTGCAGTTTCTTTTTTCCTTGTTTTTGAGTTTTACAGAAAAGGAATACCAAACGGAGTCCAATTGACGTGCCAATTTTTGATGATTTTTATGGACCAAAAGAAGCCCCGGAGTAAAATAGTTCGGCCAGAAGAGTCTCGGGCCGTCCACGAGGGTGGAGGGCGCGCCCTACCCCCTGGGCGCGCCCCTGCCTCGTGGACGACTCGGAGCCCCTCTGACGTGAGACCGGCGCCAAAAACTCCTATAATTACATAAACCCCCAGAAAGAAACCTAGATCGGGAGTTCCGCAAGCAAGAAGCCTCTCAGAGCCACCAAAACCAATCGGGCCTGCTTTGGCACTCGTCGGAGGGGAATCCCTCACCAGTGGCCATCTTCATCATCCTGGCGCTCTCCATGACGAGGAGGGAGTAGTTCACCCTCGGGGTTGAGGGTATGTACCAGTAGCTATGTGTTTGATCTCTCTCTCTCTCTCGTGTTCTTGATTCGGCACGATCTTGATGTATCACGAGCTTTGCTATTATAGTTGGATCTTATGATGTTTCTCCCCCTCTACTCTCTTGTAATGGAGAGTTTTCCCTTTGAAGTTATCTTATCGGATTGAGTCTTTAAGGATTTGAGAACACTTGATGTATGTCTTGCATGTGCTTATCTGTGGTGACAATGGGATATTCACGTGATCTACTTGATGTATGTTTTGGTGATCAACTTGCAGGTTCAGTGACCTTGTGAACTTATGCATAGGGGTTGGCACACGTTTTAAATCTTGACTCTCTGGTAGAAACTTTGGGGCACTCTTTGAAGTACTTTGTGTTGGTTTGAATAGATGAATCTGACATTGTGTGATGCATATCGTATAATCATACCCACGGATACTTGATGTGACATTGGAGTATCTAGGTGACATTAGGGTTTTGGTTTATTTGTGTCTTAAGGTGTTATTCTAGTACGAACTCTAGGATAGATCGAACGGAAAGAATAGCTTCGTGTTATTTTACTACGGACTCTTGAATAGATCGATCAAAAGGATAACTTTGAGGTGGTTTCGTACCCTACAATAATCTCATTGTTTGTTCTCCGCTATTAGTGACTTTGGAGTGACTCTTTGTTGCATGTTGAGGGATAGTTATATGATCCAATTATGTTATTATTGTTGAGAGAACTTGCACTAGTGAAATTATGAACCCTAGGCCTTGTTTCGAAGCATTGAAATACCGTTTACGCTCACTTTTACCACTTGCTACCTTGCTGTTTTTATATTTTCGGATTACAAATACTCATATCTACCATCCATATTGCACTTCTATCACCATATCTTCGCCGAACTAGTGCACATATACAATTTACCATTGTACTAGGTGTGTTGGGGACACAAGAGACTCTTTGTTATTTGGTTGCAGGGTTGCTTGAGAGAGACCATCTTCATCCTACGCCTCCCACGGATTGATAAACCTTAGGTCATCCACTTGAGGGAAATTTGCTACTGTCCTACAAACCTCTGCACTTGGAGGCCCAACAACGTCTACAAGAAGAAGGTTGTGTAGTAGACATCAAAAGGTCATCTTGTGGGGAAGCAAGAACAAGAAAATCAGTAGGATATTTAAGTTTCCCAGACAAGACTTCAACATCTCTAACAATCCCAACTGGTGCGATAGTATCTCTATTGGCAAGATTAATAGTAACATCAATATCTTCTATCTCAGCAGGTGCAATACCATGCATCATTTCTTTATATAAGGAATAAGGTATTGCACTCGCACTAGCACCCATATCACATAAGCCATGATAATAGTGATCTCCTATTTTAACAGAAACAACAAGCATGCCGACAACATGTCTATGTTTATTTTTAGTATCGGGTCTAGCAATTCTAGCAGCTTCATCACAGAAGTAAATAACATGTCCATCAATATTATCGACCAAGAGATCCTTAACCATAGCATTACTAGGTTCAACTTTAATTTTCTCAGAGGGTGTAGGTGTTCTAGCATTACTCTCATGAACCACAGTTGAAGCTTTAGCATGATCCTTTATTCTAACAAGGAAAGGTGGTTTCTCAATATAAGAAGAAGGTTGGGTCTATAAGAATACCCAACAACGTATACAAGAAGAAGCTTGTGTATTAGACATCAAGCTCTTTTCTTGCGCCATTGGCGGGGAGGCTAGATAAGCTGCACTAACACCCCGTCAACTAAGCTCTTTCCTGGCGCCGTTGCCGGGGAGGTTAGTGCTTGAAGGTATATCTTTAGATCTTGCAATTGAATCTTTTTGTTTCTTGTTTTATCACTAGTTTAGTCTATAAAAGAAAACTACAAAAAAATGGAATTAAGGGTGCCTCATATGCTTCATCTTTTTAATGTCTTTCGTGTAAATGATGGGAAGGAAAATTTTGCTCAAGTACTAGAAGAAGAATTACATAGAATGCTTGGCATAAAATATGTGAATGATGAGCATGATTGCAATGTTGTTAGTATTAATTCTTTGAATACCCATGATGCTAATGATACGCAAAGCCACAAGCTTGGGGATGCTATGTTTGATGAACATGATATGTTTAGTCCCCCAAGTTTTGATGAGCAAATTTATTATGATGAAAGCATGCCTCCTATTTATGATGATTATTGTGATGACACATATGCTATAAAGAATAAAGATAACCATGAAACTTGTCATCATGATTTTAATTTTCAATTGGATTATGCTTCACATGATAGTTATTTTGTTGAGTTTGCTCCCACTACTATTGATGAGAATAAATTTGCTTATGTGGAGAGTAGTAAAATTTCTATGCAAGTAGATCATGAAAAGAATGCTTTATGTGCTGGTTATATGGTTGAATTCATTCATGATGCTACTGAAAATTATTATGAGAGAGTATCATATGCTTCTACATATTGCAATAATATCAAGTTTCCTCTCTATGTGTTGAAAACCTTGAAGATTTGCTTGTTTTACCTTCCTATGCTAGTTGTTTCATGTTCCCATAAGTTGTTTGCTCACAAAATCCCTATGCATAGGAAGTGGGTTAGACTTAAATGTGCTAGTCATATTCTTCATGATGCTCCCGTTATGTTTCAATTCTTATCTTTTATGTGAGCATCATTGAAATCATCATGCCTAGCTAGGGGCGTTAAACGTAAGCGCTTGTTGGGAGGCAACCCAATTTTATTTTTTTCTTTGCTTTTTTCTCATGTTTAGCAATAAATAATTCATATAGCCTCTATTTAGATGTGGGTTTATGTTTTAATTAGTGTTTGTGCCAAGTAAAACCTTTGGGAAGACTTGGGTGAAGTCTTTGCGATCTTGCTGTAAAAAACAGAAACTTTTGTGCTCACGAGATTAGCTACCATTTTTTCTGGAGAGTGCTTTTAGGTTGATTATTTTTGCAGATGATTAATAGACAAATTCCGCACGTCCACCAATTTATTTCAGAATTTTCGGAGTTAGAGAAGTATTTGAATGATACAGATTGCTACAGACTGTTCTGTTTTGACAGATTCTGTTTTCTATGTGTTGTTTGCTTATTTTGATGAATCTATGAGTAGTATCGGAGGGTATGAACAGTAGAGAAGTTGTAATACAGTAGATATTACACCGATATGAATTTATAATGAGTTCACAACAGTACCTAAGTGGTGATTTATTTTCTTATACTAACGGAGCTTACGAGTTTTCTGTTAAGTTTTGTGTTGTGAAGTTTTCAAGTTTTGGGTAAAGATTCGATGGACTATGGAATAAGGAGTGGAAAGAGCCTAAGCTTGGGGATTCCCAAGGCACCCCAAGGTAATATTCAAGGACAACCAAGAGCCTAAGCTTGGGGATGCCCCGGATGGCATCCCCTCTTTCATCTTCGTTCATCGGAAACTTTACTTGGAGCTATATTTTTATTCACCACATGATATGTGTTTTGCTTGGAGCGTCATTTTATTTTATTTTGTTTTGATTGCTGTTTGAATAATATACCAAGATCTGAAATTCTTAAATGTTAGAGATTCTTCACATAGTTACATAATTATTCAACTACTCATTGATCTTCACTTATATCTTTCGGAGTAGTTTGTCGTTTGCTCTAGTGCTTCACTTATATCTTTTTAGAGCACGGCGGTGGTTTTATTTTGAAGAAATAGATAAACTCTCATGCTTCACTTATATTATTTTGAGAGTCTTAAACAGCATGGTAATTTGCTATGGTGATGAATTTAGTCCTAATATGATGGACATCCAAGAGGGATATAATAGAAACTTTCATATAAAGTGCATTGAATACTATGATAAGTTTGATGCTTGATGATTGTTTTGAGATATGAAGATGGTGATATTAGAGTCATACTAGTTGAGTAATTGTGAGTTTGAGAAATACTTGTGTTGAGGTTTGCAAGTCCCGTAGCATGCACGTATGGTAACCGTTGCGTAACAAATTTGAAGCATGAGGTGTTTTCTTTGATTGTCTTCCTTATGAGTGGCGGTCGGGGACGAGCGATGGTATTTTCCTACCAATCTATCCCCCTAGGAGCATGCGCGTAGTGCTTGGTTTTGATGACTTGTAGATTTTTGCAATAAGTATGTGAGTTCTTTATGACTAATGTTGAGTCCATGGATTATACGCACTCTCACCCTTCCACCATTGCTAGCCTCTCTAGTACCGCTCAACTTTTGCCGGTACCATAAACCCACCATTTACCTTCCTCAAAATAGCCACCATACCTACCTATTATGGCATTTCCATAGCCATTCCGAGATATATTTCCATGCAACTTCCACCGTTTCGTTTATTATGACACGCTCCATCATTGTCATATTGCTTTGCATGATCATGTAGTTTACATCGTATTTGTGGCAAAGCCACCATTCATCGTATTTAACAAGCGCTACTACTAAAGTTCTGTGTATAACGTTTTCCCTAGTAGTGGCTTCGTGTTATTTTACTACGGACTCTTGAATAGATCGATCAGAAAGGATAACTTTGAGGTGGTTTCGTACCCTACAATAATCTCTTCGTTTGTTCTCCGCTATTAGTGACTTTGGAGTGACTCTTTGTTGCATGTTGAGGAATAGTTATATGATCCAATTATGTTATTATTGTTGAGAGAACTTGCACTAGTGAAAGTATGAACCCTAGGCCTTGTTTTGAAGCATTGCAATACCGTTTACGCTCACTTTTACCACTTGCTACCTTGCTGTTTTTATATTTTCAGATTACAAATACTCATATCTACCATCCATATTGCACTTCTATCACCATCTCTTCGCCGAACTAGTGCACATATACAATTTACCATTGTATTGGGTGTGTTGGGGACACAAGAGACTCTTTGTTATTTGGTTGCAGGGTTGCTTGAGAGAGACCATCTTCATCCAACCCCTCCCACGGATTGATAAACCTTAGGTCATCCACTTGAGGAAATTTGCTACTGTCCTACAAACCTCTGCACTTGGAGGCCCAACAACGTCTACAAGAAGAAGGTTGTGTAGTAGACATCAAAAGGTCATCTTGTGGGGAAGCAAGAACAAGAAAATCAGTACGATAATTAATTTTCCCACACAAGACTTCAACATCTCTAACAATCCCAACTGGTGAGATAGTATCTCTATTGGCAAGCTTAATAGTAACATCAATATCTTCTATCTCAGCAGGTGCAATATCATGCATAATTTATTTATATAAGGAATGAGGTATTGCACTCGCACTAGCACCCATATCACATAAGCCATGATAATAGTGATCTCCTATTTTAACAGAAACAACAGGCATGCCGACAACAGGTCTATGTTTATTTTTAGTATCGGGTCTAGCAATTCTAGCAGCTTCAGCACAGAAGTATTTAACATGCCCATCAATATTATCGACCAAGAGATCCTTAACCATAGCATTACTAGGTTCAACTTTAATTTGCTCAGAGGGTGTAGGTGTTCTAGCATTACTCTTACGAACCACAGTTGAAGCTTTAGCATGATCCTTTATTCTAACAGGGAATGGTGGTTTCTCAATATAAGCGGTAGGAACAATAGGATCAATATTATAATTTATAGCCTTTTGTCAACTTTAATAGGTTCAACTACTTTTACTTAAATGGGAGGATGATATTTAAACCACTTCTCCTTAGGGAGATCAACATGAGTAGCAAATGATTCACGGAAAGAAGCTACTATCTCAGAGTCAAGTCCATATTTAGTGCTAAATCCACGAAAAACATCGGTATCCATAAGAGAATTAACACAATCAAACTTAAGTGTTATACCTGACTCCTTACCTTCGTCGAGTTCCCAATCTTCAGAGTTGCGTTTAATTCTTTCCAATAAATTCCATTTGAATTCAATAGTCTTCATCATAAAAGAACCAGTACAAGAAGTATCGAGCATCGACCGATTATTGAGAAAAAGTCGAGCATAAAATTTTGAATAATAATTTATCTTGAGAGCTCATGATTGGGGTATGAATATAACATTGACCTAAGACTCCCCCAAGCTTGAGCGATACTTTCTCCTTTGCGAGGCCAAAAATTATACATACAATTACGATCACGATAAAACTTCTGATGAAATTCCAATTTCAATTGGTTGTAGTTCCATGATCCAATATCATCACATAGCCTAAACCATGTCAATGCCTTTCCTTCAAAGATAAAGGGAAGACCTTATTCTTGATAACATCCTCGGTCATACCTGCAAGCTTAAATAATCCACAAACTTCATCCACATAGATTAGGTGCATATCAAGATGTAATGTTCCATCTCCTGTAAAAGGATTAGCTAGCAGTTTCTCTATCATACCCGAAGGAATTTCAAAGTAAACATTTTCAGTAGGTTCAGAAGGTCGAGGAGCAACTCTTTGCTCTATTGGTCGGGGTGAAGATACCCCGAACAAGCCCCTCAAAGGATTATTTTCCATAATAACAATTGATAGTAAATTTCAGCACACTATATAAATTTTTCCTTACCAAATTCCACCTACCAAAGGCGCTTCACTCCCCGCAGCGGTGCGGAAAAGAGTCTTGATGACCCACAAGTATAGGGGATCTATCGTAGTCCTTTCAATAAGTAAGAGTGTCGAACCCAACGAGGAGCAGAAGGAAATGACAAGCAATTTTCAGTAAGCTATTCTCTGCAAGCACTGAAATTATCGGTAACAGATAGTTTTGTGATAAGGTAATTTGTAACGGGTAACAAGTAACAAAAGTAAACAAGGTGCAGCAAGGTGGCCCAATATTTTTTGTAGCAAAGGACAAGCCTGGACAAACTCTTATATAAAGGAAAGCGCTCCCGAGGACACATGGGAATTATCGTCAAGCTAGTTTTCATCATGCTCATATGATTCGCGTTCGTTACTTTGATAATTTGATATGTGGGTGGACCGGTGCTTGGGTACTGCCCTTCCTTGGACAAGCATCCCACTTATGATTAACCCTCCTAGCAAGCATCTGCAACTACGAAAGAAGAATTAAGGTAAACCTAACCATAGCATGAAACATATGGATCCAAATCAGCCCCTTACGAAGCAACGCATAAACTAGGGTTTAAGCTTCTGTCACTCTAGCAACCCATCATCTACTTATTATTTCCCAATGCCTTCCCTTAGGCCCAAATAATGGTGAAGTGTCATGTAGTCGACGTTCACATAACACCACTAGAGGAAAGACAACATACATCTCATCAAAATATCAAACGAATACCAAATTCACATGACTACTTATAACAAGACTTCTCCCATGTCCTCAGGAACGAACGTAACTACTCACAAATCATATTCATGTTCATAATCAGAGGGGTATTAATATGCATAAAGGATCTGAACATATGATCTTCCACCAAATAAACCAACTAGAATCAACTATAAGGAGTAATCAAAACTACTAGCAACCCACAGGTACCAATCTGAGGTTTTGAGACAAAGATCAGATACAAGAGATGAACTAGGGTTTGAGAGGAGATGGTGCTAGTGAAGTTGTTGATGGAGATTGACCCCCTCCCGATGAGAGGATCGATGGTGATGACGATGGTGATGATTTCCCCCTCCGGGAGGAATGTTTCCTCGGCAGAACAGCTCCGCCGGAGCCCTAGATTGGTTCAGCCAAGGTTCCGCCTCGAGTCGGCGGCGCTTCGTCCTGAAAGCTTCCTTCTGATTTTTTTTAGGGCAAAAGTCACCTTATACCAGAAGATGGGCATCGGGGGGCTTCCAGGTGGCCCACGAGGCAGGGGCGCGCCCAGGGGGTAGGGCGCGCCCTCCACCCTCGTGGAAAGTGGGTGGCCCCCCTCTGGTGCTTTCTTCGCCCAATATTTTTAATATATTCCAAAACTGACTTCCGTGGAGTTTCAGGACTTTTGGAGTTGTGCAGAATAGGTCTCTAATATTTGCTCCTTTTCCAGCCCAGAATTCCAGCTGTCGGCATTCTCCCTCTTCATGTAAACCTTGTAAAATAAGAGAGAAAAGGCATAAGTATTGTGACATAATGTGAAGTAATAGCCCATAATGAAATAAATATCGATATAAAAGCATGATGCAAAATGGACGTATCATCAAGCCGGTGACGATGGAGATCATGACGGTGCTTTGGAGATGGAGATCAAAGGCACAAGATAATGATGGCCATATCATGTCACAGATTTTGATTGCATGTGATGTTTATCCATTATGCATCTTATTTTGCTTTGTATGGCGGTAACATTATAAGATGATCCCTCACTAAATTTCAAGTTATAAGTGTTCTCCCTGAGTATGCACCGTTGCTACAGTTCGTCATGCCGAGACACCACGTGATGATCGGGTGTGATAAGGTCTACGTTCACATACAACGGGTGCAAGCCAGTTTTGCATGTGCAGGATATTCGTGTTAAACTGGACGAGCCTAGCATATGAAGATATGGCCTCGGAACACTTAGACCGAAAGGTCGAACGTGAATCATATAGTAGATATGATCAACATAGAGATGCTCACCATTGAAAACTACTCCATCTCACGTGATGATCAGACATGGTTTAGTTGATATGGATCACGTGATCATTTAGATGACTAGAGGGATGTCTATCTAAGTGGGAGTTCTTAAGTAATATGATTAACTGAACTTTAATTTATCATGAACTTAGTACCTGATAGTTTTCGCATGTCTATGTTGTTGTAGATCAATGGCTCGTGCTACCGTTCCCTTGAATTTTAATGCGTTCCTAGAGAAAGCTAAGTTGAAAGATGATGGTAGAAACTACACGGACCGGGTCCGTAACTTGAGGATTATCCTCATTGTTGCACAGAATAATTACGTCCTGGAAGCAACAATGGTGCAAGGCGCGCTGTAGGAGCAACTCCGGACGTTATGAACGTCTGGCAGAGAAAAGCTGATGACTACTTGATAGTTTAGTGTGCCATGCTTTACGGCTTAGAATCGGGACTTGAAAGACGTTTTGAACGTCATGGAGCATATGAGATGTTCCAGGAGTAGAAGTTAATATTTCAAGCAAATGCCCGAATTGAGAGATATGAAGTCTCCAATAAATTCTATAGCTGCAGCATGGAGGAGAATAGTTCTGTCAGTGAACATATACTCAGAATGTTTGGGTACCACAACCACTTGACTCCACTGGGAGTTAATCTTCCTGATGATAGTGTCATTGACAGAGTTCTTCAATCACTACCACCAAGCTATAAAAGCTTCGTGATGAACTATAATATGCAAGGGATGGATAAGACAATTCCCGAGCTCTTCGCGATGCTAAAGGCTGCGGAGGTAGAAATCAAGAAGGAGCATCAAGTGTTGATGGTTAACAAGACCACTAGTTTCAAGAAAAAGGGCAAAGGGAAGAAGGGGAACTTCAAGAAGAACGGCAAGCAAGTTGCTGCTCAAGTGAAGAAGCCCAAGTCTGGACCTAAGACTAAAACTGAGCGCTTCTACTGCAAAGGGACTGGTCACTGGAAGCGGAACTTCCCCAAGTATTTGGCGGATAAGAAGGATGGCAAAGTGAAAGGTATATTTGATATACATGTTATTGATGTGTACCTCACCAATGCTCGTAGTAGTGCCTGGGTATTTGATACCGGTTACATTGCTCATATTTGCAACTCGAACAGGGCTACGGATTAAACGAAGATTGGCTAAGGACGAGGTGACGATGCGCGTGGGAAATGGTTCCAAAGTCGATGTGATCGCCGTCGGCACGCTACCTCTACATCTAGCGTCGGGATTATTTTTAGACCTAAATAATTGTTATTTGGTGCCAGCGTTGAGCATGAACATTATATTTGGATCTTGTTTGATGCGAGACAGTTATTCATTTAAATCAGAGAATAATGGCTATTATATTTATACGAGTAACATCTTTTATGGTCATGCACCCTTGATGAGTGGTCTATTTTTGTTGAATCTCGATTGTAGTGAAACACATATTCATAATATTGAAGCCAAAAGATGCAAGGTTAATAATGATAGTGCAACTTATTTATGACACTGCCGTTTAGGTCATATTGGTGTACAGCGCATGAAGAAACTCCATGCTGATGGGATTTTGGAATCACTTGATTATGAATACTTGATGCTTGCGAACCATGCCTCATGGGCAAGATGACTAAGACTCCGTTCTCCGGAACAACGGAATGAGCAACTGACTTATTGGAAATAATACATACTGATGGATGCGGTCGAATGAGTGTTGAGGCTCGCGGCGGGTATCGTTATTTCCTGACCTTCACGGATGATTTGAGCAGATATGGGTATATCTACTTAATGAAACATAAGTCTGAAACATTTGAAAAGTTCAAAGAATTTCATAGTGAAGTGGAAAATCATTGTAACAAGAAAATAAAGTTTCTACGATCTGATCGTGGAGGTGAATATTTGAGTTATGAGTTTGGTCTTCATTTAAAACAATATGGAATAGTTTCACAACTGACGCCACCTGGAACACCACAGCGTAATGGTGTGTCCGGACGTCATAACTGTACTTTATTAGATATGGTGCGATCTATAATGTCTCTTACTGATTTACAACTATCATTTTGGGGTTATGCTTTAGAGACGACTGCATTCACGTTAAATAGGGCACCATCTAAATCCGTTGAGACGACACCATATGAACTGTGGTTTGGCAAGAAACCTAAGATGTCGTTTCTTAAAGTTTGGGTCTGCGATGCTTATGTCTCATGGAATTGTCACGGCAGATGTCCTCTTGCAAGGACTTAGTCGTGGAGCCATCGCAACTAGGAAGCTTAAAGGGGTTAATCGGGACAAAGGACACGAGATACTTATACTAGTTCGGCCCCTTACGGTGAAGGTAAGGCCTACGTCTAGTTGGGTTGGTATTGCTTGATGCTTCGGTAACCAGGGAGCGAGATACGCTATGCCCGGCTCTCGAGGAGTTGTTTCTTACCCTAAGCAGCCAGCGGCTCGTCCCCTTATATACACGGGTGGACGCCCTGTGGTCTACAGAGTCCCGGCCGGCTCATAAACAGTGTCCGGCTCGGTGACTAGTTAAGTCTACCTTATGATACAAGTCATGTCATCACGGCGGTTTATCACCATGGGCCTTAAGCCGCCTACGGGCCTTAGACCCTTTATTGAACCGCCACCTTCATGCTTGGCCTCTGGGCTTCTCTTAAGATGAGTCTTCTCTGCGTAACCCGACCCCTCCTGGGCGGCTTACTCAAATGGTTATATCCCCAACATTAGGCCCCAGATTGATTTGAACCTGTTCATGTCAATCTTAAAATACCTTAATAAATAAACCTTCAGCCTTATGCTTGTGCAAAAGGTTTTTTAACCCGCCATGACGTCATCTTCTGGATCCGTGTTAACCCGCCGTGACATCATCTTTGCTTAAATTCATATTTTTCTCCGCCGTATCCTCCAACGGATCTTTGCTTTTATTGACCGCTCCAAAAACCGAGGCGTCGGGGCCGCTGGATAATGATGTCTGGCCTCCTCGTTTCTTGCACCGTCTTAGTCAGCCCTTCCTTATAAATAGGCATGACCTAGGTCTTTTCCATTCTCCCCCTTCGTTCCTCTTCTTCCTCTCGCTGCTTCTCTGCTGCTCGAGCTTCGCCGTCGCCGCCGTCGCAGGTCTCCTCGTCTTCTCCAACTCAGGTCGCTGCATCAACCTGATTTGACTAGAGAAACACGATGGATCCTTGCAACAGCTCTGCATCTGTAAGTCCTTATCCTTCCCTGCTTTTAGATCTGCATTGCGGCCTCCCGAGTTCGTCGGTGTTCATCGCCGCCCGTTGCAGACCCTTAATATTTTTCCTTTCCAGTGCCCCTTTTGATCTTTTAGACAGCTAAAACTACTGCGGCAGCTGTTCCACATCCGTCTTGAATAGAAACAGATCTCGTTTCCCTTGTTTAAAGGCCTCCTTCGAATGTATGTACTTCTCCGCACTAGTTTTTAGGTCTATAAATTTTTATTTCCGAACGACCGTTTGATCCAAAATAATAGCTGTAGCTTATGAAACCTGTTTGTTCCACACTTAGCCAAAAAAACTGCTTCTGTTGAGTCTATTTCACACTGCAGCTCAAGCAATCGATTTAAGAAGACAATATTGATCGTCAGTCTCACCTGCTTCTGGTGACTTAAGAAAATTTAACTGCCTTTGATACCTGTAATGGCTTAAATATCATTGCATAGTTACCCATATGTCATTAGTCCCCTTCTTAAGCCGCCATCTTGAGTAGACTTAAAATGTTTTCCTTCGGGTGAAATTTGAACCGGAAACTCTTATTTTGTCATAGGCTTCAATTTATACAATGGCACCCAAAGCTCCCAAAGCTCCCGTGACCTGCAACTGGGTCAAATCCACTGTTACGGAGAGTACCTTGTCTGAATTCGTGAAGTCCGGCCATCTGCCTAAGAGGGAGGTCATATCTTATCGTGCTCCTAACCCGTCAGAGGAGAAGCCTCAACCCAAGGAAGGGGAGGTGATCGTGTTCACTGATCACATGAACCGGGGCTCCACCCGGTTCAAAATTCTTCAGGGATGTTTTGCATTTCTTCGATCTCAGTCCTCAAGACATCGGGCCCAATTCCGTGTCAAATATTTGCAACTTCCAGGTTTTCTGCGAGGTGTACCTTGGAGAAGAACCTAGCATACTTTCATTCAGAGAACTGTTTTACTTAAACCGGCAGAACGAACGTGCCAACGGGACCAGTCTGGAACTTGGTGGCATCTCGATTCAGCGGCGGAGAGACTACCTTTTTCCTTATGCTGAACTGCCAAGTCATCCAAAGGATTGGAATCAGACATGGTTTTACTGCCAGGACACTTCTCCGGCTGAAGAAAACCCTCTTCCCGGCTTTCGCGCCTTGCGCCTTGAATCCAACCACCCGCTGCCGGATAAACTGACTGCCGTTGAGCGTCTGCCACTTGCTCCCACCATTAGTAAGATCAAAGCTCTTCTGGGAAACAGCTTAGACGGCAGTGACCTGGTCCGGGTCTGGGTCGCTTGGAGGGTGATTCCATTAAGCCGCCGCCCCGGCTTAATGTGCACCTACTCAGGCGAGAAGAATGACCCACTACGTCATAGTCCCGACGACTTACCAGATGATGTGGTGGAAGCTACGACCCAGACATTGTTGAAAGAAGGCACGGTGACTAGTAATGCCTTTGGCTTACTCCCCTTCTGCAAGAAGAACCCGGCCCCCGCAGTGAGTCATCAACTTCAATGAATACTCTTTACTATATTACACCTTGATTTTACTCATAATCCCTTATCATTTTTCACAGGCCGATGACAACTTCTGGAAGGTCAAGTACGACCATGAGGTGGCCAAACAAGCCAGAGCGGCAAAAAGAACCGAAAGGAAAACCGCCAAGACTGGAACTTCAAGGAAAAGGAAGCCAAGCGCTTCAGATATACTTAAATTGGATGACACTTCTGACGACGAAGAAGAGGTAATCCTTAATTCTCCTAACTCCTTTATCATTATTTTATTGACATTCTGCCCTTTCAGGAGGATATGGGGAACATCCAAGCGGTTGACAAAGAGGTAACTATAATCTCCTCCGACTCAGAGCCTTTGCCAAAGCCAAAAATCTGAAGGGTAACCCGGAAAGTACGATTTTCACATCCTTTAGCTTACCAAGATCCTCAATTTCTTTTGAAGCAACAGCAATTTGAAAGCCGGAGGCAGACCAGAACAAGCAAGGATATAGAGCTATCCTCTGGCTTACCTAACGTAACTAGGAAGCGTCGGGCTGAGGTTATCTCCGATTTACGTTCTGTTTATCCTTTGGCGGGTTTAATTCCTCAACCTCTCAATTCATCTGACTCCAATTATCAGGATACCTCTCCTTCCTCCGGCGAGTCTATGCAATCTAACATGCCGGCTTTCAAAACCGCCCCTGGGTAATGTAATTTTGTTTACCTTATGTTTTACCTTACTCATGCTTTTGTACTCATCCTTTCTGCCTTGTCCTCAGTGTGCAAGTGAAGCCCAGTAAGAGGGCAAGAAGGAATAATCCATCCCAAGACCCGGTACTAACTGAACCGGAACTCGGAACAGCCGCCCCTGACACTTCCACTCATCAACCTCCGCCTGAACCGGCTTATGAAATTCCAGCACCATCCTCTCGATCCGCCTTTGAAGAAACTCTTGGCGGCTCGATAAGCGGAAACTCCTAACCCGGTCAAGACAATTGATCCTAAGGTGAAATTACCAAGACTCAGCTTTGTCGAGCCAAGTCAGCCCACCGTCCTTGCCAAGTGCTCTGCCAAGGAGGAGCTTTTGGAGCGCCGAAAAGCTAAATTAGACATTGTAGATTATACTCATTTGAGCATTGGAGATATAGTCTCTGGCTATATCAATCAAGTACATAGCAGCCGTGACCTGGAAGTTAACAGGGTGAAGCAAATACAGCAAAAATCTGAGGTATAACTTATGCTACTTTCCTTAACCATACTTACTGTCAGCCCCCAAATCTATTTCTTATGAATAAATATGTTGTAGACTTAGAAATCTTCCTAACACTGCTTTGTCCGGCTTATAAAGAAGATATTTAACCCGGTTGTAATATGAAACTTTGAACGTGTGATACACATTAGCCCCCAAGTATCAAGTACCTTTGCTTGCAAAGTGCTTGGGATTTAATTACCATGAACCGGCAAAGCAAGTTAAAACTCTTCAGCATACATTAGCCCCCAAGTGTCAAGTATCTTTGCTTGCAAAGTGCTTGGGACTTAATGTTTTCTTATTATGATTCTGACCATAACCCGGCATCAATGCAGGCCATCACAAGTCAATTTGAATCAGAGATTGCTGACCTGAAGAGCCGCCTGGCAACTCAAGAGCTTGAACTTCAAAAGGCCAACTCCAAGTTTGAATTTAGCATCTCTGAACAAGAGAAGTTGAAGTAGAATTTTGATGTGGAGAAGAAAATATGGGCTGATGAGAAGGCCTCACTGGTGACCCGGGCCGAGACAGCAGAAACATCGCTCGCAGAAGTAGCAGCCGAGCTGTCCGGCTTAAAGCGCCAGATATCTCAAAGGGTCTCGGCAATCTTCGGTAAGTTACTATATATAACCTCAAATATTGCAATCCTTCCTTTGATGACTATTTTAAGTGTTATCTCCGGCTCACCCTATGTTTATGAACGCGGGCCCCAGGAGCACAAACCTCAAGCAGAGCATGTTGATCAAGCTGAATGCGGTTTATACTCTGGTGGAACAGCTATACACCGGGTCACAACGTGCTTTGGCCGTTGTAGCTTTATCAAATGACGTTCCCCATCTCCTGCAAGATGTGCTAAAGCAGCTTGCCGTGCTACCCCAGCGGATCCAAGAGCTAAGACGGGCTTATGCCAGAACCGGGGCTATAGATGCCTTGAGCCGGGCCAAGGCGTTGCTTCCAGAGTTAGACCTGGCAGACGTTGCTCTTGGATATCGCAGCTTGAAGGAAGACGGCTCAGATTCGTATTAAATGCAGACTTTACCGCCTATGTGAGAGTCGACGTCCTGTGGCTACCATCATTGGGAATGATATTGATCTTACCAAGTATCGGCCGGGCTATGATAGCGAGAACCGGAGAATTCCAACACCTCACTATGATGACGCCACCGATCCCTCCAACTCGTAAGCACACCTTTGCCCACGAAGTTGACCCAGCCGGTTTAATAGATGATGAAGCTGAGTTTGAAGCCTTGAGCGGCATTGACTGGGCCTCGTCAACCTTCCAGGGCAGGGCAGCAGACGGAGAGGCGAAGAAGGATAACTCGGAATCTTCAAGCCCACCAAAGGAGTGAACCGCCAGGCGTTTATGACTTTGTGAAAACAATGCTTCATTATTCAGACTCGGGGAGTCTTGTAATAGGGTAGAAAAAACCTCTTGATTTCTGCCATGCCTTCGCGCATGTTTATGACATTTAATACTTTCGTAAACCGCCATCGCTATACACTTCCAGCTTATGTTGATCTTTCCTTGATGTTAAAAAATTTTCTTGCCTTATCCTGCATACAAACAAGCAGACTTCCCTTGGTGACTTATCGCCACGGGGGGTCACATAAGGTATTGATAACCCGGAATGTAAACCCAAACATCACATAAAGGCCGGTTGATGACCATATTTGTTAAACATAATCACAATAGCATACCTGTGATCCGTTTGGTAGTCTTGCCGGCTTATGTGACCCAAATCATGAGGGTAAATTTAACTCCTGAAAGTTGGCACATAGGATGTTCACCTGGCCTTTAACAACTGAAGTGACCAATGTTAACCCGGTGGAACGAGAACCCCATAGTACTTTCAAGAAGGCCTCACGATAGTCAAAAATTTATACTTATAAAGTATGATAAATAATAAACCAAACTTAAAAGGCCTCTGATTCGAATACGATCAGTGAACCGCTCCAAAGGGGTTAAGCTAAGATTCGGATACGATCATATAGCGCCCAGTGGCTTTGGCGATGCCGATCAAGTGGGTATCGATACTATGTTCTCTTTGGTTCGAATCGACCTATGTTTGAACAGGAAGCCCCCAAGTGACCATAAGAGTTGTTTAATGACGCTGATTCCAATACGATCCATGTCAGACCCAAAGGGGTTAAGCTATGATTCAAATATGATCAAGAAGCCCCCAAGTGGGCTTGGCAGTATGCCGATCAAGTGGGTATCGACAGCTATGTTCTCTTTGGTTCGAATACGACCTATGTTTGAATAGGAAGCCCCCAAGTGATCATGGCTAGATTTAGATATGATCGTAAGCCGGACCAAAGGGAAAGCCGGATTCAGATATGATTCGCTCCCTGTTGGTTGTTTCCACCACCTGATAAAGAAGACATATAAACCTTTGAGGGTGAAAAGGACAGAGGTCCTGCTTTATTGCTTTATATAATATATACATTTTTAAAATATATACATCTTGAGAGCCGGTGGCTCAAGTACAATAAGGCCAAAGATGAGTGATGTTCCACGGCCGACGGGTCTCTTCTCCGACTTACGTGAGTCTTTATGCTCTCGAACATCGATGAGGTAGTATGACCCGTTGTTCAGATTCTTGCTGACCACAAAGGGTCCTTCCCAAGGAGGGATAGCTTGTGCATATCAGACTGATCCTGGATGAGCCGGAGCACTAAGTCGCCTTCCCGAAAGGCTCTGCTTCTAACCCGGCTGCTGTGATAGCGGCGCAGGTCTTGCTAGTAAATCACCGAGCGGGCTATTGCCAAGTCTCGCTCCTCATCCAACAAGTCAAGTGCATCCTGACGAGCTTTTTCGTTATCGGCCTCAACGTAAGCTGCCACGCAGGGTGAGTCGTGCCGGATGTCACTTGGCAGGACTGCCTCTGCTCCGTACACCATAAAGAAAGGTGTGTAACCTATAGATCACATTAGGCGTAGTGTTGATGCTCCACGGCATGCAGGGTAGCTCCTCCACCCAACAACCCGGAGTTATTGTAAGGGGACCAAGAGCCGGGTTTGATACCCTTCAAGATCTCTTGATTAGCTCTCTCTGCTTGACCATTAGATTGAGGATGAGCAACGGCCAAACATCAAGCGGATATGTTGTCGATTGATGTAACTCTTCCATGGAACCCTTGGAGAGATTAGTACCATTATCGATTATGATCTGTGTGGAAAACCAAAACGAAAGATCACCTTTTTCATGAACTGAACCGCCATGGCTGCATCACACTTACTGACCGGCTCTGCCACAACCCACTTTGTGAATTTATCCACCGCCACCAAGAGGTGTGTCTTTTTATCCTTAGACCTCTTGAAAGGTCCAACCATGTCAAGCCCCCGGACTGCAAACGGCCAAGTAATTGGAATCATCCTCAACTCTTGAGCCGGCACATGAGCTCGTCGTGAGAATTTTTGACATCCGTCACATTTGCTGACCAGATCCTCCGCATCAGCATGAGCCGTCAGCCAATAGAAACCATGACGGAAAGCCTTGGCCACCAGCGATTTTGAACCGACATGATGACCACAATCCCCTTGATGGATCTCACGAAGTATCTCCTGACCCTCCGCAGGCGACGCACAACGTTGAAACACCCCAATAACACTGCGGTGATGTAACTCGCCATGAACAATTGTCATAGATTTTGACCGCCTGATGATTTGTCTCGCCAAGGTCTCATCCTCAGGCAACTCTCCCCGGGTCATATAGGCCAAATATGGGACTGTCCAATCTGGGATATTGTGAAGAGCTGCCACCAGCTGTGCCTCCGGGTCCGGCACTGCTAGTTCTTCCTCTGTAGGCACTTTGACAGAAGGGTTATGCAAAACGTCGAGAAAGGTGTTAGGCGGTACCGGATTACGCTGAGATCCCAGCCGGCTTAAAGCATCAGCCGCCTCATTCTTCCTCCGATCAATGTGCTCCACTTGATAACCTTTGAAGTGCCCAGCCACAGCATCAACTTCACGACGGTAAGCCGCCATAAGGGGATCCTTGGAGTCCCACGTGCACGACACTGTTGAGCTACGAGATCTGAGTCGCCCAAGCACCTTACCCGGCTCAAATTCATCTCTTTGGCCATCCGGAGACCATGGAGTAAGGCCTCGTACTCGGCTGCATTGTTAGTACAAGGAAACATAAGCCGGATCACATACCAAAATTTGTCACCTCGAGGAGAAGTTAAAACAACTCCAGCCCCTGAGCCTTCCAACTGCCTGGACCCATCAAAGTGAATAGTCCAATATGTGTTATCTGGCTTCTCCTCAGGTGCCTGCAACTCTGTCCAATCATTGATAAAATCCACCAGGGCTTGAGACTTGATAGCAATCGGAGGCATGTATTTCAAACCATGAGGTCCAAGCTCAATGGCCCACTTGGCCACTCGTCCTGTGGCCTCTCTATTCTGTATGATGTCTCCTAAGGGGGCAGAGCTTACCACAGTGATAGGATGACCTTGGAAATCTTGCTTGACTTCCGCTTGCCATAAACACTCCGTAAACAAGTTTCTGCCAATGTGGATACCTTTGCTTGGACTCAATGAGCACCTCACTGATGTAGTAAACCGGTCGTTGAACCGGATGCTCCTTGCCAGCCTCCTTGCGTTCCACCACGATGGCAACACTGATGGCTCGGGCGTTAGCAGCCACATATAACAGTAATGGCTCTCTATCAATGGGAGCAGCAAGGACCGGCGGCTCAGATAACTGCCTCTTTAAATCTTCAAAGGCAGCGTTAGCAGCATCACTCCAGACAAAAGTGTCCGTTTTCTTCATCATCTGATACGGTGTAGGGCCTTCTCACCTAACCGGCTTATGAACCGCTTAAAGCAAAGAACACGACCCGCTAGTCGCTGAACATCATTGATGCACGCCGGTTTAGCCAAAGAGGTGATTGCATTGACCTTCTCCGGGTTAGCTTCAATGCCTCTGTTTGATGCCAGAAAGCCCAGAAGCTTGTCTGCGGGTACACCAAACACACACTTTGCCGGGTTAAGCATCATCTTATAAACCCGGAGATTATCAAAGGTCTCCTTTAAATCAGATAGCAAAGTTTCCTTCTCCCTGGATTTCACCACGATGTCATCCACATAAGCATGTACATTACGCCCAATTTGACTGTGGAGACAGTTTTGTACACATCTCTGATAAGTCGCCTGGGCACTCTTGAGCCCAAATGGCACAGATACATAGCAGAGGCTCCAAACAGAGTGATGAAAGCCGTCTTCTCCTGGTCCTTAACTGCCATTTTGATCTGATGATAGCCAGAGTAAGCATCCAAAAAGCTCAACCGCTCGCAACCCGCCGTAGCATCGATGACTTGATCAATACGGGGGAGGGCAAAGGGATCAGCCGGGCAAGCCTTATTTAAGTCCGTGTAATCCACACACATCCGCCAGGTGCCGTTCTTCTTGAGTACGAGCACCGGGTTAGCCAACCACTCCGGGTGAAAAAATTCAACAATGAACCCAGCCGCTAAGAGCCGAGCGACCTCTTCTCCAATAGCTTTCCGTCTTTCCTCATTAAATCATCAAAGAAATTGCCTGACCGGCTTATATTTCGGATCAATATTAAGAGTGTGCTCAGCGAGTTCTCTCGGGATGCCTGGCATGTCAGAAGGTTTCCATGCAAAGATGTCCCGGTTCTCACGGATGAACTCGATGAGCGCGCTTTCCTATTTAGGGTCCAAGTTGGCACTGATGCTGAACTGCTTGGAAGAGTCGCGTGGAGTAAAGTCAACAAGCTTTGTTTCAGCGGCCGATTTAAACTTCAATGTCGGTTCATGCTCTGTAGTTGGCTTCTTCAAAGAGGTCATATCCGCCGGGTCAACATTATTTTGATAAAACTTTAGCTCTTCTACTGCACAAACAGACTCAAAGATAAGTCAAGGCCGCCTTCTTCACACTCCAACTCTACCTTTCGACTCCCATGCACATTGATGGTGCCTTTGTGACCCGGCATCTTGAGCTGCAGATAAAGATAACACGGCCGTGCCATGAACTTGGCATAAGCCGGCCGCCCAAACAGAGCATGATATGGGCTCTTGATTTTGACTACTTCAAACGTTAATTTCTCAGCCCTGGAATCATATTCATCTCCAAAGTCCACCTCCAATTCAATCTTACCGACCGGGTATGCCGACTTACCAGGCACCACCCCATGGAAAACGGTATTGGGCGTCCTTAAATCCTTGTCAGTCAAACCCATGCATCGAAAGGTCTCGTAATAGAGGATGTTGATACTGCTACCTCCGTCCATGAGTACCTTGGTAAATTTATATCCACCAACCTGAGGCGCCACCACCAAGGCTAGTTGACCCGGATTATCAACCCGGGGCGGGTGATCTTCCCTGCTCCATACAATAGGCTGCTCTGACCACCTCAAGTAACGGGGAACTGCCGACTCAATAGAGTTCACGGCCCTCTTGCGAACCTTCTGGTCACGCTTGCATAAGCTAGTGGTGAACACATGATACTGCCCACTATTTAGCTACTTCGGATGGCTTTGATAACCCGACTGCTGCTGTTGTCCCCTCGACCATTCATTGTTGATTATAGCCGCCTTTGATTTCCTGAAGCCGGAACTTGAACCACCGCCCGCCATGAAAGCCGCCGCCCTGAACCGCCGCCCGATCCATGATTGCCATCAAACATGTTGGAATTCTTGAAAGCCTTCATGATCGCGCAATATTTCCATAAGTGGGTGGCGGTCGTTCCCGGTGCCGTGTCTCGGCAAGGCTCATTGAGAAACCGCTCAAGAGATGGGCCCGACCCGCCAGATCAAGGGGCGGTTTTCCTTACGTCTCGATTGTTACCCTGTGCATTGGCATTGGCCACAAACTCCGGGTTACCCTCCGCCTTTACGCTTTGTTGCCTCCTTGATTTGTCGGGTTATGCTGACCCTTTCCATTGCCGTTCTTCTTTCCCTTCCTGTCTTTTCCTCATCGACGCGGGATCCTTGGTACTATCGTAATCACAGATTTGACTAAAGCCGCCATCAGCGCACTCCATATCATTGCAATCACGCTTAAGGCGCATTTCTGCCTCGGCAGCTCAAAGCGGCAATTCTTCTCCAACATGAGGATCTGCAGAGCGGCATCCATCTTATCGCATTTAATGTATTATTTCCTTGACCGCACACCCAATGAGTTGTGGATTCACCCTCCTCCACCTTACAATTGGTCAAGTCCACAATTGACATAGATTGCTTGCAAGTGTCCTTGAAGTTCTGAATAAATCGGTCCTTTAGCTCGCCCATGAGCTAATGGAATTGGGCGGCAAACCCTTTAACCAAGACCGGCCGTTCTGGCCCAACATCATGGTGAAGTACTTAGCCATTGCCGCGTCGCTGACCTCCAATAGCTCCATGGCCATCTCATAACTTTCGATCCATGCTCCGGGCTGTAAGTCGGCCGTGTAATTCGGCACCTTTTGAGGTCCCTTGAAGTCCTTGGGTAGGCGTACATCCCGCAGAGCCGGCACCAAACAAGGAACACCGCCGGTTCTAGTAGCCACTCCTGCTCCAACGGAAGTCGTCGGATACTCTGGGAGATCTTGATGAGTCACTTTGTTGAGCCGCTTAGCTGAGCCGCCTTCGCCGTCCTCCCCGACGATTCAGTCTTGCACCGGGTTATAGCCACCGGGCTGGTTACGACGCTGGGCATTGCTTGACAAAGCTTTTGACTCCATGTGCCTGCTGTAACTTGGACTCCGGTTTTGACGAGGCGGTTCTAACCAAGGCGGAGGAGTTGAATGAATCATGTCCCGGCTGTAAGAATAAGTCTCTTGCTGCGCCAGGGCCATCTGAACAAGTTCTCTGATCCTCCGGGTCTCCACCGCTGTCGGATCATCACCGTCCACTGGGGGAGCCGCCAAACGCGCCGATGCTGCGATTAAGTTCTCCATGGGGTTGGAAAAGTGAGCCGGTGGTATTGGTACATAGCAGTATGGGGCCATACTCCCATGAGGAGGTGCCATCTTCAAGTCGAGCCGGTCCTCCCGCTCGGCTGTTGCAAACTGATTTGCCTCGGGCGGGTTGCTAGGGCCGGCACCAGGTGTAGCGAAAAGGTTCCGAGGGTCGTAAACCGGAGGCAAACGGGATTGAGTTTTCTGATGCCTCCTTCTCATTACCTCATTAGATGCGTTCAGGCTCATATTAAGCTGGAAAGCCTCTGACTGGAGCTGTTGCGCCCGTGCATCCAAAGCCGCATGTTCCGTAGCTAATCTGGTGTCCTCAGCTTCCAAGGCCTCCTTGGCCCGAGCTATCGCTTCATGCACCTGTGCCACCTCCGCGTTATGCTCATCTTGATTTGGGTTAACAGGGTCGTAAGCTTATATATCCATGAGGTCCATCAAGATCTCGAGCCGGGCACACAGTGGCCTCCCGCCTACCGCCTCGACCCGGATGTTATTGTCGCAGCAGCCGTAGAGTTTTGGCCGGGTTGAGTCCCAGCCATGAAGACTCCTACCCAGCTTGGCGGCTCATAGGGGTCCAGAATACTGGAGCCATCAGAACAACCCCCAAGCACGCCATCTTGCACTTGATACAACGAATTTGTTGAACCGGCGGACGAATCACCATCCGAGAGGACGACCGCCTCACCACCATCTTCAGATCCTTCAGAAAGTTCCTCTTCGTGGACGCAGCCCACGAAGGCACGCTTCATGACGGGTTGAGATCGGGCGGGTCTCACACGCTGAGCCGTCTCGACGAGGTCGGTGCAGTTGTCCGGCTTAGGGCCCGGCTCACCAATCCGGCCGATGAAGACGTGGATTCCACCGAAGGGGACCCGCACCAGATTTCGATTGAGTGGCGTCGGGGCCCCAGCCTTCGTCGGCTGTAGATCTTGCCGGCGACTCTTGGTCATCCGCCAACTACATATCCCTTGAGCCCTTCAAGCTGCCCTTCAAGAACTCAAATCCACTGCATACCGGCCCCACGGTGGGCGCCAACTGTCGTGGAATTGTCACGGCAGATGTCCTCTTGCAAGGACTTAGTCGTGGAGCCATCGCAACTAGGAAGCTTAAAGGGGTTAATCGGGACAAAGGACACGAGAGACTTATACTAGTTCGGCCCCTTACGGTGAAGGTAAGGCCTACGTCTAGTTGGCTTGGTATCGCTTGATGCTTCGATAACCAGGGAGCGAGATACGCTATGCCCGGCTCTCGAGGAGTTGTTTCTTACCCTAAGCAGCCAGCGGGTCGTCCCCTTATATACACGGGTGGACGCCCTGGGTTCTCTGAGTCCCGGCCGCTCATAAACAGTGTCCGTCTCGGTGACTAGTTAAGTCTACCTTATGATACAAGTCATGTCATCACGGCGGTTTATCACCATGGGCCTTAAGCCGCCTACGGGCCTTAGACCCTTTATTGAACCGCCATCTTCATGCTTGGCCTCTGGGCTTCTCTTAAGATGAGTCTTCTCTGCGTAACCCGGCCCCTCCTGGGCGGCTTACTCAAATAGTTATATCCCCAACATTATGTGAAAAAGCTTCAACCTGATAAGCTCAAACCCAAATCGGAGAAAAGTGTCGTCATAGGATACCCATAAGAGACTGCTGGGTACACCTTCTATCACAGATCCGAAGGCAAGATATTCGTTGCTAAGAATGGATCCTTTCTAGAGAAGGAGTTTCTCTCGAAAGAAGTGAGTGGGAGGAAAGTAAAACTTGATGAGGTAATTGTACCTTCTCTCGAATTGAAAAGTAACTCATCATAGATAACCGTTCCCGTGATGCTTCACCAACTAGTGAGGAAGCTAATGATGATGATCATAAAACTTCAGATCAAGTTACTACCGAACCTCGTAGGTCAACTAGAGTACGTTCCGCACCAGAGTGGTATGGTAATCCTGTTTTGGAAGTCATGTTACTAGACCATGACGAACCTACGAACTATGAGGAAGAGATGATGAGCTCAGATTCCGCGAAATGGCTTGAGGCCATGAAATGTGAGATGGGATCCATGTATGAGAACAAAGTGTGGACTTTGATTGACTTGCCCGATGATCGGAGAGCCATTGAGAATAAATGGATCTTCAAGAGGAAGGCGGACGCTGATAGTAGTGTTACTATCTACAAAGCTCGACTTGTCGAAAAAGGTTTTTGACAAGTTCAAGGTGTTGACTACAATGAGATTTTCTCATCATATAGATGCTTAAAGTCTGTCCAAATCATGTTAGCAATTGCCACATTTATGAAATCTGGCAAATGGATGTCAAAACTGCATTCCTTAATGGATTTATTAAAGAAGAGTTGTATATGATGCAACCAGAAGGTTTTGTCAATCCTAAAGGTGCTAACAAAACGTGCAAGCTCCAGCGATCCATCTATGGACTGGTGCAAGCATCTCGGAGTTGGAATATACGCTTTGATGAGTTTATCAAAGCATATAGTTTTATACAGACTTGCGGTGAAGCCTGTATTTACAAGAAAGTGAGTGGGAGCACTATGACCTTTCTAATAAGTATATGTGAATGACATATTGTTGATCGGAAATGATGTAGAATTTTCTGGAAAGCATAAAGGAATGTTTGAAAGGATTTTTTCAAAGAAAGACCTCGGTGAAGCTTCTTAGATATTGGGCATCAAGATCTATAGAGATAGATCAAGACGCTTGATAAGATTTTTCAATGAGTACATACCTTGACAAGATTTTGAAGCAGTTCAAAATGGAACAGTCAAAGAAGGAGTTCTTGCCTGTATTGCAAGGAATAAAGTTGAGTAAGACTCAATGCCCGACCACTGCAGAAGATAGAGAGAAAATGAAAGTCATTCCCTATGCCTCAGCCATAGGTTCTATCATGTATGCAATGCTGTGTGTACTGCACAGGATGTGTGCCTTGTTATAAGTTTAGCAAGGAGGTACCAAAGTAATCCAAGAGTGGATCACTGGACAGCGGTCAAGAACATCTTGAAATACCTGAAACGGACTAAGGATATGTTTCTCGTTTATGTAGGTGACAAAGAGCTTGTCGTAAATGGTTACGTCAATGCAAGCTTTGACACGGATGACAAACCAGATACGTATTTATATTGAATGGTGGAGCTGTCAGTTGGTGCAGTTCCAAACAGAGCATTGTGGCAGGATCTACATGTGAAGCGGAGTACATAGCTGCTTCGGAAGCAGCAAATGAAGGAGTCTGGATGAAGGATTTCATATCCGAACTAGGTGTAATACCTAGTGCATTGGGTCCAATGAAAATCTTTTGTGACAATACTGGAGCAATAGCCTTGGCGAAGGAATCCAGATTTCACAAGAGAACCAAACACATCAAGAGACGCTTCAATTCCATCCGCGATCAAGTCAAGGATGGAGAAATAGAGATTTGCAAAATACATATGGATCTGAATGTTACAGACCCGTTGACTAAGCCTCTTCCACGAGTGAAACATGATCAACACCAAGACTCCATGGGTGTTAGAATCATTACTATGTAATCTAGATTATTGACTCTAGTGCAAGTGGGAGACCGAAGGAAATATGCCCTAGAGACAATAATAAAGTTGTTATTTATATTTCCTTATATCATGATAAATGTTTATTATTCATGCTAGAATTGTATTAACCGGAAACTTAGTACATGTGTGAATATATAGTCAAACAGAGTGTCTCTAGTATGCCTCTACTTGACTAGCTCGTTAATCAAAGATGGTTAAGTTTCCTGACCATAGACATGTGTTGTCATTTGATCAACGGGATCACATCATTGGAGAATGATGTGATGGACAAGACCCATCCATTAGCTTAGCATAATGATCGTTTAGTTTTATTGTTGTTGCTTTCTTCATGACTTATACATATTCCTATGACTATGAGATTATGCAACTCCTGAATACCAAAGGAACACTTTGTGTGCTATCAAACGTCACAACGTAAATGGGTGATTATAAAGATGCTCTACAGGTGTCTGCGAAGGTGTTTGTTGAGTTGGCATAGATCGGGATTAGGATTTGTCACTCCGTGTATCGGAGAGGTGTCACATGTAACTGTTGGATCACGGAAAAGTGGTGGTGACAACACATGAGAGATTTTGATGGTGGTGCTACTCGAGCACCCGGTCTCGAGCTCCGGGGCGAAAGCCTTGGTCAGACCCGAGTGGTTATACCTTGTAATGGCGATGTTTTTCTTACATCGTTACCTTGTTGAAAGCATTGTTCGGATATACTTGGACTGATTCTTCAGGGTGAAATCCTAGATCCTGGCCTTATGGTTGGATCAGATGACGGCGGCGCTTGAATGTCGTTACCTTCTTGAAGGCGTTGCTGTTAAAGAACCTAGTTGTCCATGTGGTGTCATGAGATGGTTGGTGCGGATAAAGTCATTACTGTAGTTTGCCGATCGTAGATCTGATCACTTTATTGTTTTTATTTTCTCACCTACACATAGCTTTGGTCTATATGACTTTGCTAGTTGTCTACATGTTTTAGGGTGTGTGTGAGTTATTGTTGGTTGTGTGCATCCTAACTATGCAGAGGCCGGGTGTATGTTCATTGTGTTATGTATCGTTTTGATGCTCCATTTAAGTTAATAAAATCCATCCTTTGTCGAAAAATGAATACTATACTAATTGGTACCAGTCTGAGATGGTCTCGGAGACTATATGCATGCAATGAACAGCGGTAGAATGGAAGTAGATAAAACCTATATGTGCCGTAGTGGTGTGCATCATCATGGCTTGTTTGAACACTTTTCATGCACTTATAAGATGGTCCACAAGAAAGCAGGACCAGTAGCATCTAACTGCTGCGGGGGTCTTCCGGGCAGGGTGTCTATGCAAAACACAGTTCTACCTTTCTGGCCAGTTTTACACGGTTGTGAGGTCCCTCTCTGGCTAGCAACCTTTCTGAGCCCAAAGGAAGATGGAAATAATGATTCTTAATCATCTCATCATATCTAGGGTTTTATTTTTGCGAGGGGTCATATCTAGGGGTCAAGAAACTAGATGATAATATTTTCCGAATTCTTGTTCACCAAAGTATTCCTAAATCTTGACTGCAGAAAATATACCTAAAAATCATTAATAAGAAAAATATCAGTACCGAGAGTGCTTCATTTTTTTTAGTTTTTTTGCGGGAAAAAATTCCAATCTATTCTTCATATGTCAAGGCAGTACAAAGAACATTAGAAGTAAAAATTACATCCAGATCAATAGACCACCCAGCGACGACTACAAGCACCGAAGCAAGCCGAAGGAGCGCCGCTGTCATTGCCCTTTCCTCGCTGGAGCCGAGCAAACCTTGTTGTAACAGTCAGGAAGTCGTCGTGCTAAGGTCCAATAGGACCAACGCACCAGAACAGAGAACCGACGCCGATTAAGAAGGCACAGATAGGAAGAATCCAATCTGAAGACACACGAACACAGATGAACGAAGACCGGATCCAAGTGGATCCACCGAAGACAAACGCCGACCGAATCTCATGAGATCCGCCGGAGACACGTCTCGACACGCCCTCCGATAGCGATAGACTAGGTGTGGAGAACCTTATTCCAACTTCAGGTAGCCACCGCTGTCTCGTCTCCTGAACAGGACACAAACCCTAAACAGACACCATAAACACCTAAAATCAAACCAGAACGGGGTGCTTGATTTAGCAGCATGTAAGTGGCAAATTTTAGTTTACTGCTGCAGCAAAGAAAATATTAGTTTACTGGTTATTTTGGTGGGGATGGAGACGGCTGGATAGATTCGTTAACAAAAAAGGTGGATGACTGGCCTAATGAAGTTAGGAAAAAAAAGAGGATGTTTCTTTTTTTTTAGGGGACAATATAGGCAGACAATCACATAGAACAAATATTCATAGCAAACATATATAGGACATTGGGTGTTTGCTAAAAAAAGGACATTGGACGAGACAGGTGCATGCATGGATTTTTCTCTCAAGTGAACTTGTGTTTGCCTTTGCCTCCATCCCATCTGTGTCTCGTATACTCCAGCTACATGGTTATCAATACAATCTGATTGAATGATATCTGCTGGATGTCGGAAAATAAACTTCACGTGATAGAGGTTGCAATCTCCCCCCAGGCCCCTGCGTCGCTCCCGCAGGGGCGACCCAGGCGGCTCAAACACTAGCTCGCCGCCGGGGCTCCCTCCCCCTTTTCCTCTCCCTCGTCGCCGCCGGAAGGGGTCGCCGGAGCGCCGCGCGACCGCCGGAGATGGTGGCGGCGAGGATCTGGTCGCTCCGCCCATGTGGAGGATCTCGGAGCCGAGTTGGCGACCTCGGGAGGTGGTGCTACGTCGTCCTCAGCAAACGGCGGCAGCGGGTGCTGGCCGTCCATCTCGGCCGTGCGGGCGGCGCGGTGACGGCGGGCGATGGCTGTGGTGCGCGGTGGCTTCGGGGCACCCGCATCAGATCTGAAGGCATCTTCCTCTTCAACCTCATGTCACCCTTGTCTCAGATCCGTTCTCCGGCGGCCTCCGGACACCGTAGCCGTGTCTGCTCTCGAGGTGGGGGTTGGGAGAGGGGACTAGAGAAATCCGTGGCTGGCTATGCCGGCCTGCCGACGGCAACGCCCATGGACGTCATCCCCTACCTGTAGGCACTGGTAAAAATGCCCCCTTTCCCCCTCCTCTTCCTCCCGTGTTGCTCGTGGACCAGGTGAAAACCCAAATCCCTCGGGATTGGGCGGCAGCGACACCGTGGGCGCCATCACCCTCAAGGGGGTGCCGTCTTTGGTGAGCTTTGGGGGAAGTGTGCTTGTTCTGGTTGGGGGTTGCTCAGTCTTCAGCAGCCTTGCCGTGTAGCTTGCTTCTCCTCGTGTGCAGATAACAAGTATTGCCAATGCTTGCCTTGGATGAGCTCCAAGTAGTTTGGCGGTGGTGTCCTGGTGTGGTATTCCGGTTGGCAATGGTGTCGGTCGCTCTTTAGCCCTCGGGTGGGCGTCTCCACCTTTCGATGGATCGGCGCCCTTCGTGCCAGGGCGAGGGGGCAGGGAGCCCCCTTCAGAGGTGGAGGAGGGCGACATCGACGGCCAGAGCCCATGGAGCTGACAACGAAGCTCCTCCAACTACTGTTTGTTTTCCCCAAGCTTTGCTGGTGCCTGCGTGGTGTTCTGCTCACTGTGGAGGGCTTCTTCGACTTCCAGCTGGACTTGTGCTTTAGTTTCCATATCTTTGCTAGTAGTTTGTAGTAGCCAGATAGCTTTTACACAGCACCTTGTATTGGCTTGTTGTTTTGTTCTTTGTTTCCTTTGTTTGTTAGATGTAATCCTGGCCGGTTGATGGCTTTGTTAATTCAAAGCCGGGCTCTTCTTGAGCCTTCGTTTAAAAAAAATAAACTTCACGTGGACCAACTTTTTTTTAGGGAAGGCCATCATGGCTAGCTTTATTAAAACTTTAACTAGGAATTACATCATCCAAAAGTTTGGGAATAAGACAAGCCGGAGGCTCATTAACCCAACTACTATTGATCTTATTACAGAAACTATGACTAGCTAGCACATGAGCTGCTTGGTTAGACGAACGACCACAATGCTTAAAAGTAACCTTCCCAATAAGCGAAGATACGTCCATACACTCGGCAAAAATGGCAGCAGCAGCATCCCACCATCTGGTTTGGCCTGAGCAGTATTCAATAACTGTTGACGAATCTGATTCTGCTTCTACTCCAGGGAAACCAAGAGAGTTTGCAAAAGCGAGACCGCTTTCTCATTGCCGAGCTTCAGAGGTGACCACATCTGATACATGTGTTAAGTGTTTGCATTGGGCTGCTAAGAAGTTACCTTTCTCATCTCGAATGACTGCTGCCGTTGCTCAAAGATTTTCATCTACATGGAATGAGGCATCCACATTCAACTTCACAAATCTCGGATTGGATTTCAACCACCTTTTTTCAAGGGTATCTCGACTCCTTTGATTTGCTTGATGGAAGTTGTTTGCAATAGCCAGAACTGCCATGGGCCATCTCGAGGACTGCGGTGGGGGATCCATTGTGAGTGAATTCACGACGGATCCACCATAGGTACCAGCCCCCTACAGCCAGAATTTGTTTGACATCTCGGCTTGGCTTTAATGGAACCGGACGATCATTCATCAGTAGTAAGTATTCAAGCACGGCTGAACCAGATCGATCCACCTCCATGGCCTCTTCGACAATTTCAAGGATCCCCAGGCTACTCCACAACTCCCTGGGATGAGCGCATCCAAAGAGGAGATGCTTTATATCCTCAGGCGCCTCCTGGCATATTGGGCATCTGCCGTCATACCCTACATGACGGTTCACCAGGATTGATTTTAAAGGAATTATACCATGCAAGGCTCGCCAACAGAATATTGAAACTTTGCGTGGAATCATTAGCTTCCATAGTTTTCTCCATATCTCCGGAGTTTGAGAGCTCGCTGGTCGTCCAATCCTATTTGTGTATCCTTGGAAAGATTGTTGCCATTGAATTTTATATGCAGAGCGTACTGTAAACAGCCCCTTACGATCAGGATGCCATGCGATGAAGTCCTCAAAGGCACTGTGATGAACTGGTATCTCTAGTATCCTCCTCGACATCTACAGGGTTAAAAATAGATTGTACTAATTCTTCATCCCATGACCCTGTAATAGGGTTGATCAGATCACGATCGTTGTTAGGACAGTTTGACCCCGGGCAGAGATCAACTTTCTATCTGGGCTTCCTGGTATCCAAGGATCATCCCAAATATTCACGTTTTCTCCTGTGCCAATCCGCCGGATGTATCCCAATTTGAATGTTTCCAGTCCCTTCATAACACTTTGCCATGTGAATGATGCACCTTTCTTGATGTAGCCTTTGTAGTAAACTGACATTTGGGTAATATTTTGCCTTTAGCACTCGGGCACAAAGAGAGCCTGGGTTGGTGATTAATCGCCAACATTGCTTCGAAAGCATTGCTAAGTTAAAGGAGTAGAGATCCCTAAATCCCATACCACCTTCATTTTTTGGGTAGCACATCTTCCACCAAGTGTACCAGTGCATCCTTCTATGATCATCATCATCGCCCCACCAAAATTCAGCAATCATATCAGTGATCTCTTTGCATATTCCCTTCGGGATACTAAAGACAGACATGGCGAAAACTGGTATTGCTTGCGCTACAGATTTGATGAGTATTTCCTTACCTCCCGTGGATAATTTTTTCTCCATCCAACCTCTTAGCCTTTCCTTTATTATTTCACAAAAATGTCTGAAGCAATCACTTACATTCCCCACCATTGCCGGAAGCCCAAGATACTTATCCGATAAGGCTTCCGTGTCAATGTGCAATATCTGGCATATTTCAGCCCTGGACACGTCAGAGGTGTTAGGACTAAAGAAAACACTGGATTTAGACAAACTCGCCAATTGTCCCGAACTCTGGCAATAGGTCTCTAGAGCATGCCGTAAGGAAGCTGCATTTAAGGTATCTGCTGTCATAAGAATCAAAGAGTCATCAGCAAATAAGAGGTGTGATACTGATGGTGCATTTCTGCACACTTTGATCCCTTCAATGCCACCAGCTTCTTCTTCATACTGCAATAAGCTAGAAAGGCCTTCCGCGCATAAGAGGAACAAGTATGGGGAGATTGGGTCTCCCTGCCTAATACCCTTGGTAGGAATAAAAGAGTCTGTCTCTTGAGAGTTAAACCTCACTTTATACCTGATGTAACTCACACAAGCCATCATTAATTCAATCCAGTGTTCATGAAAACCCAAGGCAGCCATCATATCACCTAAAAAGGACCATTCCACTCTATCATAAGCTTTATGCATATCCAATTTCACAGCACAAAGACCACTTTTACCAGCCCTTTTGTTCTTAATTTTATGCACACATTCATATGCTATCAGGATATTATCGGTAATCATCCTCCCTGGCACAAAGGCGCTTTGGGTTGGCGAGATAATCTCAGGTAGAATGTTTTTCAGACGCAACACTAGCATCTTGGAGATGATTTTATACAGAACATTGCAAAGGCTTATAGGGCGGAATTGAGTTACCATTTCTGGTGCATCTACTTTTGGAATCATAACAATCACCGTATCATTCCACTCATCAGGTATCTTTCTCGAGTTGATGGCCTGTAGCACTTCATGTGTTATCTCGTCTTCTACTATGTGCCAATATTTCTTGAAAAATATCGCATGTATACCATCCGGACCGGGGGCTTTCAGGTCCCCAATACTAAACACCGCTTTTCTCACGTCCTCCGAAGAAAATGGCGCTAACAGAAAATTATTCATGTGAGTGGTGACCTTTGTTTTAACTTTCTGCAGCAGACTGGGATCCGTGTGTAGCACTTCCGAGGTAAATAGGTTAGAAAAGTAATCATGGATATGCGATTTCAATTCTGGGATACCTTCCAACCAGCTGCCTGCATTATCTTTTAGCTTCTTCACATAATTCCTCTTTCTCCTCGCTGAAGCAAAAGCTTGGAAGAATCCAGTGTTACGGTCTCCACTTGTCAGCCATGTTGCCCTGGAGTATTGCATTGCTTAGATCCAAGCAATGCAATACTCCAGGGCAACATGGCTGACAAGTGGAGACCGTAACACTGGATTCTTCCAAGCTTTTGCTTCAGCGAGGAGAAAGAGGAATCACGTGGACCAACTTGTTTCTGCAAATTTGATGAATGGCACTGGTGAGCGGCGTCATTAAGTTTTTTTTTGTTGCACGTAGCAGGCCGACATGCATGGCAGTGGACTGTTTGTGGGGCGTGATCGCAAAAGAAAAAGTCTGTGGGGCGTTCGACTGACTCCATATTGGGCCGGGACTGCTGCGCCTGCAGCTGTGTAATGACCCGCTTTATTTTTACAGGTACCTGCATTTGGTTAGTTACCCCTAAAGAAACGCTAAGGGCATCTCTTTATTCTCAAAAATAAATAAATAAAGGCATCTCTAACAATCCATTTCATGTATTATTTTAGAGAAGTGCCGCATCAGAATTGTGGAGATGAATATGAAATAATGTGAGAAGGGGAGAAAGAGAGAGAGAAAGCTATTTCATGAAAAATTAAATGACCATTGTTCTACAAAAGTGATAAATCTCAAACGTTTAGGATTTTCCCATGGCAAATCGAATATTTTTTATGATAACTTTAGTTGACGCGAGGATGGCAAGTTTAGTTGACAAGCACGATAATTTTCTGGCGAAAAACAAACTGAGGACGGAATTGTCATGGTTACGAACTAAACTTGCCATCCACCCCGTATATAAAATGCCAAAAAAATGTTTGATTTGCCATGGGGAAATCCCGCACGCTCGGGACTTATCAGCGTCCTTGTTCTAATACCGAATAATAAGAAGCAATCAAAATTCTTGTTTGAGGCTTGGTTTATTTCTCCACAAAATGAAGTTTAATTAACATCTAGCACACATGTATATTATTGTGTATACTCCTATAAAATAAGAAAAAAAAACAAACTATTGAGGAGGTTGTTTCTTTGCAAAAACTTGGTCTTCTATCCCTGCAAAAACTTGGACTACTCAAGTGTTATAAGACTAAAAAAGAAAAAGGCAAAACTGAAAAGGAAAAAGAAGAAGAAGATGACGTGTGCATTTAACTACCATTAATCAGCTCTCCGAGGACGACGACCACACACAAGTACTGAGGAGTGCCACCGACGCAATCAAAATGCATTACAATATCAAGACGTTTACAAATTGTACCATCACCACCTGCTTGCTCAGCGGCAAATGCTACATGGCAATCAGGAGCTCGCTGAGACGTGCTAACGACTTTTTTGAAACCTCTGTCTGTCATGCTCTTTGCATGCATTGGGATTATTATTATTTTCATTGTAGGGACACATGAGGCTTTTGTTACACAATTTCGAGTTTGCGAATTAGCATTTCTAATTCACATGCGCTATGGCCCACAGCGAAATCGTCTCAGCCCACCAATAAGGCCCAATCAAAGAGCAGCATGAGTTTATAAAAGTGTTGGTCCCTCTTTCCGAAAGACTAGTCTGGTAGGACACCCTCCCCTTACAAGTCATAATTGATGTGAAACTAAACCCAACAAGTCCCTCTGTGCATGCGAACCAGCCGGTGGCTTGATGGTTAGAAGGACATTGGTATTCTTAGCCCACCAGAGTTCTCAGTCTCTCGGAGGTGCTCATAAGGGTAGGGTGTGCGTATGTGGGTTTATAGGGATGATTGTGTATGCATATATATGAGCGTTTGCGTCTGTACCGTGTTAAAAAAATCCCTCCGTGCATCGGTAACCATGATAGCGCAGCTTTCCAGCCCACCAATCATGGGCTCATGACCGACCAAGCTTGACTCCACCGAGATTATTTTCGAAAACCTGAACTTTGATACCAATTGTTGCGTGGATCTGTTAACCAGTATTTTTGATCCACATGCGTAATGTGCCCATTACACGAGCGTTTCAGGCCACTACCCAAGTCGAATCGAAGAGCCGCATGAGCTTATAAGAGGCATTGGGCCCTCGCGTCAAAAGACTGGGCTGATAGGACAAGACACCCTCACCTTTATAAGTCATGCTCTGCCTCCTCTCACAACCTATGTGAGAATAAACCCGTCATCTTTACCATAGGAGTACAAATTTATTGCAATCTAGATATTTGTACATGCTCCACCATGCATCTGTCTAGGTGGCGTGGTATAAATTAATGTCTATGCTATTACGGAACTTAGCACATACAAAACTATTTGATTTTATTTGTTACTAAAATAGTTCACACAGAACAATGCATATATGAGTTCCTTAACAAGGACATATATAATTTGGTATTTTCCTGGAGCTGCATCATGTACAAATGGGATGATTCAAGCTAGAACATTGTACTCTCGGTTTAAGGCGCACCTTATAGTGAAGGATATTTCAAACAATTCTAATCTAGTTTTTTCTTCTTATTATGTACATATATACCTTTTGTATCACATAAAATCAACTGCATGAATCTGATGGAATTACCGTGAAATGGATCAATCCACTTTTCTGAGAAATGTTAATATGTTCCCAGGGGGTCTCCTTATGTGTATTTGCACAAATGTACTCTCTTCAAATTCCTACAAAATTCATGAAGAGCATACACACAAAAATTTCATAAATTAATGTGTGTTCTGTTAGAAAATAAAATTCAACAAACCATGACATCTTAATTTATTTGTTTTTATTTCCTTTTTTAAGAATCCTAAATGTTCTGAAGAGACTCAAAATGTGTAAAATCCTACACGACCTAAATTTCCTTCACCCCACAATGCTTTATCAAGCAACAAAGTCATGGCAAGAGCTTGGATTTCCATCAAGGCCAAGGGTCACTAGGGATGAAGGAAAACCCAAGCACGAAATAATCTCTAGTGGTCGATCATTGACACCAATTTAAGTTAGGTAAGTTATATGTATCGATCGGATGCTCGAAGTGTTCTATCAATTGCTTCCTACAGCGCGCCACCCACCCATTCTTTTCTCTAGCGAGCTTGAATGAAACATCTTCGTCGGCTGGTCCCCTTATAGTGGGTTGATTCAAGCTAGAACATTGTACTCTCGGTTTAAGGCGCACCTTATAGTGAAGGATATTTCAAACAATTCTAATCCAGTATTTTCTTCTTATTATGTACAGATATACCTTTTGTATCACATAAAATCAACGGCATGAATCTGATGGAATTACCGTGAAATGGATCAATCCACTTTTCCGAGAAATGTTAATATGTTCCCAGGGGGTCTCCTTATGTGTATTTGCACAAATGTACTCTCTTCAAATTCCTACAAAATTCATGAAGAGCATACACACAAAAATTTCATAACTTCATTTGTGTTCTGTTAGAAAAATAAATTCAACAAACCATGACATCTTAATTTATTTGTTTTTATTTCCTTCTTTAAGAATTCTAAATGTTCTGAAGAGACTCAAAATGTGTAAAATCCTACACGACCTAAATTTCCTTCACCCCACAATGCTTTATCAAGCAACAAAGTCATGGAAAGATCTTGGATTTCCATCAAGGCCAAGGGTCACTAGGGATGAAGGAAAACCCAAGCACGAAATAATCTCTAGTGGTCTATCATCGACACCAATTTAAGTTAGGTAATTTATATGTATCAATCGAATGCTCGAAATGTTCTATCAGTTGCTTCCTACAGCGCGCCACCCACCCATTCTTTTCTCTAGCGAGCTTGAGTGAAACATCTTCGTCGCCCCCCCCCCCCCCTTCCGTGGGGTCTCCTCCATTGAGATCCTCCCACCATGGACCTTCTACTGAAGCTCAGCCAAAAGCCCTTCACACCATTAAGCTCCAAGAAAGCCCTCAGACTATGAGGGATGGCCCAAAGTCACCAGATAATGTGGAGACGGGTTGGCGAGATCGACGCTCCAAAATGAAGTTTATCAATTTTGTGATTGTTGAAATATATTGCCCGCCTTCATCCATCAGTTCGGACTTTCGGATGAGTTGGCTGGTGCATGAATTCAATAGTGATCACTGGTGATGCATATCTTATTTTAGCAAACTGCAAAATTTGTATTTTGCTGCAAAAAAAACATGAAAACATGATGTGATAATTCTGGGTATCTTCTACAAATGTCTTTTTCATGCTCCAAGCATTTTTCATGGTAAAGTAAGCGTCGGCCTCCATGCTACATACATCTAATGATTTTCTCAATAACAGTTATCATGAGCAATGGGGATTTTTTGCTTACATACATTTTTTGTTGCATTTGTGTATTTTAAATGCTATGACTTCTTGCAGGTAGATACCACAAGTGGGGATGCTGCAGATGTGTAAAAAATATTGCATGGATGAGGTTTATGTTGCATGCTGTGGTTGGACGGTCCAGTTATCATACTTAAGTGAGATCGGACGGCGGGGGAGCCGGATGATCAGAACCAACCTCCACCTGGTGGTCGGTTAGCACCACCCTTCAAGTTATCTAGGATGGGAAACAATGTAGGGAGACTGGTGGAACTCATCACAGTTCAATTCGGGATCTTGGTCAAGGGAGGGGAAGGGAGTTATTGTGAGCATGAGTGTAGAAAGACATGGAGGAAGTGAACCGTGGCATGGTTAAATAAGATTGAATAGTGGTTAATATTGGTTCTCAAAAAAAAAAGAATAGTGGTTAGTATTTCTTTTGCGAGGGGGGATAATGGTTAATATGATTGTGTTACCCCCATCATACTTTTTTTTTCGTGGGTGTAGTTCGTGTTACTTGTTGCGGGTAAACTAAGATCACGTGCAATTATGGAGACGACTACACAATCTATTCTTTCAGTGGATCTGATCATCATTTATGTTTGATTTCCAATTTCCGGTACTAGAGTTCAAATACATGGTTTGCGTAGACATCGCAAAAAGAAAAAAAATGGTTTGCGTAGAAAGAGTATGTGTTGATGCCTCCTTGATATGCCAATCATTGACGACCGGGGATTGATTAGCTTTTCCAAACGAGAGAAGGCCAGCCACACAGCCCACATCCCCACAGGGCGAGCAACCTCAAAGGACAAAACAAATATGCAAGGCAGAGAACCCTACTAGTCACGCGAAGCCGACCGCGTGCATGCCATGCACCGCGGAACTGTCCCTACATCGAGCAAACGGGTCTACTTCAGTGATTCAGTTCGAGAAAACTATCTGAGGAACTATAGAGGTGGTGTGAAGCCGGTAGAAAGGGAAGAGCCGGCCGGCAGCCCGAACGAGGAGATCGCACGCGTGCGTAGAGGGCCATGCAGCGTGCGTGCATGCAGATCCGTGTGTCTGTCACTGCACTGTCGATATTTTGTGGCAGCTTACAAATGCATGAAAGTAAGAAGTGAGGGCATAAAGTATTCCAAAAATGCCCCAGGAATGCATGCCTCGTTTTTAATAGAGGAAATGAGTATAGTAAGTTTTTGCTTTCTCAATCGTTTTCTTGCCCAATTTTTTTTCTCAATCATTGATATATACATCCTTCGGTTGGGTATACAAGTCTACGCACGAGTTTTCAGATCTTCAGTTTGATTAGTAAAACATTTGTAATACGCCGAAAACATATATTCAGAGACTTCATCCGACGACGAATAAAAGTTGACCAGATGTCAAAATTATTATTTACTGGAGAATTTTGGATGGCTATGCCAGAAAAATGAAGAAGGAGTATATTAGTATCAATCTTCAAGAACAAGGGGATGTTCAGAGTTATACTAATTATCGTGGAATTAAGCTGATAAGTCATACAATGAAGTTATGAGAGAGAGTCATTGAGCACCGCTTAAGAAGTATGACAAGCGTGATCAAAAATCAGTTTGGTTTCATGCCTGGGTGGTCGACCATGGAAGCCATTTTCTTGGTACGGCAACTTATGGAGAGATACAGGGAGCAAAAGAAGGACCTCCATATGGTGTTCATTGACTTAGAGAAAGCCTACGATAAGATACCATTGAATGTCATGTGGTGGGCCTTGTAGAAACACAAAGTCCCAACAAAGTACAATACCCTCATCAAGGACATGTATGATAATGTTGTGACAGGTGTTTGAACAAGTGATGGCGATACTAATGACTTCCCGGTTAAAATAGGACTGCACCAGGGGTCAGCTTTGAGCCCTTATCTTTTTGTTCTGGTGATGGATGAGGTCACAAGGGATATACAAGGAGATATCCCATGGTGTACGCTCTTTGCGGATGATGTGGTGCTAGTCGATGATAGTCGGACGGGGTCAATAGGAAGTTACAACTTGGAGATAAATCTTGGAATCTAAAGGTTTTAGACTTAGTAGAACTAAACCGAATACATGAGGTGCGATTTCAGTACTACTAGCCACGAGGAGAGAGAGGAGGTTAGCCTTGATGGGCAGATGGTACCTTAGAAGGACACCTTTAGATATTTGGGGTCTATGCTGCAAAAGGATGAGGGTATCGATGAAGATGTGAATCATCGAATCAAAGCCGGATGGATGAAGTGGCGCCAAGCGTCTGGCATTCTCTGTGACAAGAGAGTGCCACAAAAAAAAGGCAAGTTCTTTAGGACCGCGTTTCGATCCAAAATGTTGTATGGCTTTGCGTTGGTCGACTAAAAGGTGACATGTTCAACAGTTAGGTGTGGCGGAGATGTGTATGTTGAGATGGATGTGTGGCCACACAAGGAAGGACCAAGTCTGAAATGATGATATGCGAGATAGAGTTGGGGTGGCGCCGATTGAATAGAAACTTGTCCAACATCGTCTAAGATGGTTTCGGCATGTTCAACGCAGATCTCCAGAAGCGCCAGTGCATAGTGGACGACTAAAGCGTGCCGATAATGTCAAGAGAGATAAGGGTAGATCGAACTTGACACGAGAGAAATCCGTAAAGAGGGATCTGAAGGATCAGAGAATCGACAAAGAACTAGTCATGGACAGGGGCGCGTGGATGCTTAGTATCCATGTGCCAGAACCATGAGTTTGGGACTAAAGGCTTTGTTGTTGTTGTTGTTGTTGGAGAATTTTGAAGGGCACGAAGATCTTTCAAGTCATGAGATTTACATCTGAGTCATGTATAGGCAGGATCCAATCTATGTCTTCTCATTATTTATATGACGAAGGGAACAAACAGATCAATGCACTAAATATGGTCACACTGAGAAATCCTTTGATGCATTTGGTTCTTTGCAAAGACTTTCATGCATTTGGCTCTTTGCAATAATAATGGGGACAGAAAGAAGCAAAGATGTCTCAACCTTATGTGGGGTAAACAGTCCATAGGCAAGTATGTGATGAGGTCTATGGGATCTGATCTGCATAATGATTTATTTATTTGACCTTTTCGTAGGTCAAATTTTCGGTTCTCAGTGAGAGCAATGGTTGGTTGCACCCTAGCCTCATCATTCATGACTTGCACTGCCGTCTCTCTCCCTTTGTCTCTCCTCCCCCTACCTTTACCAAATGAGGCACTCGTTGGTACTCTTCTTGCATCTTCCTTGGTCGACCGATGATGTAACCATGCCACGCTCTCTCACCCTTGTAAATCGCACCGAGTCACCACCACACTACACCACTATTTGTCTCCATCAGAAGTTCTGCTAGTTCTCGCCTTATGCGGGAGCGATGAGAGCTTTGCATAACCGCTCATGCCCCTTTTTGCACTTGGGCTTATTATTTATAGTTTCTTCTTTGTGTGTTCTTTCTTGTTTCTTGTTCATGCTCTATGACACCGTCGAAGCCCACATCATGATTATGCACATAGCTATCTGCCAACAACATCAGTTCCATCGTGGTGCATTTCAACATTTTTCCGCAGTTGGTGCTCGGTGCATTTCCTCCCTCCCCCCCACCCCGGTGTTTACACCTGTTCAACTATGGACATCAAAGTTTTCAAATGCTTGATTAACATTTTTCAAATAAAAGATACACATTTTTTAATACATGGTCAACATTTTTTCTACACACATTTTAAACATTTTCAAATTCTTGATTAACATTTTTAATACATGATCAACATTTTTCTATACATATTTAACATCTTTCAAATGCTTGGTTGACAATTTTTTCAAATGCACGATTAACTTTCTTTGCATACATGGTCAATATTTTTTCTATATACATTTAACAGTGTTCAAATGCTTGATTAACATTTTTCAAATACAAGTTTAACAAAAAAACTGCAGGAAAGTTTAACAATTTTTTGAATACAATACATGATTAACTTTTTTAATACACATTTAACAATTTTCAAATGATTGATTAACATGTTACAAATACTTGTTTATTTTTTCAAATGCTTAATTAACATTTTTTAAATATATGATCAACTTTTTTCACATCCATTGTATTTTTTTGTATACATTTTTCGTATACGTGAGAAACATTTTCTCTATAGACATTTAACAATTTTCATTTAGATTAACTTTTTTCATTTTTTATGTAAACTGTTTTTAAATATGTTTATTAAGAATATTTGGAAGTATAAACGAAAGTAAAAAAAAAGAAATGAAAAAGTGGAAAAAAACATAGAAACGAGGCTGTGATCTCCCGCGCGTATGGGCCGGGTCATCTGGCGCTTCCCTGACGCGAGGCTTCTCCTACGTAAAAAATTGTAGGGGTAGATGGGCCAGAAGCCCAGAACTGCACCATTTTTGTAAAACCCTAAACCTCGCCATTTCTAGTTCCCCACCACGCCACCACCGCCGTCCCCAGCTTCTCCGACGAAACCCTAGCGATGGCGTTCCGCGGCGCAGCCTCCCGCTCCTTCCTAGCCGCCGTCCGCGGCCGCACCGCCTCCACTGCCCCGCGCGTACGCGCGGCCCCCATTCCCGCCGCCCTTCCCCGTCGCATCCCTGCCTCGGCGCCCTCCTCCCCTCTCGCCGCCGCAAGGTAGTCCGGACGAAACGCCTCCCCGATACGCCGGACATCGGTGATGTGATGTGACGGTAACAAGTGGTCTTAATCCGATGCAGGCCATTGGCGGCGGTGATGGGGTCGCCGGCGCTGGTTGCCGCAAGGCTGACGGGGCACTGCGCCGCGAGCGCGCGGGCGTGCTGTGAGCTCTCCCAGGGTACCCTCTTCTGCCGCACTTGTCAGGATCGCTAACAAGTTAGTTATCATGAAAACATCGTACCTGCCTGCATCACAAGCTGCCCCTTTCACATTCTAGATGCATAATTATTTTTGGGGAGAGTTCGAGATGTGAAAATGATGTTTATGCAATCATTATTTGCGTGATGATTTGTTATGTGTGTGCATTGGGAGGATTGCTATCATGGCTTGAAATTTCTACTGGTCGGAGGGTTGTGGTCTGCGGACCATTGTTTTCAGTTACTTGCTCTATCATTGCAATGTTGCATTTTGGTACTACTCCTAATTGGTTTTAATATGGAAGTATGCATATGTACCGTGTGATTTGTATTTGACTAAGTCATGGTGAGTTGAAATTGCTTGATGACTATAGTCATGATAATAATATAATTCAGCGTTGGAATTATTTGGAAATGGTTTTTCCTACTGAATTCAAGGGGTTAAAATGCATGATGCTTTTGTCCACATGATGTATGAATTGTATCTGTTGCGGTGTTGTTTGGACACTCATTACTAACCTCTAGGAGCCATCTTGATCAGAAGCATATCCTTAAATGTGAAATGCTATCTGGCTGGATTATGTGGGTTAGCTTATTGCACATTAGTCTAGCTTAATCCTTGGTTGGGACGACTAGAAGGCTTTGACGAGGTTGACATAAGTACATAACTACCTTACATCATAATAGACCTTGGTCAATATTTACTTTAAAATGCAAAATGGTATTTGCCTGGATTATGTGCGTTAGCTTATTGCCCATTAAGCTAGCTTAATCTTTGGTTAGGGTGATTAGAAGACTTTGACGGGGTTGACGTAAGCACATAAGCTCACCTCATAATCAGTTGCAAACCTAAACTAATCTTAGATCCGTGCCTATCCATTTTTTCATCCGACAGACTTCAGTTGGTTGTGTGTGCGCTGTTTGTTCCCTGAAGTTTGCCAAACTGTTTTCCTTGTTTTTTCGTGGTGCTGTTTGTGCGCAACGATGTTTGTGGACTGGAGATAGGTTGGTTCTCAGCACCTAACCGGCTAATGCCCGAGTTCTCAGGCTAGGCGTCCACCTTTAGAACAGTGGTATGGTCTACTGATGGCTTATAGGATGAAAAATGTTTTTCCTTGCTAAAGATTTTATCATTAAGTGACATAATTGGCATTGCAGTGGAAAGTTGTGTTTGCCTGATAATGTATCCAACTATCCATTGTTTGCTCTTTTGATGAATTTTTATTGCAGCAATACAACTAATATAAGGGCATACAAAATTGGGATTTGATAGGGAAAAATGGGAAAGATGGTTGACGCAGAGGACATCCAGAATAATTTTGGGACCCATTGCGTCAAATAATGCAGGTCTCTCTATTCCCATGACTGTTTTTGTTAGCAAGAAAATAAAGGAATTGTGTAGCAAGGATCATCAGAGATGAACAGTCGAAAACGTCTGAGTTAGTTGCTGGGGTGCTAACTCGTGAACTAGCCGCAACACGACTTGTCAGAGGTTTCAGTTGGAAGCCAAAAAAGGCTCATAGACTAGTCTCGTGGTTAATCTTGTCTAGTTGAGCGACTCTTAATCATTGTTAAGGATAGCCATGAAATAGTTTATGTAAGGATTGTTAAATTACAGGGTAAACATCCCAGAGGGGATGGCCAAGCACCAATGGCTTCTCCGAGGGAGAGGAAATTTTGCACCAGACCTGTAGAAAATAGCAAGGAAAAAAGCGCTGGGCGTTAATTGTGCATTTTGCCACTGCCTAGCATGCATCTCACCTAAGCGCATGCCTACTTAAGTGCACACCTCGCATTTAAGCACTTGGTGTTCTGTTGTGCCTAGGCACACTTTTTCCCTGAAAATGTTTTTGTTTGGAAGGGAGGGAGGTTCTTAAATGGAACCTTGGTATTAATGCGCATAAAACACGAATAGAAACTATAATATGATGAAAATGTATAACAAAAAATGGAAATAGCAAACTGGGATAGACTGGTAATCATGCGCCTTGGTCTGATAAATTTCTGAAATCTGTTTTAAATTCTTGCAGACAGCACATATGGATGTTTGGCTTATGTCTCAAGATCCTGAATGTAAATTATCACTTAAGTGATCCACTGTGCCAAAATGTTAACCATTCAATTAGTGCATTGGCTCTCACAATAAATTTCATTTCATCTTCCATATTGAACTATGTTCTCGTGTACAGTATGAATGTGCACCAGGTCCCAATTCTTCCGCACTGCTCTTCGGATTATGTTAGACTGTAAAAATGTGCAAAAAACTCTTTTTCTAACTAATCTCCATATAAAGTAGTAAATAACAGTGCATTGTGAAGATTTTGATTTGAGGATTTCTGTGGTTGGGCTGTTAGGAAATGGAGATGATGAATGACGCTTGTGTGACCAATTTAAAGGATAGTAAAGGTGCTGATGTTGAAGCAGTGTACTTCTGTTATTTTGTCAATCTTGTGTCTGTAAGAAATAGTTAATGCGAATTGAATAGACGCGACGAAATAAATGGCTGTATAACGATGTGGTCATGAAAATTATAGCCTTTAACTTTATGTACTGCCTCATGTTCTGTGTATATGATGTGAGACATCTGGGTTGTCGTTGCTACATGTGAAATTCAAAATCATTCTGTGTTTTCACATATCATTTCCTAATTATCATCCATTCTATTATCCTCATTCCGGCTTGAAATAATCGGATATCCTAGAAAAGCTCCATCGTAACTTTCATGATTAGGGGGTGCTGTCTTTTAATATGACGATTTGACAACAGAAACCAATAATCTTTCAAGCCAAGGTTTTCCAGTTCTGTTTATTCCAAGAATGCAGATAAACTAGAGCTTATGTTACTGTGAAGTATCGTTAGTTAGAATTTTGTGTCCTGCTAGTATGTGCTATAATTTTGATTCCCCAGCATGTTCTAAACCCTTTGAGTAAAATGCGCCGACCTATCTGAAAATTACCCTCTACTCTTGTACTGCCTATATTTTGTATGATTTTCATGTCGAACCTACCTGGCATGCAACCTTATTTTGCAGGTACTTAAAGGACGAGTAGCTGCCCTTCGCAAGGATATAACAGTTCTTTTGGGTGCATCTCTTTGGAAGCTCTTCTGGGTTCAGTTCCTTTTCCTGGATTCTGCAAAGTTACAAGAAACTCCCCACTCCCAGTGCTAGCTTTTGTCTCCTAGACAAACGGACATTCTACTTGATATTTTTATATATGAATAACGTCCTTTTGATCAGCACATGTTTCATTGGATGGTTCTTGTTTGCGACGCGTGTTGAAATCTTTAATTCATAATCGGTATCATGCTGTTTCTCCATGAGTCCACACTCGCAGCGAATTTGCAACTGAGAGTTCAGTGGAATCAAAGAAAGCCCACATGTGATCTGTCGTTATTGATGGCCAAACTGTAGATCGTGTTGTGCCTTCAACCGTTTATGTTTTGAAACTAAAATTTCTGTTTGTATTTTATAAATAGCTGGTCTTGACATGTTTGTAATCATTTTCCTTGTTAATTACTACTTCCTCCGTCTCATAATATAAGAGCGTTTTTGACAGTATATCCTTTTCCCTTATCAAGTATGGTTTTGTCATGTTTCCACAGTTAAGGGAACTCAGTGACATCTTTGTCCTATAGGTTCAACTGCAAGCTTCTTCCGTGCACCTGAACTTGACGTATACACCGTAGGAGGTATGAAATACATCACGATTACTGGGATAAGCACGTACCACCAGCCTCTGTTATTATTCCAGTGATCAACTATCAGATACAGCTGCAAGTTCTGCGGGTACAGTCGAGCACATAAGTTCACACAGGCAGAGATCAGGTTCAGCGCACCAGGACGAAGCGGCCGTGCAGCCTCCGCAGGACGTGAACGTTGGCCGCCGGTCGCCGCGCACCCTTCATGAACTCAAAAACACAGACGTCATGTGCAAGGAGGCCATTGTGGCGGGCGAAGTCGCGCCACCCGCGTCCGCAGAAGCCCCGGCAGTTGTCTCCGCTTATGTAGCGGACGTGCCACCCCCCTTTCCCGCCGGCTCTCCGCAGAACGATCTCTCTGCCAATCCCTCCCAGGTACTTACCTGCAAATTCCGAGGACACACCCTGCGGAAGGAAGCAACAGAGCGCGGTCCGAACAAAGCTTAAGTTCTGACAAAGTTCACCGCATTTGCTGAATATATCGCGATCGCAATCTGCAACCTTGGTTTGGGTTTCAGAAGGAAGGTGACTTACCACAATGCTGGTCCGGGTGGTGCCGCGGACATGGCTTGCGTGCATCACATTCACGAACACCGGGTTCCTTGGGTCGACCGGGACAGGGATGCTTGATATCTCCTCCCTGTCTTCCTCCGTTAGATGGAACTCGCTCACGGGGCCATTCTTGCAGAAGTAGTACCTATTCTTGGCAGCCGCCTCACCATGATCCATGTCAACATCTTCGTGGTCTGCAGCAGGCTCAACAGATAAATACATAACATGCATCTACAACATTAGTTGCACATAAAATTCCAACTGTTGCATTATAATTAGTACTGTATGACATGCCTATATCGTGACACAAGTCATGTTTACCTGCCCGGGCAATGCTCTTGCCGGTGCCTCTGTAAATCGTCATCTCCAGGCCAGCACCATAGCGGTTCGCCGCCGGTGGCGGATGCTGTGCGCGTTCTTCAGTTTTGTTGGAGGCGTGGTAGCCGCATCGGCGATCTTTAGCTCTGACAGAGTTCTCTGCTATGTCATCACAGCCGCGACGTTTGACGGGGCGAGGAGGTGGCGGTTTCTGGCAGCCGGTCGAGTCGAACATCAGGACATCAAAGGAGGACGCTCCACTGTATTTGAAGAGCAGGCGGTCTCCTTCCCCGATACCGTGGTCATTGAGAAATTCCTTCCACCCAGACCGGAGGACCACTTCGTCGGTGTCGCCGGCTACTTTGATGCTCCAAGATTTGCCACTATGGAGCCTCAGATTGATGACCTCAGAGATGTGGCCGTTGAAGTTCTTTGCAAACCTACCAGGTAAGCTCTACAGGAAGAACAGGTAGTGTCATGAACATAGTGATGATATACATCGAGATCCACGCTCGAGTTTACAAAGGCAATACAAGCAAATGTAAAGAGAAAGCTCTGCAGTGCAGGCTGGGAAGCAGAAGGAAGATTCCTGACCATGCTTTGGGTGAAGTCCCCAGCCATGAGCTTGAAGAAGTGCTTCTTCTCATCGGCCATGTGGCTCCAGTAGCAATGCTCTTGCCACTCCGCGCAGCGCTCGCAGTTCTTGCCCATCTTCTGCATCGGGGAGGGTATCAGGGAAAGATCAAAGAGGATGGATGGATGGAGGTGTGCAGTCGGAGATGAAGTTCTTCTAAAGCACAGGCGGTGCTTCCTATGGGCACTGGACTCTGGAAGCACTATGGCATGTCGGCACACTAGTCACTCCAGTCTAGGCAATGTGTGGCGATGTGTAGGCCAGCTGACAGGGTGACACGTTGCTAGGCAGGGTAACAACTGTCGGAAGGTTGTTTCTTCACCTGTCTTTTCGTATCGGAAACGAAATGCAACCCGGATTATTAAAAATAATAATTATTAGAAGCATTTACACCAGTATTGAGACGAGCTTTAGCACAATTTTTTTTGGAGTTTTCACACATTGCCTACTGTATTTTTGCATGTCAAATTAAATTTTATGCCTAGGCAAATTTTGTTGAATTATAGATGTGTCTTGGGCTCATATAAACAATAATTTCTGGTTAATCTCTAAGGCTCATGTGGGCCGTCATGCCATGGTGGGAAGTTCAGTACCATACCGTCAGTGAAGGAGAGTTGAGACCTCTATAAGAAATTCTCTTCTATGTGCTATTAAACCTTGAGAAGAGGATTTACAAAAAGAAAAAAAAACTTAAGAAGAGAAGTGATACATGTGGGCTCTTATCGCCGCTTGCCTCATTTGCTTTGTGTTCCGTGGACGAGCCGAGCTCAGACCTACGTCATGTGTGCATTTTATTTTAGCCGGTCAAGAACTATTAATTAATTAGAGATTAATTATGAGTCACTAATGAAATTGCTATTGTCCGAGATGTTAGGTCGTATGCTGTTTGCGGACTAGTCGTGGGCCTAAGCCCAGGCCCAAGGCTCTCTACCCCTAGCACACTCGGTTCCTTCTTGCACTCAACCCTACCACTTTACTGTTCATTCACTGTTGTTGTTTCATTCCCATCACGTCGCCTGCGTGTACTGTCGTTCGAGAGAGCAGGCCTCCTGAACTTCGTACTTGCGATCCTGCACCAGTAGGAGGGCGATAAGGTTTTTTGAGAGCGTCAGTCTCGGTACGATTGCTCCCTGTTCGTCTTCGTCCTCCTCCTTTGTTCGACTACTTCCCCAACACCGACCCAATGGCTGCCGCCGCCGCCTAGGTGTGGACGAAGTGGTAGCCACTGCCATGCCTTAGCACAGCCTACTAGAGGGTATGATCTTTCATCCCCTATTTACTCGTTCATGTGCTAGATGTATTTACTGTGTTCATAGATGTTTTGGTTCTATGTTCGATACGTCCTCACATGTTTAGATATCGATATGAGCTCCATATTGTTATTGCTAGCCTCATGATTTATTTGTGGATTAAATTAATCAAAAAAGTGCTAATATATTCAGCAATCTAAAACCTTACTTTCATAGGAATTTCTCGATTCAAGTATTTGTTGCTACATTGAAATTGGGCCCGTTTACGGATACACATTTTAAGCGTTTGCAGACCAAGACTATCTTGTGTCTCACAGAGATGAACGTGTTTTGGGTCATTGGTAGCACTCTTGCTGGAACGATTGCTTCTGAACAGGAGAAGACATTTAGGGAGGACACCCTCGTCTTTGTGGGAGTCGTTCTGAGTGTGATCGGAGACAGATTAGTTGACACATATGACATATCTGCATATGCGTGTTGCCAAGAACTTGTGGGGTGCACTCGAAGCTAAGTTCAGCGCAACCGATGCTGAAAGCGAGGTGCATGCGATGGAGCAGTTCCACGATTATAGGATGGTTGATAGCCGTCTTGTATTGGAACAAGCTCATGGGATACAGTGCTCGAGCTCCTGAAGTGTGAGTTACCGAAAAAGTTTGTCATGGGATGCATAATTGGTAAACTTCTTCCTCTTGGAGGAACTTTGCTACTTCTCTTCAGCACTTGAGACGTGAATTCTCTATTGAGGATGTCATCGATCATCTGAGTGTTGAGCAGATTCAAGAGCAAATGACTTACACATGAAAGAGAATGACGGGCCTTCTAGCGCAAATATGGTGCCGAAGAATTTCCATGAGTTAAAGGGAAAGAACACGGTCTAGCAGAATACTACCTTCAAGAAGAAGCGTAAGAGGAAAGGCAAGAAGAAAGTTGGTTGCTTCACTTGTGGTGTAGATGGTCACTAGGCGAACAGGTGTCCGAACAAGTTTAAGAAGTCAGGACATGACTCCCAAGTCTGCAATGTGACCATGAGCAACAATGATAATGGGGCATCTGGGTATTGTAAATCGATTTACTATACTGTTAGTTTGCTAGTCCACTGATTTGTGTGTTGATACAGGTGCAATTATTCATGTGTGTGTGTGTGTGTGTGCTGATGTGCTGTTGTTCTCTTCTTACCAGGCCGGACAAGATTGTTCCGTCCCGATGGGGAATGTCTCACATGCCTCTATTCACGATGTTGACACGGTGGAACTGGAGTTTACTTCGTGAAATATCATGCAATTGGAGAACGTGCAACATGTTCCCATTATAAAAAAGAATGTCGTTAGTGGATCCCTTCTATGCAAAGAAGGATTTAAGTTAGTATTCGAGTCCAACAAAATAGTCATATCAAGATATGGATTGTTTGTTGGAAAATGATATGAATGCGAGGGTTTGTTCCACCTTTCCCTCATGGATTTATGTAATAAAGTCGTGAACCATATCCATTCAAGCGTGAACGAATCTAAGGTTTGGCATTCACGTCTTTGTCACATTAATTTTGGTTGTATGGCGCTACTAGCCAAGTTGAATTTAATCCTGAGTTTCACTTTAGCCAAAAGCTCTAAGTGCCATGCGTGTGTGCAAGCTAAGCAACCTTAAAGCCTCACAAGACCGCGGAGGAGAGCCCCTTGACACCACTAGAGATCATACATTCTGGTCATTGTGAGATGAATGGTGTGTTAGCTAAAGATGGAAAGAAACTTTTCATGATGTTGATAGATGATTCCACTATATTTTTTTAAGTGTATTTTTCAATACTAAGGATGAGGCTCTACACTACTTTAATATCTATAAGGCAGAAGTTGAGAATCAACTTAAAAAAACGAGTTCAGTCTGATCATGGTGGAGAGTACTTTTATAATGAGTTCAATTTATTATGTGTGGACCATGGAATTATTCATGAGAGAATGCATCCATATTCACCCAGTCAAACAGGGTTGCCAAATGGAAAAACCGCACTCTTCCGGATTTGGTCAATGTCAATGTTAGATGCATGAGGTTTATCCAAGGCATGGTGTGGGAGGCTATATCGACATCATTTCATGGCCTGATTCCTGAATAAGGTTCCCACAAAGGATAATGAAATTACTCCGTATGAGCAATGGGAGAAGAAAATAACTACACTCTCTTACTTATGCACTTGGGGTTGTTTGGTGAAAGTCAATGTGCTGATAACTAAAAAGCGTAAGCTTGGACCAAAGACTATGAGCAATGGGAGGTTAAGGCTTTTCTATATCATAAGTTCGAGATGAAAGACCTAGGTGTGGCTAATGTTATCTTGAACATCAAGTTATTGAGCGATAATGAGGGTGGGATTTCACTTCTGCAATCTCACTATGTTGCGAAGATTCTGAGCCGCTTTGGGTATTCAGATTGCAAATCTTCTCCAACACCATATAATTCTAGTGGGTGAATTCGGAAGTTCGTAGGCACCGCTATAGATCTGATGAGATACTCTCAATTGGTTGGTTCACTTATTTACCTAACTTTCACTAGGCATGACATCACGTTTGCTCTGAACAAATTGAGCCGGTTTGTTTCCAAACCGGGAGATGTACATTGGCATGATGTTGGAATAGTTATGCGCTATTTGCAAGGTACTGTGAGCCATAGACTTCACTATATCGGATACCCAACGTTGAAGGGTAGAGTGATGCGAATGATCTCTAATGCCGATGAGAGGAAAGCCACAAGTTGATATGTGTTCATACTTGGTGGTGGTGCTATTTCGTGGAAGTCTTGCAAGCAAGCTATCTTAACAAAGTCGACAATGAAAGCAGAACTCACAGCACTAGATAAATCATGTATAGAAGCGGAATGACTTCGAGAGCTTTTGATGGACTTGCTTGTGGTTAAAAAACTGATTCCGGCTATCCTTACAAACTATGACAATCAGATAGTAATTGTCTAGGCAAAGAGTTCAAAACAAAACATGCAATCCAGAAAGCATATAGAAGGAGATTGAAATATGTCAGACATTTAAGAAACTCCGGAGTAATAGCTTTGGATTATATCCATCCGCCAAGAATCTGGTAGATCCGTTTACAGAAGGGCTATAGCGAATTGTGATAAAGAATGCATCGAGGGAGATGGGTATGAGACCCACATGAGTTGTCATGGTGGTAACCTAATCTATGTGATCGAAGATCCCGTGAAATAGAACATTGGAAAACAAGCTACTGGTCAACTGAGGTGAGTAATCTTACTAACCCACTCCGTTGGCGATGCAACTCTCTCACAATCAGTATGGCAGGTTGACTTTTGTCTTAAATGTGCTCTGAGGCTTGTATAAGTAAGATGTTGCCCTATAGAGCGATCTTAAGAACACACATATATGAGCCCAACTGTTGGTCACGGTCTATGAGATAGGGTAATCTCTATGATCTCATGAACATGTAACCAGTGTGACTAATATGCTCCCCCATGGGGTTAGCTAGCCTTAGGTAGCCTAATACTGGTAAGATAATCAATGAAATTTCTTTACACCAAACTGATAATTCAAGACATAGTCCATTGTTTAGTTGTGGAGAAGTGCAACCCTTTCCTCTAGGTGGATGTTAACCTTATCAGGTCTCCACTGAAAATTCTGGTATTCAAAATACTGTTTGGAAGAGGACAACATAATTTGCCTCCGAGATCTGATGGGGGATTATTGAATTGTATATGGGCCTTGGGCCCATATAAACAATAATTGCTGGTTAATGTCTAAGACTCATATGGGGTGTCATGACATGGCTGGAAGTTTAGTACCATGCTGTTAGTGAAGGAATTGAGACTTTTTTATAAGGGATTCTCTTTTACATGCTATTGAAGCTTCATAAGAGGGGTGGTGCATGAGCTCCTCCTCCTGAGCTGCCCCCACCCCCCCGCGCGTCATGTTTCATGAAAGAGCCTAGCCAAGTTCAGACCTATGTCATGCATGCGTTTATTTTTGTCGGTCAAAAAGGTTAATTAATTAGAGATTAATCATGAGACACTGATGAAAATGCCACTACCCGAGACACTATGGAGTCTGGAGATGATCCTTATCTTATGCTTCGACTTTTATGGGAAACAAACAAAAGTAAGTTCGCAAAAGCAATTAGAAGTAAACTTCTTGTGCCAACATATTAGGAAAGTGGAAACACATGAGCCAAAGTCCCAGCCACATAATAAAGGACCAAAACAAATAGGTTACTACTACAAAACATGTTCCACTAGCCAGTTCCATAGTAACGCAAACAAGGGTGCAACTGAACTTTCACACAACCAGCAACTAATCAGGGAATAGTAGATCATCATCATAAGTGTACTGTGTACATTAAGATGAAATTCTAGCGCTGCCAATGTGAAGTCGTCACTAGTAGTGCAGATGCCCCATCAAACTTCATGCTTTGCGTATGATATGGACATTCATCACACGATTTTTCTTTTGCAAGAGCTCGAAGAGACAAAGGTCTCCTACCTTCAGATTGTTGTCGTCTGCAAATTCTCCCCATCCTTGAAAAAGCCTCTTAGTGTTGTTCTTGTTTATATGGAACTGTACTTTCCAACTCTTGTCGCGGCGTTGGAGCATCAATGTTTGGTCCTCGCGCAGAAGATATTCATCAGCATATTTGCTAGATAAATCCTAATTACAGAAGGAAGAAGGCCTTAAATAACCAAATAAGCTTAAAAAATAGACATGTAATTCTAGCTGCTCATACATGTGCCGCATTAATATGCACTAGATAAAGTTGCATTTTCACTGACGTAAATTTGATTTAAATAAATAGCCTAGCAAAAAGGATGTATGATGCTACTAGAGTTCTCATTCAGAAAATAATGAGCAAAAAATCAAACAAATCGAGGAAGATAAAATTATTGTTTATAAAGTAACTGCAAAGCTGGTAAGTAACCTACTTTCAAAGACTACACATTGAACATAAAAATAATCGTCCAAGAACTCACCAGAATACAAGGGCTTCCAAAAATGTTACACTTTGTCATGACAGTCCCATAGATGGGTATTTTGGAATGGATGGCATCGACTTTTTCATTCATCTTCCTCTCCTGAATATCCGTTAGATTAACCCTGTTTCGGAGAATTGGGCTTGGAACAAAAGACAATTCCTGGTTATCTTCCAAAGATAGACCGTGCCCTGTACAAAATTACACTTTAAAGTGTGATGTAAGTGAAGCCTAGAGGTACACTCATTTCCAGTAGAATTTACATTGGCAACGCTACTCCAAATATTTAACTTCAAACCTGATGAGTCGGACGATGGAGCGCTTGATGAACCAAGAACGATACTATTTTCCACATGGTTTGAGTTATCCCATTGTATCATAGTCCCCCTTTCACTTTGTGGTGATCCCATCATGGGAATATCATGGCGCATGTTCAAGGTTCCAGTGAGTTTTTCTCCCCACTCTTTTTTGACGAAAAAGCAGCATGGTGCTGATTTTCATTGATGTAGAGGTAGGAGTAAACAGTTACAAGGAACTGGGAAAGGGAAAAAAGGAAAAAAGAGGAAGAAGCAGAAACATGCGAGGCGCCAGATGCCCAGCCTAAATACACTGGCCAAGAGGCCACGAGCTTATGGTGGTTCGAAGAAAGTGGCCATGGGTGCTAGCCCCGCGTGAGTCCACACTCTGGCCTTGTCCATGATTCTCGAGTGGACTTGAGACGCCGTGCCGATCTTGGCGTTGAAAATCCTGTCATTCCGCTCCTTCCAAATGCACCAGGAGACCAGCAAGCAGGTGGCCTTCCAAGTAGCCCTGTTGGCGCGCGGAAGCGACCGTGTCTGCCTTCTGAACCTCGTCCGCAGACGGGTATCAGTAGGCATCGCCAGGTCCGAGAAGGGGCTGCCCATAGTGTTCGCCGTTTTTGTCCAGACCTGCATAGAGAACGGGCAGGCCGCGATGAGGTGGTGCGCCGTCTCCGGTGCCGCCCGGCAGAGTGGGCAGACCGGGTCATGCGGAATGTGCCGTCGTTGGGGAGCAGTTTTCATCGGGAGGCAGCTTGACGACAATCTCTCGCAGCCACTCGGATCAAATATTAGAACCTTGAACCAAGAGTTCCCGTCATAGTTGAATACCAGGAAATCACCCATGCTTATGCCATGAGCACTTACAAACACCTCCCATCCAGACTGGAGAACCAGTTTGTGCAAGTCCTCTATAACATGGACATCCAAGGTATTTCCATTGCGCGATTCCAACTTTACAGTTCTTGTTATTTGCCCCCTAAATTTTTGCACAAATTTGTCTGGCATTGTCTGCAGCAGCAAAGATAGACAGAACATTTTATACCGTGTGGACAGAGCTGTTTTGAGGAGATGAGGCAAATAAAAGCATTAATATGACTTGCATAGAAGGTGGTGACGACACTTGGCTGTGTTCATCCTCAGAGGAAGAAAGGTCTTGTCTTTATAAACACAAGTATGGTTGATTTGGTGAAAGTGCATTCTCTTTGAAAGTAAGTGTAGAACATATCTGAGATAACAAACTAGGAGCATTCGAATCTATATGCAGTTCCATCCATATGTACGTACATGTTATATTAATAACTACTCCCTCTGTCCCATAATATAAGATGTTTTTGCAAACTATTTTAGCTTGTAAAATCGTCTTACATTGTGGGACGGCGGGAGTAGATCAGGTTTACTAAGAGGAAAACTTCTTCTTTGACACTACTGAAAGAAAAACTTGATATAGTGCAGCATGGCAAGATTCCAGGAACTCGTCTTCTAGTTGAATCTGCTCTACCAACTGGCCTTTTGAGTCTTTAATTAAAAATAAAAGTGGGCTTTGGAGACACTGAACACAGAAGGAGGAAGATGGGGTTGCAGAAAGGAAAACCAGTGCAGATCGAAATATCTTACCATTTGGTCACGGAAATCACCAATCATGACCTTGAAGAAATGATTGTCCTGTTCATTTGCGGCAGCAGCAATGTCACCCCTCTTGCTCCAAGGCCTGCTCATCTTGCAACTAGTACTAGATTTGTACATGCCCTCGCTAATGGAGACAGAGAAGAACTCAGAGCAGCAAGACTAAAATTGCAAGCAAGATGGGGCACGAATAGACAAGGAGGCGCTTACACACAGCGAGGTCGGCGGGCGATCTGTCAACAGTCCACCGGTGGGCAGTAAGGAAGGAAGGAAGAAATGCTCTGCCGATGGGCGTCTCTTCAATTTGAGCAACAAGTGTTATATCTACCCCCCACCACATTGTAGAAGTACTGATGCATAAATACAGGAGTACTATCAACCGCACGCCTCCCGAACCGAATTAAATCCTCTGTTGACCGCAAGAGGCCGTCGACACAAGGCACAAGCCAGCGGGGTGGTACTAGAATCAAATACTCTTCCGGTTTTGCTATTTTTCACGCCCCTGATTTTTTTTGTCGTGTCAGTCATTTTTTCGAGTATTTAACCAAAAACTACCACATTTCACGGAAACGTGACAAAAAACTACAATTTTACGATTTTGTGCGGAAAACTACCAGATTTGTCCTAATCCGTGGCAGAAAACTACCAAGTGTCGAAACCGTTTGCTTCGCTCACGCTAAGCACCAAACTGACCAGCCGGTCCCACGTTTCAGGTGCCACGATGGCCAACCGACGCCCGCCGCGCGTTAACGGCCGTTAACGGCGCGTCCGCGGTCGGAAACGGCTGCTGTCGGTCGGCCAATAAGTGAGAGCGAGCTCAGGCACTCGCTCATCCTCTTCCTCCTCGCTCGCTCTCACTCCTCATCCTCTCCCTCTCCCTGGTGCTCTGAGCATATCGCCGTCGCCGCCGCGGCCATTGCTGCCGGTAGAAGTTGAGGATGCCATCCTGGAATGACGAGGAGAGCTCGGACGAGGACACCTGCATGGTTTCAATGGATCCTCAGATCTTTGTAAGTGCATAATGGTGGAACAGAGTTAGGGTTAGGGTTAGTTCATCCAAATTGGAGATTTCAAAGTTGCTTTTGGTTTGATTCCAAGTTTCTTTTGCAGGAAACCCCTGGCAGTGTGGTGGATCCATCTTTATGTGGTTCTTACACAGAATCTTTGCCGACTTGCATGATGCATCATCAGAGGCCGAAGAAGATGGTAGCTTTTGAAGGAGCCTTGACTGGGAGGCGATATCTGGGTTGTCCTGTGCAGCAGGTATTAAATCTTGCAGGCTTACTTGTTTTGCTGGTGGAGATGTGTGGTGTGTGATGTGTTTTGCTGCTGGAGATGTGTGGTGCGGCATGTTAACTGAATTTTGTGTGCAAAGATGTGGTGCAGCATATTAAGTTGTGCAGAGATGTGTGTTGTGCAGAGATGTGTGCTTTAGTTTTGAACTGAAACTTGAAAGTGCCATACATATGGAAGCCTATATGTGAAAGTAGATCTTTAGTTAACTAAGTTCAATAAATGACTAAACCTGAGAACACCTGTTAAATGTCTACTGTGAACTGAATATATTTGTTAGATGTTAACTGAATATAGATGTTAACTGAATATAGCTGTTAACTGAATATAGCTGTTAACTGAAAAAGAACAGAGTTACATCTGAAAAAGAACAGAGTTACATAAATTTATCTCTGCTGCTAAATATACATGTTAACTGAATTTATCTCTGCTGCTAAATAAGGTGATGTGTGCTCAGTATCAAAGAATTATGTTTGCATAATTCAGAGAGCATATTGATGTAAACAAAGGGTTTCAGTTAAATGAAATGACTTTATGACTTGAGTTATATGTACTAAGTTTGTTACTAAGTGCTTTGTGCTTAATTATAAATAATTGCTTCTCTAGGATGTAGGTGTCAACTGTGGGGTTGTGGAGTGGGTGGATGGTCCTTGGCCAGAGATTCTACAAAGGTGCCTAACAAGGATTTGGGACGTGTACCATGAGCAGAACTTGGGGAGGGTGAAGGACAAACAAGCCCATGAGAAAGAGGTGGCCAAGCTAAAGAAGTAAATTGATTTCCTGTCAAACAACTACAACCAGTTGGTGGAAGATGTATCCAAGCTTTTTGACTATCAAGATGGCAAGATGTCTCATGACATGGACTATACCAGTCAGGCAATCAATGAACTAAATGAGAAGAAGAAACAACTTGAGGATCAGGCAAAGATTGAGTTAAGTATGGAAAAGCTGAAGCTTGCCAAGGAGCAAAGGTGCGTTCTTTAAAGCCAAGCAGATATCATTCAGAACATGAGGAAGGCCATGAAGGAAGTGGAGGGGGACAAGGACCTGCTTAAGCAAGAGAAGAAGAAGCTGGAGTATCTGATTGTCGACACGCTCAATCTTGGGCATGCCAAAGAAAGATAAGTCGGAGAGTATCAAGGCAATTATGATGAGTGAAGTGCTTGGTGTGTGGGTTAAGTAATTAGTAGGCCTATATATATAGATGGCCTTGGAATGTCATGCATGTTAGGTGAATATTTTGGGAAAGTTTCATGTGCTTTCAGAACCTGAATCAAGATGGTATGAGGGAGGGAGGTACTATTATGGTTTAAGAACTAGTTGGTTTTATCTATGATGTAATGACTTTTATGTTAAGACCTACTATGCTAAGTGAGTACTCATGCTAAGTTAATAAGTAAGAATGTTTTATCTATGATGAGGCTGTTTTACTCTGCATATATTATGTGTGGCTAACTGACAGCAGCGACATAGTTGGAAATGATAACATACATAGTCAGTGTTGCCATATCCAACTTAGATAGTCTGACAAATAACTGAACATAGATAGCAAGTAGATAATCACTAGAACTGAACATAGCTAGCAAGTAGAACTAAACATAGTGCCTGCATACATAGATAGTACTGGCATTCATAGTCTGACATAATGCTGGCATACATAGATAGCAAGTAAGGTTTCAAACTAAACATATAGCTGACCAAACTGAACATTTGAACTTACTAAACTTACGAAAGTTCAGAACTGACGAAACTGAAATATTTTGCACTGACGAAACTAAAGGCAGCATCTCAACCCTCCTTCTTCAGCATCTTCAGGCGCTGGGAGCGGCACACCACAGTCATCTTCACGGCCGCCCTCATCTTCTTGCCCGACGCCTGCTCCACCACATCTTCACCGCCGCCATCTTCTTCTTGCTTCACGACGACGACCTCTGGCAGATCGGCGACCTCCAGCAGCACATCCACGTGGATTGGGAGGTTCCTGTCCCCCTCCACGGCGTCGAGGACGGGAGCCAGCACCTGGACATCAGGCTCGTCGTCGGAGAGTATGACGACCTCCTCCACCTCATCGTTAGAGGATTCGTCCTCATCCTTGTTAGAGGACTCATCGTCAGAGTTGTCTGATGGCCCAAGGACCCATGGATTGCGCCTCTCCTAGTAGGCGTTGTTAATGGGGGCTGGGAGAGCGAGGACAGCGTCGGTGACGTGATCCGCGGCGGCCGGCGGCGTGGTGGACGAGCGGTACATACACCAACGGGCGCGCTGCCTGGGGTCGGGGGAGCGCTGCACCTCGTGCATCGCCCACAGGAGAATGGTCGCCGGTGGGACGGTGCGGCCGGCTGGGAAGGCACGCTGCTTTTCAGCAACTGTCATCACCTTCACCAGGCCGCGAGCGTGGTTCCTCATCATCGCCAGACTGGGGAACCAGCGCTCGATCTCCCTGTACTGCATGCGCACCTCCTGGTTATTGCCGGCAAGATCTTTGATGGCCCGCTGCCAGTCCATGGCGACGGTGGCGGGTGTGGTTGTCGGCGGCGATTTCGATAGGAGAGAGGGGGAAGTGGAGTGGGCAGTGCAAGCGGCGAGTGGACAAGTGAGCAGAGAGAATGGTGAGTGGACACGTATTAAAGGCTGAGAATCCAAAACGGCTAGTGTTACTCAACGCACGCTCACCACGCTGCCGGCCGCAACGCACGCAGAACACACAACGTGGCTAACAAAATATAATTAGTTTGGCCGATGCTAGTCAAACAAATCACTAGCACTAGCCCATTGGTATTGAATGCATGGTTACAACCCTAAGGTCCTGGGTTCGAGCCCCAGGGCAAACTATTTTTTGCAGAGTTTTTTTTGGGAGTCTGAATTTAACTCCTGGTTCAACTGTCTGAATTTAACCAGGCTAGTAGCAGCACACAGACCATTTGTCTGTAACTTCTGGTTCAACTGTCTGAATTTAACCAGTCTAGTATCACAAAGTAAAATGAACTGTATAAATGGCAACTTAAAACAAATAAAGTATCACAAATTAGAGTCACAAATTAAGTACCATACATTCAACATTCTCCACAAGTTCACATGTCTGAATTTAACACACACTTAATAGCAGAACACAAACTTAGTAGCATACAATCAAACTTAGTATCAGAACACAAACTTAGTAATAGAGTTTCATTTGTTTCCACTAGCATTGAAATAGGCTACAAACTTGCTAGGAGGTTTCCTCTTCCTCTTGTCTGCTAATGTCACTGGTTCTCCAGTGGATGTTCTTGGTGCATTGAATGGTCTTGTTGATGCTGATCCTCTTGGAGCTCTTGTTGATGTTGATCCTCTTGGAGGTGCTGGTGAAGACCTGACTGCTCCTGCTAAAACTGTTGATGCTGAACCTCTCTTATCTGCTGCTGTTTCTCTATTCCTCGTTGCTTTAGGAGGTGGAGCGGATGAGGCTGGCATATGTGAAGTTTGGTGTTGATGTGGTGGTTGTGGAGGTGGATGTGTAGCACTAGAGGAACCCCTAAAAATTTCTCTATTCTCCTGCATGACAGAATTAAAACAGTTAGTAAATAGACCAGACCTAAAATAATTAAACAAAGAATGCAACATTTTTAAATGACCTGGTGTAAGTTCTTTCTCATCTCAAGACTTGGTTTTAGAGCTTTCCCACAGTTAGTATATCTATGGCCCTGTAGACCACAATTGCTGCATGTAATTGTTCCCATCCTGATTGTGTCCTTTGGTGCAGGCACCTCAAACTAGCCCTTTCTCCTAGCTATCTGTTTCTTCACTGGTTTTTCTTTGAACACAGGGGGCTCAATATCCTGAGTATGGGTGTCAGGCCAGAATTCAGGACCAGGGACAGGGTACACTATGTCTTTGTATGCTTCAATATATAGTGGTTTTTTTGAAAAATTCATGCACATAGTCCTCTGGGTGCATGTGAAGCTTCCTGATTGCTGCTATTGCATGACTGCATGTCACACATGTCATGTCCCACCTCCTGCAGTCACATGAGTTAGTAGCTATGTTCACACAATACTGATTTTCACCACTAGACACTTGCCAAATGTCAGTACCAGCCCTATGCGCCTCACAAAATTTGACATACTTCTTATTCTCATCCAGTTTCTCTGAATAGTTGGTTGTGATCATCCACCTGCTGGTCTCTGTCTTTTCCCTAGTCTTTTGCCTTTTGATCATCTGCTTAGTCCTAATTCCTTCAAACATAGTCCTAATTGGTTTGGCCCTAACATCAAGGATCATTTTGTTGAAAACCTCACTAAGGTTGTTCACAACAAGATCAGTTTTGCATTTGTAATCCATTGCAGACCTACATCAAGTCTCCTTTGGAATTTTTTTAGGCCACTTCCAGGCATCCTAACACTCCGCTTTAAGCTCCGCCATTGCTAATTCATGTCCATGTTTGGTGAATGAGTAGCTAGCCTGATCTACTAGCTTCTTTAGTTCTGCTCCTCTGAAACCAGCTGACTGAAAATTTGCATATATGTACCTCAGGCAGTATCTCTGAGGGGAATCAGGGAACACCTCATTTATAGCCTTAAGAAGACCCTGATTATAAATTAATAACCATGGTCATGAACAAAAAGAAATATAGCTAGTAATAACAATATATAACTGAACTATTGGCTAAGATAGGGTGCATACCTTTTGCCTGTCAGAAATAATGGTGTAGGTTCCAAATTTGCTTCCACTTCCAATGCAACATCTAAGCTGGGTTAGGAACCATGTCCAACTCTCTGAATCTTCCTTATCAACCACACCAAAGGCTATGGGGTAGATGTTGTTGTTGCCATCTCTTCCTATGGCTGCAAGAATTTGTTGTCCAGTGGTTAGAGCAACCATCAAGCCCTGCATCCATACCCAAATTAGCTAGCATAAATTTATGAATAAGATATTTTGAACAAAATGCAGTTGTAGATTTACCTATAAAGGGCCTACAACCATTTAGAAACCCTTTCTTTGATGCATGCAAGCAGTAGAACATGTACTTAAATCTAGGAGTTGGTGCAGGGTTTTCTGGGTCCTCAAATGTTGTAACTATACACCTACTACCAGGGTTTGTATCAATAACTGCTTGCAGGTAGGCCCTCATTCTATAGTACTACTCCTTCTGGTCACCTTGCACAACCTTCATAGCCTTCCTCCTTGCCCTATAGGCCACACTCTTTGATACATCAATTGAAAACTTGACTTTGTTGTTTTTAATAAGTGCATCGACAGGTGCTCTAGGATCTGCTCTAAGAGAAGGCTCAACTACTTTTGAAAGCCACTTAGTAGTAACCTTTGTGTTCTCTGCTGATGCTGGACAAGTATGCTCCATGTTATACTTCTTAATGCAAAAAGTTCTTTCATGAGCTATCCTGGAGGCACACATGTAAAATTCACATCCATGCTCTCTCTGTGAACACCAAACAATAATTCTCGTTGGGGAGTTCTTGTGGTAGTGAAAAGACCTCTAAGTCCTTATGTGAAAATCCCTTAATGCTTCTCTGAACTGGTAAACACTCTCAAAACACAAGCTCTTGCACAACAGTAAATGTGAATTGGGAATTTTGGGGTCAAAATATACCCTTTCCTTCATCTTTTTCTTACTACTCTTTGTCTTTGGCTTCTTCCTGAGGTATGGTAGTTCAACTTCATCTTCTTCTTCCTCATCACTTATGCCTACATCACCAGCAAAACAAAATTCATCTGCTTCAGGAAACCAATCTTCAAAATGTTTTTTCTCTACCACATTGTGACATCTGCTAGTTGGACCAGGGTTCTTCACATGTTTCACAATAGCAGTACTTTCCAATGCTCTGTCCTCCTCAGAGGCACACTCTATTTCCATTTGAACAGCTTTCAAAGACTCCCATCTCGAATGAACTGAATCATAGAACAAAATTGAGACACTTGATGTCTCCTTCAAAGTGGTTCAAATCTGCCTCTCTTTGAATCCTGCTCCTCTCAAGCTGAGCCTTTCTATCATCTATCTGATTCTGAAGCTCAGATTGCTCCACAACCTTTTTCACACAGCAACTCTCTTGAGTGTTCATGTAATTCTCATTAGACTGTGTACTAATTCCAGGTTCAACATTTCTCACAACCTTTATGTTCACAACCTTGACATGATGAAAAAACTCCAACATTTAATGAGCACTAGCTTCATTACCTAAATACTTTACTCTTTCAGATCCAATTTCCTCCTCCTTCACATAGTACATATCACTACAAAAAAATACACTTCCGTGATGATACGTGTTTGTCACAGTAGGTCGCGTTTTTTTTCATGCATGTACATCCATGACAAATTTATGACAGAATCAAGATAGTCATACCTGTGTTATCGTAGAAGTGTTCCATGACATTACCAAAATTATCATCATGGAAGTGTCCACTTCCATGATGATAAATCGCGCGCCACAAAAGTTCTTTCGTCAAGGGTGACCGACACGTGGCATCCATCGTAACGGAACACCGTTAAGCTATCGGGTCGGATTTTGGATCTGATAACCCGTTAACAGCCCTGACCAATGGGAAATTTCCATGTGTAAAATTCTGATTGGCCGAAGGGAACAGCTGTCAGCTCGTCAGTGGGCCAGATGTCGCCCGTCCATTGGAGGAGACATGCCTATGATACGTCGACACGTGGCGGGGCCCAACAGAGGCCCATATAGGTTAAAAAGGCCAGCCCAGTCAAAGGCCCATAGAACTTAATCAGGTACTAGTGGGCCAGCCCAATAACAACCTGCTTAATAAAGGCCCATTTACGGCCTGAAGCCAGATCTGGCCCGTTCATTGTTCGCCCAATATTTGGGCCCATTTACGGCTCGAAGCCAGATCTGGCCCGTTAATTGTTCGTGAAAGTGCATCTAGTGCCACTTAGTGATTTTGGTGTATTGAAGACTTATAGGTTAAGGGACTAATGTGCTTATAAGTGTACACAGGTCTATAAGTCTATGAGGAGTTTGATATTTACAGAGAAAGTCGACCCCTAAAAATGAAGTTCTTCAATCAAGACTTTGGTATTCTGAAGACTTTCTGAAGACTTTGAAAGTGAAGAAATTGGTGTGACCTTGAAGACTTGGTATTCGTTTGAGGAACATGAAGCGTGAAGACTTTTGTTTTCGTAGTTTCGTTTTTATATTTCTTGAGTCATATGAAACACCGTACTGTTAAAGGGGGTCGAGGTTATACTAAGGAAAAATTTCCATGTGATGCTCAACTCAAATCCTACACCTACCAATCCCTTAGAGAGAAGCCTTTGGAAATCTCATACTGATTCGATCAATTTCTTCAATGATGAGACGAAGTTCTTACGGTCTCTCGAGGAATTTGTTCTGACCGAGGAGTTAGGAATTCGCCAAAGGCGGATTGCCTACACAAAGGAGGAACATGATAGCCACGAGGAATTTGAGAGTCAAATTTCCGACCATTCTTGTCTTTCTGGCGCCACTGTCCCAAAATATCTTATCCACATAACTGTCATATCATTGAAGGGCATTTATGTCTTATCATGTCGGGCTGCTCCCTAGGCTATAAATAGCCGCCCCCTACAACCACTAGCTGGTTGGCTGCTCCGAGAGAACTTTACACTTGTCATCTGAGAGCAACCCATCCTCCGAGGACTTTGAGCGAAAATCATCGAGTGAGGAAAACCCAAAATCAAACACCTAAAAACCCAAAGTGATTGAGCATCACTGAAGAGATTGATCCTGCGTGGATCTTACGCTTGTTACCTTTGAAGATTGTGGCTTCTTAGGACGGTTAGGCGTCATGGTCTAGAGCATCCAAGAGGAATTGTGGATCGCCGAGTGACCGAGTTTGTGAAGGTTTGGAAGTCGCCTCAAGACTTACCACGAGTGATTGGATGAGGTCTGTGACCTTAGTTCAAGGAGAATACGGTGATGACTTGGTGTCCCGAGTTGCGTGCTTTCAATTTGGGTGTCTGGGACTGTGTGTCCTTGAGTTTAAATACTCAGCCGCTCCAACCAGACGTACAACTGAGACAGCAGTTGGAACTGGTCTACCAAATCATTGTCTTCACCAACCTTACTGGTTCTATTTCCTCAACTATTTCATTTCCTCATTACTGTGTTGAGTGCTTCATCATATCTGTGTTTGAAGACTTTGACTGAAGACTTTCTCAATTTCCTCAGTTCAATTTCTTCAGTCTGTTTGTCTTCATCTAGTGTTATCCTGTGATTACGCTTTCTGTACCCTGTGCTTGTCTTAATTTCATCATGATGACCATGCTTGTATTCTGTGATGCCTACTCTTGAGTACTTATTCCGCTGCAAGTAGTTCTTCCCTAAGGAATTTCCTCACCAGCAAATTCCTTAGTGAAGAATTCATAAAAATCGTCTATTCACCCCCCTCTAGTCGATATAACGCACTTTCAATTGGTACCAGAGCAAGGTACTCCCTTGTTCTGTGTGACTTTGGTTTAACCGCCAGGAGTTTTAGATATGTCGACCGCAGGTATGATCAAGGTCTCGGCTGGGTGTCCTACCTTTGATGGAACGAACTACCCCTACTGGAAGAACAAGATGCGAATGCATCTTGAGGCAATTGACAACGATCTCTGGTATGTTGTGGAAAATTGTGTTCCCTCTGTCTCACCCTCACTGAACGCTACCGATGTGAAGAGATTCAAGCAACTCGATTCTCAAGCGAAGAATATCATATGTGGCCATCTGAGCAAAGTACAATATGGAAGAGTGAGTGCTTTGGAAACCGCTAAGCTTATCCGGGATAGGCTGTCCAAAGTAAATGAAGGGGTCTCAACTCAGCGTGACTCTCGAGTTGATGTTCTTCGCAATCTCTTCAACCGCTTCAAAAGACTCGACAATGAAAATGTTCAACAAACCTTGGTCGCCTCAATCGACATCTCAAATGAGCTTTAAGCGCTTGGTGCCCTTGACATCACCGACCGGAGGTGGTGAAGAAATTGTTGAGATCGCTTGATTCCTCATTTGATACTCTGGCATTGATGATACAAGAACGTCTTGACTACAAGTCACTTGATCCCGCCGATATCCTCAAGAGGCTAAATACTCATGAGTTCCAAATTGTCAAAAAGAGAGATCTCTATGGTTCGAGCTATGGTAAATCACTTGCCTCAAGGCCAAGGCGGTCTCGAATCTGAATGTGAAGATTTTGGTAGCAGCCTTGGTTATCACGAAGAATTGAGCCAGGAGCTAGCACCGCCGTGAAGAAGTTCGAAGTTCTCAAGACGTGGTCGCTTTGGAAAATCCTCAAGGAGCAGTGATTCCTCATCCAGTGATTATAAGAGAAGGCTATGCCACAAGTGCAAGAAACCTGGTCACTATATTCAAGATTGTCCTCAGTGGGAAAAGGAATTAAAGAAGAAGAAATACAAGGGTTACAGTTCTGATGACGCTAAGAAGAAGAAGAACTCGTCAAAATCTTCATCATCAAAATCCTCGAAATCTTCATCTCACAAGAAGAGCAGCTCCAAGAAGGCTCGGGCATTCATTGGCAAGGAAATGGACTCTGAAGCTGAATCTGAGGAACATGAGGAAGAGGAGGCATCTGAGGAGTCCGAGTTTGGTGTGGCGAGTCTGGCTCTCACTACTGCTTTCGTCAGCAAGTCTATCTTCAACTCTGAAGAAACTGTCCTCACCAACAAGGCTGATGAAGATAATGATGACTACGCTCCCACCTATTGCTTCATGGAAAAGGGTGCCAAGGTACTCAAATATACCTCCTCTAAATCTAGTGAGAATGAATCTGATGAAGACCTCAAGCCCAGCTACTCTAAACTTGCTAAGATTGTTGTAAAACAACAAAGAGCTTTTGAAAAGGTTCAAAACATGCTAGACAAAAGTGATGATATGTTGGGTGAAGAAATGGATCGCACTAAAGCCTTCGAAAATCTTGGAGATTTCGATCTAGGTTTGACAACCTTCAAGGTCATCATAACACTCTCTTGTGCGATCATGAGAAGCTTTCTTATGAATTTCTTCAAAGAAAGCAAGATCTTGAGAAGCTAAGAGTGAGTTATGAAGATCTTGAAGGAGCGCGATTCATTGCTAGCTCAACAAATCAGCGCTTCTCGTGAAGAATTTGTTCCTCCATGCTTAAAGTGCATTGAACGTGAATCGCTTAATTCTTCACCTGAATGTTCAAATGCTTCAATTGTTACAAATTCTGCTCCTGCCTGTGCTATCACTAATTCCTCATCCGAGGACATTGCTAGTATCACTTGACGATGCAGAAATTTGAAGGAATTGTACATGATGTACATGTACAAAATCCTCAAAGGGCATCAGACTCTTTGTGATGTGCTTAAAAGCGAGATCCTCAACAGGAACCCTAGGAAAGAGGGTATTGCCTTTGAGAGGAAACTCAATCTTGATGGAACATATTGGAAGCCCGAGCGGTACCCCAAAACCTCATGGGTTGCTGCAAAAGGGACCTCCAGTTGATCCATCTAACTTATCTGGCTTTACATGTGAATCTCCTCATTCTTCTGATGAGTCATTTGACTCCAACTATTAACTGTTCAAAAATCAGAATGATGAAGTATTTGCTAGGTATGTTGGCACTAATCGCAGGAACGGTTCTCCTATGAAGAAAATCTGGGTTCCCAAAAGGTGCCTTGGAAGTCTTCTGGTGAATGTCCTCATGACACCACCTGTGAAGAATAGGAACCCCAGATCAAACTCTTCATATGGACCAAATTCTTCATATGGATCCAAGTCCTCATATGTACCAAATGCTTCATATGGATCCAAGTCCTCATATGGACCAAATACCTCACGTGGATCAAATTCCTCAAAAGGATCAAAGTCCTCATATGATTATCAACGTGCTAACAACTCTGTTTCGCAGGGTAGAGCTAAGGGCTATGAATATATGCATATTCTTCAAACCATTATGTTCATAAGTCCTCGAAGAATTTCTCTGCTTATTCATATGCTTACACTAACACCTCTTATGTGAAACGAACTGGATTGGCTTCTATGACACCATTCTCATATGGAGCTCGTAGAGTGTTGAACTCTTTGCCACCCCTTCAGATGTGGGTGGTGAAGAAAAAGAACTAATCTCTTCAGGGTCAGGTCTCGTGACGCGCTTTAACGTCTGAAGAATTTCTGGGGCCCGACAAAATTGCTCGAAAGGACGCATGCTAATCATGAAGAAATGAACTTTCATTTCACACGTCCTCATCTTGCTATATCTGCTTTTACTACTTGATGAAATTCATCTCGATGAATTTGATATCATATTCTTCATCGATGAAGTATATGAGATCGTAAGTTGCACTAATTCATCTGCAGGATGATCAACCCAAAGCCAATGAGTGGGTCCTCGATAGTGGATGTACAAATCACATGACCGGTGACAAGAATCTATTGATGGATGCTCCTTTATCACCGTCACATCTGAAGCATATCATCTTCACTGACAAAGGCAAAAGTCAGGTATTGGGTCTAGGTAAGGTTGCGATCTCTAAGGACATACACATGGACAAAGTCATGCTTGTTGAGTCCTTAGGATACAACCTCATGTCAGTCTCAATGATTTGTGATCTTGATATGGTTGTTGTCTTTGGCAAGTATTGTTGTGTTGCGATTATGGAAGCTGACCATTCCAAAGTCTTCGAAGGCTTTAGGAGAGGAGACTTGTATATTGTTGATTTCTCTCTGGGACCACAACCAGCCATGTGTCTACTTGCAAAAGCTTCAGAAGGCTGGCTATGGCATTGACGACTTGGTCACGCAGGCATGAGGAATTTGCACACGCTTGCGAAGAATAAGCATGTCATTGGCATTGAGAATGTCAAATTCCTCAAGGATCACTTGTGTGGAGCCTGTGAAGCTGGAAAAATGACCAAGACCAAGCATCCAGTGAAGACTATCATGACCACTACTCGACCATTCGAATTGCTTCACATGGACCTCTTTGGTCCTAATCATTACTCGCCAGTCACTAATGATGCATCTCTATATGGCTTTGTTATTGTTGATGATTACTCTCGTTACACATGGGTACACATTGTTACTTACAAACATGAAGTGCAGGAAGTCTTCAAACGATTTTCCTCGAGGGCTTCAACCAACTTTGGTGTGAAGATCAAGCACATCAGGAGTGACAATGGAACTGAGTTCAAGAATTCTGGTCTTGATGACTATCTTGATGAACTTGGTATTACTAACGAGTTATCTACTCCTTATACTCCTCAGCAAAATGGTGTCGTGGAGCGCAAGAACAGAACTCTTGTTGAGATGGCTCGCACTATGCTTGATGAATACAAAACGCCTCGTTGTTTTTGGATTGATGCAATTGATACTGCGTGCCACATCATCAACAGAGTATATCTTCACAAATTCTTCAAGAAGACTGCCTATGAACTCCTCAACGACAAGAAACTAAATGTGAGTTATTTCAAAGTCTTGATTGCTAAATGTTGGATTAGAGATCCTCATCACAATGCTAAATTTGCAATCAAAGCACATGAAGGTTTTATGCTTGGTTACGGAAAGGACTCGCACACCTACTGAGTCTTCAACAACGCTCTTCACAAGGTTGTTGAAACTGTAGATGTCTTGATTCGATGAGACTAATGGCTCGCAAAGAGAGCACCTACCTTCATGATAGATGAACCAAAGCACCGAGGATTCTATCAAGTTCCAGCGACTGAGGATGTCATTCCCTCTTGAAGAATCTCTTTGTGAAGAATTCATTCCGTAACGTGAAGAATGTCGAGTTGATGCACTGAAGATAATCTTTGAAGAAAATGGTGTCAAGAAAATGTTGATCAAATTCCTCGACGACAACCAGCTCATCCTCGCGTTGCAAAAGAAGTGCAAGTTGACAAGATCATCGATGACATTGAAGCACCAGTCCTCTCACATGCTCAAAAGCTTCACATTTATCTAACTTTTGTGGGCACTATGCTTTTGTCTCTATCACAGAGCTCACTAAGGTAGATGAAGCATTTCTGGAGCCTGAGTGGATTCAGGCCACGCAAGAAGAATTACATCAGTTCGAGCTCAACAATGTCTGGGAACTGGTCAAACGTCTAGATCCTCGCAAGCATAATATCATTGGCACAAAGTGGATCTATCGCAACAAGCAAGATTAAAATGGCCTAGTGGTGAGGAATAAGGCACGACTTGTAGCTCAAGGCTACACAGAGGTTGAAGGAATTGATTTCGATGAAACTCTTGCACCTGTTGCTAGACTTGAGGCTATTCGCATATTACTTGCTTATGCTAACCGTAATGATATCACTTTATATCAAATGGATGTGAAAAGTGCATTCCTCAATGGTAAGCTTGAGGAAGAAGTATATGTTGCTCAACCCCCAGGTTTTGAAGATCCAAACAATCCTGACAAAGTCTTCAGACTTAACAAGGCCCTCTATGGCCTCAAGCAGGCCCCTCGAGCGTGGTATGATACTTTGAAGGAATTCCTCATGAAGAATGGCTTCACACCCGGTTCACTCGACCCTACTCTCTTTACTAAATCTTATGATGGTGAACTATTTGTGTATCAAATATACATTGATGATATTATCTTTGGCTGTACTGACCAACGTTATAGTGATGAATTTGCCTATATGATGAGTGAAGAATATCAAATGTCTATGATGGGAGAGTTGAAATTCTTCTTAGGTCTTCAAATTCATCAACGGTAATGGCATATTCATATCTCAGGAGAAATACCTCAAGGATGTTCGAGGAAATTCGGCATGCAAGATTGCAAAGGCGTCAAAATTCCTATGCCCACAAATGGCCATCTATGCAATCGATGAAAATGGTATTGACTTCGATCAGAAGGTATACCGCTCCATGATTGGTTCTTTATTGTACTTATGTGCATCTAGGCCAAATATAATGCTTAGTGTTTGCATGTGTGCCCGATTTCAAGCTACACCGAAGGAATCACACCATAAGGTTGTGAAGCATATTCTTCGATATCTAGCTCACACACCAACACTAGGATTATGGTACCCCAAGGGCTCGCTTTTGATCTCATTGGATATTCCGACTCGACTATGCTGGTGATCGTGTGGACCGCAAGTTAACATCTGGTACTTGTCATTTCCTCGGACGATCTTTGGTCTGTTGGTCCTCGAAGAAACAAAACTGCGTATCACTGTCTACTGCGGAAGCTGAGTACATTGTTGCTGGTTCTTGCTATGCTCAATTGCTATGGATGAAGCAAACTCTCAAGGATTATGGCGTCAACGTGAAGAATGTGCATCTCTACTGTGACAATGAGAGTGCCATCAAGATTGCTCACAACCCAGTTCAGCACTCGAAGACAAAACACATTCAGATTCGTCATCATTTTCTTCGTGATCATGTGTTGAAGGGCGACATCTCCATCGAGCATGTGAAGACTGAAGAACAGCTAGCCGATATCTTCACAAAGCCCTTGGATGAGAAGAGATTTAGCAAGTTGCGGTGTGAGCTAAATATCTTAGAATCTTGAATGTTCTTTGAAAAGGACACTCATCCTAACACTTATGCAAAATTGATGACTTAGATGTGCAACACATGAAGAAACATTTTTCTTCAATCAATGAAGAACAACACTCTAAGTGTGAAGAAATTAATGAAGAATTTGATTCTCATAACCCTACGACAATTGTACGCGGTGTCTGAAATCATCATTCCTATATGATGGGTCACGCCACCACCAAATTTGAAAATCTTCAATTTGAGTTTTTTCCTCAGTTTTGAAATTCTTGATTTTTCAAATTCTTCAACTTTGCAAAATATTCACTTTATTTCGTCGTTTTCTTCATTGGCTATATATATATATATATATATATATATATATATATATATATATATATATATATATATATATATATATATATATATGGGTTTATGTCCTCTACAGCATTCACTTATGGCTACTTCTTCAAGTTGCATGTTCTGCTAAGTGAATGTGATCGGACCCTTCCCCCTCTATGCTATACTCAACCCAATATATTCACAAATTCTTCATGTGCGTTCTATTTGAAACTCGTTCAAAATCTTCACTGTGTCCTTGTCAGCTGAAGGAATTGCGAACGGAACCTTAAAACTAATCTTATCCAAATTTTCGGCTTTGCCGCTCAAACCGTTCCGCTTCCTATGATAGACTTATCTATTCACCCACGATCTAACACGATCTCCACTTTTCAGTACGTGGGTGACACATGTCAAGCGAATGAGAAGGGTCAGGGGCACGTTCGTCCTAAATCTTCGGGCGAACAGTTTTTCACTGCAACTATAAATACCTCCTCTCCCCTTCCTCACTTCCTTTACTCCGCTCGACCGCTCTCTCACCCGCTTGAGCTTCTCAAACCCTAGCGCCGCCGCTACTCCATCGTCGCCGGTGAGGAAGAGCTTCACTGCCTCGACCTCGTCGCCCGTCATTTTCGCGCCCGCTGAAATCTTCAGTCCTCCGCCGCCAGAAGTTGTCTTCCTCCGCACGAGTTAGGGCGTGGAAGATCCGAATCGACGAGCTTGAAATCTACGCTACTCGGTTCGTCGTGTTCTTCATCCAGGTAATTAAAAGTTACGTTATCGCCCTCTTTGATTCAAATTTTCTCTACAAAATCTTCAAAGGTGTTTTATTCTTCAAATCCTCACACACAAAACACATCACTAGTCATCTGTTCTTGATTCATTTCTCTAAGCATCATTTTTCTTCAAGATTCCTCAATTGTGTGGATCCTCAATCTATACAACTCTGGAACCTAAGACAAAGAACGCTTAGTGAAATTCTTCAAGGCTCATCCGTCAAATTCCTCAAACTTATTCTTTTGAAAAACCTTACGAGAACGCATATGACCTCTCCAAATTCCTCGCAACTATACTCTGTTCATAGGTACTCATGTCCGTTCTTTGAATCACTAGGTTCTCATCAACTTAACTCATTTGCAGCGTTCCTCGAAGAAAAATTGCATACTTCTTCAGAGAATTCGATTGTTCAAATTCCTCACCTGAAGAATATGGCAGACGGTAAGAAGCCACAGAAAGGAGGAAAGAGGCCTGAGGTCATGACTGCTTTTGAAATACCTGAGGACATCTATGCTGACTATTGCACACCTGATGAGCCCAAGTTCGGAAAGGAGAACAAAAATCAGCGCAAGGTGCGCATACAGAGGATTGAAAGGAGATGGGCAAGAGAATGGAGGGAGTAGAGGTATGTGACTCCAAAGTATATGAAGAAATTCACACTTAATCCTCCATGGCCAAGAGCTCCATTGGCACCTGGCCAAGAAGCTGACCCCACCAGCATCAAGCGTGGTGAGGATTTTCCTGAAGAATGGGCCAAGCGCCAAGCCAAGTTGGCAAGACAAGCCAAAGAAGCAAAGGAGGAAATTCAATGAAGACTCTGCTCACTGCTGCCACTGAGGCCTCTGTCAAGCCTAGAAACTCAATGGGTAAGAAGCCCGCGCACAAGCCAAGTGCTTCACCAACAGTGCCCTCACGGCCTAGTTCCTCAGCAATGCCCTCACGGCCAGGATTTTCAAAGCCCACACGGCCAGTTCCTCATGCTGCTCCTGCTCCTCCAAAATCCTCAGCTCCTCCTCCAAAGTCCTCAGCACCTGTTCATCTGGCCACATGCCAAAGGACTGCATGCATCTCTATTGCCTTTGGTGTCTCAGCAAGTTCCTCAGCTGCACCAAATTCTTCATCAGGCCCCACTCTGCTGAAGACTAAGGCAACTGCTGGACGAGGTCCTCGGCCAAGTCCGAAGAAGAAACAGGTTGCCTTCCAAGTGCCATCTGACGATGAAGCTAATGATGATGAACTTGCAGAAATCATCAGAGACAGACAAGAAAAGGCCGCTAGAGCCAAAGGCACACCTGTGCCACTACTTTTGGATCCTAAGGTGATCCTCAATTACATTGATCTCTGGCACAAGGATCCAGACACCCCTATGCCCGATTTTCATTTGACTCCTGGTCAAAGTCACATGCTGACCCATTTCATCACTGAAGAAAAATGGAAATTTGAGAAGGCCATGCAGATCAAGAAGGCTCAGTTCAGGAAAGAGAAGTTCCTAAGGAAAAACATTGTCAAAATGACAACTGATGAACTCATCAAGATTCAGTCTGAAATCAAAGCCCTCAGCGATGATTTCGGTGCTTATTATGCTGATTGGCAAGGAGCCAAAGTCAGGCTTGTTAAACTGACTGAGAAGTTCACCAATGTTGCAGCTCCAATGCAACAAGAAGTTCCTCAGTCGCAGCCTCCGCTCGACCCTCTTGAAGAACATGCCAAGATCGCCGATGACTTTCAAAGCATCAAGAAAATGCTAGTTCCGTGGCTGATGACTCCATTCCAAATTGAAGAAACTGCCAGGGCATCCACTAGTGGTGCGCCTGAAGAAAATGAAGAAGTCAGGGCAACTGCATCAGTTGCGCCTGAAGCAAATCAACCAAATTCCGAAGCTCCTCCCGCGCCTACACAAACTCCTATCCTTCCATCTGCATCAGATGTGAAGAAGACCAAGGCTGCATAGCGAGCTGCAGTGAAGAAAAGGAAAGCATCACCGCTTGATTCTTCACTCAAGAAAATGAAGCCTATGACCAGCTTCGTTTGAAAATCCAATTGATGCTGTTCCAATCTCAACTATGCCATCAAAGGACCTTGTTCCTTTTGGTGAAGAATATGTGATCCCTAAGCGGATCTCGATGAAGAAAATCATTCCGCCGCTTCATCGAGCAGATTGATGAAGAAATTGAAGTGGATACGGTCCCTTCAACACCAGTTGTTTCCTCGCCAATGCCTCAGTTCACAGCTGAAGGGGCTGGCATTGAAGAAATTGAAGATGAAGACATGGATATTGGATGCACTACGCCAGTGATGAATGATGATTTTTGGGAAAATCAGCATCCCAATTCTCCACTCTTCACCCTGATACAACAAATACCTCAGTCCCCTGCACCAACCGTTCAACTGGGCTCTGAAGAAACTCACCCCACCTCGTTTGTGCATGAAGAAATTCCAGCCACTAGTGCTGAAGAACCGGCTGCTACTGATCCTTTGAAAACGCAGACCGCCACTGAAGAGTAACCAGAAATTCCTCAGCCTAAAGAACCTGAGATTGCGATTCCTGAGGTTGTGATGCAACTCACTGACACTCCTCTGCCCAAACCAAAGGATCCACTCTCAAGCAAGCAAAAGTTCAAGGCTAAAGATTTCTTCGGCGAGCATGTGTTCTTCACTGATTACAACCCATATGACTCTGCTCGCATAAGGAAGAGGCATTTCTGGACTGCTAGTCAAGCAAATTTCTATTCCTTTGTGCTATTCAACAAAGACAAAGTCTTCGATAATGCACACATTCCTCACGTGGACATGGAATCTCTGTCGGGCTTCGAGCCAGTCCTCAGCGTTCTCCATGATGCTGGATTGCTAAATTTCTGCACTGACATATGTGATTGGAATGAAGAACTCATTCTTCAATTCTATGCGACGCTGCGCATCACAGGAAATTATGAAGATGTGAACTCATGGGTGCTGGACTGGATGTCAGAAAATACTCACTACAAGGCACCAAAGAATCGAATTGCTTCGTGCCATCCCACTCGATCCTCCCTTGAAGGTGCTCGCTATGCGTCTACAATGAATCTGAGCTTACAAATCATTACATGCAAGTGCTGATGAAGCCTTTGAAGCTGTGGCAGGCCCCTCGAACCAAATTCCTCGTCAAGGAATTATCAGATGTGCCTCGGAATTGTCTATCGCATTCTCGAGCGAAGACAATGAGTCCTATCAAAGGCCATGACTCAAATGATGAAGAAGTCGTTGGCATCATGAAGAATATGCTTTTCAATATCATTCATGGTGTTCCGTCAACTTCCATGATTTCTTCATGAGGACTCGCGAATATTTCTATGTCACCATTTGAGCTGAAGCCTTATGCACCATGGATTATGAGGTTCATCGGGACAAGGTCTTCACTCAATTACAAGGTTGATACTACGAACCACCGCAGTTACTTGCCTCCAATTGAAGTCCTCAAACGGACATTTTCCTCAGCTGATGACAAAGGCAAGGCAACTGCTGTGATAGATGAAGTCATTCGTCCATTGGATGGTCAATTTCGCAAGGCTGCATCCTACTCCACCAATGATGACTCTCCCACACATGAATCTGCCGCCAACAACTCTGCCAAGCAAAATCCTCAAGCCACAGCACCCAGGGTGATGACTAATCATGAGTTACTCCTCAGTCTTCATCAAAAAGTTGATCGCAATCACAAATGGGTCAAGCGTCAGTTTGGTTCAATTCTTCACAACATGACCTCAACACACAATGCAGTGAAGAAAAACCAATACTACCTCCATGAAACCTTCAACCGTGCACTGGCTGTTACATCTCATGTCTACAGCGAAGAAGACCTGAAGAAAATGGGTCTCAAGGAAGAATTTGACTGGTCCGCACCTCCTCCGAATAAATACAAGAAGGTCAAGGTTCCTTCCTTGGTGGCCAGCTCTTATTCTTCATCGCGCGACACTGATGAAAATGAAGACTTGGACGACATCTGGGCAGGCCCTACTACGACAAACGACCCTGAAAACGCCGGCGCTCCTCCATCAACTTGATATTCTTCAGGGGCGTTAGTCCTCAGTTTCGATCCTTTTGGTCATTCGATGACAAAGGGGGAGAAAGTTGAGTTAGTCTTCAAGCGGGTCTATTATATGGGCGTGTGGGCGTTTTTTTTTTGCTAAGTTACAACTCTCGTTCTTCTGAAAATTTATTGGATCGAGTTGTAATCTTAAACCCGATGGTGCTCTGATACTTTTGATGTGTTCCTCTACATGCTTATTCCTCGTTAATGTTATTGCACGCATGATGAATTACATCAGTCACCATATTTCATCATGCATTTCAAATTCTACATACTATATGTCAAATGCATGTATGAATTACAAGATATAGGGGGAGATCTCCATGATTCAACTCTTCAAATGTGCATTGCCTCAAAAGCAAATTCCTCACTATGCACATCTTCAGGGGGAGTTCTTCTATATCTTGCAATCAAATTCCTCAATATCAGTATTTACACTTCATATGTTTATCCTCGTTGAAAACTTAACCTATATTGTCATCAATCACCAAAAGGGGAGATTGTAAGTGCATCTAGTGCCCCTTAGTGATTTTGGTGTATTGAAGACTTATAGGTTAAGGGACTAATGTGTTTATAAGTTTACACAGGTCTATAAGTCTATGAGGAGTTTGATATTTACAGAGAAAGTCGACCCCTAAAAATTAAGTTCTTCGACTGAAGACTTTGGTATTCTGAAGACTTTCTAACGACTTTGAAAGTGAAGAAATTGGTGTGACCTTGAAGACTTGGTATTCGTTTGAGGAACATGAAGCGTGAAGACTTTTGTTTTCGTAGTTCCGTTTTCTCTTTCTTGAGTCATAGGAAACACCGTACTGTTAAAGGGGGCCGAGGAAATACCAAGGAAAATTTTCCATGTGATGCGCAACTCAAATCCTACACCTACCAATCCCTTCGAGTGAAGCCTTTGGAAATCGCATACAGTTCAGTCAATTTATTTAGTGACAGAGATGAAGTTCTTCTGGTCTCTGAGGAATTTGTTCTGACTGAGGAGTTAGGAATTCGCCAGTGCGGATTGCCTACACAGTGAGGAACATGATAGCCCTGAGGAATTTGAGAGTCAAATTTCCGACCGTTCTTTGTCTCTACGCGGCTGTCCCAAAATATCTTATCCACATAACGGTCAGATCATTGAAGGGCATTTATGTCTTATCATGTCGGGCTGCTCCCTAGGCTATAAATAGCCGCCCCCTACAACCACTAGCTGGTTGGCTGCTCCGAGAGAACTTGACACTTGTCATCTGAGAGCAACCCATCCCCCGAGGACTTTGAGCAAAAATCATCGAGTGAGGAAAACCCAAAACCAAACACCTACAAACCCAAAGTGATTGAGCATCACTGAAGAGATTGATCCTGCGTGGATCCGACGCTTGTTACCTTTGAAGACTGTGCTTCTTCCAGACGGTTAGGGCGTCATGGTCTAGAGCATCCAAGAGGAATTGTGGATCGCCGAGTGACCGAGTCTGTGAAGGTTTGGAAGTCGCTCAAGACTTACCACGAGTGATTGGACGAGGTCTATGTGACCTTAGTTCAAGGAGAACACGGTGAGGACTTGGTGTCTGAGCTGCGTGCTCAGCGATCGGGTGTCCGGACTGTGTCCTCGAGTTTAAATACTCGGCCGCTCCAACCAGTCGTACAACTGAGACAGCAATTGGAACTGGTCTACCAAATCATTGTCTTCACCAACCTTACTGGTTCTATTTCCTCAACTCTTTCATTTGCTCATTACTGTGTTGAGTGCTTCATCATATCTGTGTTTGGAGACTTTGACTGAAGACTTTCTCAATTTCCTCAGTTCAATTTCTTCAGTCTGTTTGTCTTCATCTTGTGTTATCCTGTGATTACGCTTTCTGTACTTTGTGCTTGTCTTCATTTCATCATGATGACCATGCTTGTATTCTGTGATGCTTACTCTTGTGTACTTATTCCGCTGCAAGTAGTTCTTACCTAAGGAATTTCCTCACCGGCAAATTCCTCAGTGAAGAATTCATAAAAATCGTCTATTCACCCCTCCCCCTCTAGTCGATATAACGCACTTTCAGTTCGCCCAATATTTGGGCCCATTTGCGGCCTGAAGCCAGATCTGGCCCGTTAATTGTTCGCTGAATATTTGGGCCCAACTACAGCCCAATGACTTTCGACCTGTTAGAGGCCTGATGTAGACATGGGCCCATCTCAGCCCGGTGTGACTTTCGGCCTGGGAATGGCCCGTGCTGCCCATGGTCCATATATGGTCCGACGGGACATCGAGCCTAATAACGGCCCGTGCTAAAGGTGGCAACAGTTATGCCCAATGTGACTTTGGTCATGTTAAAGGCCTGTCGCGTAATTCGGCCCGTTGATGCATGTACTAAGCTTTCGGCCTCTTAAAGGCCCATGATATCAGTGCGCCAACTAAGGCCCGAGATATGTTTCGGCCTGGTAACGGCCCGTGAGCTAACTGGGCCCAAAACAGCCCGGTCTACATTTGGGCCTGCTGAAGGCCCGTCGACGACTAGGAAAAATTGAGGCCCAACATGCATTTTGGCCTGCTAAAGGCCCGTGGTTTCATCTCGGCCGTAACAGCCAAGACAATATTCAACTCGTTAATGGCCCAACGCTACTCGGCCAAACTAAGTTACTGGGTCGACAAAAGGCCCAACTAAAATATAGGCCGGTGTAAGTTTTGGCCTGGTGCAATGTGTGAAGGCCCCAATCATTCGGACCCAATAAAGACGCAGGCCGGCCCAATTGTGGCCCGCTAAAAACCTGGCCCGTTAGACTCGAATGTTTTGGTCTGGTCGACTACATCTGATTTTTTTTCAGATAACGAATGATGGCAGTAACTAGTAGGAATTAAGAACAAACCTACTCTATACAATAAAGAAATTGCGGCATAGTAACTAAGAATAAACCTACACTATACAATAAAGGATTTAAGGTATATTACGTCCACTGGGCATCGAAGTTCGCCACCAGTGATCATAAAGCGCAATGAAGAAGCAGATTACAAAAACTGGGCACCATTGCAGCGTAACAAAATAATACTGAACCGAGACCACTTCCAAGACAGTTCAAGAAAGGTTAGCCTTGTGGGGAACTGGCCATAAGCTCTTGAGCAATGCCGTGAGACCGCCTAGCATGTCGGTCATAGCTTCCGTGTGTAGCTGTTTAGCGATGAGGTTCTCATTGGTGTTCTCTGCAATCTTTCTTAGAGATAGGACTTCAAGTCAAAGTTGAGTTGCAGAATGCCTTTCTGCTAGAACTTGGGACTGAAGAAGTCGAACTGATTCAGACAACGAATTCTGTGAGCTTGTCTAACTATTCGTCTCAAGTAACTTGAACACTGCATCAAGAAGAGACTTTGGGGTTGTCTCGCTATCTTCAAGATGTTTTGCCTTCTTTGCTGCAATATATGTTGGGTTTGTCTCACAGCCTTCAGCAGACTTGTGCATGCCATCAGGCATATCACCCTGAAACAAAGCAGAGAGATGACAGGTTTGCACGTGTATAAACAAAGATGATAACTGTTATGTCAATTCTATCCAATTTCAAATAGAAAATAAAGAGTAAGTTCAAAATATCAATAGCATAATTTGGCATTGTTCATAATGCGGGGAGCTTCACCACACTACTGGATTACCATGTCAACATAACAAGCATAGATGAAGGGCAAAGAAAATCTTGTGTCTATTTTGGATAATGCGCATGGCATGTTGTTCATATCATCAGCCACATCAGTAAGATAAAACAGGAGATGACAAGGTGCAAACGTGGGCTGCTTCACCACACACTGGATTATAGATCCACAAAAACAAGCATACATATAGGGAGTATTAAGTAATGTGGATGGTATGAATAAGGAATTTGGTTTTACAAGTAAAACTTAGAACTTACGGTTCTTACGAACATGCATTTTGGTAGAAACAGCAAACTAAACAGCAGTAAACGATAGGGAGTATGAGCAAATTAAACTGCAGTTGAGGATAAAGGCTTTAGAAGGACTAACTTACATTAACAGTTAACACCGGCTTTATAATGCCCTTCTCCATGTTAAGGGAAGGATAACTCAAGAATTTCAGCACATAATGTTCTTCATAAGCATTGCCTGTACTCTACATTTTGTAGAGAGTAATTATAGATATGATAATACTGGAAGGGATAGAGGATAATGAAGATAAGATGCAGATTGATGCTACATAATCAACTACCAATCCCTGGAAGTAGCTGTTAATGTAAGTACAGCGGTAGACCACGTTCAGTCCTTACAAGAGGACTGCAGAGCTAAACCTCTTCAAAAGCATTGTGTTGATTCTAAATTTATGTAAGAGTCCATACGGATCTTATAATGTCCACCGAATGGACGATTACGAGGCTAACATGTGCAGTGATGCTACATAATCAAACAGCTATGAAAGTAAGTATGGTCATACAGGGCAAGAGGTACTCACAAGAGCAATGCGATTAAGGTGCAGTATAGTTGCGAGATTCTCAGGGTCCCTTGAGAACGGATGTTCTTACATTAATGCTTTTCATACAAGTGAGACATTAAGGCAAATGCGTAAATGTAGTTCAAATTATGATGTGATATCATAGATGATGACGTTATTACCGCAGCTGGGACCAATGTGTAACAAGATTATTCCGGCCACCGTCGGATAAATGTAGCACCGGAGACTTTACAGAAATTTCGTTCAGAGGCTTGCCATCGAAGTGAGCTTGCCTCAGGTAGGAACGATACTTCATCAACGAGTGCTTGAAAAGCGCAACCAACCCTTGCTCGTCATCATAATCCAGTTTGCTCCTCGCCTATTTGAAAGAATGAAATCTTGTGTCTTCCGTCAGCAGAAACATATGCAGTAATGACCATGAATAACATTAGTACATTATTTATGCATAAGTTGCGGAGGAAGACTGGAAATTGTTCTGTGTCTGCTGTATAATCTTTCCATGAAGGAAAGATGCGCACAAAGTTCCTGACAACAACATAAGCTTCATCTTCTAAACTGGGAAGAAATGGAACAGGGGTCCTATTTGCTGCAATTGGGGCTCTCTCTGGTTCGAAAAGGGATTTGGCAACTGGATTTGGTGTACTCTTTGCTGGAATGGGGTTTTGCGTCGTACAACTGGTGCTATGTCAACTGGCATAATCATACTGTTTGCTGCAGTTGGGGTCTGCTGAGTTGGGGCATCAGAAATGACCAGTGTAGTAGGGCTAGAGTCTACTAGAGTTGGGGTATTTTGTGGGTCAGGTGATATTGCAACTACACCTAATGGGCTATTTGATTTATCAGGTGCCACTACCTTTTCCAAATACTTTGTTTGTGCTCCTCCACGATCAGCAATCGCCCTCTTCCTTTTGAACGTCTGATACAAAAGAACATCATTTGAATGGATAAATATGGTATGATGACAGATGGAATATGTACTGAAAATGGATAGGCAGGGCGTATTCACATACACGATGTGTAAACTAAGCTAATGGCAGTTCAACTAAGTAGAAGCAATGCAAAGCATCGGTTGCAAGATATGTGCGAGCAATGTAACCTTGGAAAGTTAGAGCAAGTACCTTGATGGGTGAATAAGATAGGGCATCTTCCTCTGACTCCTCCATTAGGGAGCTGCATTGACTTAGGTCTCCCTCTAGCTCAAAATCACTGTTAGGATCATATTCTGAGCATGAATCTGTCGGTGGAGAGCGTTTGCATTGCATTGCATCCAAACTTGATTTCAGTCCCTTAATGCCAAGTTTGACAGCCATGGCATTGTTCTGCTTTATTCTTTTCATGCGCGCAAGCTCATAATCATTATGAAGCTGTTCAGAATCTGAGATTCATGAAAACATAAAAAGTAGTAAGATTATCTATGGAATGCATTGCGGATTCAACTCGGAGAGTGTCTCCCTATAAACCCCTGCATATGCAAAGTTCACCTCCCCAACCGTGCTGACCAGACCACACACAGAAATACAAACCTCTTATGTCTCTATAACAGGCAGGCACACATTTCAAAAATGAAGTAGGAACATTAGAATCATATGAAATTCGCATTTGAACAAATAAACTAAGCAATTATGAGTGGCGTAATGTTTAGCTTCTAGGGTGGAGTGTTGGTAGTGCGACAAAAAGCAAGTAGGCGGATTGTATTCCATGTAAAAGATCGAAACCTATGTAAAAGCTGGAAATGACACTTTCTTTCTATACAATGCAGTGTTCATACTCCACACATGATGGAAGAGATCACATAGAGAAATACTATTCACTCATGTCTACGGTTCCAAAGATTTAGAAACAGGGTGGTCCACCCTAAAAGAATATTGACAACAAATATGACAAGGCAAGCATAGATGTAGTGAATCAATCATTTACTTGTGAGCTTACTAGGACAAGTATGCAGAATTGTAAATCGCAGAAGAGACCGTCCAAAATCTGAATGAAGAAGTTTGTCTAGCACTTATTGTTTGCAACTAATCGACGTGAATAATTGGATATTATATCGAATGATTAAGAAAGACAAGTAAAATTGTCAACAAACCTGGCTTGCGAGTAATCTGGGTCAATGTCACTACGACCAACAATCCAAAATGACTAGTTTCTGTTCCGAGGGCCGGAATTTTGAAAACCCCGTGAACTTTAGAGGTACTAAAGATTACCGAAATACATCTGAACCATTAAGTGTAGGTAGCACTGAGCACACAACAAACCCTAATGACAGTCCTGCCTAATGAGTAATGAATCAATTAGAAAATGGGTGATGAGGAGTGGTTGCTGAGTGTTGAGGACGTATCTCAGGATAAATCGGGTTGGCTTGGTGGGTGCTGCATGCCTGAGCCCTGAACGGACTGGGAAGGTAGGCACGACGGCGCGCCCGGGCAGCGGTGACGCTGTTGGGCGAGCGGCTCCTGGTCTCCTGTTAGTCCGGTGTCTCCTCCTAGAGTCATGCCGTCCGGGGACGGCAAGTCGCCAGCGAGGCAGGCGGCTGGGGGCGAGTAGAGATCAGAAGCGCGCAGCAGAACAGAGGGGAATCGGGGCCTGGGACGACCCAAAATCCCAGGGTGGGCCGGCCCACCGTGGGCACCCTGTAGAGATACACACCCGAGCGGCGAACATGCGTTTTCGAAACTAATTTAGGAACATTTAGCTGACCAATTAAACAACTCTGTTTTAATAATATTATATTCGTATTTGAACAACTAAGCTTGTTTAGCTTGATGGCTGGAGCAGTGTTATTATGACACGAAGCACGTATTCTGATCGTATAGTGATCATAAAAGGGGGAAACTCTAAGAATATTTTTTTAGCAAAAGAGGGTTTCCCCTCCGATTTCTATTAAAGAAACCACCACGGAACCTACATGATCAATTAAACCCTAAGCATGATCAATTAAACCGTATTATGGTTGTGCCATGGCAGATTTGAAGTCGCAAACCGGAGAAATGATATTTAGCATCCATTGTTTGCTTCGAACTAAGAACTAAATTCTAAGAGCTGAAAAGAAAGTAGAGTAACCAAGTTAAGATCTATTTTCTGGTTGAGATCAAAAAGTAGAGGAGATATGAAGTACCACCTATCTTGCGGCACCGTGTAGGCATCGGGGGTGCGATGGCTGTCGGTGGTGTTGAAGCAGATCTGCGATGGTAGACGGGTGCATCGGGGGATAAGTCCCGCTGCGGTGGAAGAGAAGGTCGTGTGAGCGGCCCCGACAAAGAGGACGACGGCGCCGATGAAGCGAGAGGACGCGATGCAAGGCCATTGGTCCGTCGCCGTGGATGAGAAACGACCATCTCTAGCAGTGGACGACGCGGTCTTGGTAGGCGCTCCGGCATGGTGGAGGACGGTGGCGATGGATGTGGTGGAGGACGGCGGCGATGGATGGGGTGGCGAACGGAGGCTGGTGTGGGGATGGGGTGTTCTAGCACGGATGGTGTATGAATGGGAAAATGGAGGGAGAGGTACGGGGAACCATGTTTTTGGGACGCTACCGTCAAATATGGGAAAGTTACGAACTTAGCCCCCTGTTTCAAATTTGGACGTCTAAATCGGTGGGGATAGGACGGTAATCTCGCATCTCGCCAATATTTGCCTAGAGCGATTTGAGGCGAGGAGAGGGTGGTTGGCGCCCATGGTTGGCGCCCACGGTGTATGAACGGGGCTGACAGTGTAGGGCGGTTGTGCCACGCCCGAGTGAAGTTACAAACCGGCCCCTATTGAAAATATTTGCCTACATCGATTTCGCCGAGTCGAGTTTGTTTTGCCGCCCACCGTGTAAGAATGGGGAAATGGAGGGAGAAACAGAGGTCTTTCGGACGAGCTTGAATCTAATGTGTTTTGTCACCCATGTTTGGCTCCCACCATGTCGGAATGGGCTCAGAGACGGTCGTGTCACGCCTACTTGAAGTTACTAACCTACCCCTATTGAGAGCGGTGGAAATCGGGCCGATGGATTATGCATGTAAGGGTAGACAGTAATTTCCATCTCCCAAACACTTGGCTTCGGGAAGACGACGTGGGAGTGGACATTTTGCCGCTTCTTTCAATTTTGGGACAATAAGCATCCACGTTTACCACAGCAACTAAATTGAATCCATTTTGTATTCCTATACGAATCTTTATAAATCATTCTATGTGTTTTTATATATCTTCAAAAGCACGACAAAGATGTATTCTCTTGTCATATATGAATATGATTTACAAATGCCGATACTCAATTCGAAGCTAGAATCCAGTTTAAGGTGAATTCGAATATTTGGAGCACTTTATGTCCAACTCAAATGTCACACGCAGCATAATGTGTACTCCCATTTAGATATGTACACAAGCGCTGTATCAAGATTCAAATACTGAGTCAATCAACCAATAATGTACACAACTAACGAACATATAAACACTTATATAGTATATGGATCAATAATATCAACTAACATACATAAGCCAGGCCGCTGTACTTTTTTTTGGCTACAACAACATCCTTTTTAGCCAAAGCATCTTGGCCCTTTCCAATGCGTGCCACTTATGGTCCATCTATACTACTACTATTGCTGAATGCACATTCAGCCCGATTAACATATTTGTAGGTCCGGCACAACAATCCAAATGAAATGTCTCCTAGTCTTATCAATTAATACAGACTTGTGCTCAAATAAAATTACAAACCAAAAACAAAAAAAATATTACATGATCTCTAAAACAAATGGTTTGATTGATTACATGAACAAACAACACAAAGGTTATTCAACTATGGAAAGAACATTTCACCTATGATTTACCAAGTAGGAATGTAATTTCCTTTTTCCTTCAGGACCTTAACAATCTGGGTCGGGCCTCAGCTTGCTTCGCTTTTGAAATCCACCAAATATTTAATGGTTGTCTTGAGTACTGCTTGTGATTGTGTTGTTTGCTTCCTCAACATGTCAACTTCATCTCTAAGTGCGTATGTAATCTCTTTCTACCACTAGTTTAGCCTCTAGAGCATCAGCAGTTGGCAATTCATAATACACGATTGGGCGGTGCCATCATTGTGGGATGATGCAACGTCCATGGGGACCTTGCTCTTTGATCTTGGGCTAACCTGTTTTGCCATTAAAGTTCCAATTGGATTTAGAAAAGTTGAAGTTAGCAAAACATCTCAACTGGGAGTTATAATAGCAAACCAGTTAAACAAACAAGGAATTAAAGAGTTTCGATTGGATGCTGAAAAGTAGTTATTAACATCATTGTAACCCGCTGTTGCAGCAACAATGCAGTTAAACAAACAAGTAGATATTTAAGTTAAGGCAAACTGGTAATTCTTAACGGTAAGTATCAAACACATAGATAGGCGCAGTCTACAATATGATTAACAGGTTGTGCCATTATGGAATTAGTAGCAAACTAAATTAAGCCAAGCAACGCAATTGAACAATTTTGCAATAAGTGGCTAACTAAAATTCTGAGAAGCAGGTAACTAAACTTACGCTAGTTCTTTGTACAGGCACACTGCAACTTATTTTTTGATTACAAGGTTGTACGAAGGAGTACATTGCATCAATTGCTTGGATACGCAGTCCCAATACTTCTTTTCTTCCCACACCGCATGGGTAAGTCGAATGGTTAATCTGGTAAGATGGTGCGTCCTTGATATGTTATATGAGGACGTGTAGTCGACTAGTTGTAGTCAAACACATCACACGGCTTTTCATCAGATATTTCATGCGATTACTTTTGGCATATCGAGATCTAAGCAATCTATAATAGGATGAAAAGACTGGCATCCTTCACATTATTGGCGAACTCAGTTCATAGAAACAAGAAATTCAACCATTCTGTGGGTAAAACAAAAGCGCCACTGGAATATTTTTCACTATCCAATCATACACACAAAAAGGGGCGACGCCACCATAGAGGCTGGTATGGGCGGCCGCCTTAGGTGGCTGGAAAGTGTGCACCTAGTTTGACTCGTCCAGGTTGGCCCACACTAGTTTTGTTCGTCCCAATGCACGAGCAGGCAATGTAAAAAATGAAGAAAAAATGTTTCAATTTGGATGGGCCAATAACATAAGTGCAAGGCAGGCCCTATAGCAGGCTCGCGGCCCAAATGAGCGCCTCCCATATCGATCGACAGCAGGAAAAATCCCAATTCATTCGCTCCATCCTCTAGTCTGGTTCGCTCCTAACCTAGCCGCCGCTGGACAGACCGACACAGCACTTCCTCGCGCCCTCGTTGGAGGGCGGTCGACGGGCTTCAAGCGAACGGAAGGACAAGAAGATGAAGATCCAAACCTGGGTGTAGCCTGCGTGGGAGGTAGTGGCGGCAGCACGGGCATGGCATCGAGCTAGCGCAAACAAACAGTTGCAGCTTGCAAGAGTAGCATGCGCAACGAGCAGGTACATCACATCCCTGATTATATCTAATTCAATTCTTCAATTTCTGGCCAATAGTTAAACCTGAAGGTGTTGTAAAACTGCTTGTATGTAGGGAATCTATGAGAAAAAGAAACCAATTTCTACTTATTTTATAACTCCCCCAATCAATACTGAACTGATTGAATCTGATGTATCTAATCAAGTTTACGGTGCAAACATACAAGCTCATGTTGTTCTTGAGCCTGAAGTGTCTAATGAATAGACTGCTAATGAAGGATTTGATGCAAACATTTTACATGCTCCTGGTGATGAACATATAGTGTCTAATGAGGGATCTAATGCAAGCATTTCGCAAGCTCATTGAAGGATTTAGTGTCTAATGATGATCTACCATGTTGAGAGAGACAGATATTTGTAGGCATTGATGACAAGCAAATTATAGTGCATTTTCATAGCTTGAGGAAACGTCGAGGCCATCTACCAGAAAGTCCCCGTATCATGACAACATAGCATAAATACTTTTCTAATCTATTGCTTGAAACTATTGGCATACTTGTGCAGGATAGATATATTGATATGCAGTTTATGACCGGTTATACGTGCAATTACACTTCAATATTTTCAGCCGTAGAACGAATAATTCAAGCAGTATGCACCATGTTTGTAGTCCTTGTACACCATGTTGCATTTTGTGTTTTTTGGTGCTTGCATCATTTAGTGTTTATAATCTGAACTACTTTGGATCATTAGCTGGTTTTCAAAGTGCATGTAGCTTCACATTTCTCAAGTTATGTTGATTTCAGGAGTGCAAGTGCCTTCGTATTTTTAAGTTAAATATTACCTGGTAACTTGAATTCGTGGATCAGCCATCGCACACAAATCATACACGAATGCCAAGATGAATTAAATGAAATGCGTGGACTTACGCTAGCTCGTTATGCTGTGCTCATCGCAGCTCTGCTTGCGCTTGGGATGTTCCATGTACAAGTCCATGTTACCACTTGCTTGGATGTGCAGGCCTTGTGCTCCTTGCATCCCCCTCTGCATTTTTGACACGGTGAATGGTTGCTCAAATAATAGGAATCGACCTTGATGTTGTACCGGAGGACAGATACTTACAAGGTTATACGGGTGTGCAGGATGTGTACCGGATCCCGTAGCGCCGTCATGCTTCGCTAAAAAATGGTTTTGCTTGTTTCAGATGATATCTCCAGAAGAAATAAGAGTTAAAGTCAGAGTTGCATAGGCGTGTAAGCTAAGAGAGCAGTGAAAGGATATCCAAACATCATCAGAATAGTGCACAAGGGAGTGATGTGTGGATACCTAGTTCGGGCCGGCGTTTGGGCATGCTCGCCTAGCTAGAGTGCGGGTCACTTCAAAGCTGTTGAGGGTGACGCGCTGGCGTTGGCTGGCAGCGACGGATGCAGATCTTGAGTGGCGCGGAACGCTACGACAGGTGGACGAGACCGTTGGTGAAGCCCCAACGGCCTCGGGGGGCGGAGGTGCGACGATGTGCTCGGTGAAGTAGCCCCGGTGAGCTGGGAGACGGCGTCGGTGAAGCGCACCTGATGCGGTGGAACTCGGTGTCTATGAGGCACGTCGGTTGCGGCGGCCGACGTTGTCGGTGGACCACCCGGTGCGGTGGACGAGGGCGTAGATGAGGTAGCTCCGGTGCGGTGGTGAAGCGCGACCGTCGTCTTTGTCGTCGTCGTCCGGCACAGAGGTGGGGAACGGTGGGGAAAGAGACGAGACGAGGGGCGATTCGAGGGTTGGCAGCGAATTAGGGATTTGAGCAATCTGGGCGCGGAAGGGGACGGTGGAGAAGAGAGATTTTGCAGGGCTGGAATTGGGGCCGCCAGATATTTCAATCCGAAACGTGGAAGCGCGAACTTATATTGTCGTCGTCCTTTTTGGGGGGACGGGGTGGGTGGATGGGTGCTACGGCGTCCGTCCGACACACGCGACCACCCCGACAGGACTAGTGCTTTGGTGTTTATAAGGCACCTGCGCTTTAGGTTCATGACATGTGGGCCCAACAGGTTGCTGGCCCACATGTCAGTCACCCAAAGGCAGTTGCCTTTAAGGCACCGAAGCAGCGTCCACCCCGACATGACCCTGGTCTGCCTGGTGCGCCTACATTTGAGAATGCAAACGAATCTTCTTTCATTTGCAAACGAATCTGTATGTATTACCATGGCCGTGTTTTCCTTGCAATAATTAGTCATTCGAAACGAGATACTCCATCCGTTCACTTTTTTAATTCGTTTCAGACAACTTAAAATGAATTGTTTTGCACATTGTCTGAAATGTCTTCAAGGTCTTATAAAAGTGAACAGAGGGAGTACTATAAATTAATTAATGAGGAGTTATTTGAAAAAAAAATCAAAACGGTACCCACGCTAATGTGGATTAGAGTGTGTGTCACATAATTAGTTATTTGAATTAGAGTGTGTGTCACGTAGTTAGATTTTTGAATTAGAGTGTGTATCACGTAGCGGTCTCAAATTCTAACGTGGATTTCGCATTTCACTGTATCCACGCTACTTTTTAATACAAATTCATATGTATATGATGAACACCATGGTAGTGAGAAAACTTTTGGATGGATTCAAACATATGACCTACAAAATAGCACAACAAATTGAGTCAATGTCAACTTTTCGAAACTTAGTATGGCACAAATTCGAAATAATTACCCGTATGCCTGGTCCTCGGTTCAAATCTTACAATGTACACCGAATTTAAACATCGATATTAAGTCTCGTACTATGTACATTCAAATGTTGTTTTTAGCCCCCCACCCCCCCCCCGGCACAAACGCTACATACTTCTTGTATCAATCAATCTTCCTCTCCTAACAACCTTAGGAAGCTATCGGTTTCCAACACACGTTCATTCTTTCTCTCCATGTTTCGATCTCTAAGTCTCTCAACTACACAACCCCTTTTTCCACTCTGTTACCAAATGTATTTACCTCACACACCCGCCATTGCACCCCATGCCGAGCTATCGCTCTCTCCCCCCTCTCCCTCTCACCCTCTCGCGCTAAATACATGCATTGCCTATCTAGCCCCCCCCCCCCAACCTCTCGTCCGCATGCAAGCACGTTGTATATCTAGGTCACTCCCGCGAGACTGTCTCACTCTTTCTTCCGCACGGCGGGCCACACTCGCTCAATCTCGCTCTCTTTATCTGAGTCTCGTTTAACCTCGTTTTCTTTCACACACGAATGATATATCTCCCTCTCCGGGCCTCGATCGACACACTCTATACTCTCTCACGCAGATTGTCTATCTAGGCCAGTCCATCCAAGCCGCCGCCACTCTTTCGACCTCATGGTGGGCCACGCTCACTCAATCTCTCTCTCTCTCTCCGTATGTCTCGATTGACCTCGCTCTTTCTCGGACAAAAATGATATATCACCATGTTTGAGCCCAATTCGACCTATTCACATTGTATACTCTCTCACACACATCGTCTATCTAGGTCACTCTCTCCAACCCGTCTCACTCTTTCGATCGCACGGCGACCCTATGTGATCGGTTGACCTTGCTTCCTCCCACGCACAAAATATATCTACACGTCTGTGACTGGATCATCTCTCAAGCTCTATCTTACAGCCCTCACCCTTTCCAAAAGCTCAATTAGACAATATCTCTCCAGAGCATATATATTTGTTCAATGAATGTCGGACCACACTCACTTTGTCTCTATCTATATTTCTCTCGATTGACCTCGCTTTGTCACACCGTATCTTCCACGCGTTGAAGCTACTACCTCTCCATACCTAGCAAAGCCGGAGCTATTTACATTGCGAGGGGCACTCCAACCTTGGATTAATTTGTGTAGGCATTTATTCCGGTCGGTTCAAATTATATTTTCGTAGCATTCGGCCCACAACTACTCCAAACACCGTTGCAACCCACGCAACTCCCCTAGTTGATTTCCCTCTGGCTCGGTCATCGCTCTCTCGCACGTCCTTTCTCGCCTTCAACGTTGCACCATGGTATTATTGAAAAAACTATGTTGTTCTCTTTAATTATTATAAATAACCTACAAAACTACACATCGATAGTCCACTTGGAATGGAACAAATTTTGACCCACAAATTAAAGTGCTACAAACTACACACCGAGGGGCCCACATGTCATGAAACAAATTTGGACCCATATACAAATTAAAAACAAAGGACGAGGATCGAACATGCGACCGGGCCTTCAAGCCGCACGTCAATAGGCAACATACGAGAATAGCAATATTTGTTGTACCCCTTTGTTCACATAATGTTTTATATTACCACAACCTAATTAATGGATAACATGTAATATTATTTTTAGTACTATTCGCCTTCACTTACTGGTGGCTTCCATGTGTGCTCTCTCTCTCTCTCTCTCTCCTCCCTTCGCGTTTAGACGACGGCAAACAGGAAGAACTCATGGGCGATGTTGTTGCTGACCATATCCGGACGCGTTCACAAGTCACGGCACCAGTTTCACCTACTAGCAGCACTAGTCAAGGTACGTGCAATGCACGTTAATTTGGAAGTATATGAAGTGCATGTGGATATTAACTAATAGGATATTATTTGCGTGTTGTCATGTGATTAGCACTATTTTTGGCATGAAATTAACTGCATGCTAAACGTGTTGAGCGCTCGACATTTAAGCAGTCTAGGTCGTTGGATGACAAGGAATACATGTGGCTTGATGACGTTTTATATTTAATTTGATACAGCTTTAGCAGAACATTCAATCGATCAAACCATACATTTCGTTCAGTCTGACTCTGACTTTAAATTATACGACGATCGATATAAAATAAACGGAAATGATAAACGTTCGGATTTTAAGCATGGCAATCCGAACGTTTTTCACGGCAAATTTAGATTACGCGGCGGCGGCGGGGGCGTCTCGCTGTGGGAAGCGGCTCCTCTGCCGTGTTCTGTGTGTCGTCGGGCCACTAACCGACGGCGACGGTGGCGTCGTGCGCCATTGTTGGCGTACTCCTGGACGTTGGCCTAGCTTCAAGGAAGGCAAAAATGTTCTGGACTTCAGAGCGAGTCAACTGGCGGGAGGAGGCGACTGTCTTTGGTGCAAGGAAGCGGTCAACGGCGGCCATCCATGCCGCTGAGGGGGCACCGCACCAGCAGGGACAAAGCGGCGCCAACGGCGCTGCGCATACATTCGTGTGCACGGGCACCAAAGACGGGCGCCAAGACGCCACAGCGCCAAGAAAGATACCGGCAGGTGCATGGGCACTGCACGACTGCACGCCGCAGCACACGCAGCGCATGCACCGGCAGGTGCACAGCGCTGCGTGAAAGTCGACGGGACCTCGTGGAACCCCGTGGCATCAAGCTCGGCGACAATGTGCGGCTCCCAGCCCATCAATGCCACGGGGATGGGCGCTATGCAATCGGGCGACAGAGCGGAGCAGGGAGCGGGACAGCGCGACGCCTTCCCGCAAGGCCGAGTTCAAGCTCGTCCCAAAGCTCCTTATGTTCTTGAGACTCGGCTGGGTGTCTTCCTCGTGAAACTAGAACACTAAGGGTAGACCATCGTGATGCGGCATGGCGACGTTTAGGTCGACTAGTTGGAGGTAGACGACAGGAGAATCGGAGAGGAAGAGAGAGGATTGTAGCGATACGGTAGTGCGGGGTTGATTTTAAACCACGGCACCGGCGACATTAAAAGTGGGAGAAGTTGGGGACGACGGTGGGCGGCGGAGCCTGGTCAAAGGGCTCGCCTCCGGTGAGTTCAAGACAATGGTTCTGCTCGCACGCCTCGACAAATGGCGCAGCGGTTTGCTCGCAGACGCCCCTGGCCGACTCACATGCTTGCTGGGACGGCACTGCCGATGAGAAGCGGGGACTCGTGGCAGCACGTAAACGCCCACGGTTTCAATAGTGAAAGCGTTTGTTTTAACGTGATGTGTCTTTGTTCCAAAATACCTTGGCTCTTCATTTGTGCAACTTGTCATAAGCAGCTTGTCTCGAATTGAAGAAAAAACTTACGTAAGTAATATTTGTGCCATATCACGTGACCATGCTCAGTTTCAAGAATTTATGCTCACTTTTGGATTTTCTGAAGTTTAAGATCCAGGATTCGAAACAATATCATAACCTGCATCATGCAATAAATTTTCAAGCCGTACATCTGTCATGTTGTATTTCTTAAGAAAGGATTTGGTCAAACATTTTGCTTTGTTAGAATTCAGACAAGTTATATATGCAGAGTAAAAGGATAATCCCTCCGTACCAGTGCATTGCGTGATATATTAACTCAAGCACTAGGCACGAACAAACGGGCTCAATTCTGTGCTCATCCTGGTGTAGTAGTAGTAGTACTCCCTCCGTTTCTTTTTAGTTCGCATATAAGGTTTGGTCAAAGTCAAGCTTTGTTGAGTTTGACTAACTTTATATTATAAAATATAAACATTCACAATATGAAATCAATATTATCAAATGCACCATGAAACGTATTTTCATACTATATAGTTTTAGTATTGTAGATGTTTATATATTTTTATATAAATTTGGTCAAACTTTGTGTAGTTTGACTTTGACCAAATCTTATATGCGGAGTAAAAAGAAACAGAGGGAGTACTAGGCAATGCAGTTGACGGGTGAACTTGACGAGCGGCGACCGAGGGAATTGAACCGTGCTCGGCACGGTAGGTAACGTTGTCTAGTTACTAAAGCATCCCTCCGTTGTTCATCGGTAGTCATTATGGACCAGGGACATGAGAGAAATTTCCTAGGGCTGGAATTCTGGCCGCCAGATATTTCGACTTGAAACGCCGAGGCTCGACTGGTTAGGGTGGCCTAATGTGCGTACCACGCACGCCACCGAAGGACACGAGCCCAGTTTATTTTTATTTTTTAGGATCAACAAGAGCCAAGGTCTGACTGGTACGCCGTTGTGTAGCGACCAGACCTCAAACAGTCTGATCTCTGTGCTCAGTGTCATCCCTGGATCAGTAATGCTGACACCACACAATACTCGGAGGATTTATAACAGAGTAGCAATCACACACTTATTACAATCGAATGTCTCAAGAGAGAACTTAATAAAATAAATATGGCTTAAGGCCATCTAAATACGATAACAGCGGAAGGCTTGGAAGAATAAGCGAGTCCATCAACTCCAATGGCATCACTGAGTATAGAACCACGACCTAAACACCAAACTCGTCTTCTGAAAAGTCTGTAACATGAAACGTTGTAGCCCGAAACGGGTCAGCACATGGAATATGCTGGCAAAGTAACACATAGAGAATAATGAAATGATAAGCCTATACTACATGCATATATGGCTGGTGGAAAAGCTCTATGGTTACAGTTTTTGCGTAAAGCCAATTTTTCGCTACTGCAAAGGAATATATTTATTTAACTATCATGGTGGTTGTTAAACATTGAGAATGGTTGACAGCATTCTCAATCCCAATTAAAAGTACTCATTAAAAACCCAACAGTATTAATTAGAAGTAACATGATGAGATTCACATGATATCCAAGTACTAGATACTCAAGATGTCCATAACCGGGGACACGACTAACCATGATTAGTTTATACACTCTGCAGAGGTTTCATGCACTTTTCCCCACAAGACTCGATCGCTTCTATTTGATTTCTCGTGACTACATGATGTTTGAGAAACGGATGACCGAGACATAGTCTTTCGTAAGCGCTTAGCACCTTACATGTTGGCAGACCGTACCAACCTACAACCCCTACATCTGCTAGTCTACCCGTAAGAGTTCGCACAACTTAGTCAACTACGCCAGAGCCCATAATGGCTTGTGGCTACACGCGAAGTTTCTAGTTTGAATAATCTCATGATCCCTTTGAGCCTGGGTGGCGGTCCGAAGAAATACAGGCAAGTCCTGATGGAAACCAGGTGCCTCAATCCACCCAGATGTGTGTTTAAGTTGCCACCTTAAATAAACCATTAAATTAACAATCTCACACCTGTCATGGAATTCACTCACCCAATCCACGTCTACTAGCATAGCATGGCATAATAAGCAAACGTAGAAGTAACTCCCAAGGGTTTGATAATAAAATAGGTGATAGGTACTACCTCAATCTACTTTCCATTCCACAGTTTAATTAGATCCTAATCATGCAATGTTTGAGGATAGATCTAATACAGAAAAACTGGGTAGTAGAAAAGGTATGATCAAAGTGTTACTTGCCTTGCTGATGATCCGCGAAACCTAGAGACTCGAAGTAACAAAGCGGCGACCCGGGTATTCTATCGCAGACAAACAAACAAGCATACAATAAGTACTCATCTAATGCACAGGTAAAACTCAAATAGATCTAACCAGATAGTTCAACTTAAGAACTCCGGTTTGCAAAAGAATCAAATCAAACGTAAACGAAAAGTCAAACCGCGGAAGAAAACAGCTTCGTTTTACTAATCTGGATCTAAGTCAAATTTTACAGAAGCAAAAACTTGTTTAAGTAGGTTATTCGGAAAGACGGTTTCGAGACGAAACTCCAGGCGCTTGAATCGCCTGATTCCGATAAACGAGCGAAAAGTTATACTAAAACGAAAATCGGATCAGAAATCGCGATCAGAAAAATTACGAATTAAATCCGAGAAAAAGAAAAACGACGAACGGGTTAACGAACGGACGTTCGTTAACTAAACTAATTCGATGAACGCGTTCGTTTAAACGAACTAACGAACGAACGTTCGCTATTTAACCTAAACCGGAAAAAAAAACCGAAACTAACTAAAAAAACGAAACTAAAACAACCGAAAAACAAAGAAAAACCGCCCGGTTTTTAGAAAAACAGGCGGCATGGTTTTCGAGGCGGCGGCGAACCTCGTCCGGCGGGATCCGGCGACGGCGGGACGGCGGGGTCCGGCGGGTCGGGCGGGCGGCGGCGGGGTCCGGCGGGCGGCGGGATCCGGCGAAGGCGCGGCGGCGGCGACGGGCGGCGTGGTCGGGCGCGGGCTAGGGTTTGGGGGCTGGGCGGCGGGCCGGGCCTCGGCTGGCTCCCGCTTATAGCCCTCAAGGGCCGGGAGTCCTAGGCGGACACGGCCCGTAGGTTGGTGGCACTTTTTTTTAAATAATTCCGCGCAGAAGAAAAATAAAAAGAAATACTAAACAAACTCCAAAAATCCCGAAATAAATTTCCCCGACTTCTAAAATCAAGACGGACAAGATGAACATTTGTTTCGGGCCTAAATGCAATTTTGAAAAACACGCATTTGTCCTAAATTCAAATAAAAAAGGCGAAAAACTCCAAAATAAAATATTATTTGATTTTATTATTAAATCTTCATTATTTCTTTATTTTGGGAAAGTCATTTTATTCCCTCTCTCATATTTTGATAGTAGAAATAATCGAAGATAAAATAATTAAAATCAAATGATCCTATTTTCAAAATTTGAGAAAACTCAAATATGAAAATAACGAAATCCCCAACTCTCTCCGTGGGTCCTTGAGTTGTGTAAAATTTCTAGGATCAAGCAAAATGCAACAAAAAATGATATGCAATGATGCTCTATGTATAACATTCCAAATTGAAAATTTGGGATGTTACAAACCTACCTCTTAAGATGAATCTCGCCCTCGAGATTCGGGTTGGCTAGAAAATAGGTGAGGGTGGTCCTCAGCGCATCTTCCTCTCGCCCTGTGTGGCTTCATCCTCAGTGTGGTGGCTCCACTGAACTTTGCAAAACTTAATGACCTTGCTGCGGGTGACTCGGCTGGCATACTCCAGAATCTTAACTGGTTTCTCCTCGTAGGTCAAATCATCATTCAACTGAATCGCTTCTAGTGGCACAAGATCTCTCGGGTATATCGGCCATCTCTGCGTGACACTTCTTCAATCGAGAAACGTGAAACACATCATGAACACTGACAACCCTTCGGTAATTCCAACTTGTACGCAACTTCTCCCATAATGCTCCAAAACTTTGTATGGTCCCACAAAACGTGGCGCTAATTTTCCTTTAACACCAAAACACTTAACTCCTCGAAGTGGCGATACACGAAGATAAACTCTGTCTCCGACTTCGTATTCTGTCTCCTTGCGTTTTGAATCCACGTAACTTTTCTGTCTTGACTGGGCTACCTTGAGCCTATTGCGAATCAAATTTACTTTCCGTTCAGACTCCTTAATCAAAGCTGGTCCAAACAACTGGCGGTCTCCAACTTCATCCCACAACAACGGGGTCCTGCACCTCCTTCCGTACAAGGCTTTGAAAGGTGCCATCTTCAGACTGGTTTGGTAACTGTTGTTATAAGAAAACTCCGCATACGGCAAATTTTCATCCCAGCTGGATCCATAATCCGGGGCACAAGTTCTAAGCATATCCTCCAAAATCTGGTTGACTCTCTCGGTTTGTCCATCTGTCTGTGGATGAAAAGCTGTGCTAAACTCCAGTCTGGTTCCCAAAGTTTCGTGCAACTGCTTCCAGAACTTTGAGGTGAATTGGGTTCCTCTATCTGATACGATACTCCTCGGAACTCCATGTAAGCATACAATCCTTGTCATTTATATCTTAGCCAATTTGGCACCGTCAGAGGTAGTCTTTACTTTGGAATGAAATGAGCTACCTTCACAAACAATCGACTACAACCCAAATCGAGTCATAGCTCGAACGAGTCCCGGCAATCCTGATGAAATCCATACCTAGTTTATCCCACTTCTATTCGGGTATAGGCAATGGTCGTAATAATCTCGCCGGCTTCGATGTTCTCGCCTTCACCCTCCGACATACATCACAAACTGCTACGCATCGCAATATCCTTCTTCATTCCGGTCCACCAGAAAGTATTCTTCAAATCCAAATACATCTTGGTATTTCCTGGGTGAATCGAATATGGTGAATCATGTGCCTCTTGTAGAATCAACTTCCTGATCTCCGGGTCATGGGGAACATAAACACGGTCTTCAAACCATAGGGTATCATGCTCATCCTCACGAAATCCCTTAGCCTTTCCTTCGCTCATTTTCTCCTTTATTGAGGCAATCTCTTTGTCAGTCTTCTGAGCTTCCCTGATTTTGTCCATCAAAGTTGACTGAATCTCCAATGCTGCTACATAGCCTCTCGGAACTATTTCCAAACATAGCTCTCGAAGATCCTCGGCTAACTCCTTTGGTATTTCACACGTCATTAGTGTGTTGACATGACTCTTACGGCTCAACGCGTCTGCTACGACGTTAGCCTTTCCGGGGTGGTAATGCAATCTCATGTCGTAATCTTTGATGAGTTCCAACCATCTCCTCTGCCTGAGATTTAGCTCCTTCTGGCTGAAGATGTACTTAAAACTCTTGTGATCCGTATACACCTCACAATGATTTCCAATGAGGAAATGTCTCCATGTTTTCAACGCATGCACTACGGCCGCTAACTCCAAATCATGCGTGGCATAGTTTAGCTCATGAGGCTTAAGCTGTCATGAAGCATACGAAACAACTCTTCCCTCCCCGCATAAGCATCGCTTCCAAGTCCTCGACGTGAAGCGTCGCAATAAACTTCGTAATCCTTGCTTTGGTCTGGCAGGATTAACACTGGTGAGGTAACCAAACATTTCTTCAACTCTTGGAAACTAGCTTCACACTCCTCAGTCCAAACGAACTTGGTATCCTTCTTCAACAGTTCTATCATAGGCTTCGCAATTCTTGAGAAATTCTCAATAAATCTCCGGTAGTATCCTGCGAGTCCAAGGAAACTCCGGATCTCTCCAACTGTTGTTGCCGCTTCCCAGTTTGTTACGGTGACAACTTTAGTGGGGTCCACTGTTATACCCTCTCCGGATATAACATGTCCAAGGAATCCAACTTCCTTCAACCAAAACTCACACTTGCTGAACTTGGCATATAACTAGTGTTCTCTGAGCTTCTCGAGTACCAAACGCAAATGCTCCTTATGTTCTTCTTCATTCTTCGAGTAAACCAAAATATCATCAATGAACACCACGCATTTAACTTATCCAAAAACTCCATAAACACTTTTTTCATCATGTTCATAAAATAGGCAAAGTCGTTAGTCGTAATTAAATGACATAACGGTATACTCATACAGCCCTTACACGGTGGTAAAAGCCGCCTTAGGTATATCCCGCTCTCGAATCTTTAATCGATGGTACCCCGATCAGAATCGATCTTAGAAAACACCATAGCTCCTTGCAATTGGTCAAACAAGTCATTGATCATCGGCAGTGGGTACTTGTTCTTGATGGTCACTTCATTCAATCCTCGATAATCAACAACTATTCTTAATGATCCATCCTTCTTCTCCACTAGAAGTATGTGTGATCCCCAAGGCGAAGAACTTGGGCTTAATAAAACCTTTATCCAAGAACTCCTTAATCTGCTTCTTAATTTCCTCCAAATCTTGGGCTGGCATCCTATACGGTCTCTTAGATATCGCCCAAAGGCTCGGCAAGAGTTCAATCGAAACTCAATGTCCCTATCCGGTGGCATGCCCGGCAACTCTTCCGAAACACGTCCGGGTAATCCATTACCACCGGTACTTCCTCCCCGCACAACTCCCGTTAAGGAATTTACATGTGCTCTCCTCGGCTCATGCTGTGATACAAACTTGATTCTCCTCCCTTCTAGGGTGGTAAGCAAAATCGACTTACTGGCGCAATCTATGTTCCCTCCATACTTCGATAACCAATCCATGCCTAATATCACATCCAATCCTTGCGATTCCAGAACTATTAGGTCCGAGGGAAATACATAGTGTCCAATCCTTAATGGCAGTCGATCACACCATATACTAGCCATGTATTCTGCTCCGGGTGAGGTCACTAGCATGGGTGACCTAAGGGCTTGGGTTGGTAGTTTATACTTATCCACAAATCCCCTTGATATGTATGAATGTGATGCACCAGTATCAAAAGAACAACTGCAGTAAAAGTCTTAACCAAAAACTTACCTATTATCAAGGTCTGGCCGAAGCTTCAACCTCCTCCACGGTAACGTGGTTCACTTGTCCCCTGTTGAAAGGGTTTGGCTTCTTTCCCGAGCTTCCATTACCATTACCATTTTGGCCTTCTCGACAATCATTTGCATAATGCCCAGCCTTTGCGGCACTTAAAGCAAGTGATGTGGCTCAGTCTACCTTGGATGGTGTTGACGGGTTGGTGCGGTTTTGTCCATTGCTTCCTCCATTCCCGCTTTCCATTCTTGGTGCCATTATGGTTGTGCGAGCTACCTCCTCCATGGGTATGCTGAAATTGTCCTCCGGCTTCGGGTAAAGCGAAGTTTCACCGAGCTCCGTAATTATTTTTCCTTGTCCATACTTTCTCTTGCGATTTTCAATCTGTCGCTTCCCTTCAATCATAAGAGCACGATCTACTAACTCCTCGGTAGTTATTGAAGGTGGCTACCATCAATCGCATGCTCAGCTTTCATCATTCACCCTTCAAGAAACTTCTCCTCGCTTAGCTGCGTCAGAGTAACGCTATCCGGGCATAACGTGCTAGCTTACTAAAATCATCCACATATCGCCAACCGTCTGGTCCTCCTTAGCGCAAGTTGCGAAACTCACGCTTCTTCATGGCCATAGCTCCTGCTGAAACATGGGCACGGAAAGCTTGTCAAACCGATCCCATGTGATAGTGTCTACTGGGTAAGTGGTCAGAAAATTCTCCCACCATGTCCGCTGCGGGTCCTTCAAGCCGATGTGCAGCAAACTTCACCCTTTCTCCATCTCAGACATCCCGCAGTGGTCAACTCCTCCCTATCTTACGGAGCCAATCATACGCAACAATCGGCTCGGTGCTATCGGAAAACACCGGCGGATTCAGCCTTAAGAAACGGGTCAAATGGTCAACAGGTGGTGGTGGCGGTGGGTTGTTGTTGTTGTTGTTGTTGCCTTGGTTCTGTACCAATGTTTGAATCAAGGCATTCTACTGCTGAATCAACTGAGTGATCTCTGGCGGGAAAACAAATCCGGGGTCGCGTCTCGGAGGCATCTGAGGGTTTAAATAAAAGGCGAGAGTTAAGAATAGAATGAGGTCTAGGGAGAAAACACTACCCATATGCACATGAGAAAATTACACAATATCACTCCAATCAATTCAAACAAGGGCATACAACGGTCTATCCATCGTTACAAAGTGCTGAAACTAAAACTAATTTAGAATGGGGAAAATCTACTACGGTTATGGTGGTCAACTAGAAAAACTGCTCCGATGAAGACTCCATGATATCTGCTCCAGCTTCATCTTCGAAATCATCATCACTAGGATCGTAATCAAAAGGCCGATGATGATGTAGTTCTCTCGACAGGTGCTATCTTCATCTTCTCCTCCGGTGCTGAATTTCCCATGAGTTCTTCAATCTTCTCCTTAAGATCGCTGCTTTGTCCCACTAGAGCTACAATCTCCTCCATGTAGTCCTTGCGAGTGGCCTTCAGCCTCCTTCTAGTTCGATAATCTTGGCTTTTGTTGTCTTCAACTCCATCATGTTCACAAGACATCCGGGTTCTCTCAAGGCCAAATGTCTGGTTTAACTCCTGGATGAAAGCTGCAATGGATCGATCCTTCTTAGTGCCAACTATCTCCCATTGTTCATCTCGGCGCCCACAAATCTAGTAGATAGTATCCTTGAGGTCTTCTTTGTAAACTTCTCCAATGCGTCCCATGGTTATGTGAGCTGCCATGCTCTTTCCTGCATTCCGTGTTGGTGCATTGAAAACACACTCTATGGGCTCCGTGATTGGTGCAAACGTCCTTCCGGGAACTTGAGCTTGAATCTTCCAGCGCTCTTCTTCGGGTAAAGTGGAATTGTAGGTCCCGGTGAAGCTTGGTATTCCTTTGTTCAGGTACTTAGTGACTTCCTTCAGAGGTCGTCCGAAGGGTGTATCTTCATCCGGCTGGGTGAACTTGATCCTCGCTTCCGTCACCCTAAAAGAGTAGAAAAGATGAGGAGTCAGAAATGAGAAGAGAGTAGTGATCTAGGGCTTTAGCTTAATGGTCGTGTCCTACAGTCAGCGTGTGCTCTGATACCATCTTTGTAGCGACCAGACCTCAAACAGTCTGATCTCTGTGCTCAGTGTCATCCTTGGATCAAGAATGTCGACACCACCCAGGACTCGGAGGATTTATAACAGAGTAGCAATCACACACTTATTACAATCGAATGTCTCAAGAGAGAACTTAATAAAATAAATATGGCTTAAGGCCATCTAAATACGATAACAGCGGAAGGCTTGGAAGAATAAGCGAGTCCATCAACTCCAATGGCATCACTGAGTATAGAACCACGACCTAAACACCATACTCGTCGTCTGAAAAGTCTGCAATATGAAACATTGCAGCCCGAAACGGGTCAAAGACATGGAATATGCCGCAAAGTAACACATAGAGAATAATGAAATGATAAGCCTATACTACATGCATATATGGCTGGTGGAAAAGCTCTATGGTTACAGCTTTTATGCGTAAAAGCCAATTTTTCGCCATCGCAAAGGAATATATTTATTTAACTATCATGGTGGTTGTTAAACATTGAGAATGGTTGACACATTCTCAATCCCAATTAAAAGTACTCATTAAAAACCCAACAATATTAATTAGAAGTAACATGATGAGATTCACATGATATCCAAGTACTAGATACTCAAGATGTCCATAACCGGGACACGACTAACCATGATTAGTTTATACACTCGCAGAGGTTTGCGACTTTTCCCCACAAGACTCGATCGCCTCCGCTTGATTTCTCGCACTACATGATGTTTGAGAGACGGATGATCGAGACATAGTCTTCGTAAGCGCTTAGCACCTTACATGTGGGTAGACCGTACCAACCTACAACCCCTACATCAGCTAGTCTACCCGTAAGAGTTCGCACAACTTAGTCAACTACGCCAGAGCCCATAATGGCTTGTGGCTGCACACGTAAGTTTCTAGTTTGAATAATCTCATGATCCCTTTGAGCCAGGGTGGCGGTCCGAAGAAATACAGCAAGTCCTCGATGGAAACCAGGTGCCTCAATCCACCCGGATGTGTGTTTAAGTTGCCACCTTAAATAAACCATTAAATTAACAATCTCACATCTGTCATTGATATTAACTCAACCAACCAACGTCTACTACCAAAGAATGGCATAATCAATCAAACGTAGAAGTAACTCCCAAGGGTTTGATAATAAAACAGGTGATAGGTACTACCTCAATCTACTTCCCATCCCACAGTTTAATTAGATCCTAATCATGCAATGTTTGAGGATAGATCTAATACATAAAAACTGGGTAGTAGAAAAGGTATGATCAAAGTGTTACTTGCCTTGCTGATGATCCGCGAAACCTAGAGACTCGAAGTAACAGGCGGCGCACTCCGTGTATTCTATCGCAGACAAACAAACAAGCATACAATAAGTACTCATCTAATGCACAGGTAAAACTCAAATAGATCTAACCAGATAGTTCAACTTAAGAACTCCGGTTTGCAAAAGAATCAAATCAAACGAAGCAACGAAAGTCAAACGGCGGAAGAAAACAGCTTCGTTTTACTAATCTGGATCTAAGTCAAATTTTACAGAAGCAAAAACTTTTTTAAGTAGGATATTCAGAAAGAGGGTTTCGAGACGAAACTCCAGGCGCTTGAATCGCCTGATTCCGATAAACGAGCGAAAAGTTATACTAAAACGAAAATCGGATCAGGAATCGCGATCAGAAAAATCACGAATTAAATCCGAGAAAAAGAAAAACGACGAACGGGTTAACGAACTGACGTTCGTTAACTAAAATAATCTGACGAACGCGTTCGTTTAAACGAACTAACGGACGAACGTTCGCTATTTAACCTAAACCGGAAAAAAACCGAAACTAACTAAAAAACGAAACTAAAAAAACCGAAAAAAACAAAGAAAAACCGCCCAGTTTTTAGAAAAACCGGCGGCACGGATTTCAAGGCGGCGGCGAACCTCGTCCGGCGAGATCTGGCGATGGCGGGCGGTGGTCCTGGGTTTCGGGCGGCGGGTCCGGCGGCGGCGGATCCATGAAGCGGCGGCAATGGCAAGTGCGGCTAGGGTTTGGGGGCGGGGCGGGCTGGGCCTCGGGCTGGCTCCTCGGCTTATAAACTCAAGGGCCGGGAGTCCTAGGCGCACACGGCCCGTAGGTCGGTGGCGCTTTTTTATTAAATAATTCCGCGCAGAAGAAAAATAAGAAGAATACTAAACAAACTCCAAAAATCCCGAAATAAATTTTCCCCGACTTCTAAAATCAAGCCGGACAAGATGAACATTTATTTGGGGCCTAAATCCAATTTTGAAAAACGCGCATTTATCCTAAATTCAAATGAAAAGGCGAAAAACTCCAAAATAAAATCTTATTTGATTTTATTATTAAATCTTCATTATTTCTTTATTTTGGGAAAGTCATTTTATTCCCTCTCTCATATTTTGATAGTAGAAATAATCGAAGATAAAATAATTAAAATCAAATGATCCTATTTTTAAAATTTGAGAAAACTCAAATATGAAAATAACGAAGTCCCCAACTCTCTCCGTGGGTCCTTGAGTTGTGTAAAATTTCTAGGATCAAGCAAAATGCAACAAAAAATGATATGCAATGATGCTCTATGTATAACATTCCAAATTGAAAATTTGGGATGTTACACGTTGGGTCCTACCATTCGAGAATACGAAAGGAACCTTTTGTCAGGACCCCGATTCCAAGTCACATCGATCTAGCCGGTAACACCTCATATCACTTTGCGGCCTCACGCACGGTATTCCCACGGGTGTCGCCTTACCATGGCCCGGGACCGTTTGCGCCTTTTGGCTCACTATATGATAGTGTCGCTAGCATCCATATGACAGAGAACCCGGGCCGACATGGCTAGTCGTGAACCCAAAGCGGCACTAACCCATGGGGACAGGCATACATGAATCACATCGAGCATGTCGGTCATCAATGTATGAATCCGGGCTGTAGCACTGGGCTAACAGGACTCGGTAACCGGTCAGTAGCAGGCTAGGCAGACTCCGGATGTCACCAAGTGACATTTCCCGAAGGGATGTATATAGGAACGAAGTGAAACACATGCCCAGTCAAGTGTCCAAAGCAGTAGTGTTGGGCTAGCAGGACTCCGGTGAACCGGGTCAGAAGCGGACTACTATCGCTCAGAAGCACTAGACTACATTTCCCCATATGAGAGGCTGCCAAGGATAAACAACTAGATTGTCGGATCCCACACATACCAAGCATTTCAAACATACACACAATATGCTCAATATGTGTAAATACAACATGGCATCACAACATAACTCTATGACTCAAATATTTATTCATTAGGCCCGAGGAGCAAGATATTACAAACATGGGTCTCATGACCCAACACTCGTGAGCATACAAGTCAAAGCACAAGCGGAAGCTTAACATGTCTGAGTACAGACATCTACAAATTAAAAAGGCTGAGAAGCCTGACTATCTACCAGATCCAGCCGAGGGCACAAGATCATAGCTGAGGTAACAAGCTAAACGTCGAAGTCCACGCGGAACTACTAGCGAGACTGGCGTCTCTCTGCAAAACATAAAATAAGCAAACGTGAGTACAAATGTACTCAAAGAAGACTTACATCGTAACTAACTACATATGCATCATTATCAACAAAGGGGTGGTGGAGTTTGACTGACAAGCCAGCTTTGACTCGGTGGCTATCCCGAACTACGATCGCAAGTAACTCTTTTGAGGTGGCGCACGAGTCCACATATTCACCATACCAATACACCACTATGGGCCCGCTCCCGCCTCCCTCACGAGAACGCCATCCATAGCACTCACGCTTATCTTGTGCATTTTAGAGTATCCACTTTCACTTGTCTATGAACTGTTATAGGCAAGCGAAGTCCTTTATCATGGACACGGCTATTCAGATAGATCATATTAACCTGCAGGGTGTACTTCTTCACACACGCTCTCGCCACTTACCGCCATGTACACGTCATGTATCTCGGCAACCTTCAAGCGGAAGCTTTGGCGAGGGTGTCGGCCACGCCTACCTAAACACTCAAGTCCCTAGTCCAGGTTTATCGCCTATTCGGGTTCCATCCGCAGGAGTCCGCCGAGGTTTCCACTAACGGCCCCGAACGATGTGTGCAGGGTTCCCGAGACACCAAACGGGCGAATCGGTACACCGGGCCACGGTGTATCTACCGCATAATAGCCCACCCTAGGGTCGGCCACGCATACGGCCTCCAACACATATCCTACAAACACCGAAACTAGTTGCAACTCACAGACAGAGAACAAGGGTGGTTAAGAAGCCGAGAGTCAATTAAGGATCCCAATGTGTGGTAGTAACTGTTTCATGGATCACAAACACGTAACTTCAGTTCTCGAGGACGGCTTCAATGAGACAACCCACCATGTACTCCTACATGGCCTCTCACCGCTACCTTTACCAAATCGTGTTCACACACTTAGCTCACACACAGTGGGACATGTTCACACACCTCCGATTCATCCTCGATGAATCAGACTGACTCAACTCTAAGCAAGAGCAGGCATGACAAACAAGCATGAAAGAGTAGGCACAACAGGGCTCAAACAACTCCTACTCATGCTAGTGGGTTTCATCTATTTCTTGTGGAATGACAGTCATGCAGAGGATAAAGGGGTTCAGCTACCGCAGCAAGTAATGAGATGAATCGTTGTTGTCCTAATGCAGTAAAAGAGAGCAGGAGCGAGAGTGGGATTGTATCGGAATGAACAAGGGGTTTTGCTTGCCCGGCACTTTCGAAGATAATATAGCTCTTCAATAGTGTCATCGATCTCATCATCGAAACCACGTCTATCGGCGGAACAACCACCGACAAACAAGAAGAAACACAATCAATGCAATGCACAAATAAATGAATGACATGTCATGTTAAGGAACTGAATTGACCTAATGCAGCAGTAAGCCAAGTTAATTGAAGTGGAATTCAAACAAGGTTAAACTCCAACTCCAAATGCTAGTTCATAAATTGCCCTAATCATGATTCATCCTATTCAGTGAGATTAACTTGTTCAATCATGCATGAAAGTGGTACAGATGGATAGATTGGATTTTTCTGATCATTTTCCATATATAATTTATTTCATTTGGAGTTACGGTTGAATTTATATGAATTTTACAAGTTTTAAACATTTTCCTCGAATTTCTAAGTATTTAGAATTAAACTAATTCCAGAAAATGAATTATCTTGTCGGCGCTACATCATCATGACGTCGGTAAGTCAACGGGGCAGCCCAGGTCAACTGACCAGTGGGTCCCGCGTGTCAGTGATTAGACTAACTAACCTAATTAAAATTAACCCTAACTAACTTGGTTAGCCGAGCAGGGCCCGCACGTCAGTGACCCAGGGGTCAAACTGGGCCCACCCAGTCAATAGTCAGCAGGGTCAAACCTGCCGGCGTCGAGTCGCTGGCGAGGCCAAGACGATGTAGAGCGTCGGAAACGCTGCTCCGGCGACCAAATGAGCGGCGGAGGAGCTCTATGCGTAGCTGGAGATCTCGCGCATCTAACGGTGTAAGAAGCAGCAGCTGGGGTGGTCCGAAACGACGGCGACGTCGAGCTTTGCGGCGGCCGGAGTTCGGACGGGGTTGGGTTCGACGCTACGGTGCACGGGAGGAGGGGCTGGTAGTGGATACGGGCTCCTGGTGCTACGCTGGGCACAACGGTGAGCTTGGCTTCGAGCCACTGTGGCCCTAGCCACGAGGGCGCCATGGCCGGCGGCGGAGAGCTTTCGCGTGCGGTGGAAACGGCGGCTACGGAGGCCAAACGAGCACGGGATCTAGGGGGAGAGGAAGAGGAGCTCACAGCGAGTTGAACGGAGGCCTCGGCGTGTTCGGGGAGGGGTTGGTGACGACGGAAGGTCGCCGGCGATCTCGGTGGCCCGAGGAGGAAGAAGATGGCGTGGTCGGCGTTCAAGGGCGTCCGGCGTCGCGTGAGTCTTCGAGGAGGCGTAGACGACGGAGGCGGAGCTCATGGGCACGACGAGGGGTCGAGGGGGAGGCACTGGCCGCGGCTATGGTGAACGGCGGCGACGGACCCGTTCGGACATGAGGGGGAGAGGACGAGGGGGGAGAGCAGAGGAGGGGAGAGTGATGTCCAGGGGTCGGGGCGGTGCCGCAGAGAAGGCCCGAGGCGTCGTGGTGGCCTCAGTGATGCAGGCGAGCAGGGAGGTGCGTGGCGCCGCGGGCGCGCGTGCGCTGTCTCCCTCCTCTGCCTACTAGCAGAGGTTGAAGACGACTGGCACTTGCTAGGTGGGCTGGGTCATTTGGAGGAGGCTGGGCCGGTGGGCGCCAGTGTAAGTTTGGGCTGTAGGTTTCTCTCTCCTTTTCTAATTATTTCAGTTTTCTATTATTCTGTAAATTTTTTGGGCTTTATTAAAAATACCTATGCACTTTCAAAAATCATGAGACTGCTTGTGGCCACTATTTGGATTATTTCCAATAACCAGAATTTCAGTTCATGAATATTTGGACATTTAATATAATATATAAAATTTAAATGCCCAAATGCAAATAAGGTATGATTTAAATCCAGAGCCCAATATGTCATGGAAAAATGTGCATCACCTCTGGTTATCAAGTTTCCAGCATTTTCCAAGAATGATGAACATTTTTGGAAGTCATTTGGATTTACTGGAAATATTTTGGTTGAACCTAGTGAATTCCTTTAATGCTAGGGTTTAGGCAATCCCCATTTCAAGTTCTTAGAAATTTAAACATGATGACATGATGGGCAAGCAAAGTCAAACAAGGCCGATCTGGGGCTGTGACACCTTTTAATTTGCCGAACGAATCTATGTGTATTACAATACCCGTATTTTCCTTGCAAATACTAATCTCAATGTGGTAATTGATTTATGACGAGTTGTTGAATTAGAGTGAGTTTGTGATATAGTGATCTCAACGTGGATTTCACATTTCATGGTATCCCTAGTAAGTTTTCCAATGCAGATTCAAATTTAAAAGATGAACAATACGGAGGTGAGAAAACTTTGTATGTATCAAGCATATGACCACACACACACACACAGAGAGACACACACACACGAACACAACAACAATCCAATAAGTATAGTGCATGCATGTATGACACAAATTCAAAAATACTCCTTCTATTCCTAAATACTAGTCTTTTAGAGAGTTCAACAAGTGACTACATACGGAGCAAAATGAGTGAATCTAGACTCTAGAATATGTCTATATACATCCGTATGTGCCAGTCCATTTAGAGCCTCTAAAAAGACTAATATTTAGGAACGAAGGGAGTAAAATGTAAGACATCCATGGTCCTTTGTTCAATATTTAAAATGAACATGAAACTGAAACATGAATATTAAGTCTAGTACTACAGTACATGCAAATGTTGTGTTTAGGCGGAGCTATGATTGTTGGGGGTCAACCCCTCGACCTTAGATAAAATTGTGGAGCTCTGTTTAGGGTTGTTTAGATTATATTTGTCCCCACCCACCCCACCCCCCATTGGTTGTGCACCCCCCACCCCACCGCCCCGGGAGAATATCATGTGCCCCCATACCTTAGATGCTATATGCCGATACGAGTTGCTTGGAGCTTGTAGATCTGAGATATTGCAGCTCACATGATGTGTCTTAATATTTTTGCAGGAAACCTTGATGAGTTTGAGAATTGCACACAATTTGTACAAAAACTACTTAGATGCCCTTTGATCCCATATCCAACGACCTCGAGCTCAGATCACCATAGCATCTAAGATGAAGGAGGACATCATATTCTCCTGTATGTAAGAATATCATGTGCTACCCCACCTTAGATGCTTTGGTGATACAAGCTCTTCGGAGGCGTTGGATTTGTGACCCAACACCTCCTCGGTGGTTTGAATGGTTTTTTGCAGAAAAGCCCCAAAAGAGTTCGCCATCGCTTACAAGCACAAAGACTGCCGAGATGCCATTGGATCTCGGATCAAACAACCTCAAGCTCGTATCACCGTAGCATCCAAGCTGCGATAGCACCTTATTTTTCTCGCACGGGAGAGTATGAGGTGCTCCCATCAGAGATTCTATGGTGATACGAAGTTCACCGAGATCTAACGGCCCATAGTAGGAGGTTTGAATGTTTTTTGCAATATACTGGTGATAGAGTTTGGGAAATGCGCAGAAAGTAAAGGTACTACGCATGTGCCATCGATCATCGATCATACGGCCTAGATGCTCATATCAACGTAGCGGGTAATTAAGCTTACGGGGAGCACCTAATATGAGCACCGGGGCCGTTGGATCGAAGATGCTTGATGCACACGAGGGCTGAATGTTTTATTTGCAAAAAAAAAACCTTTTGATAGTTTGGAAATTTCGCATAATTAAAAAGACTACAACCAAGCCATTGGATCAAACATCCAAAGGTGTAAAAAAAAGTATAACCAAAGGATCAAAGCTGCGGGGTGGATGTGATATTCTATGCCGCTGTCATTTTTGCTTGTAAACTTGCAAAATACGTGTAACTCGTGCCATACTTGTCTAACCGCGCAAAGTGTTTGTTCAAAAAAACCATCCTACACTCAAATATCGGAACAACACACGGGGGTCCCACTTGTCATTAATCAAATTTGGACCTAAAACTAACAAATCTGAAAGACGAGATTCGAATTGGCAACCTGGACTACAAAGCGTAAGTCGATAGCCCGAAAAAATGAACGGTTGTTGGCTTTGTCCCATAACTTGATTTTATACAAGATTACTTGCGTTGAGTAGAGTAGAGGAGTGCCTCGTCAACACGTGCATGACCGTTGTCTCACTTACTTGGTGGGTCCCAGTCTGCGATCTCAATCTCTCTTCTCTCCATCGTCTAACCTTTGCACGGGCACACACGAAGAGCGGCACTAGCTTGCCGTGGTGTTATTACAACTAAAAAAAGCTTGGAAAATAGAAGAATCGCCTAGAACAGGAGACGTTGTGGCTGGTCAAGACGGAGCAAACCACATCTATCCTCTGTGCCACGTTTGCATGATGAAGTTGTGTGGCTAGTGGGGTGTTTTTGACCGACTGGCTGGGTCCCGAGGTCGAACCATAGGTACTACGTCTGATACAAAGATATTTTACACGCACATTTTTCCTCCGCGTCGAGACGTGGCACACCCTACCGCTGCAGTTTCGGGTCCTCCTGTGGTGCACGACATATTCTTCCCCGACGTGGGACACCCTACCGCGTTTTTTTGGGTCCTCCTCGGTCAGAGTAATCAAGCAAGTAAATGAGTCGTCAAATCATGAAAGACCACCTTTCCCGCCGAGTACATCAGTGAAGCACGGTGGCTAGCTAGTTGGGCTAGTTCGACCGATTAGCTAGGCCGCCGCCACATTTGTTTTTTCACCCCTTTTTTTATCTACTTGTCGGCATGTAAATTTAAATATCCACCGCGATGTTGCTCTCGTGTTTGGGTGCGGCAGGATTTTTAACTTTTTGATTGACGGGAGCAGGCGCGGCAGGATTTTAAATTTTTGATTGACGGGAGAAGGCGCGGCAGCAATTAGTCACGATGACTCACCTGTAAAACCCACCGCTTCCTCGATGTGAGAAGTCGTCGACCGGTGTTTTACCATGGTGAAAACCAAAAGATTCCCCGCCTCCTCCGCCTTTCCTGTAGATTGCATTGCCTTTCAGCCGCTTTCCCCTTTGCTTCCTCTCCCCATTGCTTCTACTTGGTGCCATGGCGGCGCAGCAAATCACGGAGTCCGAGGTGAGGCGCCTGACACAGGAGCTCCATGCCAAGGATGCGGAGCTCAGGGCCAAGGACGTGGAGCTCCATGAGCTTAAGGAGGAGAGGAGTGCCATGCTCCTCCACAAAGATGCTCGAGGCGTCGAAGGCGTTGCTGTAGAAAGCGGGAGATACGATAGGCCGTCAGGGGAGCCGGCTAGAGCGCGAGCGGGCCGATCGTGACGAGGTCCAGGATCGCCTCAGCCACTTGGTGAACCAAGTTGCCACGCACGTGTTGCGGCTGCGCGATGCCTACCGTCGTGCCAGCGCGACGATGCCGGCCGTCGGGCTAAACCCGTTAGACCACCCGGTCGACTTCAACGAGCTGCGGCTTCCTGACCTGGTCTCCTTCCTCACCTATATCTCCGAGGAGCTGAGCCGTCTCTGCGCGATGGTGGGGGCTGAGCTGGACAAGGAGGGGTTGTGGGCTGCCGTCGCCATTGCCGGGCGAATCCTTTCAGGGCTTCGTCACCGGAATCCATTCGTGCCATTGGACACCGTCTTTGACGAGCTGGCTCCCGTCCACCGGGAGCGGGCTCTGCGGGCGGTTGCACCCTGCATTACCAACGTCATGCGCCTCGAGAAGCAGAGGGACTTCGGTGGTGTTTAGGAGCCCTCTGCATGGGCATGTCCATGTCTCGGCGCAACATGACCGTTGGATCAAACTCAGATGGTGCAGATCAGTCACTGTAGCACAAAGCGTGTGGGTGTGTTTGGTTGCATTCTCATCTCAATATAGTTGTTTCCTCTTCGTGTATTTTTTTCAACCTACTAGTGTGGACTCCTGCACCCTTCATGCACTCTGCCAAACACCCAAAAGTGGGTCGAGAAGGGAACTTTTGCTCCCATCCCGTGCACCCTTCATACACCCTGCCTAACACTATTCGTGCTTCATATGGTTCATGTTTCGTGGAGTACTGTAGCACCGTACTCTCCATGCGCTGTGGACCTAGTTCTGTTAACATTGATCTCACCATTCATTCTCGACCGGACAGTATAAAAAGCTGTACTATGTTAAATATAGGAGTAGTTGACATGCGCACAAAATCATTTGTTATCGTCATATCTTACTACACTAGCAACAAGATTGTGTAGTAATCGACGTATGAACCATCGCACATGCCTAGTAGTAGGAGCACCGTGTATGTTCAAGTGGCTCTTGTGTTTCGCACTCCTCCGTCAGAAGAGTGGAAAAGCTTGCTGTAATCTTTTTTTCTTCGTAATGAAAAACAGTGGACACGCTCTACCATGCGGATCCTCCTCCACCATGCACTAAATTACTCACTTTCACGACGTAGGGACAGCCAAAGACTGGGTCCACCAGCCATGCACTAAATTACTCCGTAGTAGAGTGACGGTAGACTACCCCGATCGAACCGCCAAGACTAATGCCCAATGAGCCGTCAAATCACAAAACCCCTCCTTTCCAAAGAAGAAGTTGGATGGACGAAGCAACCATCATTTCACTCTTCTCTCTCCTTCCTCTCTTGAAGAAAACCCCACTCGCTTCGCTTCTCCCTCATCTCGCTCCTCCTTTCACTCTTCTCTCAGCTTCCTCTCTTGGATGGACGCCGGAGCACCGGCCGACGTGATGTCTATGGCTCTGGCCAAAACCGTCGAGGCTCATGGTACGAAGAAGCGCAAGCACCCCGCCGAGACTACTGCAGACAAGCTCAAAGCCATCGCCCTGTCCAAGCCCCCCTCTCCGGGATCCCTCATTAAGCAAGTCCAGGTAATGTCTCTTGTTGACGATGTTTTTCTCGATCTTGATTGTGTTTTTTCATCTAACACGTAGTACTAGTACTGGTAGTACAACTTTCTGGGTGATCTTGCATGTGATTTTAGTGTGCCAAATGACGGTTCTAAATTCCTCTTTTGACCAAAACATGCGAGAGGTTGACACTGATTTCTTATAGATTACTTTCAACTATTTCTCCCGTCCCCAAATTTCTTGTCTTAGATTTTTCTAGATACGGATGTATCTAATACTAAGATGTGACTTGATACATCTGTATCTAGACAAATCTAAGACAAGAATTTTGGGACGGAGGGAGTACTTTATGAACATCAATGCTACCTTTTAAGAGGGTATATTTGCCTTAGTAACTTGTGTTATGGATATCGCATGTAATCCCTCTGCTCTCATGCCTTTGAAGACATGTTCTAGTGTCTTTGTTCACTCATTTCGTATGTATATGTAGTCATATATGGAGTATAATATCGAAAATCATCTTATATTTCTGAATGGAGGTAGTAATAAAATATGGTTTCGCTTTGAATTAGAACCAGGTCCATGGTGGAGATGAAGTTCTCAAAGTCATGCCATGTGAACTGGAAGACCTGATGATGAGTTCTCTTCGAACTATCCAAATTGTTGTGTCCTTGTCACCACATGTCCTGAACTAGTGTTTTCCTGTAGCATTGTTGTCAGGCGTGTTCTCGAGGCTGTACTTGACCACAACAATTTCCTGGTTGTGCATTCGATTACGAAGGGTGTGGTTCTTGTAAAGCTTCCCAACAAATCTGATGCGGCATGTCTTCATCATCATGTTTATGAGTGGAAAGACCACTGTTAGGTTCTCCAAGGTTGACAAGATGGTGATGGTGCATGTAGACATCTCACACGAAGTCCATGGCCTAGTCGATTATGCGGGTTTCATCCCGTAGGTCGGTGGCAAGAAATAGTCTGCAGAGTTTAGTTAGTGCAGCTTATGCCGTAGTAAGTACTATTGTTCAAGATTTTGATTTGTGTTTGTGAACCATGTATTGTTTATTAATACTGCCGCTTTTGGTGTGTGGTCAGTCCTGAGAACGGTCTATGTTAATGTCTGTACACTCAATTCAGTATGTATATTTTGAAGTATCCAAATCATATTTTTTGTGAGGACGGTTTATCAATTATGGTTACACTCCAATATCTGTATGCATTGCAGGGTTTATCGCACCCACCAGGATTTCCAGTCCCATGGATGTTCGGTCCATACGATTTGTCACGACCTTTGGACTATCTTGCTTGTGGGAGTAGGCGGGGCCCCTGCATGCCGCGCGTAGTTGGACGATCAATCTTTTGTTTAGTACTTCAACATAGTGATTTCCTGGTAAGGATTCGCTCGTGTCACATCAAGTAAATATTATTGATTTACTGTCTAAATCTTATTGATGTCATGTTTTCTTTCTTTTCCTGCAATTTTATGATGCAGGTTTTGCCATGTGACATTCATCACAGAATAAACCGTTTGGTTTGCTCTACGATGGCTATTTTTGCAGGTTTCACTTCTTATGTCATGTCGATGCTTGAAGTCACCGTCCATCACTTATATTATTGGAAAAAATTGGATCAGTCTATTGTCTGAGTACAAGCTGAATCCCTATGATGAACTGCAGTTTGGTTTAACAAAAATGCCACAATTAGTCCTTCTCGCGTTTAAAAGAAAGGAAGAAAAAAACCGGATCATAGTCACAGATCCTAGTAAAGTTAGAAAGCTGATCATAGCAGACCAGACACGATCGCCGCTGTCTCGCATAGATCGATCACCGGCAGTTGCTCTAGCACTGACAACGGCAGCAACTCAGTCTGATCCAGCTGAGGATTAGGCACCGACCTCGTCAGCGGATCAGTCTGATCTACCGGAGGATCGGGCATCGACACTGGCACCTGCTCCGACGTCGGCACCAGCTCTACAAGGAGCACCATCTCCGGCAGCAGAATGCGGCGGCTAAGACTGCACCAACACTTGCACTTGCAGACCGCTCCGCCCGCAGTTGCACCTAACAATGATCAGGCTGCGATTCGCACTTCATATACCAAAGTCCTTACAAAAACCGACATGTCCACCTTCTTGATAAGCATTGGCCGCCCAAGTGCTTCATTCTTTTCTTTCCATGTTGTTTCACATGATTCACCGTGTGTTGATCTAACTGTTTGGGTATGTCTTCTTGTTTGCAAACAGAGAATTCACGGAGCAACGAGGGAGTCGCTCAACAATCCGGGCGCATCATGCCAAGTTTCTCCGACCATGCGTAGCCTTGGTGTGAATGAACTTGCTCAATATACCGTAAGTACAAAGGATGGTCGCATGATGATTGATGCTAAAGGATGGTCAAGGTTCAAATCTAAATCATATCTTGCGGTAGGGGATGATGTCAAAATCGAACTTTCTCGGCAAGGAGAGCTGGTCCAAATCAACTTTGAAATTCTTCAGTAGCAGCACGCAACTACCGAACTGATCTATCCTCCGAGAGATTTTGATGTAATAATCTTGGCATGGTGAAACAAGTGTCCTGTGTGTATAAGTAGTATGACAGTATTAGTTATCACATGGTATATCGTTGATAGAATTGAAACTCGATTCTTTGGTTAGGAACCGCTGCTCGATTTCATTCCAACAGCTACCATGCTTTATTCAATTTTGTGTATTCACCTTGCAACAAAGATCTAAAACCAGCGCCTGCATCGATCGCTTGCAATATGAAAAGCTACCGAGGTAGAACACATGGGCCCCCAAACATGCGTGGTCGGCTGCGGCCCAAAGTCCGTAACCGTGAGCCTATCTGAGTATTATATTCTCAGCTGAACCCCCATAAAAAAGCTGAACCCCCATAATGCCCGTGCGTTGCAGAGGGAGTATATTTCTCGGTAAGGTGAGCCTGTGATATAAAAGATTTTACAGATGGGGTATCTCTCTGTCAAAAAATATATTTATGTGTAACTAGTTACTCCTGTCTTTCTACTTCCTTTCGCTGATATGTGGGGCAACCGGCAACGGGTTCCATGTGCCATATGCACAAATTAGAGTGCACAACTTCACGCTAGACACATCCTGGTCATAGCGCCGCAGTAATGCCCAATGAGCCATCAAATCACAACCCCCCACCGCTTTCCAGCTTAAGCGAAGTCGACTGACGAAGCGGCAATATTTCACCGGGCCTGAATCCCTTCTCCCTCGTGCTTGTTGGAGAAAACCCCTCTCGGCGATTGTATAGAGTTTTCTCATGGAGAACCAGGTACTAATTCTTCATCATCCCCGATAAATCCAAGTCCCTTGGTCGCAGTGTAATCCTAGGATGGCAGCCGCCATTGCTGATGCATTTTTCTTCCTACTGAATCTAGTGTGTTTCATTTGCAGTGCCCAAAGTGCGAGTACCCTACAGGTTTCTGCGCCCTCGGCGAGACGCCACACTTGTTCCTTCTCATCCTAACACAACATTTTGAAACACGCATAGTATGTTCCTAGAATCCTCTTTTCTATCCGGGAGGGTGGGGGTTTTTTGAACATGTTGTGTTCCCATATTATTTTTCCTGCAGTGTATTATTTGCTCTGCCAGAACACATGTACTCAAGATGCTCGGCCTTGCCATAACTGAATACACTAGTTTAATGGTCACAGTCAAGACAAGCCATGGATATAAGTTCCGAGTTGGCTTCATGAACCAAGAAGATCGCTGCTTTTTTATGGCCGAACTTGGATAAACTTTCTCAAGTGTTACGGATTGAAAGTTGGCGCACGAATGTTGATGGAAATAGCAGAACCTGGTCTCATCTTCACTGCGATCTTCCATCCCGATGTTGTTCCAATCGTTCATCCATGTTAGTTTTGTATTTGGTTCTTGCTTGTTGCCTCGATTACTTCTTAATCCACCTATTCTGTCTAACTAATCACAATTTATCTTTAGAAGTAGCAACGAATCTCTCACGAAGATGCTACTTCTAACTAATATTTTCTTATAATTGGTGGCACATGTAGGTTTTTTCAGAGTTAAGCAGTCTGCTCGTTTGTTACTCTGTAATAACTCGGCTGTTACTAATGGCACTGAAGTTGACTGGATCGACATCCACAAGTTCCTACACTTCTTGATCGCCCCGAGGTCCTTGTGGGGCGTTTAAATGGTGGAAGGCCACATGGGATATGTGTGCCGCTGCACTCGTTGAACAGGTCCAACTATGTCGAGAAACTTATGGTACGAGCTGTTTTCGTTATATATGTTGTTCATAAACTATTGCTTATACACAGCTTTTACAAATTGTGATCTTCTTGAAACAGGAACTGCCGAGTTCTATTGTTCCTATACAGATGCCTGACCATGGTCGGGTCAGACTTGCGCTTGGTCACAACATGATATTTATGTCGACCTACTCAATTCCTCTTGGAGGTGAAAAGATACTTATTCATGGGTGGTCTCAAATAATGAAGGCCCGTTCATCTTGGAGAATACGACGAAAGATTATGTTCATGCTTTTCCATGGCTCTAAAGCGAATATCCTGTTTATTGACCACGTTGCGAGATGAAGCCACTTTCAGAAGGTTGTGGATGCGCGGGGTGGCGCCTGGGCCTTGTCCTGGGGCTTGGCGGCCTCACCCTTGGTTAATCAGAGGCAAAGTAGCACTCGCTTGAGGCGTTCTTTGTACGGTTGAACCTGTATAAGTACTCATACTGCTTTCAGCTTTGGTTGTTAAGTGCCCCTGCTGGTTTCAGTTAAGGTTGTTAAGTACTCCTGCTGCTTTTACAGTCTGTCGTGTTTCTTCAGTCATGTCTTCCTCCAGCTGCCAAAACCAAACCAGCGCTGGCGGGGCCGCCTGTTTTCGCCTCCCATGGCTGGCTGCGCCTCAGCGCACGCATCGCTGCCCCATCGTCTCCTAAATCGTTAACACCGACGTCCTCCGCGCGCTTTGGTGCGCTCGCCACAGCGCCGCTCTCTCGCGTTGTCAACATGGTCAACAAACAACAGGAATCAGCAGAAGTACGTGGAGAGGATGACAGTAGGGGCCCACCACGTCAGCGTATGACAAAATAAAATGCTTCCTCCTAGTGTTTTCCTGACATCTGGGACCCATGACATTGTGAGCGTATATAGTCAATAGACAAGAGAACAACACAAGATCGGCTGACACCTGGGACGTAGCTACTCGGCAAAGGTTTTTTTGTTTGGTATTGTTGAGACGGAGCAGGGTTTGAACTGGCTGTGGCTCGCCTAGCCCAGGCTTATATTTTATGTTCACCATGTGACCAGCCCAGCTATTTTTTCTTTGTGAAAATGAGCCCATTTATTTTTACGAAGAATACCCAATCCAGGCCTACTTATTTTTCTACATACGATGGGCTGCAACTCTTTCAAGACGCGCAAATCTTGAAAGTAATATGAAATGGGTTGTAAATATAGAAATAGATGACAAATTGGCAATTACTTTATAATTTCTGATTTTTTCACATTTTCAGATTCCTATTTCACTTTGGGCATTAACCTAATTTAAATATATCTTCAAAGTACTTTAAATATGGCTCGACATTTCGGTATTAAAAATAGTTTGGAACCCACAGAATATGCGAAATTGGCCCCGCCAACCAAAAAACGATCGCAATAAATTACATAAGAAGTTGCCATGAGCTATATATAAATTATTAAAAAGAGGGAGTGGTCTGACTTGTGGGCCTGTTTAGTTGACGCGTATGCAAGATTTTTTAGTTATTATATACGTCAACAAGCGATTCTAGCAGACGTAACCGTTGGATGTCAATCCAACGGCCGTCGTTTCTTCAATCTACGATCTTCTTGCTCCGGCCGCCAAAGCAAAGACCGGGACCGCTGCTCCGCCTCCGTGGCGGGTCAGGTTGCCGCCAGAGGCCTCGGCCCCCTACTACTCCCACCGTTGGCCAAGGCATCCCTCTACTCACCCACACCCCCTGTTATTCTGCGGCGACGGCAGCCTCACACCGCAGCCGAACCGGTGAACCCTCGTACGCCTCTCCGCGCGGGCTTCCACTGCCGCGTCTTCCCCGGCTCCGCATCGGCCCCTTCCTTGGCCTCGCAGTCGTCCACCGCCGTGGTGCTCTCGGTGCGGCGTGGTCAATGTGGTCAACGATCGACTTCCATCGGAAGAGTACTATACATGGAGAGGCTGACAGCTGGGTCCACGGCAGCCGGAAGGAAGTGCCTCCTTATCACGCGGAAAATAATTATTCCTCCACCTGACAGCAGGGACCCACCGGACGGGCCATCAGTATTTCGCAAAAAAAACATTTGCCCTTGACTGTTGGGACCCACAGGACGGGCCACCGTATTTCATGAAAAAACATTCCCCCCGCTGTAAGCTCGGACCCACCGGAAGTGCCTCCTTATTACGCACAAAAAAATGAATACCCCCCTGCTAGCTGGGACCCACCTTGGTGGGAGGCTGACTTGTGGGGCTACTAAGTTGACTGGGACGGATGCCTTTGTCAACTTTAGTCAATATATGAACGATTCTAGCTCCAGTGACCGTACGATGTCCATCTAACGGTCGTAGTGCTTTTTCAACCTCTGGTCTTCTTGCTCCAGCCGCCCAAAGCAGCGCCGGTCGTGCACCGATCCTGCCGCCGTGGCGGGTCAGTGATGCCGTGGAGGCCTCACCGCCCCTACTACTCTCACCGCCGCTGTGCCATCCCTCACGCACCTGCACTTCTGTTATTCTGCGGCGACGACAGCCTCACACCGCAGCCGAACGAGTGAACCCTCATACTCCTCTACGCGTGGGCATCCACTGTCGCGTCTTCCCCGGGAGGGATGTGGCGTACTGCAAAACGGGACTCCACGGGATACTGTTCATCTCCACCGTCGACCTCCTCCAGCCTCCACGGGCTACCGTCGACCTCCTCCAGCCTCCACGGGCTCCTGTTCATCCAGCCTCCACCACGCGCTACTCCACCTCTATTGTTCAACCACCCCTCCGCCGCCCACTGCTCATCCAGCCCTCCACACCACGGGGTCCTATTCAACCACCCCTCCACGGGCACCCCTCCACCGCTCACTGCTCATCCAGCCCTCCACACCACGGGGTCTGTTCAACCACCCTCCACGGGCACCCCTCCATCGCTCATCGCCCATCCATCCAGCCTCCACCACACCATGGGGTCCTGTTCATCCAGAGGCAAACGCCACCGCCACTTTTCATCCAAACCCCGCAACGCTCACTGTTCATCCTGCAGGCAAGATCGATCGGCTTGATTAGCAAGAGCGATGGCGAATCGCCGATCGGGTTGATTAACAGCCATCGATCGATCGCTCGGGTTCAATGAACGCGTAGCTCGCGGTGCAATCACTCGGTTCGATTAGAGCCCAACGCCTCGCTTCGAGTTGATTAGATACAACGCCGCACACACGCTGCAATGCGTGTATGAGAGAAACGCGCATCACTCGGCCCCCGACCTCCCATCGTAACCGGCAACTCCCCAAAATTTTCCTTCCCCTCGCTTCTACCACGGTTTTTTCCGTCATGGACGGTCCAAAGAATGTCATGCAGCTGCGTCTCCGGCCCGCCCAGGACGAAAAGCCCATTTTCTGTCATGATTTTTTGTTATAGAAGTAGGAGCCCACCACATCTATGATGATACTGGGTTTTGTCACAATTATCGTCATAGAAGTACCATATGTATGACAGAAAAAATTTCATTCGGCCCAAAATGTCACGGATGTGTCTTTTTTTTGTAGTGCATGTAATCACTCTCCCCATACCCTTCACTAGCAATGAGTGATTGTAGAGTAAGAAAAGATATATCGACTCATATATACCCCTTTTCACAGTGGTTTCTTCCTTCTAAATGAAACCATATCTCCCACTTGGTCAGCCAAATCAAGACAAATATGTGCTTTGATCAATTGAATTGAAATTGATGTAACTAGAGTTGCAATAAAGTTTACTAAACATGTTCAACAAACATAAACAAAGTCTCACTAAGTTGCCGATTGAACAAAACATGTGCATTTAAGCAAGAGATTCTCCATACCGCCACCCTTACAACATCCAGCGCGGCGATGACTTACAGCGGTGCCTCGGCCATCGAAACCCCGTCAAGGCCACGTAGTTGCTGCTCCCCAACTAGTTATCCACTTCAGAGAACGAGCCCACGGCGTCCAAACTTGTGCCACCGGCACCGTCGCCGCCGCCGACGTCTCCACCACCCATATCGCCGTTGTCGCCGCCGACGTCTCCGCCACCCATATCGCCGCCACCACCGTCCGGATTCACCGACGCCATGGCGGCCACCACCTAGGTCAGACAGAGGACAGAGGGAGAGGAGGGAGAGAGTGAAGCGCGAGAGGGGAATGGATTGGATCAGGTCTTGACCTGGCTGACCGACAGCAGCCGTTTCCGACCGCGGACGCGTTGTTAACGGCCGTTAACGCGCGGCGGGCATCGGTTGGCCACCGTGGCACCTGAAACGTGGGACTGGCTGGTCAATTTGGTGCTTAGCGCGGGCGAAGCGGCCGGTTTCGACACTTGGTAGTTTTTTGCCATGGATTAGGCCAAATCTGGTAGTTTTCCTCACAAAATCGTAAAGTGGTAGTTTTCTGTCACGTTTCCGTGAAATGTGGTAGTTTTTGGTTAAATACTCAATTTTTTCCTTCTTCCTTCCTTTTTTCAGAACGCACCTCGTCAGAGAATCAACTCCATTATCTTTCTTTTTGGAAAAGGAGGTTAAGACCCCCGGCCTCTGCATCAATCGATGAATACGGCCATTATTCAACAAAGATATGATAAGAACATACATCAAGCCATCGGAAGCCACCACTCACATCTACAAACTCGATAATGTGGAGTGCTCTTACTCCCATATCTAAAACCGGTGTCATTGCCGATCCATCCACATAACGTATCGGAACCTACAGCCGATGCAGCAAACAGAAATCGTACATCACATGCACACGTTTTAGAAACTGCCATTATATATCTTACGGGGAAGGCATAGCGTCATTATCTATCTTAGGAGGAAGCCACGAATCCATTATCTATTTTAGGGATGAGGGGTGCAGGGAATCGCCGGAGTTGTTCATCAATGGTGCAAAGGTTTAGAGGGATGGCCAGAGCGTGCAACACGGTGGTGGATGAAGGGCGGGACGAGGAGACGGCGACAGCCGCTTGCCGCGGGGGGTGGGGTGTGGAGGCAGGCGGTTAGGCCTTGGTAAGCGAACGGGAGGAGGAGGAACCGTCGCGATGAAGGAGACGCAAGAACGTGTGGGAGGAAGAAGATGAACAACATGTGATCTATTTTGGGCTGTTGGATGAAGATCTGATGGTTTATACGAGAAGTGACTGATGCAACACATTTTTTTCAGATACTTACAAATAAACGCATACTCTCCTTGGCTCCCTGGAATGACTGGTCGCACTAAAGTCCAGGAAGAACGAGCCTCCGTTTCCGTTTGATCCATGAAAACATTTGCAATATAGCATATGTTAGTACTTGTTCAAATTGTCTCGTAGTATATCATCAACCATCAAGTTATAGTATTTGTTGGTCAAATTGTCTGTTTTTTTAGAAAAGGAGGAGGACCTCGCCTCTCGTGCATCCGGACGATGCATGCAGCCACTTTATTAATTATTCACACAAGACCTTACAAAGTCATACAACAAGAAGACTAAAGCCACCGTCTAGGCAACATCCGCCGCTATTCCTATCCAGTTGATGAAGGGATCTTTGATAATGCGGGCCTAATACCAAACAGACCTTGCAGTCAAACCTAACATCTAAGACCTGAGGTCCCAACCAGGACGCCTGCCGGGTATGGGGCACCCACCAGTCCGGCGCACTCCTCAACCAGGACGCCTGCCGGGTATGAGGCCGCCGCAACCACCTGCCACCAATCCGTCTTCAGTGTTGTACTGCTGCATCTACCTTGCCCGGTCTAGCTATCATCGACGCCACCATGATGCCAGACAACGCCACCATCCCGCGCTCGTCCATCATCACACGCCCACTGGCGAGACCCCGCTGCTCCATGCCGCTGAGACCCGCCATTGTCGACGTGCCAGATGCCACGCCGCTCCTCCATCACGAACACCACGTGTTGCCACTGGTCCCATCCCCTCCGCCTGCAGTTCCTCTAATCGAGCACCCAAATGCCCCAGGCAGTGCCTCCAAGAAGGGTACAACACACGCAGTGCCGCTCCGCCCAATCTAAGGAGATTTTGGGTTTTCACCCGGGCATGGGGTCAGGGTGGAGGGCAGGGACCTCGACGGCGCCTGCAAGGAGGAGAACGGTGACCCTGGTCATCGCCACTGTCGGGATGAACGAGTCATCCAGTTTTCTCCGTCCGATGTCACCTCTACCAGCCCTCAAATAACGCACCGAGGCCGACGACCGCGATCGGAAGCCACCAAGTGCGGGGAGAGAGCTGCAGCGGAGGAGATCCACCGCAACTCACCGCCCACGCGGTCAAGACGCCGTCCATCCACCCCCCGTGAACGTCGCCAGCCGAGGGCACCGTCGCCATGCCTAACGGGGCCGCCGCCCCAGGTCCAGGTTCCTCCACGATGGTCGGAGTGGCGAGATCCGGCACCACACAGCCGATGCCATCAGGATATCAGTTCTACTATGCTCATCGATAGACTGTCATGGTATCATTAATGTAGGCACAAGGGTGATTTAGTTAGTTGGAGTGGGTGTCTGGGTCCCCGCAGGAAGCAATTCCATTATTTTATGGATGGAGAGAAGCAATTTAGAAGGGGGGGGGGGGGGTGTGGAGGGTAAGCGCTGGGGATTCCAGTTATGCAACATAACACCTGAGGAACGCGACACAAAGAAAACACATGATATAAGTACATGAGTTACTTGATCATATAGCTAATACTTGTGGGTGATATGGCTCATCCTCGTAGTAGAAAATAGCTATTAACGAATGTTAGTGGGGATTTTCTATAGTAACACATATTGATCGAGTGTGTTTAGTGGAGTATTATGTACTCCCGTAAACAAATATACAGAGAAAGTATTTTTAAGACATGTTGAGTAAAATGTTTTATGGTCACCCATATCAATTGATAAGTTCGATTAAGTTATCTGATGGGCATGCTAAGAGACTCTTTTGTTATGAGGTGGGCATAGTTGTAATGATCATACATGCTAGTAAAAGCCTTCACATCGTAAGAGGTTGTATATCTGATGACTAAATAACTCATGAAAATGTTTTGACATCACAAACATGATTTGTACGTAAAAGAGGTACTATTTTAATATGTCCAATGCCCATGAATATGCTCATGTATTACATATAAGTTTACACCTAACTCATTAGTTGTTCCATAGTCCAAAGACAAACATGACGAGCGTGCTTTTATTTTTCTTACCCCGAATGCCAAAACAATTAAAATAATACGCCCTCCATTTACTTATACAAGGCCACTATGAAATATACGTTTTGCATCTATACAAGGCCACCAACAGTAATCGAGGCAAAATTAATGATATTTTCTCGTACTAGCAACCTGTTTAATAGTTGCATGCATGCAGTTATAATGACAGTCAGCTACTTTCTCCTCTCAATTTTCTTGCATGCATGTGGGCCAGTAAACGAAAAGGAAAGCTGACTTGCAAAGCAGGCATTAAATTTTACTTTGATACATGTAATTAAGTTTGTGGCCTTGTATATAAAAAATGGAGGAAGTACTATAAAAACAAACCATGTCCATTCACAAAAGGAACATGTCTATTGGATCGAAATAATTATTTTCCAAACATTTTTTAAAATACTCACCAAACACAATGAAATTAAATAAAACATCTAAATCCTTTGGGGAGGGGGAGGGGGGTTGTGAATGCGTGGGATATCCATGTTTCCTAAGAAAACCTTTATTTTAGTGGCGAGGATTGGCCATTTACATCGAGCCAATCACACTCAGGGGTAGATCTATTATGTCATGTTTACTTGATAGTGGGATGTGAAGTGTGTAATATAACTGTGTTTTTTAAATATATATCCAAAATCCATGATCATGTAAAAACAAAAGACAAAACATGCTCCTACAACAATGCTGGCAAATAATAAAGGTGGATTGTTGGAGGGTAGGCGGAAAATTATTGTTTGTACTCCCTTCGGTCCTTTTTACTTTGTGTATTAAACTTTTGTCAAGTCAAACTTTACAAAGTTTGACCAAATTTATATTAAAAAATATCAACATCTATAATACAAAATATATATACTATGAAACTACATTGCGCAATGGACCTAACAATATAGATTTCGCATTGTGAATGTTACTTTTTTCTATAAGCTTGGTCGAAGTAGAGATATTTTGACTTCGAATAAAACTTATATGCAGACTAAAAAAGACCGGAGGGAATATGTGTAACTCACTTGGACTATAGTGTACTACTCCATTCCATAATGTATGACCTTTTTTTGACACTAGCAAGACATTTTTTGACATTATGGGACGGAGGGAGTGGCATTGTCCGAGAAAAACGAAGAAAAGTTGCATACACCAGCTCAAGATAATTGAGCTACCCTTTGGTTGAAGAAAACGGTAGTCGTTTCCTAAAAAAAAAAGAACAGAAAAAACGGTAATCTTAACGTTGGGCGCAAAGCCTGGTCTCGCGATGGGCTTGCAGCCGTCGGATGGCCGGGAGGCCGAGCAGTGTGTGTCCGTGATAACGCCGTGATGTAGACACGGCCAACGTGCCTCGTGCAGCGGCCGTCGCGCCGTATCGCAGTCGCAGCCCGAGAGAAAATGAAAGGGAAGGGCTTCGACGCCGCTCCTCGGCGGCGCCCTCGGGCGTCGGGCTTCGACGCCGCTCCCGTGCGACGGTTCTCTTTGCACCAACCTCCGCTACGTCGCCGTCGCCGTCGCCTCAGCTCCTGGATAGCGCGCCCCTGGCCATGGCCGAGGAGGATCTTACATGGATCCGGGAACGGGGCAGCGATCCGGCATCCGCACTTCAGTGGCGACCCCGTTGATGGAAGTGGGTTCGGTTGGAGGTTCTGTGTACCATTGTGAAACATGGGGAAGCTGCGGTTCATTGTACAATTACACGGAATTCGGAGGCGCTTCTTGCCAAGATGAGTTTCAGGTTTTCAGCAACAAAATCTCACCGAGTTTGGTTGCCGGGATTGCATCGTGCTTAGCTGAGCTTGTGCTATGTTAAGGTGAGGTGAGATACTACGTTTTCATGAGGTTTCTTTTTCAGTTTGGAAATTTCAGAGTTCAAATGCTGGTCTATTCCCTCATTAATTGTCTGCCCCCTTCTTGGAAGTTGGAGTTTTGACCTTGGCTCCCTTTCTTCTCCTCACGCAAGTGTTTAAATGGGCTGTTGCAGTGACCAGTTGAAGTGACTCGACATGGCTCTGCAGAGCTAGGTGGGAGTAGCTCTTTTGCTTCTTGGAAGTTGAAGGCTGGCAGTTGGAGGTTTAATTGCTTCTGACTGTTGGCTTGGGCTCCTTTTTATTCTCCACGGGGCACTTGCTGGTACTTGCTGCATTGTTGGCTTGTTGCCCGGAGTGACTGGAATGCCGGATGCATTCTGGCAATCCTGGTGCAGGCATCTTTGAAAAGCCAGGTATCACTGCCTTTCTTCAAGATGTTCATCTCTGCTGCGCCAAAGCATATACTCCATTTCAAGATATATTTTTTTGCCTTTCTTCAAGGTTTTTCTCAACACAGACATGTTTTTTAATACATTTTCAAGACCGATATGAATGATTACCAGCATACGTAATCAGCAGCTTTGAGGTTTTCTCTCTCAATCGCCATTTGTATCTCTTGGAGCTTCTTTGCAAATGTAAGGTGTTTCCTCTGCCATGCGTCCTACTCATCCTTTTTACTCTAAAACTAAAATCTGAGTTGTTGTTTTTGGAGAAAAAAACCTGAGTTGTTGAATGTCAGCATATAAAAAGCATATTTACTTGCTTTGATTTGTTCGATCGTTTACTGGTGTTTCTACTTTCGCACCTGAGTCTACTTGCTGTCTCTCCTTGCTGCAGAAACATTCTGTGCATATTTACAGTTTTCAGTTCTGTACTATTTAAAAATTTCAATAGGAAGATTCTGTGCATATATATTTTTGGGGTTTGAAGGTAGAATAAACAAGAATGTGTGAAGAGTGACATAACACAAGAACAATCTCTACTCTCTAGGAGGGAGAAACTACCCCGTGAGACTGACATTTGAGTTTGATTTTTCATTGCTTTGTTGAATGTGCAACTGACATTAGCTGCAAATTTCAGTTCACGGGACTGGATTAGCAGCATCCCAGATGGAGAAACTTTGTGACTGTTGCAAGAGATATGCGGACCATTTGGATGAAAAGATGAAGTGTTTCCGCAGGCACATGGGTGCTGATTTTAGACATGGCATGGTAAGCCTGTTATGATTTCAGTGTCTCAAGTGTGCCAGATATCTTCTGTTCACATTTCAACATGCAGGGTTGGTTAGGTTTGTGATGGATAGTTGCCTACTACGTAGTTGGATAAACTTGATGGGATTTCAGTTGGTCTTAAACAGACAGAAAGAAGTGAATAGATCTCCTAAAAAAAAGTGAATAGATCCTGAACATCATTGATAGTGAGCAAAGTCTGTAGCTAAACTCATGGATTCCAGACAGAAAGAAGTGAATAGATTCTGAAGCTAATTGTGCCCTGTGCCATTGTGAATAGATTCTGTAGCTAAACTTATGGATTCTAGTCCAGCAGTTATTCCTGTAAGGCTGAAACATTGTAACAAAACTTCAAGCCTCAAGATAACAATTAAAATTGGAGTGGTGCTTTTTAATCCCGAAGCTTATTGTGCACTGTAACATTGTGAAATTTTTGTTAATATTAAATATTAGTCATGCCATCAAGCTCCATTTATCTTTTGTTCACAGTTAACATGCAGGGTTAGTTAGGTTTGTGCTGAATTGTTGCCTACTAGTATTTTTATTTTTTTTGACACTGATAGTTGCCTACTAGTACTACCTCTGTACCAAAATATAAGACGTTTTTGCAGCTTAATTTGAACTGTAAAAACATCTTATATTTTGGCACGGAGGGAGTAGTTGGTTGAACTAATGGCAGTTCTGGTGTTAAACAAATAGAAAGAAGTGAATAGATTCTGAACTCATTGCTAGTGGGCAAAATCTGTAGTTAAACTAATGGGTTCCAGTCCAGCAGTTATTATTCCTGTAAGGCTGAAACGTTGTGGCAAAAAAACTTCAAAGCTCAAGATGACGATCAACATTGTGTGTTTTCTAATTTCATGTTCATCGTGCATTGTGTCATCATGAAATTTTGGTTAATATTAATAATGTAATCAAGCTCCATTTATTAATCTATTTCCTGACTAGTCTATTAGAACATAGTTCTCACACTGCATCTATATCGTATTTTTCGCTGCACTCATCACTGTCGGAAACTATGAAATTGTTGTGTTTATACTTCATACCAAGTTACCAACATGTTTCCGTAATTTTTTCTTCAGATCATACCAAAGAAGTTCATAGATAATTTCGGAGGAAAGATCTCAAGAACCATCGAACTAGAATCTTCTAATGGTAATATGTATGCCTTTGAAGTTTCCAAGCGTATGGGTAATACGGTCATCCGCCGTGGATGGCAGGCATTTATAGATGAACATCACATAGAAGAGAATGATTCATTGCTGTTTCGTCACATTGAGAAATCCCGTTTTGAGGTTCTGGTCCTTGATTCTGATGATTGTGAAAAGGTGCTCTTCTGCCGTGGCATCAACATTGTTAGTAATGTTGAAGAAAGAGGTGTGGATTCTGTTAATATTTCAAATGGCTCCCATGATAATGCCACAAGATCATCAGGAAACAAAAGGTTTGCTACGTGTGGAAGGGGTAACTCAAGCCATCCTAGAAAAGCAGCGAGGACAGCCTTAAATTACTCCTCACCTGAGAATTCAGGTTGCCTTTTGATTCTCTTCTGCACTGACGTTCTCTCAGTTATCTGTTCACATTACATTTTATATTATAACTATATTGCCGTCGTTTTCACCGTTGAGATTATGTACAGGAGAAGACACTGAGAACGAAAATACAGACGCGATATACTCATCGTCTGAGGATTCAGGTTACATTCTGATCCTTTTCTGCATTAACATTACTTCCTGAATTATGTGTTCACAATAGAATTTATATTATATCCTATTGTCACCATTTTCACCATCGAGATTATGTACAGGAGAAGACACTGAGCCTGCAAATACAGACATAGAATACTCCTCATCTAGGGATTTAGGTTATATTTTGATTCTGTTCTGCATTAGCATTACTTTCTGAATTACGTGTTCAAAATACATTCTCTATTAGATTTTATTATTGACGTTTTCACTGTTGACATCTGTACAGAAGAAGGCACTGAGGACATTCCTTCGGAACACGAATCATCCTTTCAGCTAGATGATGGCCACACACCTTCACGGCAAGATTATGTCTTAGCTCGGGGAAGAACTCTATCCAGAGTACAGGATGAGAAAGTAACTACGCTTATCCAGGATGTTGGAGCTGAAATTCCTGTGTTCGTGGCTGTCATGAAGCCGAGCAATGTCAAGTCACAAACTTCTGCTCTTGTATGTTTTACTGTTCTCTTTTGCCGAAGTTGTCGTTCATAATGTTTATATGCTTAATTTTTAGATTTTTGCATGAGCATTTTAATCCATTGCATATTTGATATAATTGTGCTTTTATATTGATTGCGTGAAGAAAAAGGAAAGTGCGAATCACTGATAATTATTTGAATTCAGTAAAATGAAGACAGTTCTATTTCAGAAACTAAAATATATTGTACATTGTAGCATCTAGCCGGGAACATTGTGCATCTTTAAGTTAGATATGCATGAAATGCAGTTATCGAAGTTCTACAAGATAGATGTTTAAGTTATCATGTACAGGTAAGCAATGTGTTCAGATTGTCTTGTAAAGTTGGTAATTTGTTGGAAGTAGCATCACATTTTTTTCTGAGAGCATATATGCTCTAGGATATGCAGTCAACTTACTTGACAAATCATGTGCTTCAATGGAAAATTTCTGTGCAAATAGAACACTTTACATCAGGCTGGAGTTACTCTCTGTATGAACTGATCCTAGTCATATTTGTTGATCTGTCACTGATACTGTGCCGGCTGGAATTAGGTCATTCCCAAGGGCTATGCAGTTGAACACTTCCCACCTAAAAGTCAAACTGTGACACTGCAGCGCCCAGGCAAGAGCAAGAAGTGGCATCCCAGATTTCACATTAGGAAAGATAAACACGGGTCCATCCTTTGTGGGCCTGGTTGGTTCGACTTTGTTCGCGACACTTCGAGTACAGGTGGGAAATATCTGCATCTTTGAAAGAATGATGAAGAAGGGCACTGGGAGAACATTCTCATCACTTAGAGTACATCTACTAAGAAATCAATGCTGCATTCCGGTGGAAGCGGAACTGGTCCTAAAAGAGTAAGCTTAACTCATGGCAAAACAAGGGGGTTAATTCAGCTACCCCTAAAAGAGCACGCACAACTGATGGTAGAACTAGGGCAAAGGCAACTTCGACAGCCAGTGTTAGGAAAGAACCAGGTGATGGTACATCAAGATGCCCTCAGTAGGCTGAAACAAATTGGTGCACTTCCAGTTCTCTCCTTTCTGATTCGTTTTAGAAATGTTTCCAGGAGGAAATGCGCCTTCTTCGGTTCACAGCCATGGCCACGAAGCACGTCAGGGGCCTGTCGAGTCTAATAAATCCAGAGGGCCTCGGAAACGTCCCTACATAATATCATCCACTGCATGTCTGACCAGGGAGCAGGAGATGAATGTCGACAAGAGAGCTCGCTCCCTTCAGTCCGATGTTCCCATTTATGCGTCAGTAATGAACAAGAGCAGTGTTGGTGACAACAGCCTGTACACCATAGTAAGTCGATCGAGATCTATTCTTTGCACATTTCAGCTGCCAATGGGATGTGTTATTATTCATTGTATTCTTAAACCTGGTAAGATTTCAGCTAACCTGTTGTTTTAATGCAACATTTTGTGTAACAGACTATTTGCAGGAAGTATGCTGCTGAGTATCTACCAGCTGGAGCGCAGACTGTGACACTCCTGAGGGCAGAGAAGAGCAAGACATGGGAAGTCAAGGTGAACCCGAGGATTGGCGGCCTTGAAGATGCTCAGGGAGGTTGGCTGAGTTTGCCCACGACAACCATCTGAAACTCAAAGACATATGTCTGTTCCAGCTGATGACGGACCAGAGGAAGCTTACGATGATGGTCGACATCATTCGTCACAATGAGAAGCGTTAGTTTTAACTTCCCAGCACATGAGAGTGAATCTCGGGTGGCTGTTCTGCTGGTATTTTGTGTGTGCTTTTGGTAGTTCTGTAATCTGTAAACTCTGTGGTGGTGTGGCTACTTTCCAAACTAAGGGAGAAACCTATGTTTATGTTATGGAATTATTCAAGAGGCCTTCTGGTATTCAGGGAGTTATCTAATTTTAGGTTGAGTTATTGAATCAATCCAATATTGTTTTCTATGCACATTATCGCAAACTTCCGCTGTGTTTCTATCAAACATGAATAAATAATTCTTCATGAAACTATATGTAGTTTGATTCGATGGATTGGTTCCAGAGAGAGATAGCTACAGCAACTTTGAAGGTCCGAAGGATGAAGTGGAGGTCTGTTGGAATCCACATTCAGTCATTCCATAATCACTCTGCTTTAAAAAGGATCTGTCTAACTGTTTGTTTCCACAAGAACTGTAGAACAGGGCTTCTGACTGAACATAATACGGCATGGTAGAGAAGAATTATTTACCGTCAAGGCCAACCGTGCCTCTTCCCTGCCTTTCTCTTCAAGGCCCGCTTTGTATCTTAAATTCTCTCCGGTTATTTCTTGTACCGCCCCATCACCGCATCAGTTCTGCACATTGGCAAAGGTGGTGCGGCCACTGCTGTCACTATGATTATATGGTTGTAAAGTCTCCAGTGTTAACAAAGAAACAAGAAAAAGAAGTTACATATATTGTTTGTATTGTTACACACGGATAGGAGAATATGCAAAATATGAACACCTAACGAGGATTGAACAAATGCTGAATAAAACATGATTTAAAATAAGTCATGTGTGTATTGAAATGTCGATCTTACATAATAATTTAATATTTGAATCAGATATCTCAGTACAAATATGAAAAAATCAATAACTTTGGGTAAAACATTACTTATATGGATAATATTACTCATCAAGCCATGTAGAACAACTAGAGAAGCTGACATGCACAAAATATGTGTCTAACAGAAACTACTTAGCTCTATGAATATAATTCTGTTTCTTCCCTTTGGTAAACAAGGAAAGACTATTAAATACTTCCAAATATGAGCTAATATTTCCAATTCAGGTTTTCCACATATAACTCAAATATTTTCTTTTCCATGATTTTTATAAGTGTGATCACCGAGGAATTAACGAGTAGATTGGACCCGCACAAAAGGAGTTTCAAAATCACCTTGAAATGTTCAGTACCGTAAAACTGAAATGTCCTTAAACCAGTGGTATATGATCAAGAGATTATATACGGTTTGAGGATGAGAATCGCCTCAAATGTTGGGTCCTCATATAATGCACCATTTATAGGAAAGACTAGAAGATCTTAATCCTTTTCTCTTTTTTATTTCTGAAGGTATTGCTAATAATTCAGATTTGTTACAACCAGATGAACTATATGGTATGCCAAATATGGCAAAAGGGCCACATACCTTGAAGTAATATCATCATACTTGAGTCATTAAGCTTCCATGTTGCCCGTCAGGTTCACCAGAGCAATTTGATATAAAAGTAATACAAAATGGAAGAACTAGAGATTAATTCAGACAAATTTACTCACAGAGGCAATAAAGCTCTTGCACTAATCTAGCCTTATGGTGCAAGCAGCAAACGGCTACACAATGCAAGTTATTACACCACACGCAACCCACTATATACTTTGGTTAAGAAAATAATTCAGAAAAATAGAACTTGGAAGTTGCCTGTGATAGTTTATAAATCTACGTAGTAGGAAGATATTATATTATGTAGCCATTGCTTAATATAGCAAAACGCTTATACACTTCACATATATAAGGTCACCTAAACATTTAGGACAGAACTATAGATACATTTATCTTTTTGCATGCGGCGATGAATTTCGTAGTTTGCAGCATCAACCTTATGTTGCATCAAAGAACATATCAAGGAATAAACTAAAATAACTAAAAGCAGCTCAAAGCCTGTACGGGGACAAAATGAAGACATGACAATGCCAGTCCTTCTATTGCTACACTTGTACGCAGGATCAAGGACCAAACATCTTCTTGGGCAATGGCCGGCGCTCTAGGACTAGAACTGTCTTACCCTCAACCTGGGATGTCCACTGCCTTCTCCCCATCTATCTGTAACCCATGCCTCCTAGGAGGATTGTAACCATAGTTCTACCCTTTCAATGAAATGAAACGCAAAGGTCCTTTGTGTTTTCCCGGAAAAAAAATGAAGAGAAAATAGGAGAGAAATCAGGGATCATAGAAATATGAAGCTCGTAATTCTTTAGTCATATGAATATAACAGCGCAAATCGTGACTTAAGACATGTAAAAGACGGAAAATGTTGGACAACTTATGAAGGATTTCTGAATTCTGAAACCTCTCTAAGAATTTGGGGAGGTTTATTCCGATTTTGTTAGTAAAAATTAGGTATCCTGCATCAAAAAAGGTATGCAAAGATCAAGCCATTCCACTGCTTTTTCAATCTGAATTTAGAACTTTGCATGCACCTATATGTACTGCAATCATTAATTAGTTCATACATTTGACCGTGCATAAACTTTAAACAACAAAAAGAAAACTCCAACTCCAACAGAAAAGTGAAACATTTGCTTAGACAACATGGATTGACTAAAACAATTAGCATTTGCTTACAAAATAGAGAAGTGCCCTTGTCAACACACAGCATCATATAAAACACATGGCTACATACAGCCTAGTGCCTGGATAAGTTTCAATTAAAACATACAAAACATCAAATCATCACAGTTCACAATACTAGAGTAGATCGAACCTTAATGGCACCTCATGCAGCAATCAGTTAAAAATTGATCACTTCATAAATCCCACCAAGCCTGTCACTAGAGAAATCTTAATCGCAACCATCAGAAAATTGCAGGTCTCAAACAACTAATGCTTTGAAAATTCTAAATCTGAAAATACAGAAAATAAACATTATATAACCATGACCTACCAATTGACATTAATATAAATCTAATAAGGCAGTGGGTTTATCTAAAATATTGAGATAATCATATATGCCAGAATCACTAGCCAAGAAGCACATAGGCACTGCATCCCATCCCTCGCGGCTACAGCCGCTGCAGAGGTATGAAGGGCAGTTACTCGGGTGAAACAGTTACTGAGGAATAGGAAGGAGGAATAAAGTGAAAGATAACAGAGACGGTGGAGGCAATGCCAGTGCTGCAGAGGACACAAAACAGTAGCCTGATGTGAGTGCACATCACAACTCAGCTTAAGTAGATCAATTTATTTATCAAACAAGCGGATTACATCCTAACTTGTCGACTTGAACACATGAACCGGACTCTGTAACAGCCTAACAGAGCCCATCAATTGGTATAAACACATCGATAGACAACCATAGGAGGAACTCTTGCTACAAAAGTAGGAAAGATTCGACTAGATGACAACTAAGTAGAAGAACTCCGACTAGATGACAACTAAGTAGAAGAACTCCTCGCCATCCCCACCAATAAGCTACTCCTCTTCCCAGCCTTTGCCTTCCAGCTTATCCTGCTAGATGTTTCGGACTTGTAATCCGATTACTTCTGGTTGCCTCCTCAACACTCAGCAACATGAAGGCCATCGGTGAGTTTAATTTGGTTGTATGTGCTCCGACATTGACAGGAAAACAAAAGAAAGCAAGTCATTCATATGGCCTCAAAAAGACTCTGTAATAAACACAAGGACAGGGTAAAAGATTGAACCTTCTTCAGGCGATTTGGTCAGCACGACCAGGGGGATTTGGTTGATACGACTAGATGACTGTCCAGTAGACCAGCTCCTCGACAGTCGGCTCCTTTTCACCCCTTGCCGATCCAGGATTTCTTCTGCCACAACTGCCGGAGCTGTCTCCTGGTCACGGCTGTTCTGCGCCTCAGTCACGACGAGGCAGCCGCGGTGGAAGGAAGAGGGGGATGGGCCTCGCCGACGGCGGAGGGCGAGGCTGCGGTCCAGGATCGCCGACGACCAACCTGCAGCCTCGGAGTCGTCGGCGAGAAGGAGATCCCCGCAGCGATCTCTCTTCTTCCCGCCGGGGCCGCGCATCTGCGCCGGCTGGACGGGATCCACGAAGGTGAAAGACCCGTTCATGACGAGCATGGCGCTCGCGCCCCGCAGCGGGATCTCGACGGACGACATAGCGGCGGCTGTCGAAATCGATCGAAAACCTAGATCTGGCTTGGAGCAGCGAGAGCGCGGGAGGAAGGAGAGAATTGAGCCGAGGCAAAGACGGAGAAATCAAATTATCGATCTGGGCGACGGGTTAGGGTACGGCTTTATACTAGTATATCGAAAACAAGTCGAATACGCGTATTTTATACCGCAAACAAGTCGAATACATATCCTTTTACCGTAGGAAATTAGTTTTTTTTTAGCAAGTAAGAAATTGGTAAGTGCTCGGATGACCTGCGTCGCCAGCATCTTCGTAAGTGAAAACTTGTTTTTTTTAGAAATGTACGTTTTTTTAGCGATTTTAGAAATGTACGTGAAAACTTGTCGCGCTCGGGAGAGAGACGGGCTGGCAATATGGGCCGCTACTGGGCCGAGTTCTGTAACGTGCGCAAAAGGCACAAAAAATGGGGCCTACACTGTCACATAACAATTTCTGATAATTCTAAAAAAACATAAGAAATGGTAAAAGGATATGTATTCCCCGACGACATCCTGGTAAAATAGAATCTTGTGCTCCACGGTCTTCCTCCTCTTCCCCGTCCGATGGATTTGTCGGCGGCAAGAGGAGTGGGGACACGTCTGTTACGTTTTATTTTTCTTAGGTTTTTGCTTCCCCGGTGACATCGACGAGGTGGGTGGTGACGATGGCGTGTTGGGGTCTATTCGCTCACTCCCTACCTCGACGACATCCGATCCGACACCGGCGAATGGCTTGTGAGAGTTTGTGTCTTCAGATTTGTTGTTTCCTTCAGATCTTGGTAGTTATGTGTCTTTTGAGGAGAGGTTTTCGGCTGGTTGTTGGTGAGGTGAGTTCAACATCTTATTCTTTGTTGTTGCGTGGCTTGACCCTGTTCTCCAACCCTTTGAAGTGATGGGATGGATTGCAAACCTGTTTTACGTGGGGCGATGCTCCAGCCGATGTTGCTTCAGAGATTTACAATTCTCGTCTCAAGGAGTGAATGGCTATTGCGGTATTCAAAGCTTGGTATGACGATGGCGCTTGCAGGTGTCGCTTTCTTTGCAGTTGGATCAGTGCAATTTTTAATCACCGGCGGTCAATGTACAATCGGTGGAACGAGAAGACTAGTATGATTTTTTATGCATTTTTCAATGGTCATTCTACGTCCATTTGTTTATCCACTGTACTGGTCTTTCTGTTCCTTGATATTAATCCGATCTAAGATGCTATTGGGTATCTTTAATAAAAAAGAATCTTGTACTACCTCTGCTCCTAAACACAGGACATTTTTGCAGTTTAAATCAGAGGGTGTAATTCTAAAAGTAATATAATGATTCTTGTAACGTTAGAAAAAACACAACAACATCTATATCCATATATATATATACCAAATATTAAAGGGAGAATTGTTACTGCCAACCTTTTTTACATCTAGGTTTCGCACGTCGAGGTTTATCGTCCACCTCCTTCTCGTGCTATGAAAATCACTAGAAAAAAAACAATGACAAACTAGAGCAAAAGGGGGGATCCATACAATCCTCCAAGCAAACGGAAACGGTTTCACCAAGACTATGTCCCCAAAGCAAGCTTAACATAGTTTTCACCTGCACCGTATGCCCGATTCCCTACACATATACATATAGAAAGAGGGGCGGGTATCAATCTAGATATCACGTTGGAGACGATTGATGCGTGACGAGGAGTAGAGGATGACAGAGGAAGAGGCGCTTGAGGAGGGGGGAGATCAATCTAGATATCACTGCAGGAAAAATGATTGGTACCTAGTGAGGAGTAGAGTGTGGCGGAGGAGGATGAGGCGCTTGAGGAGGAAGGGAGATCAATCTATATATCATGGTAGGGGAGACGATCAGTGCCCGGTGAGGAGCAGAGGATGATAGAGTAGGAGGCGCCTATGGATGCCTCTGAGCTGTCTGCTATCGCCATCGCATTTACATCCCGATTCTCAAGGCCAAAATAAGTGTCTTTGAGGTGGTCGCGTCAGGACAAAGGCAACCGTAGTTCCAAATGCCGGACGAAAAACGCAAAGGTCATTGCCCCAACTAAAAGCTCGACAACTCCAGACAAAACACCGCCATGAAGGCAAAACAGTCGGTTCAAGGAAATGCTACCATGGTAGCCAAAACGCTACCATGGCACCCTCATCGACCGTAGGGACCAATTGGGGGGAAGGTCGCGTCATTTAATGTCTAGCTCGGATCGTGCATTTGGATCACAACTATGTGGGCCAACTGGACCAATGCTACTTAAGAACAAGCCAAGAGGATGGAGGGCGTCAAGTGGATCATGACAACGACTAGGCGGATTTTGCATTTCTTCTTTACCTTTAGTGCATAGTTGTATATGAGAGCGGCCATCCACCAGATTCGATCAAGTAAATGCAAAATAGAGGGAACTAGATCTTAACATCATGGTATCAGAGACCAGCCACTACCCTTCCATCGCCTCCACCACTACCAACGTTGGATACCCACCGTCGGAAACATGCCCGTGAAGCTTTGGTCGCATCCATGGACCGCGAAGCTCGTGCCTACCTCGACAAGATGAACTCCAACGCTGTAAACCATGCCAACAATTATGACAACATCCCCACTTCCATTCTAACGGCGATTTACATGCAGATGGCCCATATCGACTCGCTCACCGCATGAAAACCAGAGCCCAAAGCGCTCTTCACCAAGTCGGTGAAGGAAATGTGCCCTAGAGGCAATAATCAAGTTGTTATTTATATTTCCTTGTATCATGATAAATGTTTATTATTCATGCTAGAATTGTATTAATCGGAAACTTGGTACATGTGTGAATACATAGACAAACAGCCCTGGTGCTCTCGGCGCGGCATGGTCAACGTGGTCAAGGAATGGCTTCCATCGGACGTGGATCAGACGTGGAGAGGTCGACACCGGGTCCACGGCCGCAAAGAAGGAAGTGCCTCCTTATTAATTACGCAGAAAATAATGATTCCTCCACCGACACCGGGACCCACCGGACGGGCCATCAGATTTCGCGGAAAAAACATTTCCTCGATCGCCGGGACCCACCAGCTTCATCTTCGTGACGCAAGGAAGTGCGCCCGGCAAAAACGATTCGCCTCGACTTCGGGCCCCACCAGCTACACCTTCGCACGCAAGGAAGTGCGTCCGGCAAAAAGGATCTCGCCCGCCGGGACCCACTGCTACATCTTCGCACGCAAGGAAGTGCGTCCGCAAAAGACGATTCGCTTCGACCGCTGGGACCCACCACCTACATCTTCGCGACGCAAGGAAGTGCTCGACAAGAGGGACCCACCTCGTCAAGCATACGAAGCGTTGTCATTCTGGTCGTGAACGTACGCATATTACCGGGTCATTGTAGAGGCGCGCACGTGTCGTAGTAGAGGCGCGCACGTAGCATATACACGTATGTACAACGGCCAGGGTGCAAGAAAGAAAATACGGCCATGTATGTGTACATACGGGCGGGGTCTCGAACGCCTACCCGCAGACACGCACGGCCGTGGCTCGTGTACATGGCTGGGTCGGAACGGAGAAACGCGCTGCCGCTGTGTTCATGGGGAGGCAACGGAGTGCGTCGTGTTCATGGGGAGGCAACGAAATGTGTCGTGTTCATCGGGAGGCAACGGAACGCGTGGGAGCCAACCGGCTGGGTCGGAACGGAATGCGTGGTCGTGTTCATCGGGAGGGCTTGGACGGAACAGGCGATGGAAACGAGGCCTGGTGTACCACACAATGGAGGAAACAGACCTCCTATGTTCGGAACGGGGTCATGTTGATCGGGAGGGGTGTGGCATACCGCAAAACGAAGGAAACGGACCTCCTACGGTCGAAACAGGGGTCCTGTTGATCGGGAGGGGTGTGGCGCATCGCAAAAACGGATTTAAATGGACCTCCTACGGTCAAACGGAGGTCATGTTGATCGGGAGGGTGTGGCACACCGCAAAACGGATTTAAACGGACTTGTGTTGGAGCGCCACGGTCAAACGGGGTCCTGTTCATCGGGAGGGATGTGGCGATCGCAAAACGGGACTCCACGGGATACTGTTCATCTCCACCGTCGACCTCCTCCAGCCTCCACGGGCTACCGCCGACCTCCTCCAGCCTCCTCCACGGGCTCCTGCTCATCCAGCCTACACCGCGCTACTCCACCGGCCATCGCTCAACCACCCTCCGCCGCTCACTGCTCATCCAGCCTCCACACCACGGGTCCTATTCAACCACCCCTCCACGGGCACCCTCCACCGCTTCATCGCTCATCCAGCCCTCCACACCACGGGTCCTGCTCAACCACCCTCCACGGGCACCCTCCGCCGCTCATCGCTCATCCAGCCTCCACCACACCATGGGGTCCCGTTCATCCAGAGGCAAACGCCACCGCCACTTTTCATCCAAACCCCCGCAACACTCACCGCTCATCCCAGAGGCAAGATCGATCGGCTTCAGCTTAGCGCAGAGCGGCGAATCACCGATCGGGTTCGATTAACGTACCATCGATCGATCGCCGGGTTCAAGAACGCCAGAGTTCGCAGCGGCAATCACTCGGGTTCAGTTAGAGCCCAACGCCTCGCTCAGGTTCAGTTAGATACAACGCCTCGCACACACGCGTGTACGTGTATGAGAGAAACGCGCATCACTCGGCCCCCGACCTCCCATCGTAACCGGCAACTCCCCAAAATTTTCCTTCCCCTCGCTTCTACCACGGTTTTTTCCGTCATGGACGGTCCAAAGAATGTCATGCAGCTGCGTCTCCGCCCGCCTGTGACGAAAAGCCCATTTTCTGTCATGATTTTTTGTTATAGAAGTAGGAGCCCACCACATCTATGATGATACCGGTTTTGTCACAATTATCGTCATAGAAGTACCATATGTATGACAGAAAAAATTTCATTCGGCCCAAAATGTCACGGATGTGTCTTTTTTTTGTAGTGCATGTAATCACTCTCCCCATACCCTTCACTAGCAATGAGTGATTGTAGAGTAAGAAAAGATATATCTGACTCATATATACCCCTTTTCACAGGGTTTCTTCCTTCTAAATGAAACCATATCTCCCACTTCTAGTCACCAAATGCACAAATATGTGCTGATCAATTGAATTGAAATTGACAGAACTAGAGTTGCAATAAAGTTTACTAAACATGTTCAACAAACATAAACAAAGTCTCACTAAGTTGCCAGATTGAACAAAACATGTGCATTTAAGCAAGAGATTCTCCATACCTGCCACCCTTACAACATCCAGGCGCCGGCGATGACTTGGCGAGCGGTGCCTCCGGCTACTGAAACCCTGCCTGCGTCACGTAGTCGCTGCTCCCCAACTAGTTATCCACTTCAGAGAACGAGCCCACGGCGTCCAAACTTGTGCCACCGGCACCGTCGCCGCCGCCGACGTCTCCACCACCCATATCGCCGTTGTCGCCGCCGACGTCTCCGCCACCCATATCGCCGCCACCACCGTCTGGATTCACCGACGCCATGGCGGCCACCACCTAGGTCGACAGAGGATGAGGGAGAGGAGGAGAGAGTGAAGCGAGAGGGGAATGGATTGGATCAGGTCTTGACCTGGCTGACCGACAGCAGCCGTTTCCGACCGCGGACGCGTTGTTAACGGCCGTTAACGCGCGGCGGGCATCGGTTGGCCACCGTGGCACCTGAAACGTGGGACTGGCTGGTCAATTTGGTGCTTAGCGCGGGCGAAGCGGCCGGTTTCGACACTTGGTAGTTTTTTGCCATGGATTAGGCCAAATCTGGTAGTTTTCCTCACAAAATCGTAAAGTGGTAGTTTTACATCACGCTTCCGTGAAATGTGGTAGTTTTTGGTTAAATACTCAATTTTTTCCTTCTTCCTTCCTTTTTTCAGAACGCACCTCGTCAGAGAATCAACTCCATTATCTTTCTTTTTGGAAAAGGAGGTTAAGACCCCCGGCCTCTGCATCAATCGATGAATACGGCCATTATTCAACAAAGATATGATAAGAACATACATCAAGCCATCGGAAGCCACCACTCACATCTACAAACTCGATAATGTGGAGTGCTCTTACTCCCATATCTAAAACCGGTGTCATTGCCGATCCATCCACATAACGTATCGGAACCTACAGCCGATGCAGCAAACAGAAATCGTACATCACATGCACACGTTTTAGAAACTGCCATTATATATCTTACGGGGAAGGCATAGCGTCATTATCTATCTTAGGAGGAAGCCACGACTCCATTATCTATTTTAGGGATGAGGGGTGCAGGGAATCGCCGGAGTTGTTCATCAATGGTGCAGTGCTTAGAGGGATGGCCAGAGCGGCAGGCAACACGGTGGTGGATGAAGGGCGGGACGAGGAGACGGCGACAGCCGCTTGCCGCGGGGGGTGGGGTGTGGAGGCAGGCGGTTAGGCCTTGGTAAGCGAACGGGAGGAGGAGGAACCGTCGCGATGAAGGAGACGCAAGAACGTGGGAGGAAGAAGATGAACAACATGTGATCTATTTTGGGCTGTTGGATGAAGATCTGATGGTTTATACGAGAAGTGACTGATGCAACACATTTTTTTCAGATACTTACAAATAAACGCATACTCTCCTTGGCTCCCTGGAATGACTGGTCGCACTAAAGTCCAGGAAGAACGAGCCTCCGTTTCCGTTTGATCCATGAAAACATTTGCAATATAGCATATGTTAGTACTTGTTCAAATTGTCTCGTAGTATATCATCAACCATCAAGTTATAGTATTTGTTGGTCAAATTGTCTGTTTTTTTAGAAAAGGAGGAGGACCCCCGGCCTCTGCATCTGGACGATGCATGCAGCCACTTTATTAATTATTCACACAAGACCTTACAAAGTCATACAACAGTAAGACTAAAGCCACCGTCTAGGCAACATCTGTCGCTATTCCTATCCAGTTGATGAAGGGATGCCGATAGTCCGGGCCTAATACCAAATGCAGACCTCGTAGCCAAACCTAACATCTAAGACCCGAGGTCCCAACCAGACGCCGCCGGGTATGGGGCACCCACCGATCCGGCGACTCCTCAACCAGACGCTGCCGGGTATGAGGCCGCCGCAACCACCGCCACCAATCCGTCTTTCGGTTGTACTGCTGCATCTACCTTGCCCGGTCTAGCTATCATCGACGCCACCATGATGCCAGACAACGCCACCATCCCGCGCTCGTCCATCATCACACGCCCACTGGCGAGACCCCGCTGCTCCATGCCGCTGAGACCCGCCATTGTCGACGTGCCAGATGCCACGCCGCTCCATCACGAACACCACGTGTTGCCACTGGTCCCATCCCCTCCGCCTGCAGTTCCTCTAATCGAGCACCCAAATGCCCCAGGCAGTGCCTCCAAGAAGGGTACAACACACGCAGTGCCGCTCCGCCCAATCTAAGGAGATTTTGGGTTTTCACCCGGGCATGGGGTCAGGGTGGAGGGCAGGGACCTCGACGGCGCCTGCAAGGAGGAGAACGGTGACCCTGGTCATCGCCACTGTCGGGATGAACGAGTCATCCAGAGTTTTCTCCGGTCCGATGTCACCTCTACCAGCCCCAGCGAACGCACCGAGGCCGACGACCGCGATCGGAAGCCACCAAGTGCAGGGGAGAGAGCCTGCAGCGCGGAGGAGATCCACCGGCAACTCACCGCCCACGCGGTCAAGACGCCGTCCATCCACCCCCCGTGAACGTCGCCAGCCGAGGGCACCGTCGCCATGCCTAACGGGGCCGCCGCCCCAGGTCCAGGTTCCTCCACGATGGTCGGAGTGGCGAGATCCGGTACCACACAGCCGATGCCATCAGGATATCAGTTCTACTATGCTCATCGATAGACTGTCATGGTATCATTAATGTAGGCACAAGGGTGATTTAGTTAGTTGGAGTGGGTGTCTGGGTCCCCGCAGGAAGCAATTCCATTATTTTATGGATGGAGAGAAGCAATTTAGAAGGGGGGGGGGGGGTGTGGAGGGTAAGCGTTGGGGATTCCAGTTATGCAACATAACACCTGAGGAACGCGACACAAAGAAAACACATGATATAAGTACATGAGTTACTTGATCATATAGCTAATACTTGTGGGTGATATGGCTCATCCTCGTAGTAGAAAATAGCTATTAACGAATGTTAGTGGGGATTTTCTATAGTAACACATATTGATCGAGTGTGTTTAGTGGAGTATTATGTACTCCCGTAAACAAATATACAGAGAAAGTATTTTTTAAGACATGTTGAGTAAAAATGTTTTATGGTCACCCATATCAATTGATAAGTTCGATTAAGTTATCTGATGGGCATGCTAAGAGACTCTTTTGTTATGAGGTGGGCATAGTTGTAATGATCATACATGCTAGTAAAAAGCCTTCACATCGTAAGAGGTTGTATATCTGATGACTAAATAACTCATGAAAATGTTTTGACATCACAAACATGATTTGTACGTAAAAGAGGTACTATTTTAATATGTCCAATGCCCATGAATATGCTCATGTATTACATATAAGTTTACACCTAACTCATTAGTTGTTCCATAGTCCAAAGACAAACATGACGAGCGTGCTTTTATTTTTCTTACCCCGAATGCCAAAACAATTAAAATAATACGCCCTCCATTTAATTATACAAGGCCACTATGAAATATACGTTTTGCATCTATACAAGGCCACCAACAGTAATCGAGGCAAAATTAATGATATTTTCTCGTACTAGCAACCTGTTTAATAGTTGCATGCATGCAGTTATAATGACAGTCAGCTACTTCCTCCTCTCAATTTTCTTGCATGCATGTGGGCCAGTAAACGAAAAGGAAAGCTGACTTGCAAAGCAGGCATTAAATTTTACTTTGATACATGTAATTAAGTTTGTGGCCTTGTATATAAAAAATGGAGGAAGTACTATAAAAACAAACCATGTCCATTCACAAAAGGAACATGTCTATTGGATCGAAATAATTATTTTACAAACATTTTTAAAATACTCACCAAACACAATGAAATTAAATAAAACATCTAAATCCTTTGGGGAGGGAGGGGGTTGTGAATGCGTGGGATATCCATGTTTCCTAAGAAAACCTTTATTTTAGTGGCGAGGATTGGCCATTTACATCGAGCCAATCACACTCAGGGTAGATCTATTATGTCATGTTTACTTGATAGTGGGATGTGAAGTGTGTAATATAACTGTGTTTTTAAATATATATCCAAAATCCATGATCATGTAAAACAAAAGACAAAACATGCTCCTACAACAATGCTGGCAAATAATAAAGGTGGATTGTTGGAGGGTAGGCGGAAAATTATTGTTTGTACTCCCTTCGGTCCTTTTTACTTTGTGTATTAAACTTTTGTCAAGTCAAACTTTACAAAGTTTGACCAAATTTATATTAAAAAATATCAACATCTATAATACAAAATATATATACTATGAAACTACATTGCGCAATGGACCTAACAATATAGATTTCGCATTGTGAATGTTACTTTTTTCTATAAGCTTGGTCGAAGTAGAGATATTTTGACTTCGAATAAAACTTATATGCAGACTAAAAAAGACCGGAGGGAATATGTGTAACTCACTTGGACTATAGTGTACTACTCCATTCCATAATGTAAGACCTTTTTTTGACACTAGCAGGACATTTTTTGACATTATGGGACGGAGGGAGTGGCATTGTCCGAGAAAAACGAAGAAAAGTTGCATACACCAGCTCAAGATAATTGAGCTACCCTTTGGTTGAAGAAAACGGTAGTCGTTTCCTAAAAAAAAGAACAGAAAAACGGTAATCTTAACGTTGGGCGCAAAGCCTGGTCTCGCGATGGGCTTGCAGCCGTCGGATGGCCGGGAGGCCGAGCAGTGTGTGTCCGTGATAACGCCGTGATGTAGACACGGCCAACGTGCCTCGTGCAGCGGCCGTCGCGCCGTATCGCAGTCGCAGCCCGAGAGAAAATGAAAGGGAAGGGCTTCGACGCCGCTCCCTCGGCGGCGCCCTCGGGCGTCGGGCTTCGACGCCGCTCCCGTGCGACGGTTCTCTTTGCACCAACCTCCGCTACGTCGCCGTCGCCGTCGCCTCAGCTCCTGGATAGCGCGCCCCTGGCCATGGCCGAGGAGGATCTTACATGGATCCGGGAACGGGGCAGCGATCCGGCATCCGCACTTCAGTGGCGACCCCGTTGATGGAAGTGGGTTCGGTTGGAGGTTCTGTGTACCATTGTGAAACATGGGGAAGCTGCGGTTCATTGTACAATTACACGGAATTCGGAGGCGCTTCTTGCCAAGATGAGTTTCAGGTTTTCAGCAACAAAATCTCACCGAGTTTGGTTGCCGGGATTGCATCGTGCTTAGCTGAGCTTGTGCTATGTTAAGGTGAGGTGAGATACTACGTTTTCATGAGGTTTCTTTTTCAGTTTGGAAATTTCAGAGTTCAAATGCTGGTCTATTCCCTCATTAATTGTCTGCCCCCTTCTTGGAAGTTGGAGTTTTGACCTTGGCTCCCTTTCTTCTCCTCACGCAAGTGTTTAAATGGGCTGTTGCAGTGACCAGTTGAAGTGACTCGACATGGCTCTGCAGAGCTAGGTGGGAGTAGCTCTTTTGCTTCTTGGAAGTTGAAGGCTGGCAGTTGGAGGTTTAATTGCTTCTGACTGTTGGCTTGGGCTCCTTTTTATTCTCCACGGGGCACTTGCTGGTACTTGCTGCATTGTTGGCTTGTTGCCCGGAGTGACTGGAATGCCGGATGCATTCTGGCAATCCTGGTGCAGGCATCTTTGAAAAGCCAGGTATCACTGCCTTTCTTCAAGATGTTCATCTCTGCTGCGCCAAAGCATATACTCCATTTCAAGATATATTTTTTTGCCTTTCTTCAAGGTTTTTCTCAACACAGACATGATTTTTAATACATTTTCAAGACCGATATGAATGATTACCAGCATACGTAATCAGCAGCTTTGAGGTTTTCTCTCTCAATCGCCATTTGTATCTCTTGGAGCTTCTTTGCAAATGTAAGGTGTTTCCTCTGCCATGCGTCCTACTCATCCTTTTTACTCTAAAACTAAAATCTGAGTTGTTGTTTTTTGGAGAAAAAAAAACCCGAGTTGTTGAATGTCAGCATATAAAAAGCATATTTACTTGCTTTGATTTGTTCGATCGTTTACTGGTGTTTCTACTTTCGCACCTGAGTCTACTTGCTGTCTCTCCTTGCTGCAGAAACATTCTGTGCATATTTACAGTTTTCAGTTCTGTACTATTTAAAAAATTTCAATAGGAAGATTCTGTGCATATATATTTTTGGGGTTTGAAGGTAGAATAAACAAGAATGTGTGAAGAGTGACATAACACAAGAACAATCTCTACTCTCTAGGAGGGAGAAATTACCCCGTGAGACTGACATTTGAGTTTGATTTTTCATTGCTTTGTTGAATGTGCAACTGACATTAGCTGCAAATTTCAGTTCACGGGACTGGATTAGCAGCATCCCAGATGGAGAAACTTTGTGACTGTTGCAAGAGATATGCGGACCATTTGGATGAAAAGATGAAGTGTTTCCGCAGGCACATGGGTGCTGATTTTAGACATGGCATGGTAAGCCTGTTATGATTTCAGTGTCTCAAGTGTGCCAGATATCTTCTGTTCACATTTCAACATGCAGGGTTGGTTAGGTTTGTGATGGATAGTTGCCTACTACGTAGTTGGATAAACTTGATGGGATTTCAGTTGGTCTTAAACAGACAGAAAGAAGTGAATAGATCTCCTAAAAAAAGTGAATAGATCCTGAACATCATTGATAGTGAGCAAAGTCTGTAGCTAAACTCATGGATTCCAGACAGAAAGAAGTGAATAGATTCTGAAGCTAATTGTGCCCTGTGCCATTGTGAATAGATTCTGTAGCTAAACTTATGGATTCTAGTCCAGCAGTTATTCCTGTAAGGCTGAAACATTGTAACAAAACTTCAAGCCTCAAGATAACAATTAAAATTGGAGTGGTGCTTTTTAATCCCGAAGCTTATTGTGCACTGTAACATTGTGAAATTTTTGTTAATATTAAATATTAGTCATGCCATCAAGCTCCATTTATCTTTTGTTCACAGTTAACATGCAGGGTTAGTTAGGTTTGTGCTGAATTGTTGCCTACTAGTATTTTTATTTTTTGACACTGATAGTTGCCTCATTAGTACTACCTCTGTACCAAAATATAAGACGTTTTTGCAGCTTAATTTGAACTGTAAAAACATCTTATATTTTGGCACGGAGGGAGTAGTTGGTTGAACTAATGGCAGTTCTGGTGTTAAACAAGTAGAAAGAAGTGAATAGATTCTGAACTCATTGCTAGTGGGCAAAATCTGTAGTTAAACTAATGGGTTCCAGTCCAGCAGTTATTATTCCTGTAAGGCTGAAACGTTGTGGCAAAAAAACTTCAAAGCTCAAGATGACGATCAACATTGTGTGTTTTCTAATTTCATGTTCATCGTGCATTGTGTCATCATGAAATTTTGGTTAATATTAATAATGTAATCAAGCTCCATTTATTAATCTATTTCCTGACTAGTCTATTAGAACATAGTTCTCACACTGCATCTATATCGTATTTTCGCTGCACTCATCACTGTCGGAAACTATGAAATTGTTGTGTTTATACTTCATACCAAGTTACCAACATGTTTCCGTAATTTTTTCTTCAGATCATACCAAAGAAGTTCATAGATAATTTCGGAGGAAAGATCTCAAGAACCATCGAACTAGAATCTTCTAATGGTAATATGTATGCCTTTGAAGTTTCCAAGCGTATGGGTAATACGGTCATCCGCCGTGGATGGCAGGCATTTATAGATGAACATCACATAGAAGAGAATGATTCATTGCTGTTTCGTCACATTGAGAAATCCCGTTTTGAGGTTCTGGTCCTTGATTCTGATGATTGTGAAAAGGTGCTCTTCTGCCGTGGCATCAACATTGTTAGTAATGTTGAAGAAAGAGGTGTGGATTCTGTTAATATTTCAAATGGCTCCCATGATAATGCCACAAGATCATCAGGAAACAAAAGGTTTGCTACGTGTGGAAGGGGTAACTCAAGCCATCCTAGAAAAGCAGCGAGGACAGCCTTAAATTACTCCTCACCTGAGAATTCAGGTTGCCTTTTGATTCTCTTCTGCACTGACGTTCTCTCAGTTATCTGTTCACATTACATTTTATATTATAACTATATTGCCGTCGTTTTCACCGTTGAGATTATGTACAGGAGAAGACACTGAGAACGAAAATACAGACGCGATATACTCATCGTCTGAGGATTCAGGTTACATTCTGATCCTTTTCTGCATTAACATTACTTCCTGAATTATGTGTTCACAATAGAATTTATATTATATCCTATTGTCACCGTTTTCACCATCGAGATTATGTACAGGAGAAGACACTGAGCCTGCAAATACAGACATAGAATACTCCTCATCTAGGGATTTAGGTTATATTTTGATTCTGTTCTGCATTAGCATTACTTTCTGAATTACGTGTTCAAAATACATTCTCTATTAGATTTTATTATTGACGTTTTCACTGTTGACATCTGTACAGAAGAAGGCACTGAGGACATTCCTTCGAACACGAATCATCCTTTCAGCTAGATGATGGCCACACACCTTCACGGCAAGATTATGTCTTAGCTCGGGGAAGAACTCTATCCAGAGTACAGGATGAGAAAGTAACTACGCTTATCCAGGATGTTGGAGCTGAAATTCCTGTGTTCGTGGCTGTCATGAAGCCGAGCAATGTCAAGTCACAAACTTCTGCTCTTGTATGTTTTACTGTTCTCTTTTGCCGAAGTTGTCGTTCATAATGTTTATATGCTTAATTTTTAGATTTTTGCATGAGCATTTTAATCCATTGCATATTTGATATAATTGTGCTTTTATATTGATTGCGTGAAGAAAAAGGAAAGTGCGAATCACTGATAATTATTTGAATTCAGTAAAATGAAGACAGTTCTATTTCAGAAACTAAAATATATTGTACATTGTAGCATCTAGCCGGGGAACATTGTGCATCTTTAAGTTAGATATGCATGAAATGCAGTTATCGAAGTTCTACAAGATAGATGTTTAAGTTATCATGTACAGGTAAGCAATGTGTTCAGATTGTCTTGTAAAGTTGGTAATTTGTTGGAAGTAGCATCACATTTTTTTCTGAGAGCATATATGCTCTAGGATATGCAGTCAACTTACTTGACAAATCATGTATTTCAATGGAAAATTTCTGTGCAAATAGAACACTTTACATCAGGCTGGAGTTACTCTCTGTATGAACTGATCCTAGTCATATTTGTTGATCTGTCACTGATACTGTGCCGGCTGGAATTAGGTCATTCCCAAGGGCTATGCAGTTGAACACTTCCCACCTAAAAGTCAAACTGTGACACTGCAGCGCCCAGGCAAGAGCAAGAAGTGGCATCCCAGATTTCACATTAGGAAAGATAAACACGGGTCCATCCTTTGTGGGCCTGGTTGGTTCGACTTTGTTCGCGACACTCGAGTACAGGTGGGAAATATCTGCATCTTTGAAAGAATGATGAAGAAGGGCACTGGGAGAACATTCTCATCACTTAGAGTACATCTACTTCGCAAATCAATGCTGCATTCCGGTGGAAGCGGAACTGGTCCTAAAAGAGTAAGCTTAACTCATGGCAAAACAAGGGGGTTAATTCAGCTACCCCTAAAAGAGCACGCACAACTGATGGTAGAACTAGGGCAAAGGCAACTTCGACAGCCAGTGTTAGGAAAGAACCAGGTGATGGTACATCAAGATGCCCTCAGTAGGCTGAAACAAATTGGTGCACTTCCAGTTCTCTCCTTTCTGATTCGTTTTAGAAAATGTTTCCAGGAGGAAATGCGCCTTCTTCGGTTCACAGCCATGGCCACGAAGCACGTCAGGGGCCTGTCGAGTCTAATAAATCCAGAGGGCCTCGGAAACGTCCCTACATAATATCATCCACTGCATGTCTGACCAGGGAGCAGGAGATGAATGTCGACAAGAGAGCTCGCTCCCTTCAGTCCGATGTTCCCATTTATGCGTCAGTAATGAACAAGAGCAGTGTTGGTGACAACAGCCTGTACGCCATAGTAAGTCGATCGAGATCTATTCTTTGCACATTTCAGCTGCCAATGGGATGTGTTATTATTCATTGTATTCTTAAACCTGGTAAGATTTCAGCTAACCTGTTGTTTTAATGCAACATTTTGTGTAACAGACTATTTGCAGGAAGTATGCTGCTGAGTATCTACCAGCTGGAGCGCAGACTGTGACACTCCTGAGGGCAGAGAAGAGCAAGACATGGGAAGTCAAGGTGAACCCGAGGATTGGCGACGCGAAGATGCTCAGGGGAGGTTGGCGCGAGTTTGCCCACGACAACCATCTGAAACTCAAAGACATATGTCTGTTCCAGCTGATGACGGACCAGAGGAAGCTTACGATGATGGTCGACATCATTCGTCACAATGAGAAGCGTTAGTTTTAACTTCCCAGCACATGAGAGTGAATCTCGGGTGGCTGTTCTGCTGGTATTTTGTGTGTGCTTTTGGTAGTTCTGTAATCTGTAAACTCTGTGGTGGTGTGGCTACTTTCCAAACTAAGGGAGAAACCTATGTTTATGTTGCGGAATTATTCAAGAGGCCTTCTGGTATTCAGGGAGTTATCTAATTTTAGGTTGAGTTATTGAATCAATCCAATATTGTTTTCTATGCACATTATCGCAAACTTCCGCTGTGTTTCTATCAAACATGAATAAATAATTCTTCATGAAACTATATGTAGTTTGATTCGATGGATTGGTTCCGTAGAGAGATAGCTACAACAACTTTGAAGGTCCGAAGGATGAAGTGGAGGTCTGTTGGAATCCACATTCAGTCATTCCATAATCACTCTGCTTTAAAAAGGATCTGTCTAACTGTTTGTTTCCACAAGAACTGTAGAACAGGGCTTCTGACTGAACATAATACGACATGGTAGAGAAGAATTATTTACCGTCGGCATCAACCGGTGCCTCTTCCCTGCCTTTCTCTTCTGCGTCCGCTTTGTATCTTAAATTCTCTCCGGTTATTTCTTGTACCGCCCCATCACCGCATCAGTTCTGCACATTGGCAAAGGTGGTGCGGCCACTGCTGTCACTATGATTATATGGTTGTAAAGTCTCCAGTGTTAACAAAGAAACAAGAAAAAGAAGTTACATATATTGTTTGTATTGTTACACACGGATAGGAGAATATGCAAAATATGAACACCTAACGAGGATTGAACAAATGCTGAATAAAACATGATTTAAAATAAGTCATGTGTGTATTGAAATGTCGATCTTACATAATAATTTAATATTTGAATCAGATATCTCAGTACAAATATGAAAAATCAATAACTTTGGGTAAAACATTACTTATATGGATAATATTACTCATCAAGCCATGTAGAACAACTAGAGAAGCTGACATGCACAAAATATGTGTCTAACAGAAACTACTTAGCTCTATGAATATAATTCTGTTTCTTCCCTTTGGTAAACAAGGAAAGACTATTAAATACTTCCAAATGTGAGCTAATATTTCCAATTCAGGTTTTCCACATATAACTCAAATATTTTCTTTTCCATGATTTTTATAAGTGTGATCACCGAGGAATTAACGAGTAGATTGGACCCGCACAAAAGGAGTTTCAAAATCACCTTGAAATGTTCAGTACCGTAAAACTGAAATGTCCTTAAACCAGTGGTATATGATCAAGAGATTATATACGGTTTGAGGATGAGAATCGCCTCAAATGTTGGGTCCTCATATAATGCACCATTTATAGGAAAGACTAGAAGATCTTAATCCTTTTCTCTTTTTTATTTCTGAAGGTATTGCTAATAATTCAGATTTGTTACACCTCCTTCTCGTGCTATGAAAATCACTAGAAAAAAAACAATGACAAACTAGAGCAAAAGGGGGGATCCATACAATCCTCCAAGCAAACGGAAACGGTTTCACCAAGACTATGTCCCCAAAGCAAGCGAACATAGTTTTCACCCAGACCGTATGCCTGATTCCCTACACATATACATATAGAAAGAGGGGGCGGGTATCAATCTAGATATCACGTTGGAGACGATTGATGCGTGATGAGGAGTAGAGGATGACAGAGGAAGAGGCGCTTGAGGAGGGGGGAGATCAATCTAGATATCACTGCAGGAAAAATGATTGGTACCTAGTGAGGAGTAGAGTGTGGCGGAGGAGGATGAGGCGCTTGAGGAGGAAGGGAGATCAATCTATATATCATGGTAGGGGAGACGATCAGTGCCCGGTGAGGAGCAGAGGATGATAGAGTAGGAGGCGCCTATGGATGCCTCTGAGCTGTCTGCTATCGCCATCGACGACATCCCGGTTCTGCGTCAAAATAAGTGTGCTGAGGTGGTCGCGGCTGTGGACAAAGGCAACCGTAGTTCCAGCTGCCGGACGAACAACGCAGTGTCATTGTCCCAACTAAAAGCTCGACAACTCCAGACAAAAACACTGCCATGAAGGCAAAACAGTCGGTTCAAGGAAATGCTACCATGGTAGCCAAAAACGCTACCATGGCAACCTCATCGACCGTAGGGACCAATTGGGGGGAAGGTCGCGTCATTTAATGTCTAGCTCGGATCGTGCATTTGGATCACAACTATGTGGGCCAACTGGACCAATGCTACTTAAGAACAAGCCAAGAGGATGGAGGGCGTCAAGTGGATCATGACAACGACTAGGCGGATTTTGCATTTCTTCTTTTACCTTTAGTGCATAGTTGTATATGAGAGCGGCCATCCACTGTATTCGATCAAGTAAATGCAAAATAGAGGGAACTAGATCTTAACATCATGGTATCAGAGACCAGCCACTACCCTTCCATCGCCTCCACCACTACCAACGTTGGATACCGCCGTCGGAAACATGCCCGTGAAGCTTTGGTCGCATCCATGGACCGCGAGCTTCGTGCCTACCTCGACAAGATGAACTCCAACGCGGTCAACCATGCCAACAAGTAGGACAACATCCCCACTTCCATTCTCAAGGCACTTGACATGCAGATGGCCCAGATCGACTCGCTCACCGCATGAAAACCAGAGCCCAAAGCGCTCTTCACCAAGCTGGTGAAGGAAATGTGCCCTAGAGGCAATAATAAAGTTGTTATTTATATTTCCTTGTATCATGATAAATGTTTATTATTCATGCTAGAATTGTATTAATCGGAAACTTGGTACATGTGTGAATACATAGACAAACAGAGTGTCCCTAGTATGCCTCTACTTGACTAGCTCGTTAATCAAAGATGGTTAAGTTTCATAGCCATGGACATGTGTTGTCATTTGATGAACGGGATCACATAATTAGAGAATGATGTGATGGACAAGACCCGTTCGTTAGCTTAGCATAATGATTGTTTAGTTTTATTGCTATTGCTTTCTTCACGACTTATACATATTCCTCTGACTATGAGATTATGCAACCCCCAAATACCGGAGGAACACTCTGTGTGCTATCAAATGTCACAACGTAACTGGGTGACTATAAAGATGCTCTACAGGTGTCTCCGATGGTGTTTGTTGAGTTGGCATAGATCGAGATTAGGATTTGTCACTCCGAGTATCGGAGAGGTATCTCTGGGCCCTCTCGGTAATGCACATCACTATAAGCCTTGCAAGCAATGTGATTAATGAGTTAGTTACGAGATGATGCATTACGGAACGAGTAAAGAGACTTGCCGGTAACGAGATTGAATTAGGTATGATGATACCGACGATCGAATCTCGGGCAAGTAACATACCGATGACAAAGGGAATGATGTATGTTGTTATGTGGTTAGACCGATAAAGTTCGTAGAATATGTAGGAGCGAATATGAGCATCCAGGTTTCGCTATTAGTTATTGACCAGAGATGTGTCTCGGTCATGTCTACATAGTTCTCGAACCCATAGGGTCCGCACGCTTAACGTTCGATGACGGTTTATATTATGAGTTATGTGATTTGATGACCGAAGTTCGTTCGGAGTCCCGGATGAGATCACGGACATGACAAGGAGTTTTGAAATGGTAGAGAGGTAAAGATTCATATATTGGAAGGTTGCAATTGGACATCGTAATGGTTCTGAGTGGTTCGGGCATTTTTCTGGAGAACCGGGAGAGGTTACCGGAACCCCCCTGGGAGAAGTATTGGGCCTATTGGGCCTTATTGGAGGAGAGGAGAAAGGCCACGTGAGAGGCGCCCCCCTGCCCAAACTGAATTGGACTAGGGGAGGGGCCCGGCCCCCCTCTTTCATTCTCCCTCTCTCTCCCTTCCCCTTTTCCCTCTCCGGTGGAAGGAAGGATCAGAATCCTACTTGGACTGGGAATCCAAGTAGGACTCCCCCCTTATGGCGCGCCCCCTAGGCCGGCCACCTCCTCCTCCCCCATTTATATACGGAGGCGGGGGGGGCACCCCAAATACAGAACAAACATCTCTTAGCCATGTCCGGTACCCCCCTCCACAGTTTACCACCTCGGTCATATTGTCGTAGTGCTTAGGCGAAGCCCTGCGCCGGTAACTTCATCATCACCATCGCCATGCCGTCGTGCTGACGGAACTCTCCCTCGTTCTCAACTGGATCAAGAGCTCGAGGTACGTCATCGTGCTGAACGTGTGCAGAACACGGAGGTGCCGTACGTTCGATACTTGGATCGGTTGGATCGTGAAGACGTTCGACTACATCAACCGCGTTACTAAATGCTTCCACTTTCGGTCTATGAGGGTACATGGACACACTCTCCCCTCTCGTTGCTATGCATCTCCTAGATAGATCTTGCATGATCGTAGGAATTTTTTTGAAATACTGCGTTCCCCAACAGTGGCATCCGAGCCAGGTCTATGCGTAGATGTTATATGCATGAGTAGAACACAATGAGTTACGGCGATAATAGTCATACTGCTTACCACCAACGTCTTACTTTGATTCGGCGGTATTGTTGGATGAAGCGGCCCGGACCGACATTACATGACCGCGTTCATGAGACTGGTTCTACCGACGTGCTTTGCACACAGGTGGCTGGCGGAAGCAAAGACGGAGAAATCAAATTGTCGATCTGGGCGACGGGTATTTTATACCGGAAACAAGTCAAATACGCGTATTTTATACCAAAAACGTGATATGTATTTTATATAGCAAACAAGTCAAATATGTATTTTCTTACCGTAGGAAATTGGTAAGTGCTCGGATTTTTTTGCATGGTAATATGTGTCTCATTCGTATCATGAAGATCAAAGTACAAGTCACGTAAGGACCAACATGACAAAACTGAAAAGATAACAGAACATCTCTGAGCTTGACACCAACGCCCGTCACCTGCCTCCGGCACCATCATAGCAGCCACCGAAGAAAAGAATGACGAATCACCTCCTCACCCGAGCTCGATGTGACTCCATTGCTGATATACAGCTTTGCGGACCTCAAAGGTAGCTCACAAAAATTGAAGCCCTTGTCGTTGAACAAATCAGACTGGGGCAACACCCCAGACACGCCATCGAACTCCAGATCTGGCACCCCACCATGACTAAGACGCCGAAGGAGGAAACCACATCTGCCATTCACAAACCACGAACCCATCACACGTTCCATCTTCCAGATGTCGTCGATGCAGACCACAATCTGCATCCGCTCCTAGACTACCTCCCAAGCTCCACGCTGATGCTAGAGCAAACGATGTCGCAATGACGGAGCCTGAGGACAAAGGTCCACCACGAGGATGCCGTCGCCGCCACGCCATCCTTACCTAAATAGACTGGTTGCCAAATCAATCCCCAACCATAGGACTGATGACCTTGTCACGGAAGGATCCGAAGAATTTTTATTCAGCACTGTCATCGTCATCGCCAAAGCCAAGACGATGAACGGTCTAAAAATATAGACTACGAGAGAGTAAAAACGATCCACACACGTGGATCCGGCGACCCCCCTCACCACCGACGACCGAGGTCGTCGGCGGAGGGGAGTCGCCGGAGAACGGCGCTGGAAGATTGGACTGTCCTGGCAGCGGCTAGGGTTCCATCTGCCAGGAGCGAGAGACGGTACTGGTCGAGGCAATGTTGAACTAAGTGCTCAGATTTGTTATGTTTTTTGAGCAAAAGGCAATTCCTCGGATGACCCGCGTCATCAACATCTTCGTACGTGAAAACTTCTTTTTTTGAGAAAATCGTACGTGAAGAAGGTCCAGCCGCCCACACCGCACGATCACACTCCACCTGCTCGCGGCTGGCGCGCTCCGCCTCCAGCTTCTCCCTTAGCCTCGTCTCATACTCCAGATCCGGGGAGCGGCCCACCTTCGACGAGCCCTCACGGCCGCGCTTGCTACCGGATAGGGCCTCCGAGGAGCAAGCCCAAGATTTGTCCATAGAGAGGACGGCAGCGAAGGAGAACGAAAGTGGAGGAGGAGGTTTGGATCTAATGAGACAACGGATGCAGAAGGGATATGACGCACGTCAGATTGGGAAACTAGAAACCCTAGTTCAGGGCGAGGAGGCCCTTTCTGAGCCATATAAAGCCTCGCAGTCATGGGGCAACAGACTGGAGCGAAGTGGGCTGGCCAACATGAGGCCCACGTGACATGCTCGACCCAAGAGGAACCAGAGGAGGAAAATCTGAATCAGAGGACAGGCCCAAGTCCAGCACAACACTAGGCCCAATAGGCCCGAGGCCCGCAACCTGGCCCACCACCAAATCCCGCACCAGGGGAGCATCTGCTCCTAGGGTTTCCCCCACACCAAGCGGCGGCGCCGCCACCCTGTTGGCCATAGCAGGCGACCGGAAAGCATGGCCCATCACCCCAGCCTGACTGAATCCGGAGAAGACGGGAACAAATCCACCAGAGGAACATCAAAACACTCCGGAGGGAAGGTCGGGACCGACAGCCGGACGCACTTACCAGACCTATGACCACGACGACGAGCAACAGACCAACCAACCTCCATCGCAGGCGATGACAGCACACGACCATGGCCACCTGGCGCGAACTTCCTCACCTTAGGCGCCGGCAATAACCTAGAAGGAAGAGGCGGATCCACGAAGGAATCAGCGTCATCCTCCGACTCCGAGCAACATCCATTGAGCGCCCAGAATCGGTTGGCCGTGGGAGCGCCGCCAGTGCGCGGAGAGGAGGGGCCGTTGATGACCCACAAGTATAGGGGATCGATTATAGCTCTTTTCAATAAGTAAGAGTGTCGAACCCAACGAGGAGCAGAAGGAAATGACAAGTAGCTTTCAGTAAGGTAATGTCTGCAAGTGCTGAAATTGTAAGTAGTGGAGTAGTTTGATAGCAAGATATTTGTAACGAGCAAGTAACGATAGTAGTAACAAAGGTGCAACAAGGTAGTCCAATCCTTTTGAGGCAAAGGACAGGCCAAAACGGTCTCTTATGATAAGCAAAGTGTTCTTGAGGGTACATGGGAATTTCATCTAGTCACTTTCATCATGTTGATTCGATTTGTGTTCACTACTTTGATAATTTGATATGTGGGTGGACCGGTGCTTAGGTGCTATTCTTACTTGAACAAACCTCCTACTTATGATTAACCCTCCCGCAAGCATCCGCAACTACGAGAAAAATACTAAGAATAAGATCTAACCATAGCATTAAACTTTTGGATCCAATCGGTCCCTTATGGAATAGTGCATAAACTGGGGTTTAAGAGCATCTCCAGCCGTTTGCCCCCCCAGGAGGCATTTTTTCGCCTCCTGGGGGGCTGCCGGCGAGAAATTTGGACTGGGGGGGCCAAAATTTTCCACTCGTTGCCTCCCCACTAGCAGTGTTGGACTCCCACAAATGGAGCGGCATTTCGTCGAGCACCTTGACCGCGGCGGCGTCGACGACCTCCAGCCAGCGGAGGAGCGCGGGTGTCACCAAGGAGGTCGCCGGCGGCGCCAAGGCGGCCAAGCGGGCAGGGGGCGCGGCCAGAGGCGAGGCGGGGCGCGCAGGAAGAGGCAGCAACACCAGCGGCGCAAGCAACAGGCAGGGCCGCGGCCAGAGGCGAGGCGGGGTGCGCAGGAGGCAGCAGCAGCTCGCAAGTGCTCGCGGGGACATGGCAAGGCGGGCAGGGGGAGCGGCCAGGGGCGCACGACCGTGCGCGGGAGCGGAGCTCCGGCCATGGAGTCCGAAGCGCCGGCCGGGGATGAGCAGCGGCAACAGTGCGGGCAGCGCGGGTGCCGCAAGTCTGCACGGCGTGGCTCGGGCGCCGGGCGCAGCGTCGCGGACGTTGCCGTCGCCGCCGTCGCGCCCGCCTGCCGCCACGCGCTTCCAGAGGATGTGCGCCGGTGTGCCGCACCCGGCCAAGCCCGCCTATCTGAGGGACTCGACGACGGCGCAGATCTCGCACCTGCTGCGGACCTCAGCGGAGCTCGCCACGCGCGCACCCTCCTCCGCCCCGGCCACGCACGCGCGCTCCTCCTCTGCCCCGGCCACGCGCAGGCGGCGTCGGCCTCGGCCACGGCACCTACCACGCGCGTCCGTGCCGCTGCGCCCCACCACCGACGGGAGCGCCTCCATGGCCTCCGACATGGACGAGGCCTTCGACATGGACGAGTCCTCCGACATCGAGGAGGTCAAGGTTTGCAGCGGTGGCTACTCGGTCGACTCCTCGCCCCGCCACTGTGATGACGCCCCACGCCACCCCGCCGTGCCCCTGTACTGGTACGCCAATGTGCCCGCGGTGAGGAGGTAGAGGCTGGCCGGCGCGCGGCAAGGAGGCGGCTGCGACCAGCAGGGGGAGTGCCTGCGGGATCCTGCCGGAGACGCGGCGAGGTCTGTGGCGCGGTGGAGGCTGGCGGGGAGGGGGCGGAGAGGCGGCAAGCTCGGTGGCGTGCTGGAGCAGAGCTCTTCTTGCGAAGAGAGAGAGGAGCCAGATTCCTCTTGCATGCAGAAAAAGGGGGGAGAGAGGCTGGCTGGTGGGGTTTCACCATGCATAAAGTAGCGCCGGGCGTCTCAAGTGCCTCCCAGGGGGCTGGGTTTTGCTTGCGGTCGTCGGCGCTATTTTTGCTAAAATCCGGCACAAAACCAGCTCGTGGGGGCGTGATTGGGACCATTTTTTGACGCCGGTGCTACAAAAAACGCTTGGGGGTGTCTTGGGGAGCCTAGTGGAGATGCTCTAAGCTTCTGTCACTCTCGCAACCCATCATCTAATTGCTACTCCACAATGCATTCCCTTAGGCCCAAATATGGTGAAGTGTCATGTAGTCGATGTTCACATGACACCACTAAGGGAATCACAACATACATACTATCAAAATATCGAACACATATCAAGTTCACATGATTACTTGCAACATGATTTCTCCCGTGACATCAAGAACAAAAGTAACTACTCACAAATGATAAACATGCTCATGATGAGAGGGGTATTAAATAGCATATTGGATCTGAACATATAATCTCCACCAAATAAACCATATAGTAATCAACTACAAGATGTAGTCAACACTACTGGTCACCCACAAGTACCAATCTATAGTTCCGGTAACAAGATTGAACACAAGAGATGAACTAGGGTTTGAGATGAGATGGTGTTGTTGAAGATGTTGATGGAGATTGCCCTCCCCAAGATGGGAGAGTTGTTGGTGATGATGATGACGATGATTTCCCCTCCGGGAGGGAAGTTCCCCCGGCGGAATCGCTCCACCGGAGGGCAAAAGTGCTCCTTCCCAAGTTCCGCCTCAAGACGGCGGCGCTCCATCCCGAAATTCCTCTTCTTATTTTTTTTCTAGGTCAAAATGACTTATATACCAGAAGATGGACACCAGAGGTGGGCCGAGGAGGGCACAACCCACCAGGGCGCGCCTGGGCTCCCTGGCGCGCCCAGGGGGGTTGTGCCCACCGTGGGCCCCTCCGGTAGTTATCTCAACTGCAATGCGTGTCGATCCTAAACAAATGGTTTTAACCCCTTTCTACGATGGCATTTGGAACCGTCGCCTAGTGAATGACGGCGATAGTGGGGTCCTTCCCACACGACCGAGAAACCGTTGGGGATATGCCCTCCTGGCACACACGCTCGGCAAAATGAGGTCATGTGCGACCGGCGAGCGCTCAAATACGGAAATACATACATTAGAGCTAAAAAAATACAATTATACGGTGAAATTGTTCCCGGTCGCAAGTACGTCCCACACAGTCAGTCTCCGCTAAACGTTTCCGTTCGTATGTACATCCCACACAGTCGCTCCAAGGAAAACGTTTCCGTTCACATGTACATCACACACAATTTTTCTCGTTAAATTGTTTGTGTTATTGAATGTATCACACACGGTCCGTAGAAGAAACTGTGTGGCAAAGGCTGTCCATCACACACAGTTTTTATGTTGTAAACGTTTGCGCAAGGTGGCCTAACGCAAACAGTTTTCAAGAGAAAGTCGTGTGTGATTGTTCATTGATCCAACACGGTTTATTCCTAGAAACTGTGTGCGTTGCCTGTGAAGGAAATATGCCCTAGAGGCAATAATAAAGTTATTATTTATTTCCTTATATCATGATAAATGTTTATTATTCATGCTAGAATTGTATTAACCGAAAACATAATACTTGTGTGAATACATAGACAAACAGAGTGTCACTAGTATGCCTCTACTTGACTAGCTCGTTGATCAAAGATGGTTATGTTTCCTAGCCATTGACAAGAGTTGTCATTTGATTAACGGGATCACATCATTAGAAGAATGAAGTGATTGACTTGACCCATTCCGTTAGCTTAGCACTTGATCGTTTAGTATGTTGCTATTGTTTTCTTCATGACTTATACATGTTCCTATGACTATGAGATTATGCAACTCCCGTTTACCCGAGGAATGCTTTATGTGCTACCAAACGTCACAACGTAACTGCGTGATTATAAAGGTGCTCTACAGGTATCTCCGAAGGTACATGTTGGGTTGGCGTATTTCAAGATTAGGATTTGTCACTCCGATTGTCGAAGAGGTATCTCTGGGCCCACTCAGTAATGCACATCACTTAAGCCTTGCAAGCATTGCAGCTAATGAGTTAGTTGCAGGATGATGTATTACGGAACGAGTAAAGAGACTGCCGCTAACGAGATTGAACTAGGTATTGAGATACCGACGTTCGAATCTCGGGCAAGTAACTATCGATGACAAAGGGAACAACGTATGTTGTTATGCGGTCTGACCGATAAAGATCTTCGTAGAATATGTGGGAGCCAATATGAGCATCCAGGTTCCGCTATTGGTTATTGGCCGAAGACGTGTCTCGGTCATGTCTACATAGTTCTCGAACCCGTAGGGTCCGCACGCTTAAAGTCTCGATGACGGTTATATTATGAGTTTATGAGTTTTGATGTACCGATGGTTGTTCGGAGTCCCGGATGTGATCACGGACATGACGAGAAGTCTCGAAATGGTCGAGACATGAAGATTGATATATTGGAAGCCTATATTTGGATATCAGAAGTGTTCCGGGTGAAATCGGGATTTTACTGGAGTACCGAGGGGTTACCGGAACCCCCCGGGGGCTCAATGGGCCATAGTGGGCCTTTGTGGAGAAGAGGAGAGGCGGCCAGGGTAGGGCCGCGCGCCCCTCCCCCCTAGTCCGAATAGGACAAGGAGAGGGGGGGCGGCGCCCCCCTTTCCTTCCTCTCTCCCTCCTCTTTCCCCCTCCACTTCTAATCCAACAAGGAAAAGGGAGGGAGTCCTACTCCCGGTGGGAGTAGGACTCCTCCTAGCGCGCCCCTCCTGGCCGGCCTCACCTCCCCCCTTGCTCCTTTATATACGGGGGCAGGGGGCACCATAGAGACAACAATTGATTGTTTGATCTTTTAGCCGTGTGCGGTGCCCCCCTCCACCATAGTCCACCTCGATAATACTGTAGCGGTGCTTAGGCGAAGCCCTGCGTCGGTAGAACATCATCATCGTCACCACGCCGTCGTGCTGACGAAACTCTCCCTCAACACTCGGCTGGATCGGAGTTCGAGGGACGTCATCGGGCTGAACGTGTGCTGAACTCGGAGGTGCCGTGCATACGGTACTTGATCGGTCGGATCGTGAAGACGTACGACTACATCAACCGCGTTGTGCTAATGCTTCCGCTTTCGGTCTACGAGGGTACGTGGACAACACTCTCCCCTCTCATTGCTATGCATCACCATGATCTTGCGTGTGCATAGGATTTTTTTTGAAATTACTACGTTCCCCAACAGTAGCATCCGAGCCTGGTTTTATGCGTTGATGTTATATGCACAAGTAGAACACAAGTGAGTTGTGGGCAATATAAGTCATACTGCTTACCAGCATGTCATACTTTGGTTCGGCGGTATTGTTGGATGAAGCGGCCCGGGCCGACATTACGCGTACGCTTACGCGAGACTGGTTCTACCGACGTGCTTTGCACATAGGTGGCTGGCGGGTGTCAATTTCTCCAACTTTAGTTGAACCGAGTGTGGCTACGCCCGGTCCTTGCGAAGGTTAAAACAACACCAACTTGACAAACTATCGTTGTGGTTTTGATGCGAGGTAAGAACGGTTCTTGCTAAGCCCGTAGCAGCCACGTAAAACTTGAAACAACAAAGTAGAGGACGTCTAACTTGTTTTTGCAGGGCATGTTGTGATGTGATATGGTCAAGACATGATGCTAAATTGTATTGTATGAGATGATCATGTTTTGTAACCGAGTTATCGGCAACTGGCAGGAGCCATATGGTTGTCGCTTTATTGTATGCAATGCAATCGCCCTGTAATGCTTTACTTTATCACTAAGCGGTAGCGATAGTCGTAGAAGCATAAGATTGGCGATACGACAATGATGCTACGATGGAGATCAAGGTGTCGCGCCGGTTACGATGGTGATCATGATGGTGCTTCGGAGATGGAGATCACAAGCACAAGCTGATGATGGCCATATCATATCACTTATATTGATTGCATGTGATGTTTATCTTTTATGCATCTTATCTTGCTTTGATTGACGGTAGCATTATAAGATGATCTCTCACTAAATTTCAAGATAAAAGTGTTCTCCCTGAGTATGCACTATTGCCAAAGTTCGTCGTGCCCAGACACCACGTGATGATCTGGTGTGATAAGCTCTACGTCCATCTACAAGCAGGTGCAAGCCAGTTTTGCACACGCAGAATACTCAGGTTAAACTTGACGAGCCTAGCATATGCAGATATGGCCTCGGAACACTGAGACCGTAAGGTCGAGCGTGAATCATATAGTAGATATGATCAACATAGTGATGTTCACCATTGAAAGCTACCCCATTTCACGTGATGATCGGTTATGGTTTAGTTGATTTGGATCACGTGATCACTTAGAGGATTAGAGGGATGTCTATCTAAGTGGGAGTTCTTAAGTAATATGATTAATTGAACTTAAATTTATCATGAACTTAGTACTGATAGTATCTTGCTTGTCTATGTTGATTGTAGATAGATGGCCCGTGCTGTTGTTCCGTTGAATTTTAATGCGTTCCTTGAGAAAGCAAAGTTGAAAGATGATGGTAGCAATTACACGGACTGGGTCTGTAAGTTGAGGATTATCCTCATTGTTGCACAGAAAAATTACGTCCTGGAAGCACCGCTAGGTGCCAAAACTGCTGCAGGAGCAACACCATATGTTATGAACGTCTGGCAGAGCAAAGATGATGACTACTCGATAGTTCAGTGTGCCATGCTTTACGGCTTAGAACCGGGACTTCAACGACGTTTTGAATGTCATGGAGCATATGAGATGTTCCAGGAGTTGAAGTTAATATTTCAAGCAAATGCCCGGATTGAGAGATATGAAGTCTCCAATAAGTTCTCTGATTGCAAGATGGAGGAGAATAGTTCTATCGGTGAGCATATATTCAGAATGTGCAGGTATAATAATCACTTGATTCAACTGGGAGTTAATCTTCCAGATGATAGCGTCATTGACAGAATTCTTCAATCACTGCCACCAAGCTACAAGAGCTTCGTGATGAACTATAACATGCAAGGGATGGAGAAGACGATTCCCGAGCTGTTCGCAATGCTAAAGGCTGCGGAGGTAGAAATCAAGAAAGAGCATCAAGTGTTGATGGTTAATAAGACCACTAGTTTCAGTAAAAAGGGCAAAGGGAAGAAGAAGGGGAACTTCAAGAAGAACAACAAACAAGTTGCTGCTCAGGAGAAGAAACCCAAGTCTGGACCTAAGCACGAGATCGAGTGCTTCTCGCAAGCGTGACTGGTCACTAGAAGCGCAACTGCCCCAAGTATTTGGCGGATAAGAAGGATGGCAAGGTGAACAAAGGTATATGTGATATACATGTTATTGATGTGTACCTTACCAAAGCTCGCATGATAGCACTGGTATTTGATCTGGTTATGTTGCTAATATTTGCAACTCAAAGCAGGGGACTACAGATTAAGCGGACACTGGCTAAGGACGAGGTGGCGATGCGCGTGGGAAATGGTTCCAAAGTTGATGTGATCGCCGTCGGCACGCTACCTCTACATCTACCTTCGGGATTAATATTAGACCTAAATAATTGTTATTTGGTGCCAGTGTTGAGCATGAACATTATATCTGGATCTTGTTTGATGCGAGACGGTTATTCATTTAAATCAGAGAATAATGGTTGTTCTATTTATATGAGTAATATCTTTTATGGTCATGCACCCTTGAAGAGTGGTCTATTTTTGATGAATCTCGATAGTAGTAATACACATATTCATAATGTTGAAGCCAAAAGATGCAGAGTTGATAATGATAGTGAAACTTATTTGTGGCACTGCCGTTTGGGTCATATTGGTGTAAAACGCATGAAGAAACTCAATACTGATGGACTTTTGGAATCACTTGGTACTTGCGAACCATGCCTCATGGGCAAGATGACTAAAACACCGTTCTCCGGAACTATGGAGCGAGCAACTGATTTGTTGGAGATCATACATACTAATTTATGTGGTCCGATGAATGTTGAGGCTCGCGACGGGTATCGTTATTTTCGCACCTTCACAGATGATTTAAGCAGATATGGGTATATCTACTTAATGAAGCATAAGTCTGAAACGTTTGAAAAGTTCAAAGAATTTCAGAGTGAAGTTGAAAATCATCGTAACCAGAAAATAAAGTTTCTACGATCTGATCGTGGAGGAGAATTTTGAGTTCTGAGTTTGGTCTACATTTAAAACAATGCGGAATAGTTTCGCAACTCACGCCACCCGGAACACCACAGCGTAATGGTGTGTCCGAACATCGTAATCGTACTTTACTAGATATGGTGTGATCTATGATGTCTCTTATTGATTTACCGCTATCGTTTTGGGGTTATGCTTTAGAGACGGCTGCATTCACGTTAAATAGGGCACCATCAAAATCCGTTGAGACGACGCCTTATGGACTGTGGTTTGGCAGGAAACCAAAGTTGTCATTTCTTAAAGTTTGGGGCTGCGATGTTTATGTGAAAAAGCTTCAACCTGATAAGCTCGAACCCAAATCGGAAAAATGTGTCTTCATAGGATACCCAAAGGAAACTGTTGGGTACACCTTCTATCACATATCCGAAGGCAAGACATTGTTGCTAAGAATAGATCCTTTCTAGAGAAGGAGTTTCTCTCGAAAGAAGTGAGTGGGAGGAAAGTAGAACTTGATGAGGTAATCGTACCTGCTCCCTTATTGGAAAATAGTTCATCACAGAAACCGGTTCCTGTGACGTCTATACCAATTAGTGAGGAATTTAATGATGATGATCATGAAACTTCAGATCAAGTTGTTACTGAACCTTGTAGATCAACCAGAGTAAGATCCGCACCAGAGTGGTACGGTAATCCTGTTCTAGAAATCATGTTACTAGACCATGATGAACCTACGAACTATGAAGAAGCGATGGTGACCCCAGATTCCGCAAAACGGCTTGAAGCCATGAAATCTGAGATGGGATCCATGTATGATAACAAAGTGTGGACTTTGGTTGACTTGCCCGATGATCGGCAAGCCATTGAGAACAAATGGATCTTCAAGAAGAAGACTGACGCTGACGGTAATGTTACTGTCTATAAAGCTCGACTTGTTGCGAAAGGTTTTCGACAAGTTCAAGGTATTGACTACGATGAGACCTTCTCACCCGTAGCGATGCTTAAGTCTGTCCGAATCATGTTAGCAATTGCCGCATTTTATGATTATGAAATTTGGCAAATGGATGTAAAAACTGCATTCCTGAATGGATTTCTGGAAAAAGAGTTGTATATGATGCAACCAGAAGGTTTTGTTGATCCAAAGGAAGCTAACAAAGTGTGCAAGCTCTAGTGATCCATTTATGGACTGGTGCAAGCCTCTCGGAGTTGGAATAAATGCTTTGATAGTGTGATCAAAGCATTTGGTTTTATACAGACTTTTGGAGAAGCTTTGTATTTACAAGAAAGTGAGTGGGAGCTCTGTAGCATTTACGATATTATATGTGGATGACATATTTGTTGATTGGAAATGATATAGAATTTCTGGATAGCATAAAGGGATACTTGAATAAGAGTTTTTCAATGAAAGACCTCGGTGAAGCTGCTTATATATTGGGCATTAAGATCTATAGAGATAGATCAAGACGCTTAATTGGACTTTCACAAAGTACATACCTTGACAAAGTTTTGAAGAAGTTCAAAATGGATCAAGCAAAGAAAGGGTTCTTGCCTGTGTTACAAGGTGTGAAGTTGAGTAAGACTCAATGCCCGACCACTGCAGAAGATAGAGAGAAGATGAAAGATGTTTCCTATGCTTTAGCCATAGGCTCTATCATGTATGCAATGTTGTGTACCAGACCTGATGTGTGCCTTGCTATAAGTTTAGCAGGGAGGTACCAAAGTAATCCAGGAGTGGATCACCGGACAATGGACAAGAACATCCTGAAATACCTGAAAAGGACTAAGGATATGTGAGGGAGTCCTGGATTAGGGGGTGTCCGGATAGCCGAACTATCACTGTTGGCCGGACTCCTGGACTATGAAGATACAAGATTGAAGACTTCGTCCCGTGTCCGGATGGGACTTTCCTTGGCTTGGAAGGCAATCTTGGCGATACGGATATGTAGATCTCCTACCGTTGTAACCGACTCTGTGTAACCCTAACCCTATCCGGTGTCTATATAAACCGGAGGGTTTTAGTCCGTGGGGACGAACAACAATCATACCATAGGCTAGCTTCTAGGGTTTAGCCTCTACGATCTCGTGGTAGATCCACTCTTGTACTACCCATATCATCAATATTAATCAAGCAGGAGTAGGGTTTTACCTCCATCTAGAGGGCCCGAACCTGGGTAAAACCTCGTGTCCCTTGTCTCCTGTTACCATCCGCCTAGACGCACAGTTCGGGACCCCCTACCGGAGATCCGCCGGTTTTGACACCGACATTGGTGCTTTAATTGAGAGTTCCTCTGTGTCGTCATCCTTAGGCCCGATGGCTCCTTCGATCATCAACAACGACGCGGTCCAGGTGAGACTTTTCTCCCGGACAGATCTTCGTGATTCGGCAGCTTTGCTGCGGGCAATTCACTTGGCCATCCGGAGCAGAATCGAAAGCTACGCCCGCCATCGAGTCAGATTTGGGAGTTTGAACTACACGGCCGACATCCGCGGAGACTTCATCTTCGACGGATTCGAGCCACGCCAAGCGCTGCTGCATTGTCTCGATGGGCAAGATCTAGCTACTGCCGCGAACAGTGCTCGAGGTCGCACCGCGTCCGCTCCGACCCTTAGCTCGAGCCGACTCATGATCGAGGACGAGTGGCTGGACACCGCCTCGGGGGCTACGATCTCTACGACGATTGAGCCGAACTCCATCCATGTCCTTTGCAAAGACCATGACTCCAAGGTGCCGGACTCCTCTCCGGACTCCGAACCCTCCGCGCCCCTGCCAATCGAATCCAATTGGGCGCCGGTTATGGAGTTCATCGTCATGACATCTTTCAGCACTCGCCCTTTGGCAACATCCTGAATTCACTAAAGTCTCTCTCTTTATCGGAGAGCCTGGCGGACTACGGTCGGGAAGGTTGGGATGCGACGACGAAGAAATTCAACGCCCACCCACCACCCACTTTGTAGCCACTTGTAGATGATTTAACCGACATGCTCGACTTGACTCAAGACATCGGCGGTATGGACGGCGATCTTGGAGACGACCAAGAACCAGCGCCTACAGGGCACTGGAAGGCCACCTCGTCATACGACATATACATGGTGGACATCCCAAAAGATGGGAACAACGATGGAACAGCGGAGGATGACCCCTCCAAGAAATTGCGAAGCTAGTACTACGCGTACATAACTACGCTCTGGAGATACCATGGGCATAAGGGGAGGGGCACGACCACGGCACGCCCAGAATGCGGCTCAACCGCACCAGGGGCTCCCGATTGTGTCATTCTTTTTCTTTCTTCTTTTCTCTTACTTTCAGGACTCCGTTTTCCAGAAGCCCTGTCCGGCACTAGAATTGCCGAACTCACGATGCAACAGCCAGGGAAGCAGAAAGCTACGTCGAGTGTCCAGGTGGTCTCCACTACGAGCATTATACCTGTTTTATATACCATCCCGCAGCTTACCCCTGGAGGGGGACATGTTTAATAGTCCCATCCCTTGCTTATCGCACTATTTGTATCGTTCTGCTTTCATTGCAGTACCTTTTTGAATAAACAATACATAGCTTTTGCCTATTATTGCACTCCTTTCTTTATCTATATATATGTTCATTCATGACACGTTGCACCCGTACACTTTGGTATGGCCAATACACGAGGGCTTAAGTACCCCAAAAATATGGTGTGATAAGTCCGAACACTTTCACAAGTGCGGCACCCCGAACTAATAGCATTATATGCATCGGCTCCGAATCATGTCTTGGGTCAATAGTTGGGTTTGCCCGGCTCCCATGTTCTGGTACCTTACGTTCCGTTATATCGGCTAAGGTAGCGCTGGGAGAACCACTGTGATCGTGCCCCGGTTGAGCTGGGTTGAGCACCTCAGTGGAGAAAGTTAAAACTGACCGTCATGATAGGGCGAGAGCCGGTCGCTGTTCGAGAGGTTTTTTCAGGTCCCTAAAGACTTATGCCGCTTAGAGCGAGGAGGCGGCATTGTCCGGCCAAGGCGTGGATAGCGCCCCGAACTCGGTCTTCCGAATACTAGGGGATTCGCCGAAATTTAAAATTATAGAATTCTATGGCTAAGTGAGAGTGTTCAAGCACTATAGTCCGGTTGCCTTGTTTGTTGCATTGAGCGCCTCCCTCGAAGGACCCAAGAATGGGAACAAGAGCGCTCAAGTTTATCGAACACCCCAAAGACTTTCGTGGCATGGGGGCTGAAATAACGACTTGCCATCTCTCAAATTTGATAAACGGCCGCCTGAAGGTAATATTTTAAATTCTGGCGTTAACGCATATGAACAAGTTTTCAGCGTACAGGATAACAAATGCGAGTCTATTCAAAAATTACGTCTTTGGATCATTCACCCGCTATAAGGCGCGCACCCTTCAGGACGCCCTCATAGTACATTTCAGGCTTGCGATGCCCCTTGACCGGCGGTGGCCCGTCCGTCACAAGCTTCTCAGCATCCATCTTGCCCCAGTGCACTTTAGCACGGGCAAGGGCCCGACGGGCACCTTCAATGCAGAAGGAGCGCTTGATGACTTCAATCCATGGATAGGCATCCGCCAGCCGCGACTAGCTTTGAAGTAGCTCCTGTGCATGGCTTCCGTGAGGCCACGGCCGAACTATGAGGCCCTTCATGGCCTGTTCGGCGACCTTTAGGAGCTCGACCAGCTGCTTGACTGGTCGCTCGAGGCTGCCGGATGTCCGGCCTCGACATCTTGAGACCAGAACACCTTTTACGCCGAGCTCCCCTCCTCGGCGTGGTAGAACGGCGACATCGGACACACTCACGGGCAGATCTGCGAATGCTCCGGAGAGCTCCGGATTCGGGTAAGTAATAGATAATTCACTTTCACATGCTGGCTTTGCATAAAGAATGCCTTACCCGCCGCTATCTTCTTTAATGATTCAATTTCTGGAGGGCTTTTGGGCTTCGCCTTAGCGGCTGGCACTCTCAAGAGCCGAGGCGAGCTCGGACTCGAGTCTTGAGTCACGCTCCAAACTCTCGTGTTTTTCACGAGAGCACGAGCTCTTGCCGCACCTCCGCCACCCGCGCCTCCTGCTTCTCTCGCTCAGTGCGCTCATGACCGCTTTGCTTTCGGCTGTGGACACCGCTGCCTTCTGTGGTCGCCACCTCGTTTGTGGCCCCTACAATACCCACGTTAGTCCTGTCATTTTGCAACCAAATCCTTTCTATAAGGTATTACTTTAATAAGGTATTACTTACCTTCCTTGTCCTCGAGCTGCTTCTTGGCAAGGCCGAGCTCGTTCTCGGACCGCTCGAGGCTCGCTTCAATGCATTGACCTTCGCGATCGGTCTTGGCAGAGGTCAATGGCCTTTGCATTCCCATATTGACATACTTATGTTAGACTCCTGCGTATATCTTTTTAGATCCTCAGTCCGGCTTTTCTTTTCGAACACCAAACTAAGCATCAGGGGCTACTGTTTATGCGGTAACATTTTTTACATATTCTAAACTTACCTCAAAGCCTGTTAGAAGGCTGGTACAGGCTTCAATCAGCCCGCTCTTGGCGGACTGAACTTTCTGGATCACCACACTCATAACAGCGCGGTGCTCCTCGTCGATGGAAGCGCCGTTGAGCGCCTCCATCAAATTATCCGGTGCCTCGGTTGGGCCGGAGGTCACCGGCGTCATGATCTTGCCCTTCTTATGAAGGGGTCGCCCGCCGGACTCCGGAACCGCTGAAGGTTCCGGTATGGAGTCCGGCACAAGGCTGGACTTAAAGCCCTTAGGGGTTTTATCCCCTTTGCGCTTGGAGTCCGGGAGGTCGCCTTGTGGCGCCTCCAGCGCCACCTCCTCCTGGCTGGGCCCCTTTTGGGACTCGACCTCGGCGTCATCCGCGGAGGGAGGAGACGAGGCGGTCGGAAGTGAGGCACTATTCACATCCGACGGGTCCAGGGAGCCGCTCGACGAATCCTCGAGCCCATCTTTGGGCGGGCTGCATGGTTATATTCGGGTTAGAAAATGCCGTGCGACGAATGGAACGCCATGAGTTATTCTGGTGTCCGGACACTTACGATTTCGCCAGGGGCTTGGTCCTCGGTGCCCACCCCTCTTCGCCGTCGTCGGCATTGGCGGTGTAGTCCGGAGGGAGGGTCCTCCCCTTCTTGGACCCTCCGGCCTCCCCCGTTGGGGCGGCCTTCCTTTTCTTCTATCCCTCCGCTGGGAGAGAGGCCTCTTTTTCCTCCTCCTCGTCTTCGTGGGGGGAGTCCGCCTCGGAGTCATCGAACGATGAGTCCGACAACACCTGGCGCCGGGAGCTCCTTCGAGTTCCCGTGGCCTTCTTCTTGGCCTTCTTCTCCGGCACCACGCGAGGTGCGGGCAGCCCGTCAATCGGGCGTCCGCTGGGTCTTCCGGCAAGGGGCGGACGGTCAATCTGTTCGGACGTCTTGACCCGATCTGTCAAAGGTTAGGGAGTTTTAGATCCCGCATAGAGTCAAACTATGAAAAAAGAGTCCCATAAAGGGTAAAATAACTTACCTCGCTGGCTTGACGCTGCGAGCTGAATCCGCGATCTTCGGTGGCGGATGCGGAGCTTCAGCGCCCTTTGAACAAAGACCTTCCGGGCATCTTCGTGACGTAGTGTCGAAGAGCGGCTCAAGGTTCGGTGTTGTGCGGATCAAACTCCCACAAATTGAAGGCCCGGTGCTGGCATGGGAGAATCCAGTGGATGAGCATCACCTAGATTACGTTGACAAGCTTGAGATTCTTGTCCACCAGGTTTCGGACGCAGGTTTGGAGTCCGGACAGCTCTTCCGAATCACCCCACGTCAGGCCCGTCCCTTTCCATGATGTGAGCCGTGTGGGGAAGCCAGATCGAAATTCGGGGGCTGCCGCCCATTGAGAGTCGCACGGCTCGGTGATGTAGAACCACCCCGATTGCCACCCCTTTATGGTCTCCACAAAGGAGCCCTCGAGCCATAGGGCGTTGGCCATCCCGCTTGACATGGCACCTCCGCACTCCGGCTTGGCGGCCGCCCACTACCTTGGCTTGACATTGAAGGTCTTCAGCCATAAGCCGAAGTGGGGCTGGATGCAGAGGAAGGCCTCGCACACGACGATAAACGCCGAGATGTTGAGGATGAAATTCGGGGCTAGATCGTGGAAATCTAGACGTAGTAGAACATGAGCCCTCAGACGAATGGGTGAAGTGGAAACCCTAGTCCGCGGAGGAAGTGGGGGAGGAACACCACCCTCTCATGGGGCCTGGGGGTGGGGATGAGCTGCCCCTTGTTGGGGAGCCGACACGCGATGTCGCCGGACAAGTATCCGGCCTTCCGCAGCTTTTTGATGTGCCCCTCCGTGACGGAGGAGGCCATCCACTTGCCTCCCGCTCCGGACATGGTTGGAGAAGGTTGAGGTGGGATGTGCGGACTTGGACGCTAGAGCTCGAGTGCGCGGAAAGGGATGAGCAAAGGAGGAAGAAGGCGTAGGTTAAAAGGTGGATCCTTATCCCCTTATATGGACGGACGAAGCTATGCGTCCCCCGCCAGCCTAGTAAAACTCGCTTATCTCCCAAGCGCCGTAATCAATGGCGCGGTTGGGTTACCCACGTACGTATTGATGGGAATCCCGGAATAAGGGGGCACGATCTCTGCTCTGATAAGACGTGCCAAGGAAACAGCCTCGCTAAACGCGCTGAGGTGGAACAGTAAAAATGATTCGTATAAAGGACTGGCCATGGTGTGATGTCATGCTGTGAAATACGTCAGCAGATCTGTGCAAAGGTTATTCTCTCTATGGTGGTATGTGGAACTTGTTTTGCAGAGCCGGACACGATCCTTGTGTTCAAAATCTTCTATGAAGTATTCGGAGGAGGAACCTGCCTTGCAATGCCGAAGACAATATGTGCGCCGGACTCGTCGTCATTGAAGCCTGGTTCAGAGACTCTTGAGGGAGTCTGGATTAGGGGTGTCCGGATAGCGAACTATCACCGTTGGCGGACTCTGGACTATGAAGATACAAGATTGAAGACCCGTGTGCGGATGGGACTTTCCTTGGCGTGGAAGGCAATCTTGGCGATACGGATATGTAGATCTCCTACCGTTGTAACCGACTTGGTAACCCTAACCCTATCCGGTGTCTATATAAACCGGAGGGTTTTAGTCCGTAGGACGAACAACAATCATACCATAGGCTAGCTTCTAGGGTTTAGCCTCTATGATCTCGTGGTAGATCCACTCTTGTACTACCCATATCATCAATATTAATCAAGCAGGAGTAGGGTTTTACCTCCATCGAGAGGGCGAACACAGGTAAAAACATCGTGTCCCTTGTTTCCTGTTACCATCCACCTAGACGCACAGTTCGGGACCCCCTACCCGAGATCCGCCGGTTTTGACACCGACAATATGTTTCTCGTTTATGGAGGTGACAAAGAGCTCATCGTAAATGGTTATGTTGATGCAAGCTTTGACACTGATCCAGACGATTCTAAATCGCAAACCGGATACGTGTTTACATTGAATGGTGGAGCTGTCAGTTGGTGCAGTTCTAAACAAAGCGTCGTGGCGGGATCTACGTGTGAAGCGGAGTACATAGCTGCTTCGGAAGCAGCAAATAAAGGAGTCTAGATGAAGGAGTCCATATCCGATCTAGGTGTCATACCTAGTGCATCGGGTCCAATGAATATCTTTTGTGACAATACTGGTGCAATTGCCTTGGCAAAGGAATCCAGATTTCACAAGAGAACCAAGCACATCAAGAGACGCTTCAATTCCATCCGGGATCTAGTCCAGGTGGGAGACATAGAAATTTGCAAGATACATACGGATCTGAATGTAGGAGACCCATTGAGTAAGCCTCTTCCACAAGCAAAACATGATCATCACCAAGACTCCATGGGTGTTAGAATCATTACTATGTAATCTAGATTATTGACTCTAGTGCAAGTGGGAGACTGAAGGAAATATGCCCTAGAGGCAATAATAAATTTATTATTTATTTCCTTATATCATGATAAATGTTTATTATTCATGCTAGAATTGTATTAATCGGAAACATAATACTTGTGTGAATACATAGACAAACAGAGTGTCACTAGTATGCCTCTACTTGACTAGCTCGTTGATCAAAGATGGTTATGTTTCCTAGCCATTGACATCAGTTGTCATTTGATTAACAGGATCACATCATTAGAAGAATGATGTGATTGACTTGACCCATTTCGTTAGCTTAGCACTCGATCGTTTAGTATGTTGCTATTGCTTTCTTCATGACTTATACATGTTCCTATGTCTATGAGATTGTGCAACTCCCGTTTACCGGAGGAATGCTTTGTGTGCTACCAAACATCACAACGTAACTGGGTGATTATAAAGGTGCTCTACAGGTGTCTCCGAAGGTACATGTTGGGTTGGCGTATTTCAAGATTAGGATTTGTCACTCCGATTGTCAGAGAGGTATCTCTGGGCTCACTCGGTAATGCACATCACTTAAGCCTTGCAAGCATTACAGCTAATGAGTTAGTTGCGGGATGATGTATTACGGAACGAGTAAAGAGACTTGCCGGTAACGAGATTGAACTAGGTATTGAGATACCAACCATCGAATCTCGGGCAAGTAACATACCGATGACAAAGGGAACAATGTATGTTGTTATGCGGTCTGACCGATAAAGATCTTCATAGAATATGTGGGAGCCAATATGAGCATCCAGGTTCCGCTATTGGTTATTGGACGGAGACGTGTCTCGGTCATGTCTACATAGTTCTCGAACCCGTAGGGTCCGCACGCTTAATGTTTCGATGACGGTTATATTATGAGTTTATGAGTTTTGATGTACCGAAGGTTGTTCGGAGTACCGTATGTGATCACGGACATGACGAGGAGTCTCGAAATGGTTGAGACATGAAGATTGATATATTGGAAGCCTATATTTGGATATCGGAAGTGTTCCGGGTGAAATCGGGATTTGATCGAGTACCGAGGGTTACCGGAACCCCGGGGCTTAATGGGCCACATGGGCCTTTGTGGAGAAGAGGAGAGGCGGGCAGGGCCGCCCCTCCCCTAGTCCGAATAGGACAAGGAGAGGGGGCGGCGCCTCTTCCTTCTTCTCTCCTCCTCTTTCCCCCTCCACTCCTAATCCAACAAGGAAAGGGAGGGAGTCCTACTCCCGGTGGAGTAGGACTCCTCTGGCGCCCTCTGGCCGGCCGCACCTCCCCCTTGCTCATTTATATACGGGGGCATGGGGCACCCTAGAGACAACAATTGATCGTTTGATCTTTTAGCCGTGTGCGGTGCCCCCTTCCACCATAGTCCACCTCGATAATACTGTAGCGGTGCTTAGGCGAAGCCTGCGCCGGTAGAACATCATCATCGTCCACCACGCCGTCAGGTCGACGAAAGTCTCCCTCAACACTCGGCTGGATCGGAGTTTGAGCGGGCTGAACGTGTGCTGAACTCGGAGGTGTCGTGCGTTCGGTACTTGATCGGTCGGATCGTGAAGACGTACGACTACATCAACCGCGTTGTGCTAACGCTTCCGCTTTTGGTCTACGAGGGTACATGGACAACACTCTCCCCTCTCGTTGCTATCCATCACCATGATCTTGCGTGTGCGTAGGATTTTTCTTGAAATTACTACGTTCCCCAACAACCTGACGTCATCGCCCACGGTATTTTTTCAACAACCATTTGCAATAGCAAAAACCAATTAACAGGGTAATTCGCCATTAGCAAGCTAATTATCCAATTATTCATAATCCATTTATTAATATAATTGACATTTCATATTAAGCACACAATATATTTCATTTCCATATTAAGGAAGCAAAATTTCATAATTGAAATACATCAGAGTACAACATGATATAGCTTCAGCACTCAACTACCCCATTACACAACTACACCAGTAGCAAGTTCCACATGCAACATGTAGAACCTTTCGAAATTAGCATCATAGACGGTATATAGACAGATGCATCTCATCTGGAAAACTGCTGAAGCGGAAGGCGAATATTGAGCCTTCATTCATGTTGAAGGTCTTTGCAACTTTAGGCCAGTGCCTGTGGATGATTGACCATCCGTCCTTTGTCCTCTTCAAGAACACTTCAATTTTGAACCGTGGGTGTTGCATGAAAACCATCCTCGCCTCCTGACCATAGAGGTGGTTTGAGAGGTGATACGTCTCCAACGTATCTATAATTTTTGATTGCTCCATGCTATATTATCTATTGTTTTGGGCAATATTGGGCTTTATTATCCACTTTTATATTATTTTTGGGACTAACCTATTAACCGGAGGCCCAGCCCAGATTTGTTGTTTTATACCTATTTCAGTGTTTTGAAGAAAAGGAATATCAAACGGAGTCGAAACGGAACGAAATCAACTGGAGAAGTTATTTTTGGAAGGAAAGCCACCGGATAGACTTGGACTCTACGTCAGGAGATACGGGAGGTGCTCACGAGGGTGGGGGGCGCGCCCACCCCCTAGGGCGCGCCCCCTGCCTCGTGGGGCCCACATAGCTCCACCGACGTACCCCCTACACCCGTATATACCTACGTATCGAAAAACTTCCAGAACAGAAGATAGATCGGGAGTTCCGCCGCCGCAAGCCTCTGTAGACACCAAAAAACGATCGGGACCCTGTTCCGGCACCCTGCCGGAGGGGGGAACCCTCACCTGTGGCCATCTTCATCATCCCGGCGCTCTCCATGATGAGGAGGGAGTAGTTCACCCTCGGGGCTGAGGGTATGTACCAGTAGCTATGTGTTTGATCTCTCTCTCTCGTGTTCTCTCTATGGCACGATCTTGATGTATCACGAGATTTGCTATTATAGTTGGATCTTATGATGTTTCTCCCCCTCTACTCTCTTGTGATGAATTGAGTTTCCCTCTTGAAGTTATCTTATCGGATTGAGTCTTTACTTTGAGAACACTTGATGTATGTCTTGCCGTGTTTATCTGTGGTGACAATGGGATTTCACGTGCCACTTGATGTATGTTTTGGTGACCAACTTGCGGGTTCCGCCCATGAACCTATGCATAGGGGTTGGCACATGTTTTCTTGACTCTCCGGTAGAAACTCTGGGGCACTCTTTGAAGTACTTTTATGTTGGTTGGATGAATCTGAGATTGTGTGATGCATATCGTATAATCATGCCCACGGATACTTGAGGTGACAATGGAGTATCTAGGTGACATTAGGGTTTTGGTTGATTTGTGTCTTAAGGTGTTATTCTAGTATGAACTCTTTTATAGATCGATCCGAAAGAATAACTTTGAGGTGGTTTCCTACCCTACCATAATCTCTACGTTTTTTCTCCGCTATTAGTGGCTTTGGAGTGACTCTTTGTTGCATGTTGAGGGCTTGTTATATGATCTATCTATGTTATTATTGTTGAGAGAACTTGCACTAGTGAAAGTATGAACCCTAGGCCTTGTTTCCTACCATTGCAATACCGTTTACGCTCACTTTTACCACTTGTTACCTTGCTGTTTTTATATTTTCAGATTACAAAAAAACATTTATCTACTATCCATATTGCACGTGTATCACCATCTCTTCGCCGAACTAGTGCACCTATACAATTTACCATTGTATTGGGTGTGTTGGGGACACAAGAGACTCTTTGTTATTTGGTTGCAGGGTTGTTTGGGAGAGACCATCTTCATCCTACACCTCCCACGGATTGATAAACCTTAGGTCATCCACTTGAGGGAAATTTGCTATTGTCCTACAAACCTGTGCACTTGCAGGCCCAACAATGTCTACAAGAAGAAGGTTGTGTAGTAGACATCAAGCTCTTTTCTGGCGCCGTTGCCGGGGAGGTTAGTGCTTGAAGGTATATCTTTAGATCTTGCAATCGAATCTTTTTGTTTCTTGTTTTAGTACTAGTTTATTTCATAAAAGAAAACTATAAAAAATGGAATTAAGGATGCCTCATATGCTTCATCTTTTTAATGTCTTTCGTGAAAATGATGGGAAGGAAAATTTTGCTCAAGTACTAGAAGAAGAACTACATAGAATAATTGGCACAAAATATGTGAATGATGAGCATGATTGCAATGTTGTTAGTATGAATTCCTTGAATATCCATGATACTAATGATATGCAAAGCCACAAGCTTGGGGAAGCTATGTTTGATGAAGATGATATTTTTTGTCCCCCAAGCTTTGATGGGCAAAATTACTATGATGAAAGCATGCCTCCTATCTATGATGATTATTGTGATGACACGTCTGCTTTAAAGAATAATGATAACCATGAAACTTGTCTTCTTGATCTTAATTTTCAATCACATGATAGTTATTTTGTTGAGTTTGCTCCCACTATTGTTCATGAGAAGAATTTTGCTTATGTGGAGAGTAATAAAATTTCTATGCAAGTAGTTCATGAAAAAAATGCTTTAGGTGCTGGTTATATTGTTTAATTTATTCATGATGCTACTGAAAATTATTATGAGGGAGGAATATATGCTTGTAGGAATTGCAATAATGTCAAGTTTCCTCTCTATGTGTTGAAAATTTTGAAGCTATGCTTGTTTTACCTTCCTATGCTAGTTGATTATTGTTCCGATAAGTTGTTTGCTCACAAAATCCCTATGCATAGGAAGTGGGTTAGGCTTAAATGTGCTTGCCATATGCTTCATGATGCTCTCTTTATGTTTCAGTTCTTATCTTTTATGTGAGCATGATTGAAATCATCATGCCTAGCTAGGGGCATTAAACGATAGCGCTTGTTGGGAGGCAACCCAATTTTATTTTAGTTTCTTGCTTTTTGGTTCTGTTTAGTAATAAATAATCTATATAGCCTCTGGTTAGATGTGGTTTTATATTTTAATTAGTGTTTGTGCCAAGTAGAACCTTTGGGAAGACTTGGGTGAAGTCTTTATGATCATGCTGTAAAAAAACAGAAACTTTAGCGCTCACGAGATTAGCTATAACTTTTTAACTTTTACTGGAGAGTGCTATTTAATTGATTCTTTTTGCAGATGATTACTAGTAAAATTCCGCAGGTCCAGAAATTTATTTTAGGATTCTTAGAGTTCCAGAAGTTTGCGTTAGTTACAGATTACTACAGACTGTTCTGTTTTTGACAAATTCTGTTTTTCGCGTGTTGTTTGCTTATTTTGATGCATTTATGGCTAGTAAAATAGTTTATAAACCATAGAGAAGTAAGAATACAGTAGGTTTAACACCAATATAAATAAAGAATGAGTTCATTACAGTACCTTGAAGTGGTGTTTTGTTTTCTTTCGCTAACGGAGCTCACGAGTTTTCTGTTAAGTTTTGTGTTGTGAAGTTTTCAAGTTTTGGGTAGAGATTCGATGGACTATGGAATAAGGAGTGGAAAGAGCCTAAGCTTGGGGATACCCAAGGCACCCCAAGGTAATATTCAAGGACAACCAAGAGCCTAAGCTTGGGGATGCCGGATGGCATCCCTCTTTCGTCTTCGTTCATCGGTAACTTTACTTGGAGCTATATTTTTATTCACCACATGATATGTGTTTTGCTTGGAGCGTCATTTTCTCTTGTTAGTTTTTGCTTTCTGTTATTTAGAATAATGTTTTACATCTTTAGTTTCAATAAAAAAAGTCAAGGATAGCCTTTGCCATGCTTATTTTGCTAGTATACATGTTGCTGTTTCAAAACAGAAAGTTTACCGCTGTTGCAAAAATTCCTCAGAAAAGTCAGAGCATGATATAATGTTGAAACGTTTTGAATATAAAGCTCTGATAAATTTATTACAGTGGGAATTTTCTCTCATAATTTTTGGAGTTAGGGAAGTATGGTGAATCTTGCATTCTTTACAGACTGTACTGTTTTGACATATTGCTGTTATGGTTGCATTGTTTGCATAAGTTTGCTTGTTTAATGATTCTATTTAAGGATAGGAGTATTAAATATGCAGAGGCATTTAGTATTCAATGTTTAATAATAATTTTAAGTGATTTGTTACAGTAGAAAGTGATAAGGTTTTGCATTGGTTTATACTAACCTATCTCACGAGTTTTTGTTGAGTTTGTTGTGGATGAAGCTTTTGATAAAAAGAGAAACCGTGATATGAGAGGAATTAAGGAGACACAAAAGTTCAAGCTTGGGGATGCCCAAGGCACCCCAAGATAATATTTCAAGAAGTCTCAAGCGTCTAAGCTTGGGGATGCCCCGGTAGGCATCCCACCTTTCTTCTTCAACAACTATCGGTTAGTATCGGTTGAGCCTAAGTTTTTGCTTCTTCACATGAGTTGTGCTATCCTTGCAATGTCATTTTATTTTCTTTAGCTTTGCTTTCTGTTTGAATAAAGTACCAAGATCTGAAATTATTAAATGGGAGAGTCTTCATATAGTTTCATAATTATTCGATTACTCAATGATCTTCACTTATATCTTTTGGAGTAGTTTGTTGTTTGCTCTAGTGCTTCACTTATATCTTTTAGAGCATGGTGGTAGTTTTATTTTGAAGAAATAGATGAACTCTCATGCTTCACCTATATTATTTTGAGAGTCTTAAATAGCATGGTAATTTGCTTAAAAAAATTCTAATGTGCTAAGCATACAAGATTTGTAAGAATTCTTATGAGTGTGTTGAATACTAAGAAAAGTTTGATGCTTGATAATTGTTTTGAGATATGGAGGTGATAATATGAAAGTCGTGCTAGTTGAGTAGTTGTGAATTTGAGAAATACTTGTGTTGAAGTTTGTGATTCCCGTAGCATGCCATATGGTGAACCGTTATGTGATGAAGTCGAAGCATGATTTATTTATTGATTGTCTTCCTTATGAGTGGCGGTCAGGGACGAGCGATGGTCTTTTCCTACCAATCTATCCCCCTAGGAGCATGCGCGTAATACTTTGCTTTGATAACTTGTAGATTTTTGCAATAAGTATATAGGTCTTTTGACTAATGTTGAGTCCATGGATTATACACACTTTTACCTTTCCACTATTGCTAGCCTCTCTAATACCGCTCACTTTTCGCCGGTATCATACACCCACCATATATCTTCCTCAAAACAGCCACCATACCTACCTATCATGGCATTTCCATAGCCATTCCGAGATATATTGCCATGCAACATACCACCGTTCTGTTTATTATGACACACTCCATCATTGTCATATTGCTTAGCATGATCATGTAGTTGACATCGTATTTGTGGCAAAGCCACCGTTCATAATTCTTTCATACATGTCACTCTTGATTCATTGCACATCCGGGTACACCGCCGGAGGCATTCATATAGACTCATATTTTGTTCTAAGTATCAAGTTGTAATTTTTGAGTTGTAAGTAAATAAAAGTGTGATGATCTTCATTATTAGAGCATTGTCCCAGTGAGGAAAGGATGATGGAGACTATGATTCCCCACAAGTCGGGATGAGACTCAGGACAAAAATAAAAAAAAAGAAAAAAGACGCCATAAAAAAAAGATAAAAGTCCCAAATAAAAAAATAAAAAAATAAAAAAATGAGAGAAAAAGAGAGAAGGGGCAATGCTACTATCCTTTTACCACACTTGTGCTTCAAAGTAGCACCATGATCTTCATGATAGAGAGTCTCTTATGTGGTCACTTTCATATACTAGTGGGAATTTTCATTATAGAACTTGGCTTGTATATTCCAATGATGGGCTTCCTCAAATTGCCCTAGGTCTTCGTGAGCAAGCGAGTTTGATGCACACCCACTTAGTTTCTTTTGTTGAACTTTCACATACTTATAGCTCTAGTGCATCCGTTGCATGGCAATCCCTACTCACTCACATTGATATCTATTGATGGGCATCTCCATAGCCCTTTGATACGCCTAGTTGATGTGAGACTATCTTCCCCTCTTTTTGTCTTCTCCACAACCACCATTCTATTCCACCTATGGTGCTATGTCCATGGCTCACGCTCATGTATTGCGTGAAGATTGAAAAAGTTTTGAGAATGTCAAAGGTATGAAACAATTGCTTGGCTTGTCATCGGGGTTGTGCATGATTTAAATATTTTGTGTGGGGAAGATGGAGCATAGCCAGACTATATGATTTTGTAGGGATAACTTTCTTTGGCCATGTTATTTTGAGAAGACATAATTGCTTAGTTAGTATGTTTGAAGTGTTATTATTTTTATCTCAATATGAACTTTTATCTTGAATCTTTCGGATCTGAATATTCATACCACAATTAAGAAGATTTACATCAAAATTATGCCAAGTAGCACTCCGCATCAAAAATTCTTTTTTATCATTTACCTACTCGAGAATGAGGAATTAAGCTTGGGGATGCTTGATACGTCTCCAACGTATCTATAATTTTTGATTGCTCCATGCTATATTATCTATTGTTTTGGGCAATATTGGGCTTTATTATCCACTTTTATATTATTTTTGGGACTAACCTATTAACCGGAGGCCCAGGCAGATTTGCTTGTTTTATACCTATTTGATGTTTTGAAGAAAAGGAATATCAAGCGGAGTCGAAGCAGGCAAAATCAATCGGAGAAGTTATTTTTGGAAGGAAAGCCACCGGATAGACTTGGACTCTACGTCAGGAGATACGGGAGGTGCTCACGAGGGTGGGGGGCTCGCCCACCCCCCTAGGGCGCGCCCCCTGCCTCGTGGGGCCCCCGTAGCTCCACCGACGTACCCCTGCACCCATATATACCTACGTATCGAAAAACTTCCAGAACAGAAGATAGATCGGGAGTTCCACCACCGCAAGCCTCTGTAGCCACCAAAAACCAATCGGGACCCTGTTCAGGCACCCTGCCAGAGGGGGGAACCCTCAACTGTGGCCATCTTCATCATCCCGGCGCTCTCCATGATGAGGAGGGAGTAGTTCACCCTCGGGGCTCAGGGTATGTACCAGTAGCTATGTGTTTGATCTCTCTCTCTCGTGTTCTCTCTATGGCACGATCTTGATGTATCGCGAGCTTTGCTATTATAGTTGGATCTTATAATGTTTCTCCCCCTCTACTCTCTTGTGATGAATTGAGTTTCCCTCTTAAAGTTATTTTATCGGATTGAGTCTTTACTTTGAGAACACTTGATGTATGTCTTGCCGTGTTTATCTGTGGTGACAATGGGATTTCATGTGCCACTTGATGTATGTTTTGGTGACCAACTTGCGGGTTCCGCCCATGAACCTATGCATAGGGGTTGGAACACGTTTTCTTGACTCTTTGGTAGAAACTTTGGGGCACTCTTTGAAGTACTTTTATGTTGGTTGGATGAATCTGAGATTGTGTGATGCATATCGTATAATCATGCCCACGGATACTTGAGGTGACAATGGAGTATCTAGGTGACCTTAGGGTTTTGGTTGATTTGATTCTTAAGGTGTTATTCTAGTACGAACTCTTTTATAGATCAATCCGAAAGAATAACTTTGAGGTGGTTTTGTACCCTACCATAATCTCTACGTTTGTTCTCCGCTATTAGTGGCTTTGGAGTGACTCTTTGTTTCATGTTGAGGGCTTGTTATATGATCTATCTATGTTATTATTGTTGAGAGAACTTGCACTAGTGAAAGTATGAACCCTAGGCCTTGTTTCCTACCATTGCAATACCGTTTACGCTCACTTTTACCACTTGTTACCTTGCTGTTTTTATATTTTCAGATTACAAAAAAACCTTTATCTACTATCCATATTGCACTTGTATCACCATCTCTTCGCCGAACTAGTGCACCTACACAATTTACCATTGTATTGGGTGTGTTGGGGACACAAGAGACTCTGTGTTATTTGGTTGCAGGGGTTGTTTGAGAGAGACCATCTTCATCCTACGCCTCCCACGGATTGATAAACCTTAGGTCATCCACTTGAGGGAAATTTGCTACTGTCCTACAAATCTGTGCACTTGCAGGCCCAACAACGTCTACAAGAAGAAGGTTGTGTAGTAGACATCAAGAGGTAATCATCAGTGAACTACTTTGGGAAGGCCTGAAAACAAGGATGTGCGTAAATATCTTCTCTATATTGGAAATGGGGCAAAGGAATAAAAAAGGCAAGGTATAATAGTTAGTACCATCTTGTGGTGAACTGATGTCTTTTTCATTGTGCAGACAAAGATCTTGCTGTTTTTTTGTCGCTAATTTCTTTATCCTAACAATCTTTCTGAGTTTCTTGATTTGATTGATATTCATGGTGAACTCATTTCCCCATACGCAAAAAGGGTCGAACAGTGGGTCAAAACCTCTGACAGCAGGACCTACATGTGCAAGACCAAATTGTTAAAAGCCAAAATATTAGAATGGTTCCCGCAATTGCATAATAGTGTGCTATTAGAGAACAGACCATGCACTTGCTAACCTCGATTGTAAACCTCACTGCTTCCCATTGTTTCCCTGCAACACATATAAGGTAGTTAGTCATTGATACGTCTCCAACGTATCTATAATTTTTTATTTTTCCATGCTATTATATTGTCCATCTAGGATGTTTTATATGCATTTATATGCTATTTTATATGATTTTTGGGACTAACCTATTAACCTAGAGCGGTGCAGTTTACATTTTTTCCTTGTTTTTGAGTATTGCAGAAAAGGAAAACCAAACGGAGTCCAATTGACCTTAAATTCAATGGAGATTGTTTTTGGACCAGAAGAAGCCCACGGAGCATCGGAGATGGGCCAGAAGAGTCCTGTCGTGGAATTGTCACGGCAGATGTCCTCATGAAAGGACTTAGTCGTAGGGCCATCGTACGGGTTAACCTAGAGGGGTTAAAGCGGACACAAGACACGGGAATTATCTTTGGTTCGCCCCTTGATGAAGGTAAAAGCCTACGTCCAGTTGTGATGTGATTGATATGATTTTGGCTACTAAGGAGCAATAGCTTTGCCTTAGCCTCCAATCCTCTCCCCTAACTCGCCGCCGGGTCGTCCCCTTATATCCACGGGTTGGCCTTTGGCGGTCTCTGAAGTCCCGATCCGGCTCATACAAGCGTCCGGCTCGGTCTCTCCTTTCTTAACTTACAACACAAGTTACAATACTAAGGCGGTTTACATAGATGGACCTTAATTCGCCTCTGGGCTCCGTGCCTCCTCCGTGGGCCTGAATCATGGGCGAGGTAAACCGGCCCCTTCGGGCGGTTCACGCTCGATAGTTGTATCCCCAACATTAGGCCCAGATTGACTTGAACGGTTCATGTTAATCTTTAACACCTTCAGAAACTCTTGATCTCTTTTCACATTTTGTAAACCGCCAGCTGCTTGAACCGCCGAGATGTCATCTTCGGTCCGGCGTGTCGAGGTGTCTTAGCGTCATTTTTGATGAAGAAATCCAAGCGATAAGATTCCACGCATTTAATGCGATCCGGAAATCGAGGCGGCGCTACCGTCCGCCGCTTTTGACTCCTCGAATCTCGCGCCCGTTGATTGCTCCGGTTCCTTATAAATAGACCGGTCGCCTTTCTCTTCTTCTTCTTCCACTCTTCTCCTTCCTTGCGACGCTCTAGCCTGAAGCTCCGCCGTCGCGCCCGACCTTCGAACGACGCTTCATCGCCGGGCCGCTGCATCAACCTGACCGTATCAGAGTTTTCGGCGCTCCTCCGCGGTTTCCGCTCGTCAGGTGAGGTTCCTCTCAAGCCCTAGATCCCATCTGTAGATCCTGTTCATCACACAGTTCATATCAGTTTCTTCTCACTTGCTCCGCCATGGCCGTACGCCTCAGCCATACCGTGCATCTTGTATAAGTGACTGCTCCGCCGTCCATTGAACTCTTTATGCACCGTTCCTTTTGTTCAGATCCTCGAGTTTAGAATATCTGAACCCTCCTGCTCTTTATGAAGGTTTGCATAGGTCGTAAAGTTTTTCTTACTAGGGCTTCGGTAGATCTCGATTACCTCCATTCATATGTGAAAACTGTTTACATCCATACTTAGTAGACTTTTCAACTCTGCCATTTTCGGCGGTTTAACTTTCGACGACTAATCCGTCACTCCATTAGTCCTCGATTAAACCGGAGCAGGAAGCGGATGCTTTGAATCACCGGTTTAACAATGTATGATATGCACGAACCGTTTTAATGGTACACCGTCTCTTCCTTTCTTTTCGCAGCTTAGTCTTCCGGAATGGCCCTCAATTCTCAGCTTGCAATTGGGTCCGGTCCAAAATCACCGAAACACAAATCGAACGGCTATGTCACCTTTGGCGGTTTGGCGCCAAAAATGTCCTCCTTCGGGCGTGTTCCGGATGGCGAAGTTTCCTCCCGAGCCACAAGAGGGTGAAATGTCGTGTTTATGCAGCATTTAGACCGGGATTCTGCCCGCCCGGTTCAAAATTTTTCCGGGGCGTCCTCGCAAGTTTGAAACTCCATCCGCAGGATATCGGCCCGAACTTCTGTGTCAAACATATGCAACTTCCAAGTCTTACGTGAAGTCTATCTTGAGGAAGAACCATCTGTGGAGTTGTTCCGGGATTTTTTCACTTGAACCGCCCGTGCGAATTTTACGATGGTCGAACACGAGCTGGGCGGCGTTTCAATCAGAAAAGGAAGGAAGCGGACTTTCCTCACGCCAAACACCACAGCCATCCAAAGGATTGGAACCAAACCTGGTTCTATTGCGGAACACCGCTCACCTTAGCGAGAATCCCTTGCCGGGTTACCGTCCTCACCGGCTCGGCAACAACCATCCGTTGCCTTCACGCTTAACCGCCATGAACGGAAGAACTTTGCACCTCGGATCATAAAACTCCGGGCTCTAATGGCCAATGGACTAACTGGTGTGGACCTTGTGCGATGCTAGGTTTCTTGGGGCATCTTGCCCTTAAGCCGCCGGCCGGATTGATGCTGCGAGTATCTTGGCAGCCTCAAAGACCCTCAAAGGCGTCACGAATTACCAATAACTGAAATTGAGGTTCTGAAGCTGTAAAAGATGCTTGATGAACCAATCTTCGCTGCAGCCCTAACCGGGTTGGCTCCGATTCTGCGTTGCCAACCCGCCACTCTGATAAGACCTTGCTCACCGCTTTTCGGGCTTTTAACATTTTGTTGATATTCATTAATCCTTGCTACCTCGCGGTGACAGCTCATACGGAGACGGACCAAACCGGCCCGAGCTCAGCGTATAAAGTCCAAGGCTACCAAAAAGGCTGGCAAGAAAACCGTCGGGTCTTGATCCGCGGAAGAAGAAGAATCTGAAGCTGAGGTAAAACTTGATATCCTTACGAGGAGCCGCCGTAAACCGGCTCTCCTCCTTGTATTTCTTCTTATGATTTATCCCTCTCATTTTTCCCTTCACTGACAAATTTAATTCCCAGGATGATGCCGAAGCCAGCCATGCCGACCATTTTGAGGTAATCCTTCTTTCTTCGACCCCGACCTCGTGCGGTTCAAAGAATTCGTCGGCCGCTCGGAAAGTGAAAAATCTCATTCCTATGCTTATCACGAAGACACAAGAGGCTAAAGAGCGCCGCACAACCGGCACAATGGCCAACAGATTCTCTCTTCCGGTTTACCGAGATACACCAACCGGAAGCGTCGTCCCGAAGGTGACTTGTTCTCTGAAAACGCGTTATCCCTTAAAAGCTTTCTCCCGATGTCCTCTCAATCCGTCTGACCCGAATTATCAGGCCTCTTCCAACTCCTCTGGCGGTTTATCAACCACGCAACTGCCTCCGCTTAAAGTTGCTGCAGGGTATGTAACTGCTGTCCATTAGTTCGATTTACAAGCGCCTTGGTTGATTTGCCTTAATCCAATTACGAATATTGCAGCACCAAGGCTCGCTTGAGTAAGAAAGCGAAAACCCTTGACCCTACTGCGGATGCTGATCGAGAAAAGACCGGAACCAACCCACGAAAATCACGAAGTCGCCAAAGATAGCTCTGGCGAGTTGTACAAAGACGATCTTGTTGATCCGCGGAAGCTGAACCGGAGGTCCAAGTGGAAACTTCACAGACTGCTCCACCAAACCCGGCGATAGAGCGAGTCGCATGATTGAACCGCCGAGCGAGTAAGCAAACATCAAGCCCAAAGAAGACCGCCCGAAAATAGCGATGTTATTGTGGCGAGACGCAGCTACGCTGCTCCTAGCCAACGATCGCTTTAACAAAACATAGTGCCAAGGGTTAGTCGACGCCGTGAGTAAAGATAAAGGAAAAACAGACACATCGACTTACGACCACTTCTACGCCCAAGAACTGCACTCGGGTTTACGAACCGGCTCTATTCAGCCGTGACCTTGAAGCTGATGCAGTAAACCGGATGAAGGACCGCTATGAGGTAATGAATTATGTCTTTCTGTACTTTAGCTATATAGTAGCCCCCAAGGGTCGGTTCAACTTAGCATAGTTAAACCGGAACTTAATTTCTGTACCCAAATGGAAAACTGAGATCAATTAGCCATTAGCCCCCAAGTGCCAAGGTGAATATGTATATTGAGCTTGGGACTTGATAATGAGACACCTAACATGCTTCCTTTGTTACCAGAATGAAATAGAGCAGCAAAGCGTGCAACTCAAAGACCTGCGAGCCAATCGGAGACTTCGGCAAGCGAAACCACTAAGGCCAAGGGCGAATTGAGAACGGCCTTGGCCACTATGGAACAGCTGAAAGAGTGGTATAAATCCGAACAAGCCAAGCTGGGACACCGAGAAGGCGGTTTGAAAAAAGCAGGCGGAAGAAGCGAAGCAGCCCTTAAACCGGTGGTGAAGAGCTTACGGACTCAAGCGCCAAGTGCATGCCATGACCTCTGCCGTCTTTGGTAAGAAACTATGCAATCGACTATCTTAATTTTGATATTTCTGCGGTTTATCTTGAGTTGTCTTAAACCGGTGCAGTAAACGTATTGCACATATGGGCTCGATGTGCGGAAGAAGCTCAAGGCCGCTTATCTGCTGATTGAGCAGCTGTATCTGGCGCCAATGAGTCATCATGCTACATCATACGACAACACGGCGCCGTCCTTGATCGGAGAAACCACGGACCGGTTGTCCATGGTTAGGGCAGCTTGAAGAGTTGAAGCGATCCGCGGCTCGGTGGCACCTTACTAGCTTCGGCAGCAGCGCCAAGGCGTGGATAGCGAGATCTTGATCCGGTGACATAGCCAAAGGTTTCCCAGTGCTCAAGAGAATGGTGAAGCCTTTGATAACGGCATACTGAAAGCGGATCACAAAGGAAATCGTCCATTGGCGAGTCAAGCTGGCGACGAAGCCAACTGACGGTTCACCGTTCTTTTATGATGCCAACAACAAGCGGGTGGATTTTGTCATCCACGAAGTGCGAGCCTTGTTCCCCAATCCGTAAGCACACTTACGCCTGGCGTTGATCCGGCTGAGCTGATAAGTGAAGAAGCTGTCTTCGGGCCTTAACCCGGATTGATTGGTCTACCAATGACTTCCGGGCTTTTGGTGAGGAAGAAGAAGAAGTTGAACCGACGTCAGGCGCCCCCTCTACCTCACGTCAACCCGGCGAAGCAGCGTAATTCGTCAAGCCGGGTGACACCTCTGAAGCTTCAAAGCATAACCCCTCATGAAACGCCGGGCCTCAGAAGGCTTTGTAATAGGATAGTCACTACTTTGTTTTGAACAATGCCATTACAACCTCAGTCTGTAAACTTTTGCATGGCGGTGCCGGATAGTTTGGTTTTGAAGTAGTGAATCCTTCAACATATTTTGCCTGCAATCACAAATTCTGAACCCGCCATGGCGGCTTGCGCCTCTAGCCGGATTGTGATGCCAATATATTTATATAAGAAAAAATATCGAGGCATACGATCAAAATTTGTGATACAAACATACCTGCCAGTGTCGGGCACACAGTTGGCTTTAGCCAATCCTGAAGCGGAGGCTTTATAAACCCTCACCGTCAAAGGAGAACAAACCCCGTGTGTATAATACCGATTTACCGTGTAAATCGTGTCGGGCATGATAAGCCCCCTGTTACTCCATAATGGGATGTTAACAGCAAAATCAATCCGGGACAATCAATCGTCGGATTTAAAAATGGACCAAATTCTAAAACGTGAATCCGGTTGAAAGAAGGTTTGTCGGTTTAAGAAAACGAACAAAAGCCAAATTATACGTATAAAAACACATGGAAGCAAAAACAATGACAAAGACTGTTTGCAAGAAGAAGCTTTATGGAATCTGATCAGGATAGGCGTTACCATGGTCAGACGGGACCAAGGTCCCTATAAGGTGTAGCGATGGTTCAAGTCAGCGGTCCCCAAGCCCGACATCGTGGCATTACGCCGATCAAATGGCATTGCATTGGTTCGGGTTGACCAAGCCCCAAGTGATTCTATGGCCTTAGGCTGATCAAGAGGCGTGTTGGTTCGAGACGTGACCATGTCCCCAAGTGATCTGATGGCTTTTCGCTTTGTCAAGAGGTGTTGCATTGGTTCGGACACGACCAAGCCCCAAATGATCTGGTGGCTTTCGCCTGCCAAGAGGTGTTGCATTGGTTCGGACACGACCAATCCCCCAAGTGAAAAAGATTTCACAAAAGCAAAGCCAAGTGTTAAACGGAGGCCGCTTCACGACAGCATCTCCATGTACCCAAACGGACTTTGATATAGAGCAGATACCCGCTTTAGCCAAGGATCCGGTTTATTGCCTTTATTCATAATATATACATTGTCTTAATATGTACATAAGTGGAGCCAATGGCTCGGGTATAATAAGGCGAAGATGAGCTATGTTCCACGGCACTGTTGGTCTCCTCCTACGGCGTGCGTGAGTCCTTTGGCGCTCGAACATCAATCGAGATAGTAGGACCCGTTGTATAGATTCTTCTTGACCACAAAAGGCCCCTCCCAAGGTGGGGATAGCTTGTGCATATCTTTACGGTCTTGAATGAGCATGAGCACTAAGTCTCCTTCTGAAAGGTTACGGTTTTAACCCGGGCTGTGATACCGGCGAAGATCCTGTTGGTAAACCGCCCGAACGAGCAGCTGCCATATCGCGCTCTTCATCCGGTCGATCCAAATCGTCTTGCCGTGCTGCCTCGCTATCTGCCTCAACATAAGCTGCCACTCGAGGCGAGTCGTGGCGGATGTCGTGGGAAGGACCGCCTCCGCTCCATAAACCATAAAGAACGGCGTGTATCCGATGGATCGGTTGGGGTAGTATTTATACTCCATATCGCGATGGTAGCTCTTCCACCCAACAACCCGGTGTCCTCTCTAAAGGGACCATAAGTCGGGGTTTGACACCTTTCAAGATCTCCTGATTAGCTCGTTCCGCTTGACCATTGGATTGCGGGTGGGCTACGGAAGAAACATCAAGCCGGATGTGCTCTCGTTCACAAAAGTCCTTCATAGCTCCTTTGGACAAATTGGTGCCATTGTCCGTGATGATACTGTGTGGAAACCCAAACCGGAAAATCACCTTTTTGATGAACTGAACCGCCGTGGCGCATCACACTTGCTAACAGGCTGCCTCAACCCACTTAGTAAATTTATCAAGCGCCACCAACAGGTGGGTCTTTTGTCCTTGGACCTTTTGAAAGGTCCAACCATATCCAACCCCAAGTCGCATAAGCGGCCAAGTAATTGGAATCATCCTCAATTCCTGAGGTGGCACATGAAACGCCTTTGGAGAACTTTTGGCAACCATCACATCGTCGACCGGATCCTCCGCATCGGCATGGGCAGTCAACCAATAGAAACCATGGCGGGCGCTTTGGCCACCAAGGACTTTGAACCGTGGTGACCACAATCCCTTCATGGATCTCTCGCAATATCTCACAGCCCTCTTGAGGGGACACACAACGCTGGCGCCCATACGACACCTTTGCAATGGTGCAACTTCGCCATTAACAATGGTCATAGACTTAGACCGCCCGAACTATCTGTCAGACCCAGCGTCTCATCTTTTGGTAACTTCGCCCGGTTCATGTATGCCAAATAAGGAGCGTCCAATCCGGAATGACATGCAGGGCCGCCACCAATTGAGCCTCCGGATCAGGGATAGCCAAACCAATTTCATCGGGAAGCTTAAGCGGCGGATTATGCGATACATCAAGGAAGACATTGGGTGGGACGGTTTACGTTGAGAGCCCGGCCCGGCTTAAAGCATCAGCCGCCGTTCTTGAAGCGATCCACATGGTCCACCTGCTATCCTTTGAAATGTCCTGCAACAACATCCACCTCCCGACGATATGCAGCCATGAGTGGATCTTTGGAATCCCAAGTACACGATACTTCTTTGAGCCACCAAGTCCGAGTCACCAAAGCATTTAACCCGGTGAGATTCATTTCTTTAGCCATCCGGAGACCATGGAGCAAAGCTTCATACTCAGCTGCATTGTTAGTACAAGGGAACATTAGGCGGAGAGCATGTGAGAACTTGTCACCTCGCGGGGAAGTTAATACGACTCAGCCCCGAGCCCTCAATTGCCGGGACACATCAAAGTGGATGGTCCAATAGGTATGATCCGGCTTCTCTTCAGGCGCTTGCAACTCCGTCCAATCATTAATGAAATCCACAAGTGCCTAAGATTTTACGGCCGTCCGAGGCACATACCTTAAACCGTGCGGCCCAAGCTCTATAGCCCACTTAGCAATCCGGCCAGTCGCTTCCCGGTTCTGTATGATATCGCCCAAGGGAGCCGACCCTTTGTGATGGGGTGCCCTTGGAAATATTGCTTGAGCTTCCGACGCCATAAAAACCCGTATGCCGCTTACGCCAATGCGGATATCTTCGCTTAGACTCAATGAGGACCTCGCTGATGTAATAAACCGGCCGTTGAACCGGATACTCCTTCCTGCCTCCTTCCGCTCCACCACGATAGCCACGCTAAGCGCCTAGCATTAGCGACAACATATAGCGACAGCGGCTCTTTGTCAATGGGGCGGCTAGAACCGGCGGGTTGGCCAACCGCCGCTTCAAATCCTCAAAAGCTTCATCGGTGGTGAACTCGAGACAAAGCGATCCGTTTTCTTCAACATCCGGTACAAAGGAATGGCCTTCTCGCCTAGACGGCTGATAAACCCGGCTCGGTAGCAGCAATCCGGCCTGCCAAAGCGCTGGGCGTCATTGATGCGCCGGCTTAGCCAAGGAGGTGATGGCCGTAATTTTTTCCGGGTTAACCGATCCCCTGTTGGACACGAAAACCCAATAACACTCTTTGGAACACCAAAAAGCGCACTTGGCCGGGTTGAGCATCATCTTGTATACCCGCAAGTTGTCAAAGGTTTCCTTTAGATCCTCAATCAAGGTTTCCTTCTTCCTTGACTTAACCACGATATCATCCACATAAGCATGCACGTTCCGGCCGATCTGTTTGTGCAAGCAACTCTGAGCATAGCGGCGATAAGTCGCTTAGGCGCTCTTGAGTCCAAAAGGCATAGATACATAGCGAAGGCTCCAAAGGGGTGATAAACGTCGTCTTCTCCTGGTCCTTAACTGCCATCTTAATCTGATGATAACCGGAGTACGCATCCAAAAAGCTCAAACACTCACAACCCGCCGTAGCATCAATAATCTGGTCAATGCGGGGGAGGGCGAAAGGATCTGTTGGACAGGCCTTGTTGAGATCCGTGTAATCCACACACATACGCCAAGTGCCATTCTTCTTAAGAACCAACACCGGATTGGCAAGCCACTCTGGATGAAAGACTTCAACGATAAACCCACGCTGCCAAGAGCGTAGCAACTTCTTCTCCGATGGCCTTGCGCCTTTCCTCATTAAACCGTGAAGAAACTGTTTTACCGGTTTGTATTTTGGGTCAACATTAAGAGTGTGCTCGGCGAGTTCCCTCGGTACACGGCATGTCGGAAGGCTTCCATGCAAAAATGTCCGATTCTCACGGATGAACTTCGATGGTAGCGCTTTCCTATTTAGGATCCAAGTTGGCAGCGATGGTGAACTGCTTGGACGAATCGCCGGGCACAAAATCAACAAGCCGTCTCACCGCCGATTTGAACTTCAAGTCCGGATCATGCTCCGTAGTTGGCTTCTTCAAAGGGGTCATATCCGCTGGATCAACATTGTCTTTATAATATTTTAGCTCCTCGGTGGCACAAACCGACTCTGCGTAAGCCGCATCACCTTCCTCGCACTCCAAAGCGATCCGGCGGCTCCCATGAACCGTTATCGTTCCTTTGTGACCCGGCATTTTCAGCTGTAAGTAAACATAGCAGGGCCGTGCCATAAATTTAGCATAAGCCGGCCGCCCAAAGAGGGCGTGGTAGGGGCTTTGAATTTTCACCACCTCAAATATCAATGTTTCTGATCTGGAGTCATGTTCGTCCCCAAAGGTCACCTCCAGAGCTATCTTACCGACCGATGCGCCGACTTGCTGGCACCACTCCGTGAAACAACTTGTCTTTGGATGGCCTAAGATGCCTATCCGTCAACCCCATACGCGGAAGGTCTCGTAGTACGAGGATGTTGATCTTGCTTCCTCCATCCATAAGAACCTTGGTAAACTTGTACCCTCCTACCTAGGGTGCCACCACTGGGCTAGCTGACCCGGATTGTAAACCCGGGAGGATGGTCCTCTCGCTCCACACGATCGGTTGCTCGGACCAGCGTAGGTAATGCGGCGCGGCAGTTCAACAACGCCGACCGCCCGTTCTGAAGTTTTCGGTCTCGTCTGTCCAAGCTGGTGGTAAAGGCGTGACTGCATCCACCGTTCAACTGCTTTGGGTTACTTTGATAACCCATTTGCTATTGTTGTTTGTAGCCCCTTGGTTACGATTGTTCGACTGTTACGATTCTCATTACGCCGCCCGGATTACCACTGAATCTGGGCGAATTTCCTCCACCGTAACCGGGCGGACCACGAACGCCGCCGGGCCCTTGATCATACCGGAAAGAGTTGGAGTTTTTGAACTCTGCATAATGTAACAATCCTTCCAGAGGTGGTTCGCGGTGCCTCCTTCGTCCCATGCTTCGGACAAGGTTGATTCAATATGAAATGCAAAGCGATCCGGATTGTGACCGCCCGGTTTGATTGCCTACCCTGCGCCGCTGACCCTTGTCCTGCTGGCGTTGGTGTTAACCACAAAGCCCATGTTGCCGTTAAACTTCGCTTGTTCCCTCCATTGCTGCCGAATGATGCTCTTGGCCCACAGGTTGCCGTTCTGTTTTCCCTTCCCCACTTCATCATTCTCAGATTCGGGATCCTTGGTACTATCAGAATCAGCGTACTTTACCAAAACGCCCATTAGAGTGCCCATGTCATGGCAAAAACGCTTCATGCGGCCGAACTTCAATTTCAATGGCTCGAACCGGCAATTGGCTTCCAAGGTCAAGATCGCGGAATCAGGGTTGATCCGGTCGAAGAATGTAAAACTTCGAAGCTTGGCGCACCCAATGGGTTGTAGATTCTCCCTCCTCTGGACACAAGCCGCTAAATCCACCACAGACATGGGCTGCTTACAGTGTCTTTGAAATTTTGAATGAATCGGGTTATGGCTGGGTCCTGACCCGATAGAGTTGGGCGGTAAATTTTTCAACCAAGTCCGGGCCGTTCCTTCCAACATCATTGTGAAGTATTTCGCACATGCGGCTTCGTCCACATCTAGCATCTCCATGGCCATCTCATAACTTTCTATCCATGTACGGAGCCAAATCGGCGGTATAATTGGGCACCTTGCGCGGCCCTTGAAGTCCTTGGGCAAGCGCCGCGTTACGTAAGCGGGGCGAGGCAAGGCACCCCAAAGAACTAGGCGTGACCCTGGTTCGAAGATGGCCGGACGAACCGGCGCGAGCGGACGATCCTCTCGCTTGTGCCGCTAACTCGGCCTCCTACGTGCCTGGCGCGGTCCACTACCACTTGAGCATCCTCAAAGCCGCCCGCGGATTGTTGCCTTGAGGCGGACCACGCTGCGCATTGCTTGACACGGCCGGGTTCGTCGGCCAGCGTCGGCTATAGCTCCGGCTTAGGGGGTGGAGTGGATCCGATCCGGCTGTCTGAATATGCTTCTTCGAGCCGGGGCCGTCTGAGGAGCTCCTTAACCCGGCGTGTCTCTACGCTGTGGTGAATCGCCTTCAATTGGAATCGCCTCCAACCATGCCGCAGCCGCCCACGAGGTTATCCATCGGGTTGGAGTAGTGACCGGAGGTGTCTGCACGGCACAGGGTGCGCCCGGTATGATGGCGAGGTAGATCTATCACACGGGGTTGAACGGTAGCGGCCGTCTCAGTGCTTCGGCCGGTTTACCACCGGTGGCGGATTCTTGGTCCCTGCCTTACAGGGTATTGAAAAGCTCTCTTCCCTCGAAAACCGAAGGTAAGCGGGACTGTACTTCCTTTTCATGACTTCATGTGGCGCTCACGATCCCGGCATGAGCCTATAAGCTGCGCATCCAAAGCGGCCCGCTCATTGCCATCCTCACGTCCGCATGGCTGCCGAGTCCGCTTTAGCTTTAGTGATCTGTTCTCTCACCTTTGCAATCTCGCGTTATGCGAGGTCACGATCCGATGGATTAGCCTACGCCATGAGCACGACCAGCGTCGAAAAGCTCTGACAAAACTTGAGCCGGCGGGCGCTCTGGGCCTCCTTCCCCGGCTGCCATCACCGCTGTTGAACCGGCGACCAGGGGCGCCGCGGTCGAAGAGTGAAGCGTCGCCTGCGTACCGGCCATGAAGATCCCAACCCGGTTGGGTAGATCGAAGGGGTCCGGAATACTCTCACCGTCGGAACAGCCCCCGATCTGGCCATCTTGCAGCTGGTATAGAGACTCGGTTTCTCCGGCCGATGATTAAATCGCGAGTAGACAACGATTTCGTCACCAGATCTTGATCCGTCCTCGCAGCCTCGTGGGCGACTCCACGAAAACATGCGACCGCCCGGTTTAGCGAGGCAGGACTCTTCTTCGCCCGAGCTGCCGTCTCGGCGAGGTCGGTCGCAGACGTCCGACCCAGCCCCGGCTCGCCGATCTTGCCGATGAACACGTGTATGCCGCCCGAAGAGGACCCGGTACCCGATTTCGACCGAGCGGCCTCGGGCCCCAATCCGCATCGTCGATGTAGAGCTTGCCGCGACGACTCTTAGTCATCCGACCTTTGCATAACCTTCGAGTCCTTCGAACTTGCCCTCTAAGATCATCAAACCATCGATGCGATAGCCCCACGGTGGCGCCAAGCTGTCGTGGAATTGTCACGGCAGATGTCCTCATGAAAGGACTTAGTCGTAGGGCCATCGTGCGGGTTAACCTAGAGGGTTAAAGCGGACACAAGACACGGGAATTATACTGGTTCGGCCCCTTGATGAAGGTAAAAGCCTACGTCCAGTTGTGATGTGGTTGATATGATTTCGGCTACTAAGGAGCAATAGCTTTGCCTTAGCCTCCAACCCTCTCCCCTAACTCGCCGCCGGGTCGTCCCCTTATATCCACGGGTTGGCCTTTGGCGGTCTCTGAAGTCCCGATCCGGCTCATACAAGCGTCCGCTCGGTCTCTCCTTCTTAACTTACAACACAAGTTACAATACTAAGGCGGTTTACATAGATGGACCTTAATTCGCCTCTGGGCTCCAGGCCTCCTCCGTGGGCCTGAATCATGGACGAGGGTAAACCGGCCCCTTCGGGGCGGTTCACGCTCAGTAGTTGTATCCCCAACAAGTCCCGAGGCCACCACGAGGGTGGGGGCGCGCCCTACCCCCCTGGGCGCGCCCCCCTACCTCGTGGCTGCCTCGGAGACCCCCGTGACTTGTTCCCGACGCTGAAACCTCTTATATATACAGAAACCCCCAGAACATAATTTAGATCAGGAGTTCCGCCGCCGTAAGCCTCCATAGCCACCGAGAACCAACTAGACCCGTTCCGGCACCCTGCCGGAGGGGAGAACCCTCACCGGTGGCCATCTTCATCATCCCGGTGCTCTCCATGACGAGGAGGGAGTAGTTCATCCTCGGGGCTGAGGGTATGTACCAGTAGCTATGTGTTTGATCTCTCTCTCTCTCTCGTGTTCTTGATTTGGCACGATCTTGATGTACCGTGAGCTTTGCTATTATAGTTGGATCTTATGATCTTTATCCCCCTCTACTCTATTGTAATGGATTGAGTTTTCCCTTTGAAGTTATCTTATCGGATTGAGTCTTTAATGATTTGAGAACACTTGATGATGTCTTGCATGTGCTTATCTGTGGTGACAATGGGATATTCACGTGATCTACTTGATGTATGTTGTTGTGATCAACTTGCGGGTTCAGTGACCTTGTGAACTTATGCATAGGGGTTGGCACACGTTTTTGTCTTGACTCTCCGGTAGAAACTTTGGGGCACTCTTTGAAGTTCTTTGTGTTGGTTGAATAGATGAATCTGAGATTGTGTGATGCATATCATATAATCATGCATATCATATAATCATACCCACAGATACTTGAGGTGACATTGGAGTATCTAGGTGACATTAGGGTTTTGGTTGATTTGTGTCTTAAGGTGTTATTCTAGTACGAACTCTAGGATAGATCAAACGGAAAGAATAGCTTCGTGCTATTTTACTACGGACTCTTGAATAGATCGATCAGAAAGGATAACTTTGAGGTGGTTTCGTACCCTACCATAATCTCTTCGTTTGTTCTCCGCTATTAGTGACTTTGGAGTGACACTTTGTTGCATGTTGAGGGATAGTTATATGATCCAATTATGTTATTATTGTTGAGATAACTTGCACTAGTGAAAGTATGAACCCTAGGCCTTGTTTCCTACCATTGCAATACCGTTTACGCTCACTTTTATTACTTGTTACCTTGCTGTTTTTATATTTTCATATTACAAAAACCTATATCTCCCGTCCATATTGCACTTGTATCACCATCTCTTTGCCGAACTAGTGCACCTATCACTACAAAAAAAAGACACATCCGTGACATTTTGGGCCGAACGAATTTTTTTCTGTCATACTTATGACCCTTCTATGACGATAATTGTGACAAAACCCGGTATCATCATAGCTGTGGAGGGGTCCTACTTCTATGAAAAAAAATCATGACATAAAATGGGTTTTTCGTCCTGGGCGGGCTGGAGACGCAGCTGCATGACATTCTTTGGGCCATCCATGACAGAAAAAATCGTGGTAGAAGCAAGGGCGAGGAAAATATCGGGGTGTTCCCGGTTACGGTGGGTGGTCGGGGCCGAGCAATGCGCGTTTCTCTCGTACACGCACGCGTGTGGGTGCGAGGCGTTGGGCTCTAATCGAACCCGGCGAGGCGTTGGGCTATGTGAACTCGAAAGCGATTATTGCAGGCTCTGGCGTTACTAAACCCGATCGATCGATCGATGGTATTAATCGAACCCGATCGGCGATTCGCCGCTCTGCTGCTAATTGAAGCCGATCGATGCTGCCTCTGGATGAATAGTGGCGTTCTTTGGGGGTTTGGATGAGCAGGTTTCGGTAGGGGTGGATGAACATGACCCGTGGTGTTGCCTCTGGATGAACAGGACCCCGATCGGTCGAGCCGGTTGGGGCTGGATGAACAGGACCCGTGGAGGGCGGGATGAATAGGACCACCCGTGGAGGGCAGGATGAGCGATGAGACGGTGGAGGGCTAGATGAGCGGTATCCCGTGGAGGGTGGTTGAACAGGAGCCCGTGGAGAGGGCTGGTTGAGCGATGGCCGGTGGAGTAAGCGGCGGTGGAGGCTGGATGAACAAGATCCCGTGGATGAGCGATCGCGGTGGAGGCGGAGGAGGTCGACGGTGGATGAGCGATGGCCCGTGGAGGCTGGAGGGGGTCGACAATGGAGATGAACAGTATCCCGTGGAGTCCCATTTTGCGGTACGCCACACCCCTCCCGATGAACAGGACCCCCGTTTCGACCATAGCGCTCCAACACAAGTCCGTTTCCTCCGTTTTGCGGTACGCCACACCCATCGCGATCAACAAGACCCCCGTTTTGACCATAGGAGGTCCGTTTCCTCCGTTTTGCAATATGCCAGACCCCTCCCGATGAACAGGATCCCGTTTCGACCGTGGCCAGTCGAACACAAGACCGTTTCCTCCGTTCTGCGGTACGCCATGCCTCGTTTCCATCGGCTGTTTCGTCCAAGCCGGTTGGCTCCCACGCGTTCCGTTGCCTCCCGATGAACACGACACATTTTGTTGCCTCCCCATGAACACGAGACGACGCAGTTTCTCCGTTCCGACCCAACCATGTACACGAGCCCTGGCCGTACGTATGCGCGAGTAGGCGTTCGAGACCCTGCCCGTACGTACGTGGCCGTATTTTCTTTATTGCACACTGGCCGCTATACGTACATGTACATGCTACGTGCGTGCCTCTACTACGACACGTGCGCGCCTCTACATCGACCAGTATGTACGTACACGTTCGTGACCAGAATAACAACGCTACGTACGCTTCGACCAGGTGGGTCCGGTATCGAGCACTTCCTTGCGTGCGAAGATGCACGGTGGTGGGTCCCAGCCGATCGGGCGAATCGTTTTTTGCGGGACGCACTTCCTTGCGTGCGAAGATGTAGCCAGTGGGTCCCGGTAGTCGTGGAAACATTTTTTCGCAAAACACGGTGGCCCGTTCGGTGGGTCCCCGCTGTCAGGTGGAGGAATAATTATTTTGCGTGTAATAAGGAGGCACTTCCTTGCTGCGGTCGTGGACCCAGCTGTCAGCCTCTCCACGTACAGTCCATGTCTAATGGAACCCGTTCCTTGACCATGTTGACCACGCCGCACCGAGAGCACCAGGGCGGTGGACGACGACGAGGCCTAGGAAGGGGCCGACGCGAAGCCGGTGAAGACGCGGCAGTGGAAGCCCGCGCGGAGAGGAGTACTAGTTCGGCTGCGGTGTGAGGCTGCCGTCGCCGCAGGGCCTGGCCAACGGTGGGAATAGTAGGGGGCGGTGAGGCCTCCACGGCAACCTGACCCGCCACGGGAGGCGAGGAGCATGCGGCACGACCGGCGCTGCTTTGGGCGGCTGGAGCAAGAAGACCAGAGGTTGAAGAAGCACTACGGCCGTTGGATGGATATCGTATGGTCACTGGAGCTAGAATCGTTCATATTGACTAAGTTGACAAAGCCATCCGTCCCCGTCAACTTAGTAGGCCCACAAGTCAGCCACCCACCAAGGTGGATCCCAACTAGCAGGGGGAGTATTCATTTTTTTGTGCGTAATAAGGAGGCACTTCCGATGGGTCCGAGCTGACAGCGGGGGGAATGTTTTTTTCATGAAATATGGTGACCCGTCCAGTGGGTCCCAGCAGTCAGGGGGAAAACGTTTTTTTCGCAAAATACGGTGGCCCGTTCGGTGGGTCCCTGCTGTTAGGTGGAGGAATCATTATTTTCCGCGTAATAAGGAGGCACTTCCTTGCTGCGGCTGTGGACCCAGCTGTCAGCCTCTCCACGTACAGTACACTTCCGATGGAAGTCGTTCCTTGACCATGTTGACCATGCCGCGTTCTGTTGCATGCATGCGTCCATGGGCGTGGTGCGTCCCCACTGTCAGCCTCTCACGTACAGTCATCTTCCGATGACTCTCGATTGTTGACCATGTTGACCACACCGTGCCGAGCGCACCAAAGGCCGGTGGACGGCGTCGAGGCCCCAGACTGGAATGACCGGAGATGGGGAGGCAGGCGGTGGAGTCGCAGATGGAAGGAGTGGGAAACTTGATTGGTTGGTGCGCTGGCAGACACAGCCGGTGCATGCCGCCCACGGGAGACAGGAGCAAGAAGAGAGGTTGAAGAAGGAGCACGGCCGTTGGATTAACATCCAACGGTCCAGCTGCTAGAATCATTTGTTGATTAAGTTGACAAAGCCCTGCGTACACGTCCGCTTAGTAGGCCCACAAGTCAGCCACCAAATCTGACGGGTCCCAACTATCAACGGGAGGAATAACTTTTTCACATAACAAGGAGGCACTTCCTTCCGTGCGAAGATACAGCCGGTGGGTCCCAGCTGTCAGGTGGAGGAAACATTTTTTCAGCTTAATAAGGAGGGACTTTCCTTGCGTGCGACCATGGACCTCATGGGTCCCAGCCGTCAGGCTCTACACGTACAGTCCTCTTCCGATGACTCTTGTTTGTTGACCACACCGCACCGAGCGCAGCGAGGTGGTGGACGACGGCGAGGCCTCGGACGGGAACGACTCAGTGATGGGAAGACGCGGCAGTGGAGTCGCAGATTGAGTGGAGGAGAAGGGTTATAACTGGTTCTGGTGCGGCGTGGGGCTGCAGTCGATGAAGAATAACAGGAGGTGTGGAGGGATAGCTTGGCCGGCGGTGGGGTAGCGCTTCACAGCGATGCGTGCTAAGCAGAGTCACTAGCCGCCGGAGGCCGGACCAGGCGGTCCCGACGACGCTGGAGGAAGAAGACGAGAGATTGAAGGTGCATGCCGACCAAGTTGACAACGCCTGCGTGAGCTTCCGACCTATTGGCCCACATATCAGCCTGCAAAAATGTGGCATATATTTAACCCATGTTTTCTAGAATGTACAGTCCATTTGCTGGGCTGGTTGAACAAATAATTTTGCGTTAATGCGGCCCATTTATATTATCTAAGAAATCCTAGCCCATTTGCACTTCCTTCAAATACACGAATTAGCTAGGCTCGTTATATATATAATGTTATGTTAGAAGGAGCAATTAATATCAAAAATAAACCGGAGATACACATTTTATACATAATTAACAAATTAGCGAGTTATTGCTCAAAATAAAAATGAGCGTGTTATTATTACATTGGTCCTTAAAATCTTCGCAAGCTTTTGTACGCAATCACAAGGATTTTCCTTGCCTGTGAGTCAAAAACAACCAGGATTTTCGTTGCCCACTTCTGTTAAACATTTACTTTTATAAGTTAATAACACTTGGGATGTTTTCATAATGTATACATAAGTCTCTATAAAATATACGATAATAGTAATAATATAAATATATATATAATGTGGTTAAAAAATACATTGGGCTGCCGATCTTTAAGAAAAAGCCCATAGGCCGGTATGGACCTCAAAAAATAAGTTGAAACCACTGTCACCGTATGTCGTGGGCTACGCATGTTAAAATACAAAACCTAGGCCTAGCTGATACTTGTTCGCCCTCTGGAAAAAAATGATACGGATCCCGAGCAAAGCTGGATTATAGAGGGGGCCGGCGACACGACTGAAGAAGCACATCAGGAGAGATTTTTTTTGTTTAGTGGATGGCTCTCGATGGCGTTTTTTACTTGCCTCTGCACCATACAACTTGTATTTTGGCCTCCCAGTCCGTGGTGGACCAGCAGCCCATTTGCTCGGCGGGCCAACCTACAGAAACCAGCACTCGATTTTTCATCAAGCCCCAAAAACAACGCAGTACTATGTTTGTTTTGAGGCCGAAAACATTCTGGCGGGGGTTGAGCGGGGGAGGGGGCAAGACATAGCAAAAAGATTAAAAAGAGCTGATGCACCGTTGCTACCCTAACAAAGCAGGTGCAATTCTTCTCGGGAAGAAGGTGTGCTGTTGACACCCACACGTCACATACCCCACAGTAGGCATACTAACAAGTTCACACACAAGCACAACAGAAAAGGTAAACATTAAGTATCAAACTCAGGTTCACAGGACACATTCATATTCATAGCCAACATTCACTATCAACAACTCAAAAGATTCATATATACACAAGTTCAACATGTCTATGGATCCAAATGATTGATAGATCACACGACAATATTCATAGATAATTCACAAAAAGATTCAGATATACACATGTTCAGTATGTTTATGCATCCAAATGATTGAGATCACAGCCAATATGATCCATGGACGAACTTTAATTACCTAGGGTGCAATTTGGTAAATGGTATTCGATCGGAGGTACTTCTTGCTAAAATTAATGCTTGTACAAGTAAACTTCGAGTACATAAGAGGCCTGAGGACAATCTGAACTTTGCTTGTAGGTTTATCCTCAAATAGTGGCCTCGTGCCAAGGGAGGTTTGAGCAACTTGGCCACTACTTTCATCCAACTACTTTCTTGGCTCATCTTGGTCTGTAGCTTCGCCAAAATTCTACATTGCATCTTGGTAAATGGTGTTGATCGGAGGTAATTCTTGCTAAAATTAATGCTTATGCGAGTAAACTTTCGAGTACATAAGATGCAACATAGACAATCTGAACTTTGCTTGTAGGTTTATCCTCAAATAGTGGCCTCGCGTGCGAGGAGGTTTGAGCAACTTGGCCACTACTTTCATCCAACTAGTTGGTGGCTCATCTTGGTCCTGTATCTCACTTAAAATTCTACATTGCAGGAGCGAGAAAGGAGGCGGTTGAGAAAATGAACCACCCAATTTTTTTGTGCAGTTCAAGCGAAATGGAGCATCCACGGCGTGCGGCCGATTAAGTGCCGGATGAATATCTGGCGTCAACCAACTTGCGGAATCTTTAGACTCCATGCCATACAGTTCGCTACCATATGTGCCGATAACCAAAAGGCACAAGTTGGGACCAAAGACTGGTCTGCGTTTTTCTGGGCTATGCGCTAAGCAGTATTTTTGGCGTTCACTCTCCTAATACTTGGAGTTTGACAATTGGTTGATGTCGGTTGATACTCGAATGAATATAGGCACTTCTTCTTGTCAACATCGATGCTTGTCTGAGTGAACTTTGGAATACATAGCAGTAGCATAAGTACCTGTCCATCTGATCTTTTTGTGCAGCTCTCTGAAATCACCCGATGTAATGATTTGCTGCGAGTTCAGGCTCCAAGTTACTCCTTTATGAAATCGGCAAGCAGTAGCACAATACCAAATTACCAATACATATGACAAGCACAATAATCGGGATAAAGACCGGTACCAACCTTGTGTGAGCTAGCATATCAATTACTATTTCCTTTATTTGGAAGCCGAGATAAGCCAAGCGGTGACGACAAAGGAAGAATGCAAGCCGAGATTAGCGACTAACAGGAAAGGAAGGAAGCTGTCGAGGAAATGAAGCACCCAAAGTTTTTGTGCAGTTCCACCAAAATTGAGCATCCCTGTTGGCGCATATATTGAGAGAGTGAGATTACTGTAATAGTGGGACTAGTTGATGAAACATACACTAACAAATAGAAGCACCCTCATTATCTTAATGGATAAAGTTAGCATTCCCTCCCTGCTCCACCACATGATTCACCTCCATAGGCAAACATACACACATACATGATTCAACATAGGGTGCTAGTGCTACTAAAGATTTGTTTAACTCCAACAGGAAAATTAGGCAGCAATAATTAGTGGTACTTAAGTACTCCTAATTAATTAAGTCAGACAGCAGAAGTGGAAGGGCTCCCTGGAGGATCGTCTCATGTAAGGTAGTCGTTGCCGGAGCCCTTGAATGGCATCGACTGAGGCCTCTAGCTTCAGCAAGATCGCCTTGGCACTGTTTACTCTTCTTCTTCCTCTTCATGCTCCGTTTCTCATTCTCCTCACTAGTTGGTGAAACCAAGTACATGATTGGCCTTCTATTTAAGAATTGGTTTTGTCAGTGAGGGAGTACAAGTGTACTAGTAAAAAATAGCATTATTTTCTCATGGCAGTCATAAAATAGAGATGTACACATGCATTAAATATCATTCGTACCTAAAGGAAGGTTATGGTGCCAATATGGATGATGGCGATTGGAACATAGATCTCCCTTTGTGCAGTTCCACCGAAATGAACCAACTGTTCCATTCTGACATTCCAGTTAAACAACACAAAAGTCACTTCTTTTAAGAAGAGTTTTGTGCAGCGCACTGAAGGTCTAGCAACAGACAACCAGGTGAAATGGATATCCCTGTTTGCACAAAAAGCTACAAAGGAAACAGTCAGAGTCTCAAACAATTACAGGCAAAAACATTTGGCTAAACTTGTCATGGCTTATAACAGTGGCATGGCTTCATTTTTACCAGGGGCATTAGATTAAGAACAACTAAGTATTTGGTATAAGGGCATGGGACAGTGAGTGCACCAGCAGTCCGGCACCATGTACCTAAATAGGGGCATAAAGTGGTGATTCATAGTTTTTTGCCCCGAGAAACAAACATCCAAGAAACATATCTGGGTTGGTCCCATTTTTGTTCACTCTAGCCACCTACTCCTATGTGTGGATAGCAAATCTAGTCCTGGTCATACCACTGTGTACAACGTTACCCCTATATTTCCCTTTTCGACCAAGAGACCGGTTGGATGACCAGTCTGGACTACTTTCACCCCCTTTCCTTCCTATTTGTACCAAGTCCGATGTGCTACATACATAGTACTAAATTTCCCCACCCCCACTTTATTTCTTGTTTGAACCAAGTACAAGATTCGACTCCGTGAAGTAGCTTTACCTCTAACAATAGAAAAAAAAGGTGACGTTGGACCATCCGATCAAGAGGGGCTGAGAGGTAGAAAATGATGCACATGCAGCGACGTAGCAAGTTGGGGAAGTAGAGCTAAGGAGGTTTCGAAGGAAGATATACCTGAAGGTCGTCGGGATGTGGATAGGTGGGCGGCGGGAGGCCGGATCCGCCCACACTAGGACAACGATGAAGGGATCGGAGGACCTCCCGGCCGGCGCTCGGCCAGAGATAACAGTGCGGACAGTAGTGGGTCTCCTCCCTCGATGTCGACGACGGCCTAAACGCTGCCCCTCCTCCCATTCACCGGCGGAGGGGGATACGTCCGGATTTGTAACCAGCGGTGAGGATAGAAAGACAGTGTTTTTAAGGGAGAAAGACAGTGTTACCACCCCTATCTTGTTTAGATCTGGAGAGGATGAGAGTGTGTGAATAGAGCAACCCTAGCAAGCAAGCGCAGAGGCTCTGGCCTATATATATACGTAGTGGGGTAGTTTTACTTTTTCACTCCATCAAAACAATCGTTTAAAATTGTGTACTACGTGCCAGGTCGCCGTTTTTTTAGTTGTTGATTGTTTTTTGAGATAGCTACCCGCTTGTTCCAAGTGGTGTTACGGTGTGCCAGGTCGCACTTTGTATCGTTCAAGTCTGGTACAAGTCCCTCCATTAAATGAAACCACCCCCCTCGTAAAAATTGTGAACAAGCCCACGGCTAAAATTATCGGAAACGTGGGTTGCCCCAACATGCATTATTATTTATATTTTCTACTCCCTCCATTCCTAAATATAAGTCTTTTTTATTAGCCACACCTAAGACAAGAATTTTTTTTAGCAGTGAACCCCACATGTCATAGACAAAAAAAGTGTGGCAAGATTCCCTTAGGCAAGCCAAAGTGTGTCTAACAATTTGAGCAACTCAAGTTAGGCAAGTAAGACAAACATAGTCATAATCCAAACAGCCCCGTAATTTTTTGTGACATGCATGAAAATTTGGCTAGTTAAATTTATAGTCAAAATTTGGCAAGGTGCATCAAATCAACACATGCAAGTATCAAAAGGGAAGTCACGGCATGCATGCATGCGTTGTACTCCCTCCATTTCCAAATATAAGTATTTTTATAGATTGCAACAAGTGACTACATACGAAGCAAAATATGTCTACATACATCCGTATGTAGTAGTCCATTTGAAATGTGTAAAAAGACTTATATCGAGTGCAAGACCGAGAAGTTTGATTACTACAACGCCCTCTCCCTCGCGGACTGAGCTCCGGTGCCTTAACTGCACCTGCCTTTGGCTGCATGACAGGTGGGCCAACCACCTGTTGGACCCACCTGTCATAGATGCAAAGGCAGGAGCAGTAAGTCAATGAAGTTGCGTCCCTCCCTCGCGCATAAGCGTGGTGGCTGGCAGGACTAGTAGGAGCTTTCGCTACACGCTTCTTGACGGCGGCGAACTTGCGGATGGAGTTGACCATCATGTCGTCCATGCGAGAGGCGAAGCCGGCGTCAGCGAGGGCTACGACGCCGGCGGTCGCCAAAGACTGCCGTCTGGAAACATCACAGGCGGGGCCGCAGTCGACGCCTTTGGATGATTTGGCACAACCGATTGCCGCTCGCGACCATCGCCTCCATAGGTGCTTCGGCTTACGGTCACTTGGTCTTGGATTGGAGTGAGCGGTCGCATGATGATTGAGAAAGAATATTTATTGTCAATCTAACTCGCCATCCATACACCTCTTTGGTTTAGAGTTTGTTCAGGTTAGAATCTAACTCTAACCTCTAACCGAGTTAGTAGAGTTCTCCTCGTCTCGGTTCATCGCCATCATAGTTTCCCCATTTACGTGTTTTCGATATCTGCGAATCAAAGAGGCCCTTAGACTGGTTTAGGTCCGGTCATTTTTATAAACGTGTTATGTCCAAAATTTAATGAACGTGCTCCGGTTTCTACGAAAATAATCCGGTTTCATGTAGTAATTCATTTATTTATTTATTCTTCTGCGGGGGCTTTGCATGTAATTCGTGAGGTCTGAAATGTAAATTACCCTGGCATATCCTCCGAGTCGTGCATGCACTACGACCCAGATGCTCTATGTCCCACATGTCGGCGAAAGGGAGCACGTGGAAATAGCCTAGGAGTACATATAGGAGGATAAATGCGTGAAAAAATATGTACGGTGAAGCGTAGCTGCGGTTCTAAAAGGAGACCTAAAGTGATGACAGGTATAGGTCGCACGCACCCAACTAGTGGTAGTAGACATATGACTGCTTTTTCCCTAAAAAAAGAGGTACGAGTGCTCAGTACTCCTATTATATCAATGCGAGTCCCATCTGACAACAGCGTCTGTGCTACAACTAGCTCTTCTCCCTCGTTTCTCTCTCTAATTCTAAACTCAGCCGACGCCCGGTGGGCGGGGTGGGGATTTGCCGATGGTCGGTTTGCTCAACTGCGGCCCCACCTCACAAAGGAAAAGCGTTACTGGAATAAAAATGCCATATACTCCTATACTAATAAAACATTAAGGCCACGAGGCGATGCAGTGCTGGTTACAGGAGGCAAGAAGAAGAGATGCATCCATCAATGACGTCCACCTCCTCGACTCGGGGCGCCGGCCCACCGAACGGCGGCTAAGTAGCAGCGGCTTTCGTGGCCAGGTCGACGTGATTCTGAACAATGGCGTCCAAATATTCCAACCGCTGGAAGAAGGCCAACGTCTTTCTGTCCTCGCTGGCCTTGTAGTGGCCTATGTAGATGATTTCCTCGTAGACGTGGATGTGCAGGTCGACGGTTTCTTGCATGGCAAGGCGCTGCACGACGAGCGCGGCCTCGAGGTGCACATTCTTCATCGCGACCTCCGGCAACTGCAGGGCCACCAGGGCTTGAAAGATTTTGTCACCATGGAGGCCGATGAGGGTGGCAGGCAATGAGGAGCCTGGGCGCGCGGGCTGGAGCAGTACGACAAGGTCGTCCATGCGCTTCTTGACGGAGGCGAACTTGCGGATGGAGTTGACCATCATGTCGTCCATGCGAGAGGCGAAGCCGGCATCGGCGAGGGCTGCGACGCCGGCGGTCGCCAGCACCGTCTGGAAATGCTGAGCGGTGCGGGCCCGCAGGCCGGTGCCTTGGATTATTTGGCACAGCCGACTGCCGCTCGCGTCCATCGCCTCCATAGGTGCTTCTGGCTTCTAGTCACTTGGTCTTGGGTTGGAGTGAGCATGTTGCGCAAAGACTAAGGAGTAGATGGATTGGAGTGGTGGGGCGCTTTTATATGAGAATCCAAACTCTGTTGCATTCACATCATGTTGGCTCTATTCTGCTTCTCCAATTAATTCCCTCTGCATGTAGAGTAATTTGAGGATGCATCATTGACCGTTCAACATCTCGGGAACCGCTACCCTCTCCCTCCTTGGCATTCAAGCACCTATGGAGGCGACTGCCGCTCGCGTCTGTCGGCGTGTCGAGACGTTCCCGTCGGCAATTTAGGTGCCTATGGTGAATTCGTAAATTTCAAGATGATAGTACTAGTATACTCAATATTGTGCACCGCGACCAAGGCCGAGAGGAAAACGAGAGAACTACATATTTATTTATGGTGTAGATTCACTCATTTTGCTCCATATGTACTCCGTCTCGGTGTAGTCTAGTCACTTGTTGAAATCTCTAGAAAGTCAAATACTCCTTTCTGGTTTACAGGTCTATACTAGCAAGTACTCCCTCCGTCCGAAAATACTTGTCATCAAAATGGATAAAAAAGATGTATCTACACTAATATACATCTAGATACATCCCCTTTTATTCATTTTGATGACAAGTATTTCCGGACGGAGGGAGTACTACAATAGTGGGCTCACATAGCAATTTTGTCTCATGCAAGAGCCTGGCTATATGCATGCTCCAAGGTTCGCAACTGCCACGTTCGGGCTGCACTTGGCTCTTCGCCTCTTCAAGAAGACGAACAATGACGTTACTACTACTGCTTCTACAATATCAAATCCACTACTGCATGTCCATCCACCGCGAGCGGGAGGAATAGCTTGTTGTAGTACTATAAGCAAAAGCATGTCCTCCTCTGCGAGCCACCGCGGGCATGGGCGAGGGATAAGGAGTGTACTCCTCGTTGTACGAGTTGACGCGACACATCATAGCACTGGCCCCACATGGTCGCCTCTAAACTTGGTTGAAAGACCCGCAGTGTACAATACTCCATTTGCTGCAACCTCTAACATTTACCCCACCACAAATTAAAATATATATTCCTGTCTTGACCAGATGAGCGTGCAAACTAGAATCACCAGGATGACAGGTAGGGTGATACGTCTCCAACGTATCTATAATTTTTGATTACTCCATGCTACTTTATCTACTATTTTGGACTATATTGGGCTTTATTTTCCACTTTTATATTACTTTTGGGACTAACCTATTAACCGGAGGCCCAGCCCGTAATGCTTGTTTTTGCCTATTTCGGTGTTTCAAGAAAGCGGAATATCAAACGGAGTCCAAACGGAATGAAACCTTGAGGAACGTGATTTTCCAACGAACGTGATCCAGGAGACTTGGACCCTACTCCAAGAAGTGCCAGAGGTGGTCACGAGGGTGGAGGGCGCGCCCCCTACCTCGTGGGCCCCCTGACGCTCCACCGACGTACTCCTTCCTCCTATATATACCTACGTACCCCCAAACGATCAGAAGAGGAGCAAAAAACCTAATTCCACCGTTGCAACTTCCTGTATCCACGAGATCCCATCTTGGGGCCTGTTCCGGAGCTCCGCCGGAGGGGTTATCCACCATGGAGGGCTTCTACATCAACACCATAGCCCCTACGATGAAGTGTGAGTAGTTTACTTCAGACCTTCGGGTCCATAGCTAGTAGCTAGATGGCTTCTTCTCTCTTTTTGGATCTCAATACAATGTTCTCCCCCTCTCTCGTGGAGATCTATTCGATGTAATCTTCTTTGTGCGGTGTGTTTGTTGAGACCGATGAATTGTGGGTTTATGATCCAGCTTATCTATGAATAATATTTGAATCTTCTCTGAATTCTTTTATGTATGATTGAGTTATCTTTGCAAGTCTCTTCGAATTATCCGTTTGGGTTGGCCAACTAGATTGGTAGTTCTTGCAATGGGAGAAGTGCATGGCTTTGGGTTCAATCTTGTGGTGTCCTTACCCAAAGGATGTAAAGGGTTGCAAGGCACGTATTGTATTGTTGCCATCGAGGATAACAAGATGGGGTTTTTATCATATTGCATGAATTTATACCTCTACATCATGTCATCTTGCTTAAGGCGTTACTCTGTTTTTAACTTAATACTCTAGATGCATGCTAGATAGCGGTCGATGAGTGGAGTAATAGTAGTAGATGCAGAATCGTTTCGGTCTACTTGTCTCGGACGTGATGCCTATATACATGATCATACCTAGATAACCTCATAAGTATGCTCAATTACATCAATTGCTCAACAGTAATTTGTTCACCCACCGTAGAATGTCTATGCTCTTGAGAGAAGCCACTAGTGAAACCTATGGCCCCCGGGTCTATTCTCATCATATCAATCTCTATCACTTTATTTATTTGCTTTGTTTTACTTTGCCTTTTACTTTTCACTTTGCATCTTTATACCAAAAATACCAAAAATATTATCTCTATCAGATCTCACTCTCGTAAGTGACCGTGAAGGGATTGACAACCCCTAATCGCTTTGGTTGCGAGTAATTATCGTTTTGTGCAGATACGAGGGACTTGTGCGTGGCCTCCTACTGGATTGATACCTTGGTTCTATAAAACTGAGGGAAATACTTACGCTACTGTGCTGCATCATCCTATCCTCTTCGGGGAAAACAAACGCAAGCTCAAGACGTAGCATAGGGCCAGAAGATTATTTTAATCAAAAATATAGCATGGAGCCGACCCCAATGATTTTAAGCTTACATGCACGGTACACGCTATCCTAGTCTACTCTACACATGAAACTTCCACACGAGCGTCCGGGCTGCGCTTGGCTCTTCGCCTCTTCGGGATTGTTTGCTCGTGTGTTAGTTCGCTTGCTTGTCGTTATGTCAAATTCCTTATCCGCTCCTATGTCTCCCGAGTTTGAAGTTCTTCACTTCAAGCAAAGGCAAGGAGAAAACTTAAAATATGCTTGGTATAGGATGATGGAATCTTATCGTAAGTGCACCCTAGAGGTGAACCTTAGAATTCTTATTCGCAATTTTTATGTTGGGTTAAATATGACGCATAGACAATCTTGGATTGCATTGCCAATGGAAATTTCATTGATATTGATCCCAGTATTGCGCATGAGATTATAGAGGGAATAGTGGGAACACTACCCCAAAAGGGAGGATCTCATCCTACCCAGGAAGAAACCCAAGTGTTTGAGAAGATTTGTAAGTAACAAAGATTTTACAAAAGTCTCTTGAGCCTCCTAAAAATATTAGCGGAAATCCTAACCGTATGAATATGTTGATTACTCTTTGCAATAAACGGTTGGATTCTTTAGATCTAAAAATTTCCGAGTATGACGGGAAGAGGGAAGAACCCCCTGGATTTGAACATGACTCCGCTAAAAAACTGAAAATTAAAGATGGCAATACCTAGATCTATCCTTGTTTTTATGCCTAGCTAGGGGCGTTAAACAATAGCGCTTGTTGGGAGGCAACCCAATTTTATTTTGTGTTTTTTGTTTTTGCTTCTGTTTAGGAATAAATAATCCATCTAGCCTCTGGTTAGATGTGATTTTATCTTTTAATTAGTGTTTGTGCCAAGTTAAACCTATTGGATCTTCTTGGATGATAGTTATTTGATCTTGCTGTAATTTCCAGAAACTTTGTGCTCAGTGATCGAATTGTTAAAAATCACCAGAACGTGATAAAATACTGATTCCAATTGCTGCTGATCAATAAACAAATTTTCCAGGTCGTCTAATTTTGGTAGAATTTTTTGAGTTTCAGAAGTTTGCGTTAGTTACAGATTACTACAGACTGTTCTGTTTTATGACAGATTCTGTTTTTCGTGTGTTGTTTGCTTATTTTGATGAATCTATGGCTAGTAAAATAGTTTATGATCCATAGAAAAGTTGTAATACACTAGGTTTAACACCAGTATAAATAAAGAATGAGTTCATTACAGTACCTTAAAGTATTCTTTTGTTTTCTTTCTCTAACGGAGCTCACGAGATTTCTGTTGAGTTTTGTGTTGTGAAGTTTTCAAGTTTTAGGTGAATTCTTTTGATGGATTATGGAACAAGGAGTGGCAAGAGCCTAAGATTGGGTATGACCATGGCACCCCAAGATAATCCAAGGACACCAAAAGTCAAAGCTTGGGGATGCCCGGAAGGCATCCTCTTTAAATCCACTTCCATCGGTAATTTACTTGGAGCTATATTTTTATTCACCACATGATAAGTGTTTTGCTTGGAGCGTCTTGTATTATTTGCGTCTTTGCTTGTTAGTTTACCACAATCATCCTTGCTGTACACACCTTTTTAGAGAGCCATACATGATTTGGAATTGGATAGAATACTCTATGTGCTTCACTTATATCTTTTGAGCTTGATAGTTTTGCTCATAGTGCTTCACTTATATCTTTTGAGCGTGATAATTTTTGCTCTAGTGCTTCACTTAGATCTTTTAGAGCACGATGGTGGATTTGTTTTAAAGAAACTTGATCTCTCATGCTTCACTTTGATTATTTTGAGAGTCGTTAATAGCATGGTAATTTGCTTAATGTTAATGTACTTGGTATTCAAGATATGTGAAACTTTCTTTTGAGTGCGTTGAATACTAAGATAAGTTTGATGCTTGATAATTGTTTTGAGATATGGAGGTGATAATATCAAAGTCGTGCTAGTTGAGTAGTTTTGAATTTGAGAAATACTTATGTTGAAGTTAGCAAATCCTGTAGCATGCACGTATGGTTAAAGTTGTGTAACAAATTTGAAACATGAAGTGTACCTGGCTTGTGCATCCTTAAGAGTGGCGGTCGGGGACGAGCGATGGTCTTTTCCTACCAATCTATCCCCCTAGGAGCATGCGCGTAGTACTTGATTTTTGATGACTTCTAAATTTTTGCAATAAGAATATGAGTTCTTTTGACTAATGTTGAGTCCATGGATTATACGCACTCTCACCTTTCCGCCTTTGCTAGCCTCTTCGGTACCGTGCATTGCCCTTTCTCACCTTGAGAGTTGGTGCAAACTTCGCCGGTGCATCCAAACCCCATGATATGATACGCTCTATCACACATAAACCTCCTTATATATTCCTCAAAACAGCCACCGTACCTACCTATTATGGCATTTCCATAGCCATTCCGAGATATATTGCCATGCAACTTCCATCATCATTATTATGACATACTTTACTTTTGTCATATTGCCATTGCATAGTTGACATCGTATTTGTGGCAAAGCCACCATGCATTATTTTCCATACATGTCACTCTTGATTCATTGCACCATCCCGGTACACCGCCGGATGCATTCATATAGAGTCATATCTTGTTCGAGTTTCGAGTTTTAATTGTTGAGTTGTAAGAAAATAAAAGTGTGATGATCATCATTATTAGAGCATTGTCCCAAGTGAGGAAAGGATGATGGAGACTATGATTCCCCCATAAGTCGGGATGAGACTCCGGACGAATATATATATATATATATATATATATATATATATATATATATATAGAGAGAGAGAGAGAGAGAGAGAGAGAGAGAGAGAGAGAGAATGGATTTGCTACCCACACTAGCTCGGATGGTGCCTATCAGAACCATTCGTTTGCTTTGAGATCCGAACTTTTGAGTGGATAAGGTTGTGATTTTATGATTTGTTGAATTTCGCCACTACAATAGAGGAAAGCTTCGACGGACCTTTTGCTTGTCAAGGTGGCGAAAATGGAAGCCTACTACCTGGCTTTTGCAGGTGTATTCGGGCAAGTGACCTCGCCGCTTTATGAGCTAGCGGTGCGGCAAGAGCTGATTTCGGCAAGCATATGACAACGGCTAATTTCAGATATTTGTCAAAAGTTCCACGGCGCCGTGTCATGTCTACTGTTTTAAAAACTGCTATTTTTGTCTAGCAAGCTGTGAAGTGGCTGGCACCGTTGGTAAGAAGCAGCATTTACTCTACCGGGCTTTGTAAAGGGTGGTAGGGCTTTGCCTTTTTTAGTGCATGCGAGTTCAATACGGGTCTGGCCTTCCTTTTTACTAATGGCCTGCCGGATTATTAATCGCAATCTGCACAAGGAATGTGAGGCTGCCATGCATGCGCAACAGGCGGAGGAGTAAAACACGCATAAACAGCCGTATGGGCTCGTAATTATCTGAAGCCACCGTCCATCCATTTGTTTTGTATATATCACGCGTCCTTCTCGTTGTTTGCTCCGCACGCTCTCTGTACAACTTTGTATCTAGCTATCGGTGAGATGGAAGGTTTGGGAGATGGCGAGCAGATGACGGAAACCGGGCTTGGCCGTGAGCACAGCTGGGGTGACGACGCGTTTGCAGGCGCCGTTGTTGCTGCAAATCGAGGATGCCCATCGCGAGAGCGTTACTGGTCCACTACATCGGTCGGGAGGTTAGTGAATGTGTTCTTTGGCTCTTGGTTGTGAGCGGAAGTTCTCGCCGTAAGGTAAACCGGTGCTCGTTTCCCAGTACGTTGATCCGCCCAACAACTTGGTGCCTCTTACTTTGAAGCAAGTTTCCATGCTAACTCCTTCAGCCAGGCATGGGGGGGGGGCACTATCGATACATGCGATGCCTGTCAATACGGTATGCATGAGGGTGCACACATGTTTGTTTTGCTGTTTTTGGCTGTTTTCCCCATACATTTTCTTCAGTAAAAACACCTCCACCCATTCCATTTGTCTGCAGGCACGACTGCTTGTAGGATGTGGAACCGTACGGAATCGTCAGAAGAGATCAGCTTCGTTCTAGGCGATGGCACTGGGTCTATCGAAGCCAAGATATGGTATTTTTCTCGCGTCATGCATGGTTAAAAATAATTTTCATGCCTTCCGCAGACGATGACAACTTTTTTTTTTGAAACTGGGCAAAAGATTTGCCACTTTCATTGATTAAGAAGAAGGTTTAGAGTTTTTGGCCAAAGACCGAATTACAAAGACATCACTCTCGCGGCACTACAGTACTCAAATATTTGGCCCTGCAAGGCACCAAAATTTTGAAACATCTTTGATTCTTGCAACAAGAACCCCAACCGGCACCGATTGTTACGGAAGACGCGTGCATTCCTCTCGTTCCAAATTTCCCATGAGATCAACATAATAAGAGACATCATCGGCCGTCGAGGCTGCGATGCGTTGAGTCAATGAGGTTCCACCAGGCTTTCACCGAATAGACCGTCACCCAAGTTGTAGGGTTCACATCAACCAAGCCAAGCCAAGATTTGATCATTTCCCAAACTCGAACTGTGTAGCGGCATTGGAAAAGGAGGTGAGCCGCGGTTTCTTGAACTTGCTTGCAGAGGGGGCAGCGATCACAGTTAGGCCATCCACGGCGTTGGAGCCTCGCCGGCCGTCCATATCCTATTATTGATCACAAGCCAAGCAAAGAATTTGCATTTGGAGGAGCCCAGATCTTCCACACCAAGCTGTTGCATGTTGGAGTCAACTAAGCCTGTGAACTGGACCTTGTAGGCCGAGGACGCGGAGTAAGAGCCATCATTAGAAAGCTTCCAAGAGATAGAATCAGCCACGCCGGGGTTGAGTTGCACCACAGATAATTTCTCCCAAAGGTTGACGAACTTCGGTCGGTGTGTAGCGGAGGTGATCCCGTCTGTTTTGACTTGAGAGACCCAAGTTATTATCCAAAGCCTTACATGCCGAACATCCCTTCTTTTGATAGGTCAAAAATCTTGGGCGATGTCTTTGGGTCTCATGCCATCTAGCCAAGCAGACTCCCAGAAGGAAGCACGAATACCGTTGCCAAGCAACATCTTGGTGGCAGCAGCAAATTTTTTTTTATCATTCTCATCACAGGGGTTACCCAAGCGAACCCACGGCTTCACCGGATCCAACCATTCAGCCCAAAGCCAACGGATACGAAGCGCGGACGCAAACTTCCTCATATTTAGGATACCTAGTCCCCCATGGACCTTGGACTTGCGCACTGTTCCAGTTGATCTTGCATTTGCCACCGTTGACCTTGTCACAACCAGCCCAAAGGAAAGCACGCCGAAGAGAATCAATTTTTTCCAGAACCTCAATTGGAAGGTTTAACGATGTCATATAATAAATGGCAATGGCCGTGATGACTGACTTGACCAACACAACCCTTCCCGGAGAAGCCATTAGCATGCCCAACCATGGAGAAAGCTTGGACGCAATCTTGTCCTCCGTGGGTCGGAAGTGAATCCTATTCAACCTCTTGACCGACAAAGGCAATCCAAGATACTTCATCGGGAAGGTAGATCGATTAGCCGAGAAGGAATGCAGAATATCATCAAGGTCCAAGTGATCACATCTGATGGGGGCAACCATGCTTTTAGAGCAGTTTGTGATCAGGCCAGTGACCTCACCGAAACAGGCAAGGGTTTCCGCAAAAAATTTGACCTCAGATTTAATTGGCGCAAGAAAGACCGCAGCATCGTCCGCGTATAAGGAGGCACGGATAACCATCGCATTTCCATCAAGAGGGTGTAACTTGCCTTGCTCAGTGGCCTTTTGAAGGATATGGTGCGGAGGGTCAATTGCAAGCACAAAGAGGAGGGAGAGGGGTCCCCACTCAAGCCACAACCTTGTGATATTGGGCATCCAGGAACACCATTGAGAAGAACCCTCGAAGCAAGAAGCGGGAGGCCGAGACCCAGCCTCGAAAGCGAGGTGGGAAGCCCAAGTGGTTCAGCAAGTCGAGGAGGAAGTCCCATCTGACTGAGTCGAATGCCTTTTTGATATCAAGCTTGAAGAGCAGAGCCGGGGTTTTTTTGCGGTGAAAGCGTCGGGCCAGGTTGCGAACGTACATAAAGTTATCATGGATACATCTTCTTTTGATGAAGGCGCTTTGAGCTTGGGAAACAAGGTCATTCATGTGGGGAGCCAAACGGTTGGACATGACTTTGGCGATGATCTTCGCGATGGCATGAATCAGACTAATGGGGCGAAAGTCAGAGATGTCTTCAGCACCATCCTTTTTCGGAATAAGGGCGACATCCGCAGTGTTCAACCAGTGCAAATGGGAGGCATGGAGATTTGAGAACCGGGTTATAGCCAGCATGACATCAACCTTAATTATGGTCCAACAAGATTTGAAGAAGGCCCCGGTAAAGCCATCCGGACCTGGTGCCTTATCGCAGCAATGAAAAAACTGCGGCTTTAACCTCCTCCTCGGAGATGGCCTCATCCAACTCATGAAGGTCGCAATCTGGAATAGGAAGAATGTCCCAGCTTGATATCTGTTTTATGCGCAGGGGCCTTTTTTAGTGATGTTCTTGAAGTGACAGTGGATAATGTTCTCCTTAAGCTTGTGTTCCGTGACCCAGCCACCGTTGTGCTTGAGGCGGTGAATGAAATTTTTTCGCCTACGATGGTTGACCCGCAAATGGAAGTAACGGGTATTAGCATCTCCCTCTTTCAGATTAGTTATCCTCGAATTTTGCCTCTTTCTTGATTTTTCCTAAACAGCCCAGCCAATGATCTTCCTCTTTAACCTTCTTCGAATATCACATTCATCATGGGAGAGTTCTCTATGCTCCTGGGCCAAATCGAGGAGAAGGATCACCTCGAGAGCCATGTGAAGCTGGATCTTTGCGTTTGAGAAAAGAGACTTGCTCGAGAGCGAAGTCTAGCAGCTGTAGTCTTTAGCCCGTGGAAAAGCCTTTGGTATGGCTCCACATGAATGGAGTCCTCAGCCCAAGCATCGGCGACAACCTTTTGAATCCAGGCATCTTAGTCCAGTAGTTCTCGGCGGAAGGTTTTGGGTTTCCATGGGCCATCGTCATTAGCCAGCAAGAACGGGCTGGTCGAGAGCGAAGATGATAAAGCGTGTAGAATATGGGAGCCAAGTCGATATCCCAGTTATCATTGCGTAAGAATCCGTCGAGTTTACACAATGTTGGATTAGAGCGCTCGTTGCTCCAAGTGAACTTCCGGTTACGAAGATGAATCTCTTTTAGTCTGCAATTTGCAAGAGTGTTTCAAATCGCACAAGACGGCTACGATCAACATTAGCTCGGTTTTTGTCTCTAGCACGGTAAATTTGATTAAAGTCTCCATTGACAAGCCATTTTGTTCCATCAGCGGCTTCGGGAGGTAAGCTCGAGGAAGAAGTCGTCTTTGTTGATGCTTCCGTAGGTCCATAGACCGTGGTTAACTTGAAAGTCTTTGCATCTGAAGCATTGTTGAGAGCAACCGTAGCAGAAAGAAAGTACGTGCCATCTTGAACACACGAGATGGTTACCACAGTAGTCGCCCCACAAAGCAAGATTCCACCTCTAGTTCCATCCGCGATCAGGTGCGAAGTTCTTGAGGCGGTATCCTCCCAGGTAAGCAGCCACATGAGAGTCCATGGTCTGGAGTTTGGACTCCTGGATGCAAACTAGATGGCAGGAGGAGGCGGCAATTGTTTCATGGACGGCGGATTGACGATCTGGACAGTTTAGACCACGAACATTCCAGCACAATATAGCAAGGTTTTGTTCTAACATGATTGCACAAAGATTACATCAGTAAAGTGCTCAAGGAACCACAATGGCAACAATGGTCTCGCCAGACCAACAAAGGCAACATTATGATGCTGCAAACAGCGTACATCTAGCGAATTTCAGTTCATCTATCATCAGAAACTAAGCTACAATCGGGACTAAGTAGCAAAGCTTAGGCCTCACCGCGGCAGCCTCGCTTGAGTCGGGTCCTCCTTCGCCTCCATGCTGCATCAGGCTTCTTCTACCGCTGAGGAGAGATCACAGTCCAGCTGGAATAAAGCACGCAAGGTCATGACAAAGAATATCGGGAGACGCCCTTGAAACATATCGGCAAACTTAGCAATTTCCGTCTCGTGACCTGCTCCCCATCAGCAAGCACCCCATGCGTTGACACAAGAGTTGTTCAATGAGCACGGCAATGGGCATCCTCCTCTTCTTAGCACCAAGTCTGGGACTCGACGCTGCGGTTGAAAGCCAGTGACTCCAGCCAGCGTCTTCCGGCGAGCGGTAGGACGTCTTGGAGGTGTCGATCTTGAGGGAGATGGTAGAAGCGCTGGCATGCGAGGGATAAAAATTGGAGTGGCAATCTCTCTTTCTTCAACCGCAGTTTCAGATGATGGCATGGGGGGGGGGCAAAAAAATGTATGTCTTTACGAGTCTACTCAATCAGGTTTGTGTCAGACAAAAAAATGGATTTACTCCCCTCTTTTCGTCAGTTTAGAAAATGACTGTTCCATTTTGTTAACCATGTAGGGGTTTTGTTTCTGCAGGCTTGTGACTAACTACAATGAGATTACTCACCACTTCCTCCATTGCATATACGTCTCCCTCGATCTTCGTAAGGTGCAGGCTCCATCATTTCTGTAATGCGCGTCCTGAACACCAAAACATGCCACCTTTTTTTTACGTTGACGTCGATGCTTTATTTCTACAGTTGAGGGAGAGAGAAATGGATATTCGTCGGGCGAATCTGGTGGTAGCCTCAAACGAGCAGTCTCGGGCTCCCAACGGCGCGGAGAAGCTTTTTGGTGATGTTCTTCAAGTTTTCTACCGTCCAGGAATAGTGTATGTGCCTGTCTTCCAAGAAATATGACCAGCCCCACTTTGAACCTGTTCTTCTCGTGTGTCATCATAGGACGCCCGTATGTCTGCTTCACAGCTTCAACGATTGGCAGTATGCTGTGCTCTCCTGGACCAATTCCAAACATCTCTCTTATCTGTGTCACCACTGCCTCCTAACAGCGTGGTGCGGAGGGCGAACAGGAGCAGTTCCACATGGTATGCCGATGACCAGATTGACATCTTCATCGAAAATTTGCATGTCGCGCTTGTGATCAATTGTAATTGAACTTGCCTCCTAATCAATGTGGCTTAGGATAGACATCAAGAAATGCCTATCCGTCCTTGTTATCTTTGGTAGCTCTAGCAGCCCCCCAAACTCCATCTCGGCTACATACTGTCGTTTCTCCTCATCTAATGAGTAAATCAGGTCGATGCAACTTCTTCACGCTGCACCTTGACCCGATTGAGGGTGCTTTTCCATTGACCTGGATCTGATCTTCCTCGTCCGAATCAGACTCGGCGACCGCGCCTCCTGCAGGAAAACCAATCCCTCTTCGCCTTCTCGATTCAGATGGAACGTCATCAATCTGTCGGAGCGTGCTAGGTCCCAAGCAGGGACCCCGTGAGTCGTCCATCCTGTGACAAACGAAAATGGCAAGAGAAAAGTTAATTTTCGGATTTCCCGACAGCTAAATTACACAAATACACAGTTGCCATTCTCTAGATAGAGAAATGAGGTGGTGCTCAGAAGTTCATGCCTAGAGAAGTAAAATGCTCTTATTAAAAAAAAATAGATTAAATCATAATCGTTTTGCGTGAGGAAGCGACTGTTTTTTTTTAGATTACTACTTGCTAGATTTCTTACTATCTTGCTGGAAAAAAAAGATCTAAAAAAAATCATATTTAGAGCTCCTAGAGTTGTCATTTGCAAAATCCGTTCGTCCCAAAAAAGGCCAGATTTCCACACAAAGTATTTTATTTACATTTTTTTTGCTAGCTTGCATCATACATGTACCTAATCTAGCTGCTGCCTAGAACTAGCTAAGATAGCAATTGCAATTAACACGTTGAATGCAGAGACAAAGAAGAAAACACAGTGTCAGGCAGTGAAGAAAAAATAGAGTCAGTAGCAGAGAATGAAAAAACAGCCTGCGTGGGTGGCCGGTTATCCCGGTTTCGGCTGCTGGACGGCAGCACCGCAAACGGATCAGCCGGAGTCCTCCCTAGCTGATTCGAGGCTCAGGCGAGCGATGGGCGACGGCGGGAGCGGCGAGCTGCAGAGGGCCTGGGATGAGCTCCCCGACAGCTCGCCTCGCTCAGACCATCGGCGCGCCCGTGGTTGACGGCGTGCGGCAGGGACGCGGCGTCCGTGGTCGTCCGCGTGCGGCAGGGATGCGGCGTCTGTGGTCGTCGGCGTGCGGCGGCTAGGTTTGGTGGCTCGCTCCTCGTGTGCGTGTCTCTTGTTTTAATCCCCGTGCGCCTGCTTGTGGCTAATTGTGCGTGATGGTGGATGCTGACTGAGCTCGTTTACATGGGCTGGCTGGGCCGAATTTCTGTAGCTAGGCTAGAACACAACCTGAAGCATACCTAATATAATAGACTCACCTCAAGAAAAAAAATCCTAATATACTAGACAAAAAGAAAAGCCTAATTTGCAGGAGAGGATCGAGCCTAGTTTACAGGAGATGATCGAGCCTAATTTGCTGCAGGTTCGCCGCTGCGGTTCATGATGCCTGCGAGGTGGAACAGCCCCAAAGGTGATTTTGGAATGGACGAGCTGGCATGAAAACAACCTATAACGTACGCCGTGGAAGAAAAAGTTGACCGTGATTAGAACGGATTCAGAAGCTGGTAATCAAGAACGCATATGGGCTTCAGGGTGGTCTTCCTTGCAGCGGACGAAAACGGAAACAAAAGGTGGTGGTCGACCTACTCCGCATTGCAGTGTGCAAATACGTCAACTTGTTTTCACGAAACGAATACGATTTTTGAGTGATATACCTTAGCTTTTGTGTGTGCGCCACCCTGCTAACCAACGCAGCCCGTCGATGTTCTGTTGCTCTTCAGCCTCCGTGTTCTTGGTATGGGACACGAAAATGGACTGATTGGCTTTGTGGGTGAGCTTCCCAGCTTGTATATAGCACGCCTGGCTGCGTGATGACGATCACGGGCCGGCCCTCGTGCTTCGCGCAACAAACATCCAAAAGGAAGACGACCTAGAAAAATGTCAGCACATCTTCTGCGCCCGGGATTCAGTTAGCCAGTAGCATGACGTGGGCGTTCTCTTGGTCTGAGCATTGACTTTTGTTTCCCAGCTCGTGGGATGTTTTTTAACTGCAACCCCGTGGTAAAAATGCACAACAACCCATATTCTCCCACCGCAGGCCAGGAGCTACAGAGGCCCACGCCCCTCTTTCTCCCCCACGAGTCGTGCATCTCCTGGAACTATCACTCTCACTCTATCATATCTCAAAACGCTACCCTCTAGCACGCTCTCTCACACTCTAAACTTCAACGCACTCGACGATGGCCGCGACCTACTCTGTCGACAGGGTGCTCTGCTGCCCCGATTTGCTTCGCCAGATATTCATCCGGTTGGCGGCTGCTCGACATGGCGGCGCCTCGGCAGTCTCGCCGTTGTGGTGCGGAGGGCGGAGCCGCAAAGCTGCCTAGCTTCCTCGGCGAAGTTCAAAAATCTCACCTATTGGGGATAACAAGTTGTTGTCCCGAAGCGATCAGAGTCAGTTCGTGAAAAAAACAATCAAATCAAGTCAAAAAAAAACTCATCAAGTTTTTAATGTGCGTACTCACCTCCACATAAAAAAGCGAGGCTTTATCGAATAAAACCCTGGCCTAGTCCCTCATTTTATATTTATTTTCCATTTTGCATGCAAAAAATTCGACCGGCACGGACGATGGGCGGACCCAAATTAGTCAAACACCATCCTTCTCCCCCGGATGCTACCGCCGGAGCGGACTGTGGTGCCTTGCCCACGCGGGGGTTGGCGACCCCGGGGGTTTGGGGGGGGGGGGGCTCGGGGGGTTTTTGATGGCAACTGTGGGGTTTAGCTGGAGGCTGTCCGGCTGGGCGGATGCCCGGTGAGGTAGATCAGCCGTTGGCTGCGGGGGTGACGCAGTGTTTTCGGATGGCACAGCGGGGCTTCACGGGCCTCGCTGCTGCCTCGACCGGCATTGTTGTTGCCTTCCGAACGCATTGTCCCCTCTTGTTTCCTACGAGTCTTGTGCCGGTGACTACAGTGAGACGACGTGGTTCCGGGCCAAGACTAAGGTGACGCATGTGTATATAGCACTTCTGAATCGGCCTGAGCTCGCACGTGAAGACCAGCATGCCCCTCTTCATGTTGGGTTACACATTTTTACAGGGAAAATGTACTCCCCAATCGTCTCGGGCAGTGCCATTTTTACGAGGCCGGGAGAATGGCTCCTCCGGCACATGAACGCATGCGGATGTCGTTGCTTATTAATGAAGGGGCTCGGGTGCACACCTCCCCTCCCCTCGGCCAAAGTGTCGGTCCTGTAGGGTCGTACCGATGCGTCCACGTGTGGACGAATGTGGGTGCCTCAGATTCCTTCATGCATGGTCTCGGTTGCACCGCCTCCTAGATGTACTCCTCGTGCTAGGTGGATCCATAGGATTGGTCTGAGCAAATAAGTGGCGTCGCCACCGTCGCATTGCTTTTTCTTTGAATGGGTTGCTTGGTAGATAGCGATTTGGAGCGTTACGAGCATTGCATGCCTTCTACAGACTAAATGTGGGATTGGGAGGCCCGTCTGACCTAAGGATGTCGTCTTTGTATCAAAAGGTCTATCGTCCAACATGGATCTGTTGCCCCCCTTGCGTAATTGAGACGATGCGATGATCAAATTTTGTCAAAATGTGAACACCAAAAAGGGGGTGGTCATGTTTGCTGCAGTGCCCATTATCGCAGGGGGTATGCACAGTTCCGAGAATGCATTTTGGAGGTTCCTTGCAGGATCTTGATTTTGTGGGGTGACCTTTTCTCAATACTGTTGGTGCATATGTGAAACCAAAGTGTCACGTTCGTAAAGTGGTAAGGTCCTCTTGCTTATACGCAAGATTCTGATAGTGCAGTCTCGCGATCCACCCCCCCTCCCCGCCCCTTTTGTAAAGTAACTGCATGGCCACTTCCATCTATATATCAAAAAGGGGCGCGTTCGTATCCGACGGGTGCCCCTCCTTGCGTAAATGTAGTTTGATGCGATGATCAACGTGATCGATTTCATTCATATAAAAAAAGTTTAATTTAGGGGGGTGCTAGTTCGTTGTAGTATACACGGTTCCGGCATTGCATTTTGGAGGTTCCCAGCTTAAGCTTGCTGACGCGATGACCAACTTGATCAATGTCATCTTGATACGGGGGAGACTCGCTTTGAAATGCAGGGGGCACTCTTATGCAGGGTCGCACTGTTTCGACAATGTAAAAATGGATGTTTCTCAGAGCAATTCAAGTGTTGTGGTGATGGTACGTATACATCATAAAAATGTTCGCTTGCATAGACTTATATTGGATAGGGGCTCCCCCCTTGTGTAATGCAGTTTCATGCAATCAACAACATTGTCAAAATGACATATATAAAAAGGGATAAAAAAGGCGACGTCCATGTTTGTTGCAAAGGTTTACCGCTTATGCGGTGTGCATGGTTCCAACAATGCATTTTGGGGGTTCCTTGTTTAGCTAGTTCATGCGTTGACCAACATGATCGGGATCGTCCTCCAAAATGCATTGACATCCCTATATCAATGAGGGGGGTTGGGTGCCCCCCCCTCGTGTAATAGAGTTGGCGATGATTAATGTTGTGAGATGTCGTATAAGAAATAAATAATGGAACTGGGAAGCGTCCATTTTAATATGTTGCATTCTTTTTGTGGGAATGCACTGTTCCCCCAATGCATTTCGGAGGTCCCTTGTGTAGCTAGTTCATGCGGTGACCAGTATGATCGGTATCATCCTTATATGGTAGAGAGCCCCCGCGTTGAGATGCAGTGGGGCACTATTGTGCGTGTGTACACGTTATGTCAATGTAAACTGGATGGTTCTTTGATCATTTTAATAGTTGCAGTAATGGTGTATATATATCGCATTGATTGGGGGGTTCATGATGTGGTTGACGCGGGTGATCATCGCATTCCTGCTTACAATAATCAATAAAAAAAGTCGCGTACATAGTCCTATAGGGTGCCTCCTCTTCCGGTATGTACGGTTCATGCAATGCAAGCCAGAGGTTCAGTTGCTAGCATAGCTGGTTCGGTGATCAACGTTATGAATGGCATATATTAAAAACAAAATGCTCGCATTCATTTTTGAGTGGGCGGGGAGGTGCCCCCCCGATTGTTCCTGATATGAACAGTTCCTCAAGTGAAATCTGTCGGTTCCCCTCCTTAATTTAACTACGTGGTCAATGTCATCCCTGTTTGAAAAGAGGGATTGGGTGCCCCCCCGCCGTGTAATAGAGTTGATGCGATGATCAATGTTGTGAGATGTCGTATATAAAAATAAATAATGAAGTGGTGGGCGTCCATTTTGATATATTGCTTACTATCGTGGGAATGCAATGTTCTAGCAATGCATTTGGGAGGTTCCTTTCTGTAGCTACTTAATGCGGTGACCAACATGATCGGCATCATCCTTATACGGGTAGGAAGACACGCGTTGAGATCCAGATGGGCACTCATGTGTGTGTATACATGTTTGGGCAATGTAAAACAAATGGTTCTTTGAGCATTTTAATTGTTCCGGTAATGGTGTATATATATCGCGTTGACTGGGTGGGGTGGGTGCTTTTCGTGATGTGGTTGACGCGGTGATCATCGCATTCCTCCTTATATAGATGACATTGATCACGTTGGTCATCGCGTCAACAAGCTTACCCAGGGGAACTGCCAAAGTGCATGGTCGGACCCGTGCATGCTCGTAATGAGAGGCACCCTACGAAAACACACCTTCCATTTTTGTCATATGCGACATTGACCGCTTGCATGTTCTTATAGATGTCCCCTCTTGGTTTATGCACGGTTCCTAATATGCAGTCTAGAGGTTCTTCTTGTTGTGACTAATGTGAATCATAATGAAAAAAAGAGTGTATTTAGATGGGGTGCTGGTCGTAGCAGTGTGCGCGGTTCCGACATTGCATTTTGGAGGTTCTTTGCCTGATCTTTGTTTGGCGCGATGACCAACGTGAACAAATGACATTTTGGTATGGGGGAGACTCGCGTTGAAATGCAGTGGGGCACCCCTATGCGGGAATGCATGGTTTTGATGATTTAAAATGGTTATCTCTTTGAGCACTTCGATTGTGCGGCGTGATGGTACGTATAGATCTTTAAAAAAGTCGAGTACATAGTCCTATAGGGTACCTCCACTTCCGGTATGCACGGTTCATATAATGCGTGCGGGAGGTTTCTTTTTCTAGTATATCTGCTTCGGTGATCAACGCTATCAATGGCACTTATAAAAAAATGCTTATGTTAAGTTTGGGTGGCGAGGGTGGTGCCCCCTTGTTTATTGCTGATATGCACGGTTCCGAAAGTGAAATCTAGGGGGTTCCACCACTTCTTAATTTAACTAACTGGTCAATGTCATCCCTATATCAAGAGAGGGGTTGGGTGCCCCCCCTCGTGTAATGGAGTTGATCCTATAATCAATGTTGTGAGATGTCATATTTAAAAAAATAATGAAAATGGGAGGCGTCCATTTTGATATATTGCATACTTTTTGTGGGAATGCACTCTTCCGACAATGCAGTTTGGGGGTTCCTTGTGCAGCTAGTTCACGCGGTGACGAATATGATCGGTATCATCCTTATATATGTGACATTGATCACGTTGGTCATCGCACAACAAGCATGCCCTGTAATAGTGACAAAAGTGCATTGTCGGCCCTCGTGCTTGCTCGTAATGAGAGGCACCCTAGGAAACACACCTTCCATATTTTTCAGATATGACGCTGACCACGCATGTTCTTATAGGTGTCTCCTATTGGTTCATGCACGGCTCCTAATATGCAGTCTAGAGGTTCCTCTTTGCTGCGAGTAATGTGAATGATAACAAAAAAAGGGTGTGTTTAGATAGCGGGCTGGGCGTTGTAGCATGCGCGGTTCTGACATTGCATTCTAGAGGTTCCTTTGTGTGAGCTTGTTTGCGGGAGTGGGGACGGGGTGCCCCCTGTTTGTTGCTCATATGCATGGTTCCGAAAGTGAAATCTGGGGGTTCCACCCCTTCTTAATTTAACTACATTGTCAATGACATCCCTATATCAATGAGAGGGGTTGCATGCCCCTACCCCCCCCCCCCCGTGTAATAGAGTTGGCGATGATCAACGTTGTGAGATGTCATATATGAAAAAATTAAAGGAGCTGGGAAGCGTCCATTTTAATACGTTGCATTCTATTTGTGGGAATGCACTGTTCCCACAATGCATTTTGGAGGTTCCTTGTGTAGCTAGTTCATGCGGTGACCAGTATGATCGGTATCATCCTTATATGGTAGAGACCCCCCGCGTTGAGATGCAGTGGGGCACTATTGTGCGTGTGTACACGTTATGTCAATGTAAACTGGATGGTTCTTTGAACATTTTAATGGTTGCGGTAATGGTGTATATATATCGCATTGATTGGGGGGGGGGAGCTTTTTCATGATGAGGTTGACGCGGGTGATCATCGCATTCCTGCTTACAATAATCTATAAAAAAAGTCGCGTACATCGTCCTATAGGGCGCCTCCTCTTCCGGTATGTACGGTTCATACAATGCAAGCCAGAGGTTCCGTTGCTAGCATACCTGGTTCGGTGATCAACGTTATGAATGGCATATATTAAAAACAAAATGCTCGCATTCATTTTTGAGTGGGCGGGGGAGGTGCCCCCCTGATTGTTCCTGATATGCACAGTTCCTAAAGTGAAATCTGTCAGGTCCCCTCCTTCTTAATTTAACTACGTGGTCAGTGTCATCCCTATTTGAACAGAGGGATTGGGTGCCCCCGTCGTGTAATAGAGTTTATGCGATGATCAATGTTGTGAGATGTCGTATATAAAAATAAATAATGAAAGGGTGGACGTCCATTTTGATATATTGCTTACTATTGTGGGAATGCAATGTTCTAGCAATGCATTTTGGAGGTTCCTTTATGTAGCTACTTAATAGGTGACCAACATGATCGGCATCGTCCTTATACGGGTAGGAAGACACGCGTTGAGATCCAGATGGGCACTCATGTCTGTGTATACATGTTTGGGCAATGTAAAACAAATGGTTCTTTGAGCATTTTAATTGTTCCGGTAATTGTAAGTCCATCTAGTGCCCCTTAGTGATTTTGGTGTATTGAAGACTTATAGGTTAAGAAATTAATGTGTTTATGAGTGTACACAGGTCTATAAGTCTATGAGGAGTTTGATATTTACAGAGAAAGTCGAACCCTAAAAATGAAGTTCTTCGACTGAAGACTTTGATATTCTGAAGACTTTGAAAGTGAAGAAATTGGTGTGACCTTGAAGACTTGGTATTCATTTGAGGAACATGAAGCGTGAAGACTTTTGTTTTCATAGTTTCATTTTTCTCTTTCTTGAGTCATAGGAAAACCGTACTGTTAAAGGGGGTCGAGGAAATACTAAGGAAAAATTTCCATGTGATGCTCAACTCAAAATCCTACACCTACCAATCCCTTCGAGTGAAGCCTTTGGGAATCTCATACAGTTCAGTCAATTTCTTCAGTGACAGAGACGAAGTTCTTCTGATCGCTGAGGAATTTTTTCTGACTGAGGAGTTAGGAATTCGCCAGTGCGGATTGCCTACACAGTGAGGAACATGATAGCCCTGAGGAATTTGATATTCAAATTTCCGACCGTTGCTGTGCTGCGCGCTAGCTGTCCCAAAATATCTTATCCACCTAACGGTCATATCATTGGAGGGCATTTATGTCTTATCATGTCGGGCTGCTCCCTAGGCTATAAATAGCCGCCCCCTACAACCACTAGCTGGTTGGCTGCTCCGAGAGAACTTGACACTTGTCATTTGAGAGCAACCCATCCTCCGAGGACTTTGAGCGAAAATCATCGAGTGAGGAAAACCCAAAACCAAACCCCTACAAACCCAAAGTGATTGAGCATCATCGAAGAGATTGATCTCAAGGATCCGACGCTTGTTACCTTTGAAGATCGTGGCTTCTTCCAGACGGTTAGGCGTCATAGTCTAGAGCATCCAAGAGGAATTGTGGATCGCCGAGTGACCAAGTCTGTGAAGGTTTGGAAGTCGTCAAGACTTACCACGAGTGATTGGACGAGGTCTGTGTGACCTTAGTTCAAGGAGAATCTGGCGAGGACTTGGTGTCCCGAGCTGCGTGCTCGGCCGACTGGGTGTCCGGACTGTGTGTCCTCGAGTTTAAATACTCAGCCGCTCCAACAGACGCATAACCGAGACAGCAGTTGGAACTGGTCTACCAAATCATTGTCTTCACCAACCTATCTGGTTCTATCTCCTCAACCCTTTCATTTCCTCATTACTATGTTGAGTGTTTGTTCATATCTGTGTTTGAAGACTTTGACTGAAGACTTTCTCAATTTCCTCAGTTCAAATTATTAAGTCAGTTTGTCTTCATCTTGTTTTATCCTGTGATTACGCTTTCGTGCTCGTGTTTGTCTTCATTTCATCATGATGACTATGCGTGTATTCTGTTATGCTTACTTACGAGTACTTATTCCGCTGCAAGTAGTTCTTCGCTAAGGAATTTCCTCACCGCAAATTCCTCGCTGAAGAATTCATAAAAATCGCCTATTCACCCCCTCTAGTCGATATAACGCACTTTCAATTGGTATCGAGCAAGGTACTCCCTTGTTCTCTGTGATTTTGGTTTAACCACCTGGAGTTTTAGTTATGTCGACCGCAGGTATGATCAAGGTCTCAGCAGGGTGTCCTACCTTTGATGGGACGGACTACCCCTACTGGAAGAACAAGATGCGAATGCATCTTGAAGCAATTGACAACGATCTCTGGTATGTTGTGGAAAATGGTGTTCCCTCAGTCACACCTTCTCGGAATGTCAGCCGACGTGAAGAGATTCAAGCAACTCGATTCTCAAGCGAAGAATATCATATGTGGCCATCCGAGCAAAGGTCAATATGGAAGAGTGAGTGCTTTGGAATCGCCAAGCTCATCCGGGACAGGCTGTCCAAAGTGAATGAAGGAGTCTCAACTCAGCGTGAATCTCGAGTTGATGTTCTTCGAATCTCTTCAACCGCTTCAAAAGACTCGACAACGAAAATGTTCAACAAACCTTCGATCGCCTCATCGACATCTCAAATGAGCTTCAAGCACTTGGCGCCATCGACATCACCGACCATGAGGTGGTGAAGAAATTGTTAAGATCGCTGATTCCTCATTTGATACTCCGCACCGATGATACAAGAGCGCGTTGACTACAAGTCACTTGATCCTTTGATATCCTCGAGAGGCTAAATACTCATGAGTTCCAACTTGCTGAAAAGAGAGATCTCTATGGTTCTAGCTATGGAAAACACATGCCTCAAGGCCAAGGTCAGGTTCCGAATCTGAGTGTGAAGACTCGTAGTAGCCTTGGAGATCCTCAAGAATTAGGCCAGGAGCTAGCACCGCCGTGAAGAAATTCCAAGTTCTCAAGACGTGGTCGATTTGGAAAATACTCAAGGAGCAAAGGATTCCTCATCCAAAGTGACTATAAGAGAAGACTTTGTCACAAATGCAAGAAACCTGGTCACTACATCCAAGATTGTCCTCGGTGGGAAAAGGAATTAAAGAAGAAGAAACACAAGGATTACAGTTCGATGACGCCAAGAAGAAGAAGAAATCATCGAAATCTTCATCATCAAAATCCTCAAAGCCTTCTTCTCACAAGAAGAGCAGCTCCAAAAGGCTCGGGATTCATTGGCAAGAAAATGGACTCTGAAGCTGAATCGAGGAACATGAGGAAGAGGAGGCATCGAAGAATCCAGTCCGGTGTGGCGAGTCTAGCTCTCGCCATCGCTTTCGTCAAGAAATCCATCTTCAACTATGAAGAAAATGACCTCACCAACAATGCCGATGAAGATAGTGATGACTACACTCCCACCTATTGCTTCATGGCAAAGGGTGCCAAGGTACTCAAATATACCTCCTCTGAATCTAGTGAAAATGAATCTGATGAAGATCTAAAGCCCAGTTACTCAAAACTTGCTAAAATTGCTGTAAAACAACAAAGGGCTTTGTCAAAGGTTCAAAACATGCTAGATAAGAGTGATGATATGTTAGGTGAAGAAATGGATCGCACTAAAGCCCTGACTGAAAATCTTCAGAGACTTGATCTAGGTTTGACAGCCTTCAAGGTCATCATAACACTCTCTTATCTGATCATGAGAAACTTTCTTTTGAATTTCTTCAAAGAAAGCAAGACCTTGAGAAGCTAAGAGTGAGTTATGAAGATCTTCAGAAGGAGCGCGATCCATTACTTGCTCAACAAATCAGCAATTCTCAAGAAGAATTTGTTCCTCCATGCTTAAAGTGCATTGAACGTGAATCTGCTAATTCTTCACCCGAATGTTCAAATGCTTCAACTGTTACAAATTCTTTACCTGCCTCTGCTATCACTAATTCCTCATATGAGGACATTGCTAGTATCACTGACGATGCAGGGCTGAAGGAATTGTAGATGACAGGCATGTACAAAAGCCTCAAAGGGCATCAGACTCTTTGTGATGTGCTTAAAAGCGAGATCCTCAACAGAACCCTAGGAAAGAGGGTATTGCCTTTGAGAGAAAACTCAATGCCGATGGAACATATTGGAAGCCTGAGCAGTATCCCAAAACCTCATGGGTTGCTGCAAAGGGACCTCCAGTTGATCCATCTAACTTATCTGGCTTTACATGCGAATCTCCTCATTCTTCTGATGAGTCATTTGACTCCAACTATAAACTGTTCAAAAATCAGAATGGTGAAGTATTTGCTAGATATGTTGGCACTAACTGCAGGAACGGTTCCCCTATGAAGAAAATCTGGGTTCCCAAGAAGTGCCTTGAAAGTCTTCAGGTGAATGTCCTCATGACACCACCCGTGAAGAATAGGAACCCCAGATCGAATTCTTCATATGGACCAAATTCTTCATATGGATCCAAGTCCTCATACGGACCAAATTCCTCACGTGGATCAAATTCCTCAAAAGGATCAAAGTCCTCATATGATTATCATCGTGCTAACAACTCTGTTTTGTAGGGTAGAGCTAAGGGCTATGAATATGTGCATTATTCTTCAAACCAATATGTTCATAAGTCCTCAAGAATTTCTCCGCTTATTCATATGCTTACCCTAACCCCTCTTATGTGAAACGAAATGGTTTGGCTTCTATGCCACCATTCTCGTATGGTGCTCGCAGAGTAATGAACTCTTTGCCACCCCTTCAGATGTGGGTGGTGAAGAAAAGAACTAATCTCTTCTGCAGTCAGGTCTCCAGGCGTGCCTTAACGTCTCAAGAATTTGTCGGGACTGGCGAAATTGCTCGAAAGGACGCAGACTAATCATGATGAAATGACCTTTCATTTCACACGTCCTCATCTTGCTTATCTGTTATCATCGACCGATGAAATTCATCTGATGAACTTGATATCATATTCTTCATCGATGAAGTATATGAGATCGTAAGTTGTACTAATTCATCTACAGGATGATCAACCCAAAGCCACTGAGTGGGTTCTCGATAGTGGATGTACAAATCACATGACTGGTGACAAGAATCTATTGATGGATGCTCCCTTATCACCGTCACATCTGAAGCATATCATCTTCTTGACAAAGGCAAAAGTCGGTATTGGGTCTTGGTAAGGTTGCGATCTCTAAGGATAAACACATGGACAAAGTCATGCTTGTTGAGTCCTTAGGATACAACCTCATGTCGATCTCAATGCTTTGTGATCTTGATATGGTTGTTATCTTTGGCAAGTATCGTTGTGTTGTGATTATGGAAGTCGACAATTCCAAAGTCTTGAAGGCTTTAGGAGAGGAGACTTGCATATTGTTGATTTCTCTACAGGACCACAACCAGCCGTGTGTCTACTTGCAAAAGCTTCAGAAGGCTGGCTATGGCATCGGCGACTTGGTCACGCAGGCATGAGGAATTTGCACATGCTTGCGAAGAAGAAGCATGTCATTGGCATTGAGAATGTCAAATTCCTCAAGGATCACTTATGCGGAGCCTGTGAAGCTGGAAAAATGACCAAGGCCAAGCATCCAAATAAGACTATCATGACCACTACTCGTCCCTTCGAATTGCTTCACATGGACCTCTTTGGTCCCAATCATTACTCAGCCGTTAATGATGCATCTCTATATGGCTTTGTTATTGTTGATGATTACTCTCGTTACACATGGGTACACATTGTTACTTACAAAAATCAAGTGCAGGAAGTTTTCAAACGATTTTCCTCGAGGGCTTCAACTAACTTTGGTGTGAAGATCAAGCACATCAGGAGTGACAATGGAACTGAGTTCAAGAATTCTGGTCTTGATGACTATCTTGATGAACTTGGTATCACTCATGAGTTATCTTCTCCTTATACTCCTCAGCAAAATGGCGTAGTGGAGCGCAAGAACAGAACTCTTGTTGAGATGGCTCGCACTATGCTTGATGAATACAAAACGCCTAGTCATTTTTGGATTGATGCAATTGATACGGCGTGCCACATCATCAATAGAGTATATCTTCACAAATTCTTCAAGAAGACTGCCTATGAACTCCTCACTGACAAGAAACCCACTGTAAGTTATTTCAAAGTCTTGATTGCTAAATGTTGGATTAGAGATCCTCATCACAATTCTAAATTTGCACCGAAAGCACATGAAGGTTTTATGCTTGGTTACGGAAAGGACTCGCACACCTACTGAGTCTTCAACATCACTCTTCACAAGATTGTTGACATCAGTAGATGTGCGGTTCGATGAAACTAATGGCTCGCAAAGAGAGCACCTACCTTCTGTGTTAGATGAACCAGCACCGAGGAATCTATCAAGTTCAAGGCAATCGAGGATGTCATTCCTACGTAAGAATCTGCTGAAGAATTCATTCCTCAGACGCTGAAGAACGCCGGTGATGCACTGAAGATAATGTCAAGACAATGGTGCCGAGGATAATGATCAAATTCCTCGACGACAACCAGCTCATCCTCGCGTTGCAAAAGAAGTGCAAGTGGAGAAGATCATCGATGACATTGAAGCGCCAGTCCTCTCACACGCTCAAAAGCTTCACATTTATCTAACTTTTGTGGGCACTATGCTTTTGTCTCTATCACAGAGCCCACTAAGGTAGATGAAGCATTTCGAGCCGAGTGGATTCAGGCTATGCAAGAAGAATTACATCGATTCGAGCTCAACAATGTAAGGAACTGGTCAAACGTCCAGATCCTCGCAAGCATAATATCATTGGCACAAAGTGGATCGACCGCAACAAGCAAGATGAAAATGGCCTTGTGGTGAGGAATAAGGCACGACTAGTAGCTCAAGGCTACACACAGTTGAAGGAATTGATTTCGATGAAACTTTTGCACCTGTTGCTAGACTTGAGTCTATTCGCATATTACTTGCCTATGCTAACCATCACAATATCACTTTATATTAAATGGATGTGAAAAGTGCATTCCTCAATGGTAAGCTTGAGGAAGAAGTATATGTTGCTCAACCCCAAGGTTTTGAAGATCCAAAGAATCCTGACAAAATCTTCAGACTTAATAAGGCCCTCTATGGTCTCAAACAAGCCCCACGGGCGTGGTATGATACAATGAAGGAATTCTTAGTGAAGAATGGCTTCACACCAGTTCACTCGACCCTACTCTCTTTACTAAATCTTATGATGGTGAACTGTTTGTGTGCCAAATATATGTTGATGATATTATCTTTGGCTGTACTGACCAACGTTATAGTGATGAATTTGCCTATATGATGAGTGAAGAATATCAAATGTCTATGATGGGAGAGTTGAAATTCTTCTTGGGTCTTCAAATTCGTCAACAACACAATGGCATATTCATATCTCAGAGAAATACCTCAAAGATGTCTGAAGAAATTCGGCATGCAAGATTGCAAAGGCGTCAAAATTCCTATGCCCACAAATGGCCATCTATGCACCGATGAAAATGGTATTGACTTCGATCACAAGGTATACCGCTCCATGATTGGTTCTTTATTGTACTTATGTGCATCTAGGCCAGATATAATGCTTAGTGTTTGCATGTGTGCCCGATTTCAAGCTACACCGAAGGAATCACAGCATAAGGCTGCGAAGCATATTCTTCGATATCTAGCTCACACACCAACACTAGGATTATGGTATCCCAAGGGCTCTGCTTTTGACCTCATTAGATATTCTGACTCTGACTATGCTGGTGATCGTGTGGACCGCAAGTCAACTTCCGGCACTTGTCATTTCCTCGGACGATCTTTGGTCTGTTGGTCCTCGAAGAAACAGAACTGCGTATCACCGCTTCATCGCGGAAGCTGAATACATTGCTGCTGGCTCGTGTTGTGCTCAATTGCCGTGGATGAAGCAAACTCTCAAGGACTACGGCGTCAACGTGAAGAATGTGCCTCTCATCGTGACAATGAGAGTGCCATTAAGATTGCTCACAACCCAGTTCAGCACTCGAAGACAAAGCACATTCAAATTCGTCATCATTTTCTTCGTGATCATGTGTTGAAGGGCGACATCTCTATCGAGCACGTGAAGACTGAAGAACAGCTAGCCGATATCTTCACTAAGCCCTTGGATGAGAAGAGATTTAGCAAGTTGCGGTGTGAGCTAAATATCTTAGAATCTTTGAATGTTCTTTGAAAAGACACACATCCTGACACTTATGCAAAATTGATGACTTAGATGTGCAACACATGAAGAAACGTTTTTCTTCAATCAATGAAGAATAACACTCTAAGTGTGAAGAAATTAATGAAGAATTTGATTCTCGTAACCCTACGACAATTGTAATGCGCGGTGTCTGAAATCATCATTCTTATACTGATTGGGTCACGCCACCACCAAAGTTGAAAATCTTCAATTTGAGTTTTTCCTCAGTTTTGAAATTCTTCAGTTTTCAAATTCTTCAACTTTGTAAAATCTTCACTGTTTCATTGCTTTTTCTTCATTGGCTATATATATATATATATATATATATATATATATATATATATATATATGGGTTTATGTCCTCTACAAAGCATTCACTTATAGTTATTTCTTCAAGTCGTCTTTTACGCTAAGTGAATGTGATCGGACCCTTTCCCTCTAGGCTATACTCAACCCAATCTATTCACAAATTCTTCATGTGCGTTCTATTTGAAACTTGTTCAAAATCTTCACTGTGTCCTTGTCAGCTGAAGAAATTGCGAACGAAACTTTAAAACTGATCTTACCCAAATTTTCGGTTTTGCCGCTCAAACCGTTCCGCATCCCACGATGCATTATTTTATTCACCCACGATCGTACACGATCTCCACTACACAGTACGTGGGTGACACATGTCGTGAGAAGGAGAATGGTCAGGGGCACGTTCGTCCCAAAATCTTCGGGCGAACAGTTTTCACCGCCTCTATAAATACCCTCTCTCCATCCTCACTTCTTTTACTCCGCCGACCTCTCTCTCCCGCCGAGCTCCTCAAACCCTAGCGCCGCTGCTACTCCATCATCGCCGGTGAGGAAGAGCTTCACTGCCTCGACCTCGTCGCCGTCGTACTCACGCCGACCACGGAATTCCTCACTCCGCCGCCGCCGTAGTTGTCTTCCTCCGCCAAGTTAGGGCGTGGAAGATCTGAACAGACGAACTTCACATCTACAACACCCAGTTCGTCGTGTTCTTCATTTAAGGGTAAATAAAAGTTACTTTTACTACCCTCGTTGATCCAAATCTTATACTACAAAATCTTCAAAGGTGTTTTATTCTTCAAATCCTCACACACAAACACCTCACTAGTTATATGCTTTTGATTCGTTTCTCTAAGCAATCATTTTCTTCAAGATTCCTCAATTGTGTGGATCCTCGATCTGTACAACTCTGGAACATAAGACAAAGAACGCTTAGTGAAATTCTTCAAGGCTCATCTGGTCAAAATCCTCAAAACTTGTTCTTTTGAAAAACCTTTTGAGAACGCATATGACCTCTCCAAATTCCTCGCAACTATACTGCTCACAGGTACACATGTCCGTCTTTGAATCACTAGGTTCTCATCAACTTAACTCATTTGCAGCGTTCCTCGAAGAAAAACTGCATACTTCTTCAGAGAACTCAATTGTTCAATTTCCTCAACTGAAGAATATGGCAGACGGTAAGAAGCCACAGAAAGGAGGAAAGAAACCTGAGGTTATGACTGCTTTTGAGATCCCTGAGGAAATTTATGCTGACTACTGCACACCTGATAAAGAAAACAAGAATCAGCGTAAGGTGCGTATTCATAAGATTGAACGGAGATGGGCAAGGGAATGGAGGGAATACAGATATGTGACTCCAAAGTACATGAAGAAATTCGCTCTCAATCCTCCATGCCCAAGAGCTCCATTGGCACTGCCAAGTAGTGACCCCACCAAAGCATCAAGCGTGGTGAGGACTTTCCTGAAGAATGGGCTAAGCGCCAAGCTAAATTGGCAAGACAAGCCAAGGAGGCAGTGAAGAAATTCAATGAGGATTCTGCCACTTCTACAGCTACTGAGGCCTCGGTCAAACCGAGGAAATCCATGCCAAAGAAGCCTGCTCATAAGCCAAGTGCTTCACCATCAGCGCCCTCACGGCAAATTCCTCACACTGCTACAGCTCCACCAAAGTCCTCAACAGCTCCGTCAAAGTCCTCAGCTCCTGTGCATCTGGCTACATGTCAAAGGACTGCTGGTTTCTCGATTGGCTCGAGTTTCAAAGAAGTTCCTCAAAGAGCACCAATTTCATCATCCGGCCCGACTTCTAAGACCAAAGCAACAGTGGGACGAGGTCCTCGGCCAAGTCCAAAGAAGAAACAGGTTGCATTCCATGTGCCTTCGATGATGAAGCTTCGATGATGAGCTTGCGGAAATCATCGAGATCGCCAAGAAAGGGCCGCTAGAGCCAAAGGCACATTTGTGCCATCGCTGTTGGATCCAAGAAAATCCTCGATTATATTGATCTCGCACAAGGATCCAAATACCCCTATGCCTGATTTTCATCGACCCTGGACAAAGTCATATGTTGACCCATTTCATCGCTGAAGAGAAATGGAAGTTTGAAAAGGCAAGAGAGATCAAGAAGGCTCAATACGTAAAGGAGAAGTTCTCAAGAAAAACGTTGTCAAAATGACACCGAGGAACTTCTCAAGGTCTAGACCGAAATTCAAGACCTCAAAGAAAAACTTCGATTCTTATTATGCTGATTGGCAAGGAGCCAAGGTCAGATTAAATCAATCGACGAAGAAATTCACAAATGTTGCTGCCCCAACGCAACATGAAATTCCTCAGCTGAAGCCTCGGCTCACCGACCGAAGAACATGCCAAAGACTGATGACGCTCAGGCCGATGAAAATGCTAGTTCCAGGGCTGATGATCCCATTCCAGCCGCTGAAGAAATTGCCAGGGCATCCACTAGTGGTGCGCCTGAAGAAATTCAACCAGATTCCTCAGCTCCTCCTGCGCCAACACCAACTCCAATTCTTCCATCTGCCTCTGAGGTGAAGAAAACCAAGGCTGCAGAACGAGCTGCAGTGAAGAAAAGGAAGGCATCAGCTGTGTCACATTCTTCGGCTGTGAAGAAAATGAAGCCAATGACCAGCTCATTTGAAAATCCAATTGATGTTGTTCCGATTTCCTCCATGCCATCAAAGGACCTTGTTCCTTTTGGAGAAGACTATGAGATCCCAATCGGATCTGATGAAGAACATCATTCTGCTGCTTCCTCAGAGCAGATTGATGAAGAAATTGAAGTGGACGTAATCCCTTCAACCCCAGTCATTTCCTCACCTATGCCTCAGTTCACTGCTGAAGAGGCTGGTGTTGAGGAAATTGAAGATGAAGATGTGGATATAGGGTGCACCACACCAGTGATGAATGATGACTTTTGGGAAAGTCTGCATCCCAATACTCCTCTCTTCACCCCGCTCCAACAGATTCCTCAGTCCCCTGCACAAACAGTCCAAATGGAATCTCAAGAAACTCAACCCACCTGCTCGATTGCATGAAGAAATTCCAGCCACTAGTGTCGATGAACCTGCTCACGATCCACGGACTGCACTGTTGAGGAACAAGAAATTCCTCACCAAGAACCTGAACTTGCGATTCACGAGGTGGTGATGCAACTCACCGACACCCCTCTGCCCAAGCAAAAGAATCCGTTCTCAAGCAAACAAAAGTTCAAGGCTGATGATTTCTTTGCCGAGCACGTATTCTTCACTAACTATAATCCATATGATTACGCCGCATAAGGAAGAGGTGTTTACGGACTGCCACCAAGCCAACTTCTATTCCTCGGTGCTCTTCAACAAAGACAAAGTCTTCGATCATGCTCATATTCCTCATGTGGACATGGAGTCTCCGCCAGCTTTGAGCCAGTCCTCGGTGTTCTTCACGACGTAGGACTTGAATTTCTGACCGATATCTCGTGGATCGGAATGAAGAACTAATTCTTCAATTCTATGCAACGCCGCAAATCACCGGAGACGCCAAGACGTGAACTCATGGGTATTAGACGGATGTCCGAAAATACTCACTACAAGGCACCGACAACTGAATTGCTTCGTGCTCTACCACTCAGTCCTCCACTTGATGGTGCACGTTGTATCTACAACGAACCGTAACTTTCAAATCACTATATGCAAGTCTTGATGAAGCCTTTGAAGCCAAGGCAGGCCCCAAGAACCAAATTCCTCGTCAAGGAATTATTGTATGTGCCTCGGATCGCTCTATCAGATTCTGACGAAGACAATGAGTCCTATCAAAGGCCACGACTCGAATGATGAAGAAGTCGTTGGCATCATGAAGAATATGCTTTTCAACATCATCCATGGCGTTCCCATCAACTTCCATGATTTCTTCATGAGGACTCTGGCAAACATTGCTATGTCACCATTTGAGCTGAAGCCTTATGCGCCTTGGATAATGAGATTCATCAGGACAAGGCCTTCACTCAATTACAAGGCTGATACTCTGAACCACTGCAGCTACTTGCCCCCGATTGAAGTCCTCAAACAGACATTTACCTCAGATGATGACAAGGGCAAGGCTACTGGTGTGATCGATGAAGGCATTCGTCCATTGGATGGACAGTTTCACAAAGCAGCATCCTACTCCACCAATGATGACTCTGCCACCCATGACTCTGCCGCAAATACCTCAGTCAAGCAAAGTCCTCAAGCCACATCACCCAGGGTGATGACTGATCGTGAGTTACTCCTCAGTCTTCATCAGAAGGTTAATCGCAATCATAAATGGGTCAAGCGTCAGTTTGGTTCAATTCTTCACAACATGACCTCAACAGACAATGCAGTGAAGAAAAACCACTACTACCTCCATGAAACCTTCAAACGCACCTGGGCTGTTCTTTCACATGTCTACAGTGCGGAAGAACTAACGACTATGGGACTCAAGGAAGAATTTGACTGGTCTGCACCTCCTCCGAAGAAATACAAGAAGGTCAAAGTTCCTTCCTTGGTGGCCAGCTCCTATTCTTCATCGCGCGACACTGATGAAAATGAAGACTTGGACGACACCGCGGCAGGTCCCACTACAACAACCGACCCCAACATCGCTGGCGCTCCTTCTTCAACTTGAAATTCTTCAGGAGCGTTAGTCCTCAGTTTCGATCCTTTTGGTCATTCGATGACAAAGGGGGAGAAATTTGAGTTAGTCTTCAAGCGGGTCTATTTTATTGCCTATATACAACAATTTAGTTTTGTTAAGTTACAACTCTCGTTCTCTTTGAAACTTTTATTGGATCGAGTTGTAATCTTAAACCCGATGGTGCTTTGATACTTTTGATGCATTATGCTCTTGCACTATACTACGATTCTCTTGAGCTTCTTGAAAATCTTCAAAGCGGATCTATTTGAGCTCGATACTCTTGATGCGTTATTTTGCATGCTTGTTCCTCATTAATGTTATCGCACGCATGCTGAATTACATCAAGCACCATATTTCATCATGCACTTCAAATTCTTCATATTATATGACAAATGCGTGTATGAATTACAAGATATAGGGGGAGATCTCCATGATTCAACTCTTCAAATGCGCATTGCCTCAAAAGCAAATTCCTCACTATGCACATCTTCAGGGGGAGTTCTTCTATATCTTGCAATCAAATTCCTCATTATCAGTATTTACACTTCATATGTTTATCCCGTTTGAAAACTTAACCTATATTGTCATCAATCACCAAAAAGAGGGAGATTGTAAGTGCATCTAGTGCCCCTTAGTGATTTTGGTGTATTGAAGACTTATAGGTTAAGAAATTAATGTGTTTGTGAGTGTACACAGGTCTATAAGTCTATGAGGAGTTTGATATTTACAGAGAAAGTCGACCCCTAAAAATGAAGTTCTTCGATCAAGACTTTGATATTCCAAGACTTTGAAAGTGAAGAAATTGGTGTGACCTTGAAGACTTGGTATTCATTTGAGGAACATGAAGCGTGAAGACTTTTGTTTTCGTAGTTTCGTTTTTCTCTTTCTTGAGTCATAGGAAACACCGTACTATTAAAGGGGGTCGAGGAAATACTAAGGAAAAATTTCCATGTGATGCTCAACTCAAAATCCTACACCTACCAATCCCTTCGAGTGAAGCCTTTGGAAATCTCATACGATTCGGTCAATTTCTTCAAAGGATGTAGACGAAGTTCTTCGATCGTTGAGGAATTTGTTCGACCGAGGAGTTAGGAATTCGCCAGGATCGGATTGCCTACGATGAGGAACATGATAGCCCCGAGGAATTTGATATTCAAATTTCCGACCGTTCTTGTCTTCTTGGCCACTGTCCCAAAATATCTTATCCACCTAACGGTCATATCATTGGAGGGCATTTATGTCTTATCATGTCGGGCTGCTCCCTAGGCTATAAATAGCCGCCCCCTACAACCACTAGCTGGTTGGCTGCTCCGAGAGAACTTGACACTTGTCATTTGAGAGCAACCCATCCTCCGAGGACTTTGAGCGAAAATCGTCGAGTGAGGAAAAACCCAAAACCAAACCCCTACAAACCCAAAGTGATTGAGCATCACTGAAGAGATTGATCCTGCGTGGATCCGACGCTTGTTACCTTTGAAGATCCGTGCTTCTTCCAGACGGTTAGGCGTCATGGTCTAGAGCATCCAAGAGGAATTGTGGATCGCCGAGTGACCAAGTCTGTGAAGGTTTGGAAGTCGCTCAAGACTTACCACGAGTGATTGGACGAGGTGCATGTGACCTTAGTTCAAGGAGAATACGGTGAGGACTTGGTGTCCTGAGCTGCGTGCTTTCGGATCGGGTGTCCGGACTGTGTGTCCTCGAGTTTAAATACTCAGCCCGCTCCAACCAGACGCATAACCGAGACAGCAGTTGGAACTGGTCTACCAAATCATTGTCTTCACCAACCTATCTGGTTCTATCTCCTCAACCCTTTCATTTCCTCATTACTGTGTTGAGTGTTTGTTCATATATGTGTTTGAAGACTTTGGCTGAAGACTTTCTCAATTTCCTCAGTTCAATTTCTTCAGTCAGTTTGTCTTCATCTTGTTTTATCCTGTGATTACGCTTTCTGTGCTCTATGTTTGTCTTCATTTCATCATGATGACCATGCGTGTATTCTGTTATGCTTACTTCTGAGTACTTATTCCGCTGCAAGTAGTTCTTCGCTAAGGAATTTCCTCACCGGCAAATTCCTCAGTGAAGAATTCATAAAAATCGCCTATTCACCCCCCTCTAGTCGATATAACGCACTTTCAATTGGTATCGAGCAAGGTACTCCTTGTTACGTGTGATTTTGGTTTAACCACCGGAGTTTTAGTTATGTCGACCGCAGTATGATCAAGGTCTCAGCAGGTGTCCTACCTTTGATGGGACGGACTACCCCTCATCGGAAGAACAATATGCGAATGCATCTTGAAGCAATTGACAACGATCTACGGTATGTTGTGGAAAATGGTGTTCCCTCGGTCACACCTTCTCACGAATGTCAGCGGCGTGAAGAGATTCAAGCAACTCGATTCTCAAGCGAAGAATAACATATCTGGCCATCTGAGCAAAGGTCAAAAAGGAAGAGTGAGTGCTTAGGAATCAGCCAAGCTCATCACGGACAGGCTGTCCAAAGTGAATGAAGGACTCTCAACTCAGGTGACTCTCGAGTTGATGTTCTTGAATCTCTTCAACCGCTTCAAAAGACTCGACAACGAAAATGTACAACAAACCTTCGATCGCCTCATCGACATCTCAAATGAGCTTCAAGCACTTGGCGCCATCGACATCACCGACCATGAGGTGGTGAAGAAATTGTTAAGATCGCTGATTCCTCATTTGATACTCGCACCGATGATACAAGAGCGTACGACTACAAGTCACTTGATCCTCGCCGATATCCTCGAGAGGCTAAATACTCATGAGTTCGACTTGCTGAAAAGAGATCTCTATGGTTCTAGCTATGGAAAAACACGTGCCTCAAGGCCAAGGCGTATGTCTGAATCTGAGTGTGAAGAATCTGGTAGTAGCCTTGGAGATCCTCAAGAATTAGGCCAGGAGCTAGCACCGCCGTGAAGAAATTCGGAAGTTCTCAAGACGTGGTCGATTTGGAAAATACTCAAGGAGCAAAGTGATTCCTCATCCAAAGTGACTATAAGAGAAGACTTTGTCACAAATGCAAGAAACCTGGTCACTACATCCAAGATTGTCCTCGATTGGGAAAAGGAATTAAAGAAGAAGAAACACAAGGATTACAGTTCTGATGACGCGAAGAAGAAGAAGAAATCATCGAAATCTTCATCATCAAAATCCTCAAAGCCTTCTTCTCACAAGAAGAGCAGCTCCAAAAAGGCTCGGGGATTCATTGGCAAGGAAATGGACTCTGAAGCTGAATCTGAGGAACATGAGGAAGAGGAGGCATCAGAAGAATCCGAGTCTGGTGTGGCGAGTCTAGCTCTCGCCATCGCTTTCGTCAGCAAATCCATCTTCAACTCTGAAGAAAATGACCTCACCAACAATGCTGATGAAGATAGTGATGACTACACTCCCACCTATTGCTTCATGGCAAAGGGTGCCAGGTACTCAAATATACCTCCTCTGAATCTAGTGAAAATGAATCTGAATTTGTGCGGGGTGATGGTATGTATATATCTTTAGAGTCGCGTACATAGTCCTATTAGGGTGCCTCCTCTTCCTGTATGCACGGTTCATACAATGCATGCCAGAGGTTCTTTGGCTACTATAGTTGGTCCGGTGATCAACATTGTCAATGGCATCCATTAAAAGCAAAATGCTCGCGTTCATATTGGGTGGGGCGGGGGGTGCCCACCCCCCTGTTTGTTGCTGACACGCACGGTTCCGAAAGTGAAAACCGGGGGTTCCACCCTTTTCTTAATTTAACTATGTGTACAAAATGAAGTGGGTCACTCCTACGTAGGGTATGCACTGATTTTTGTAATGTAAAACAGATTTTTTTTCATTAAGCCTACTCGTAATTGCCCTTCGCCGTTATGTACCATTACAGAAATGCCTCCTCCCCCCGTTTCCGTCCGGTCAGAAAAACTTTGACCGTAAAACGGGCATTCTTGGACATACTTGCCACTATATTCTCTTAGCACTTACACCCGCGTCCTCCCTTAGCACAACAACTCTGTCTTATCCCCTCTATCTCACTACTCGACATTTGGGCCAATCACCATCTTGCATGGTCAACACCAATCCACACGCTATAAACACGAGGCTCGGCTCGGCTTGCGTGGATCGACCGGTAGTTGTCGCCGGCAAGAGGCGGTGCACCGCAGGCGCGTGCTCCCGTGATAGAGTTATCAGCGTGACCGACTTATGCTAGCTCGGGCGTGTGCGCGCTCACATGATAGCTGTAGCGGGCGGCTCTCCCCCACCTCCGTCAGACGCCCCCAATCCTCCGGCCATGTTCTTGACACACAGGTGCGCTATTGCTCGCCGTGTGGGGCGTTGCACGGGGCAACGCGAGGAGGGTGGCTGGAGAGGAATGTGTGGTCTGCCCACCCGTCACCAGCAGCCCGCCCCCGCCATCGCTGGAGCTGCCAGCGCCTCGACGGATGGAGCCGGAGGCAAACCAGGCCAGGGAAGGAAGGATGGGGCGGTGGGGTGCGAGACCTCGAGCGGCACACCCCCACACATTCCTCTCCAGCCACCCTCCTCTCGTTGCCCCGTGCAACGCCCGACACGGCCTCTAAGTGAGATCATTGAGGAGCACGCCGAACACCCGGCCGACGATGAGGACGCGCAGACCGTGAGGTCCATCCTGTAGACGACCGCATGAGGGCCCAGGCAGGGCCTTGCACATCGGCCACCGGCAGCGGCGCGAGCCGCAGCAGATGCACCGCGCCCCGTCGACGAGATGGCCCACGTCGTCCAAGGGCGCCGAGCCGCAGATCTGGCCGAGACAGACACAGCAGCCGGCCCAGCCACAAGACGCGCGCACGCCCGCGAATCCAACCGCACCTCCGCCACGTGCTCGCGACCCCCGCAGCCAGAGCTCACATCGCACCGCGCGCCACAAGAAGACGATGTAAATGCCCACCGCCGCCCGGCCCGCGCCCGATCATCTCCGACCAGCGCCACCTCACACACAGTGCGCTATTTGTTTGCCGGCGACGTCCGCCGGCCGAGCCGCCAAACCTCGTTGTGACCACGTCGAACAGGAATTGACCCTGACAATGGATCCAATGGGCCGCACATCTGAGAGAGGGAGGCGGTGTGAGAGAGGGAGTCCGTTTTTTTTTGTTGGTGGGCTCCACGTGTAGGTCGGCAATGCGAAGTGATCCAAGGAGTTTTATCTTTTCCAAAAAACAGAATCTAACTGTCTTTTTTCTCCCCTCTCTTTTTTATTATTTAAGAGCAACATAAAAACATGTTTTCATAAAATTAACTACGTAAAAAAATGGATTTTTAGTATCTTATATTGTTAAACTATTCTGCTTTGAAATTTCACTTTAGTAAAATGTGTGCGCCCTTTATCAAAACGACAGCCACCTCACGCGGGCGTATCCTACCAGGCAGCTCGAGGCGAGGGCGTTTGACAGGTGTGCATGCATGGCGAACGTATTCTACTCCCTCCGTTCCTAAATAATTGTCTTTCTTGAGATTTTAACAAATAACTACATACGGAGCAAAATGAGTAAATCTACACTCTAAAACATGTCTACATACTTCCGTATGTTGTAGTCTATTTGAGATGGCTACAAAGACAATTATTTAGGAACGAAGGGAGTATATGACTTTTCTAATTCCTATAACATGCGCGCCCACCCCCCGGTCCATCTCTCTGTTCACACTAGTCTTCTTCTTCTCTCACTGCCCATCCATTTGCCTTTGACTCCCTCTGGCTACATGGCTGCTCATGCTGATTCCGTCGAAGCTGTCCCGGGAGACATGGAGATGCTCAGGAGATCTTCCTGCTGGTGGGGAGCGTGGTCGGCCCTGGTCCGAGCTGCAGCATGTCTCCAACATGGTGCGCCATGGCCCGGCTGCCAGGCTTCCTCTCGGCCTTCCGCAAAAGGTTCGCTCCTCCGCTCATAGGCTTCGCGGTTGAGTTCGATCAGCTTCTATGGAGTTTCTCCATGTATCTTGCTTCCCCTGGCATCGGGCATGGGCTAGCACAAGTTTCCCAGACGGTGGCGCAGCATTTCCTCGACCCCGACCGTAGCATCGTTGCTATCGCCTCGGGTGACTCGGGGCTAATGACGAGGGAGCAACTTCCAGCCCCTGGATACATGCTCATCACGCCCGGGGGGGCGCCGCTCCAATGGGCTACGGCGTGCCTCTGTCGCCTACGGTGGCTGCGGCAACGCCGAACACCTGGGGTCATTTTGCAAAGCTTGGGGCCGAGCATGCGTTCTTCGTGCAGGACCCCGCCGCCGACTTCAACATCATGCCAAAAGGGGTTTGCATGAACGACGACTCGCCGGTTCATTACCACGTAAGTACATGCACGTGTTAAAAATTTCTCATTCCAAGAAAAACATCTACTTTTCTTCTCGTTAGCCCATGATATACCATTTCTTCTTGATTGCTTACCACTGTTTGTATTTGCTTCCCACTTGCCGGTGAACGTGTTCGCCGAGGGTGTTTGGCGTAACGTGGTTTCAGGACCCATGCACGCGGGCGATAACGTGTGCTTCCTCCGGCGCCCGTATGCGGTGGTCATCGACGGCGTCATGTACATGATGTACGAAGTCGGCAGGGTGGTGGCTTGCAACGTCAGCGCCCACACCTTCGACATAGTTCAGCTGCCGGAAGATTTCGCCTTCAACATCGAAGCGGGAGGTACGGACTACATAGTCACTAAAACCTCCTCCGGGAAGCTTTGCATTGCTCAAGTCCAGGCGGCGGCCGGTGTGGGACCGTGACCCGACGGGGTTGTGGGTGGAGAGGATCAACATGTCAATTTCAGCGTTTTGATGTGCCCACTACGGATACTATGTGGATCAGAGTTGCTGAAAACGGAGGGCTGGACTTTCCAATATGGGACACCATGTTTTACTTGATTAGGATTGTGTCAGTCGACGAGGGTGCTCGCCATCTCGTCATGAGTTTTGGTTTTGACACCCGCGTGTACTGCATTGACACGGAGCTGGAGAGAGCGTTTGATCTCTTCGACTCAACACAACACGCTTTCATGAGCAATGTGGTCCGGTGACGGTCAGCGTGGCATACGCTTCCCGACCACATTTAGATGCAATGTTGTGGTGTGGTTTTTGTTGAAGACATGCCTTGTATTCCGCGCTCCGCCGCGGCCTTTATCTTAGTTGTTTCCTTATCTTAGCTACAGTTTGTTTCCATGCATAGGGCGTGTTTCCATGCATAGGGCTAGAATTATCAAGATTTGTTCTATGTTAGTTTGTCCCTTCTTTTAGTTATGGTTTCTTTTCGGCATGAGGACGCCTGTGTCCGGACAAGTTGAAGTTCGTTGTATCCTTTAATATCAAGTCTTTCTTATATATCGAATTGGTTCCATGATGAGGAAAGGAATGTAACTGCCTTTTTTCTCTCCTGATTTCCTTGTGTCCATATGCATGACGCTGCATTTGGCCCGAAAAAATGGGCCTTATGGGCATTAAAAAACAGTTTGCTAGAACTCATCTAGATGAGATATAATTTGGTCTCATTCACCTTTTATAGCCATTGGATGTGATGCTATAAGATGCGTGTGTGCTGACGTGGGTTGTATCTGTTCTTATTTTCAAAGTGAATGAGACCAAACTATATCTCATCTAGATGAGTTCTAGGTACTCCCATTAAAAAAAGTTATCTCGTTAGTCTGTTGTCCAATAAAAAAACGTCACGTAAAAAGGTTATAAGCACTTTCTCGCGCGAGATAAAACTGCGGCAGAGTGAGGCGATTGTGAAGATGTGGCCTCTCAAAAATCAGTACTAGTGGCACAGTGTCGAGCCAAGCGTAGAATGTACTGTCGGCACAGTGTCTCACCGGAGTATGGTTTGTAGCCACCCCTCTCGCGACCCGCTCCCCCGTCTCCTTCCTCGGCTGTGTGTTGCGACGCCCCTTGGCCGGGCAGCCCCGGTGGCGGCGACCCGCTGCCCTTCCCCCTCCTGGATTTGGGTGACGGGGGGGGGGGGGGGGGGCGCAGATGGAGCTCTGGCCTTGCAGGCCCGAACATGGGGCGACGCAGATCTGTGTCATGGGCAGCTCTGCCTCGTTTCCGATGATTGGCCTGATAAGCGGCTCGTGTCAGAGACAGCAGTGATAACCCCACACTACTCCGTGTGTGACGGTTGGGGCCTCAGGGTGGCGGCGGTCGGGCCCTACGTGCAACAACACGGCGGCGTGACCCCGATGTGAGTCCGTAATGTCGTGTCCTGACGCCACCCGTAGATGGTGGGGGAGTACGTGGCGGCGGCGATACTGCCGCCCTCCGGTTCCAAGGGCTAAGCCTGCTCTTGTCTTCGCCTCCGGACGGCCACCGTTTATGATGGTGGAGGTTGTGACCATGTCTATGATGGTGTCGTATGCTCGTGGATGGCATGGTTGGTCGAGCGCCTCTAATTGTCCAGGAAAGGTGGGGGTTTGGGGGTCGGGGTGTCACCCCTCGTACATGAAGGGTCGTCGGGTGTACGTCTTTTGATATGCACCTCTTCCAATGCGTGGATCTGTCCAGGCAGCACCGTAGTCGTCGTCATTGTCATTGTTGGTGGTGCTTCTTGGCACGCGGCGAATCAAAGTGGTAGTATTGTGGGAGAGAACGAGAAAAAAGGCCAGTTAATTAGCTCCCGACATGCGGTTGAAAATTTTAAAAAGTGACGGTGATGTTGGACCCATGCAAAGATGGCCGTATCCTAACAAAAAAAACATTCACTGATGTGCCGTTGTTATGAAAAAAAGCGATGACGTGTCCAGGGTGAAGTAAAAAATACGTCTTGTGCCATACACCAAGGTGTGTATGACGAAGCGAGCCTGTGTGCATGCCCATGGACCATCTCTATCAAATGTTGCATGCGGGTGTGGGATGTCACGGAGATCATGATCTGTAAAGGCTGATCTGTGGTAACTTTTTGGTGCAGCGATATGGAATCTTGTAGCATACACTCGCTTCAAGGCGTCTGTATATAAAAAGTAGAGCAGGGGCAGGCATTGATATCCATCGGGCCAAAACGCACCGCCCTCCCTCCTCACCTCGCAACGCACACGCAGACCCATCTCTCCCGCCCGCCCGCAGTTCCGCAGCTGCCAGCCCATGTCCGCAATAGCTCCGCCTGCGTCTCGGTTCGCGGTGCAGGAGACCGCCTCTCCCTACTCCGAGAACCGGCATGAGTACGAGCCAGCTGTTTTTGCAGCTGCGGCGCTTAAGGCAGCCCTACCGACGCCCCGGATGACCCCAACCCGGCCGGAGATACATGTCCCGCTCACGGGCGACGGTGAGCTGCGTTCATCTCTTCCATGTCGCAGACCTGCTTAATGGGCGACGTCATTTTTATCAAAAGCTGAGCTTGTAATGGTTGCAGGTTGCCCTCTCCTCTCTGGCGCTGGCTTGATCCCAAGCTGAGCGGCGTACATGCGTGAGCTTCTTGTGGGTCTTCGCGACGGGATCCGTGTGCCGGAGGAGGAGAACGATGTACTCCATGATCCCGCCTTCCGAGGCAACGTTTCTGACCAACACCATGACCGGCGTTGGGGGTGCCGTCTAGGCGCCGCTTTGGTCTTGGTGCTGTTATTCGCTCTAGCTGGCTTTGCCTCCCGCCTACCGGTGGTCTGATGGCAGTTCTTGCTATGGTTTGTCTCGCGCATCCCGATGGTTCCTATTCCTGTTGTAGCAGTCATTGCTACGAGTATGGTTATGTTGTTACTTGTGTGCCGTTGATCTAAGATTATGTTAGTAGTCTTTGCTGGTAGCTTATTGGAAGGAAATGTTGACGTAGTCAACTCATTGGTGTGGGTCTATTTCATCGCAGTAAACATGTGATGCGGGCGCCCTTGCTCAAAGAAAAATTCAGAAAATGTGAATAGGTTCGTAAACACATATCCGTGTCATCGATACGCATGCGATTACCCTAGTTTCGGGACGTCTGACGCCTATTGCTCTGTAGGCAACGTGTGATTGATACGCATTGCTATGCATGCATGATCCTTCATTGCATGTGCGCCAAGCAAAAAAAAGACGGCAGCTGTCTATAATATGTATCAACGTCATGTAAGGAGAGTGCTGTAGACACGTCCTACAACGGGGGTGTCTTTTTGGGTGTCAGCTGGCGAAATTGCTCCTGCATGGACTGCAAAAAACTACTAGTACATTCACACTAATTACATGTAATCTCTGATCAGCTTTGCTGCTTATTCTGCGGCAAAGGTAGGCGCCAGAATCGAATATGGGATTGATGGAGTATATCTCCATGGCGTGGCGGTGAATGACTCTCACAAATGGAAAGGTGACGACGGATGAGAATCGGCGTGTGCCATCACAGCTTTTTTACTTCTTCCGGAGATAAAAAACATTTCGGATCTTCTTATTTTAAAGACGACTTCCTCCTGCAACAGGCCAGCCCATAGCCCATGGCCCGTAGTAATGGGGTTGCGGGGAGCAAATTTGGATCAATATTAAGGGCTGTGGGCTGCAGCGGACGCATGTTGGCAGCAAATGAATGACAAAAACGCAAGCCGTGACTAAAAAAGCGGGCGCCTTCGGACTAAAAAGGTTGAACCTTCCCCAAACAGTTCTCCATTTGCCAGACAGAACCTTTGCTTTTGGGCGCCGGTGGTCCTGTCTGCTAGACTGCCACAACCACAGCCTAGTGCCTGCCGGTCCCCTCCCCCTTGCATGCAGCGTGGTCCACCCCTTTGCTATAAGAGGAAAAGAACATCAAATGAATAAAAAGAGAAAAAAGGTAAGAGGAGGGACCAGATCCCAACACCAATGAGCGCGCGTGATTGCATCCACCCCAGAGAAGCTTCATAGGTTTGCTATATATAAAGAGCAAGGCAAAAAAAAGAGGCCCAAAAAAATGAGAGAAAAAGAGAGAAGGTACAATGCTACTATCCTTTTACCACACTTGTGCTTCAAAGTAGCACCGAGATTTTCATGATAGAGAGTCTCTCATTTTGTCACTTTCATATACTAGTGGGAATTTTTCATTATAGAACTTGGCTTGTATATTCCAATGATGGGCTTCCTCAAAATGCCCTAGGTCTTCGTGAGCAAGCAAGTTGGATGCACACCCACTAGTTTTCTTTTGTCGAGCATTCATAGCTCTAGTGCATCCGTTGCATGGCAATCCCTACTCCTCATATTGACATCAATTGATGGGCATCTCCATAGCCCGTTGATTAGCCTCGTCAATGTGAGACTTTCTCCTTTTTTGTCTTCTCCACACAATCCCATCATCATATTCTATTCCACCCATAGTGCTATATCCATGGCTCGCGCTCATGTATTGCGTGAAGGTTAAAAAAGTTTGAGATTATTTGAGTACGAAACAATTGCTTGGCTTGTCATCGGGGGTATAGAAGTTGGGAACATCTTTGTGTGACGAAAATGAAGCATAGCCTAACTATATGATCTTGTAGGGATGAACTTTCTTTTGCCATGTTATTTTGAGAAGACATGATTGCTTTGATTAGTATGCTTGAAGTATTATTATTTCTGTGTCAATATGAACTTTTGTTTTAAATCTTTCGGATCTAAATATTCATACCATGATTAAGAAGATTTACATTGAAACTATGCCAAAGTATCACTCCGCATCTAAAATTCTCTTTTTATCATTTACCTACTCGAGGACGAGCAGGAATTAAGCTTGGGATGCCTCGATACGTCTCCAACGTATCTATAATTTTGATTGCTCCATGCTACTTTATATACTGTCTTGGACTATATTGGGCTTTATTTTCCACTTTTATATTACTTTTGGGACTAACCTATTAACCGGAGGCCCAACCTGTAATTGCTGTTTTTTTGCCTATTTCGGTGTTTCAAGAAACGGAATATCAAACGGAGTCCAAACGGAATGAAACCTTCGGGAACGTGATTTTCCAACCAAACATGATCCAGGAGACTTGGACCCTACTCCAAGAAGTGCGAGGCGGTCACGAGGTGGAGGCGCGCCTGGCGCGCCCCTACCTCGTGGGCCCCCTGACGCTTCACCGACGTACTCCTTCCTCCTATATATACCTACGTACCCCCAAACGATCAGAAGAGGAGCCAAAAACCTAATTCCACCGCCACAACTTCCTGTATCCACGAGATCCCATCTTGGAGCCTGTTCCAGAGCTCCGTCGGAGGGGGCATCCACCACGAAGGGCTTCTACATCAACACCATAGCCCCTCCGATGAAGTGTGAGTAGTTTACTTCAGACCTTCGGGTCCATAGCTAGTATCTAGATTGCTTCTTCTCTCTTTTTGGATCTCAATACAATGTTCTCCCCCTCTCTCGTGGAGATCTATTCGATGTAATCTTCTTTTTGCGGTGTGTTTGTTGAGACCGATGAATTGTGGGTTTATGATCCAGCTTATCTATGAATAATATTTGAATCTTCTCTGAATTATTTTATGTATGATTGAGTTATCTTTGCAAGTCTCTTGAATTATCCGCTTGGTTTGGCCAACTAGATTGGTAGTTCTTGCAATGGGAGAAGTGCATGGCTTTGGGTTCAATCTTGCGGTGTCCTTACCCAAAGGATGTAAAGGGTTGCAAGGCACATATTGTATTGTTGCCATCGAGGATAACAAGATGGGGTTTTTATCATATTGCATGAACTTATCCCTCTACATCATGTCATCTTGCTTAAGGTGTTACTCTGTTTTTAACTTAATACTCTAGATGCATGCTGGACAGCGGTCGATGAGTGGAGTAATAGTAGTAGATGCAGAATCGTTTCGGTCTACTTGTCTCGGACGTGATGCCTATATACATGATCATACCAAGATAACCTCATAACTATGCTCAATTCTGTCAATTGCTCAACAGTAATTTGTTCACCCACCGTAGAATATCTATGCCCTTGAGAGAAGCCACTAGTGAAACCTATGGCCCCCGGGTCTATTCTCATCATATCAATCTCTATCACTTTATTTATTTGCTTTGTTTTACTTTGCCTTTTACTTTGCCTTTTACTTTTCATTTTGCATATTTATACCAAAAATACCAAAAATATTATCTCTATCAGATCTCACTCTCGTAAGTGACCGTGAAGGGATTGACAACCCCTAATCGCGTTGGTTGCGAGTAGCTATCGTTTTGTGCAGATACGAGGGACTTGTGCATGGCCTCCTACTGGATTGATACCTTGGTTCTCAAAAACTGAGGGAAATACTTACGCTACTGTGCTGCATCATCCTCTCCTCTTTGGGGAAAACCAACGCAAGCTCAAGACGTAGCATAGGGCCAGAAGATTATTTTAATCAAAAAATATAACATGGAGCCGACCCCAACGATTTTAAGCTTACATGCACGGTACACGCTATCCTAGTCTACTCTACACATGAAACTGCCACACGAGCGTCCGGGCTGCGCTTGGCTCTTCGCCTCTTCGGGAAGTCGAACAAAATGATGGAGTACTACTGCAGCGGAGGAGTACTACAGTATGCTTTTGGCCATTTGACACCGATTAAACTGCTGCATGTCCACCGCGTATGGGAGGGAGAGCGTGTAGCGAACGAAAGCTTCTCCTAGTCCTGCCAGCCACCACGCTCATGGGCGAGGGAGGGACACAGCTTCATTGACTTACTGCTCCTGCCTTTGCGTCCATGACAGGTGGGCCCAACAGGTCATGCAGCCAAAGGCAGGTGTGGTTAAGGCGAGAGGGCGTTGTAGTAATCAAACTTCTCGGTCTTGTACGAGTTGACGCGACACATCAAAGCACTGCACTCGATATATTTCAATAATTTGCGTTTAACGATGCATTAATTACAATGCATGCATGCATGCCGTGACTCTCCTTTTGATACTTGCATGTGTTGATTTAATGCACCTTGAAGTAGTATGAATATGTGACGGTAAAGCTTTGTAATGCCCCGACCCTAATAAAGCGAGAGATGGTTGTGCACGAGGAGGGTGAGATCATGCAGACGGAACATGACCCGACGATGGAGCTCTCTATGGTCTCGATGGACCTCACCTTGCTCCATTGCCCCTTGTGCCTCCGCCCCTTGAAGCCTACAGTGTATGAGGTTGGAATACACCTCGTCCGTTCGGCTGATCGAGCAAGGTGCAGGTTTCTTGATTGATGTGTTGTTCGATTGATTTGTGCAGTGCAAGGGAGGGCACCTGGCTTGCATGGACTGCCGCATCGAGCGCCCCGAGAACCAGCGGCAGTGCCAGAAGTGCGAGCGCGGCGGTGGCTTCGACGTGCGGAACACGGCGGTGGACGCCGTCCTCTCCTCGGTGAGGGTGGAGTGCCCGCACGAAGGCTGTGGGCTCTACGTCACTTACCACAAGCTCGCCGATCACCAGAGCGTGTGTCCGCTCGCGCCCTGCAAATGCCCCGTGCCCGTCTGCGGCTACGAAGGCCCGCCGCCGGTGCTCTCCCATCACATCAGCACCGTGCATCCCATGCCCGTGCACAGGATCCAGTACGGTAAGGCGCTCCAGCTGCAAGTGCCACTGTCGGAGCCACGGCTCTTGCTGTTCGTGGAGGAGGACGTCCGCATGTTTTTCTTGGTCGGCGGCATGCTCAACATCGGCGCGCCTATCGCCGTGTCGGTCGTCTGCATCAGAGCGGGGGTGTCCCCACTGCCGCACTACGTGGTCAAGCTATGGGCGAACGGCCCGCCGGGGGAGCCCAAAGGCAGGACCGACGCCGTCAAGGTGGAAATGGAGGTGACAAGCAGCAGGGATCCCGACAACATCGCCGTGCAGGAGCTGACATTCTTCACAGTTCCGCCCAAGCTGCTGGCCGGGGCTAAGCTGGTGTCCCTCCACATTCAGATTGACAAGCTCACGTCCTAAATGATTCTACAGCCTTCATACATTTATCTTAGTAATATGCTACTATAGGGGTTAGCTCGGTCTACTTTAGCTTAAGAGATGGTGGGTTTTGGTGGCGATGCAGCAATTACCTCGACATCAGATCAGCAATGAAAGTAAGTTTGAACAGTCGAATGGATATTTTGTGTCTGTTGGATATAAAGATCCTTTGGGTAAGAAGTAACAGCTTATATGCTTTTTTCCGAAATGGAACAGCGATACTAGTATAATTTTTGTTGACATGCACTAATATTTTCGAAACAGACGTCGGGCTGTAGCTAGAAGGGCGGTTGGGACGCGGCATCGGCCCATACAGCGGTGACCCCCGATTGGGACGCACCGACTATGGATTTTCTCCCTTGCCGATGTCCACCGCGTCTACGCAGAACATTGTTCCCTTCCCCCAGCTGCGGGATCAGGCCGGATATGTGACCAGCGGTGTGGCCACCATCGTTCTATGCTTGTGAAGAGAGCAACCCATGCAAGCAGGCTTGTAGCTTAGGCTCCTGCTAGTGTAATATATAGTGGTTTTATTTTTCTCTCCATATCAACCATTTTATATTGCGAACGTGTCATTGAAGAGTGAAATAATGGTTGCTTCTTCCGACTAACTTACTGTGTGATTTGACTGCTCCTTTTGTGACCCCTACATGTACTCCCCCGTGTGTATGTAACAGTCACACGTACACATGGACGCAAAAACATGCGCGACGCCCTAATGCATGCTTGTCCGAGCACACGACGGAACACACACGGTCATGCTCAGGTGCTGAACCTACACGTGCATGCACACACATACTCAGCCAAGGTGAGCTAGTGACCGTATAAACACCAGAAAATGTATATATTGAGCGCAATGAGCGTATTATGAAGTCCACTAACCATATTTTTTAAAATATACAAAGGATGCATGCTGTATTTATCTCGTTTGAAATTAAGCCATATTAACCGGAGAGGAGGCAGTATGGACTAGCATTACTTAGCTGTGTCCCGTCAACTTGCCGAATGAGGAGAAGCTTGCAGGACGGGAGAAGCTTGCGCGTGGTGGCTCGCAGGACAAGGAGAAACTTTTGACTAATGCAAGTTGTCCTTCGCTCAGGCGGTGGACGTGCAAAAGCTAATTTGGTGTCAGATTGCCAGAAGCATACACTATACTAGTACTATTATTGTTGCACTTCCCAAAGAGGCGAACAGCCAAGCGCAAAGTTTACTAGTACTAGTACTACTACTATAGTCTATAGAGGTATGTACTACTATACTAGTACTAGGAACCGGATGGAGGAGCGTCTGCACTCTTATTATATTTTTAAAATGTGATAAAGCAATCTTCAACACATTTGGTTCTCTTTGAGGGTTCTCGCATGTGATAGTGGAAGTTGATTGCATGGAACACTCGCCAAAATTCTCGCTTAATTCTGGCTCATATCCTGTTACAAATAGGAGCGCTCGGTAATATTTCCTCTCTTTTTTTGTTATTTAGCTTGTAAACAGGTCAGCAAACCTTGCGGCACATCTTTGTGCGAACCGTGCTTGCTGCACTTTGAATGTGGCCGAGAGCTGGCTTGATGAAACACCTCACGTCCTACTTCTTTTTTTGCGGGGTACCTCGCTTCCTAGTGACCAGTGTCTTGGCCGATCGTCCTAAGAGTACTTATATATGAATAAAGCTCTCTCATTTACTTGCAAAAAAGATTAAGCCATATTAACCAGAAAGGAGGGAGTATGGACTAGCACTACTTGTTAGTGTGTCCCGTCAACTCGCAGAATGAGGAGAAGCTTGCAGGACAAGGTGAAGCTCGCTTACGCCTTTTGACTAATGCAACGTACCCTCGCCCAGGCAGTGGACATGCATCAGTTCATTCGGTGTCAGATTGCCAGAGGCATACACTGTAGTACCGAACATGCGGAGTACCATCATTGTTCGACTTCATGAAGAGGCGAAGAGCCAAGCGCAAGGTTTAGTAGTACGAGTAGTACTACTACTAGAACCGCATGGTGGAGCCTCTATACTCTTATTTTTCTTAATCTCTGATAAAGTACACATTTATTCCGGAGAAGGGCGGGAAATGGCAGCCCAACATGTAATGATGATATCGATCAACCATGCTTGAATATATCTTGGCCTCCGTGCGAGCCCGTCTGTGTGTTCTCACTCCTCGTCTCTCTCAAGGAACGGCGGGTTGGCCATTTTGCCGTCAATTGAGATCGGTTTGCTCACACTCCGGTCCCACATGTCAGTGATATGCCAAGAGGAGGTGCGTTGACCGACTGGCCATACGCGTACTTGGTTTTGCACCTTCATACTACTCCTCCCTCCGTCACAGTTTACAGGGCGCGCTTCATTATGATGCATTTCTCTCAATGCATTTCCACCACCAGAGAGACTTTAGATGCGTTTGGTTTAATGCTCAATTAATTAGGGCGTGGTAACCGCAATTTTCTCTCGATGTAGTACTACGGAGTGGAGTAAGTGCATGCATGTGTGTACCCGGGGTGGAAGCACTGCATGCATGTGTGTACGCATTATTTCCTCTAGTAATAGACGCCGTGCTATAACTACAAATTCTATTTTTCAGGCCGATCGCTAGTCGCCTTGGTCCCAGAGATTTTTTTCTCTTTTTCTGAAGCGCGCTCTATAAACAATGAAGGATGGAGTAGTATGAGCGGATTCAAAGAAGAGCGTATTGATGGTTGCTTCTTCCGAGCAACTTACAGTGGGAAAGGCGGGGCTTATGATTTGACTGCTCATTACTCACTATTAATGCGGTATAGCGAATCGGTCTGAGTCTCCCATGCGGCTTTGCACTACCCCCTCGGTTCTTAAATATACTCCGGAGTATTTGTCTTTCTAGAGATTTCAACGAGTGAGTACTCAAATATTTGTCTTTTTACAGATTCTAATGGACTACTACATACGGATGTATATAGACATATTTTAGAGTGTAGATTCACTCATTTTGCTCCGTATGTAGTCACTTGCTGAAATATCTAGAAAGACAAATATTTAGGAATGGAGGGAGTACACATATGAAGCAAAATGAGTGAATCTACACTCTAAAATATGCCCATTTGAAATTTGTAAAAAAACAAATATTGTTGATGACAGTTGCGACGACAAAAAAGAAGCATATTCTTTGTCCTAAGGTAAGATAACAACATGGTTGTGTTTGTCCAAAACGGTGTGAGGATGAGATTGCAATATGGAAAGTACGCCGGACGAGCTACGTTTTGTGCAAAGAACTATGGAAGATCCACATGCAGCGACGTGGGAAGACGGGCAGTGGAGCAAGGCCGGAGGGGATACCTGGAGGTCATCGGGATGTAACTAGGTGAGCGGCGGCGGGCGGAATCTGCCCATCTTTGCGGCAATGGCAGGTGGCGAGGCCCTCTGCTACCGGAGCTTGGTCGAGAAAAAGAACGGCGTGTACCGCAGATCGGGACGTGCTGCCTCGGCACCGTCGAACGGAGAAACGATGCACGTCCTCCCTTTCCGCCGGCGGACTTGATGCGGCCGGATCAGTGACCAACGGTGTGAGAGAGAGAGGCCACCGCAGCCTTGTGTGAGATACTCTGAAGAGAGACAAACGAGGTAGGGAGGCTCCATTGTATATAGTGGAGCGGACTACCTTTTTCTCCATAAAAATCGTTTTATATTCTGTGTACGTGCCATTGAGCGATATAACTTTATTTAAAAATAACGCGCCAACGCATCAAGTCGAACTTTGTTTCGTGCACGCGTGGTACACGACCTCCGTAGGTAAACAACCGCTACACGCGTTCAAATTAGCACGTGGGCTGCCATTTCGTACAGAAATGAGCTCCATCAGGTACCCGCGCGGGTGTGGCTGGGCACGAAGCTTGAGTACATGCACGGTGCACCTATTCTCTTCTTGTATACGTACACCACCTATGTGGGGTTGTGTGAGAGAGATACAAACGTAGAGAGATATAGTGTGTGGGTTCGTGAGAGTTTTTGGGGGGGGGGGTCAATCAAAAAATGTAACATATGCAATGTGTGTGAAATAGAGTCCTGGATATATCATATATATAGAGGGGGCAATCCACGAGAAGAGAGTGGAGGTATCGTCGACTTGAGGTGTCCATAGAATCTAAGAGAGGGATGATGTGTGTGTGTGCGCGCGCGCGGTCGATAAAGAGTGCCATCGAATTTGTGTGTGCCCACGTCAAAGATATAGAGTGGTTGGCCTACTAGAATGAGAGAGGGGACAGGTGCAGTTTGTCTCTGTGGCATGGATACCTACCTACAGTGTTCGACTATCGGTGTGTGGTGGGGGGGGGGAGGCCTAATTAACTATAGAGGTACAATGGCTGGTATATGTGTGGAGGAGGAGAGAGGCCTACCTCGTGTATTAAGGGAGATCGATCTACCTCATGTATTAAGGGAGATCGATTGGCATCCATGCATATGTGTAGGAGAGGAATAAGGTTGGGAGAGAGACAGAGCTAGAGTGTTGGAGGGGGTGGTAGTGGAGTTTCTTCTAACAAATGGTGGGATAGGCTTGCTAGACAACCAGAGGGCACGCCTGCAATATCAATAAGAGAGGGGATGGCTGACTGTCTGTGCATGTGCATGTGAGAGACGGGTCAGGAGGCATGCACGAATGATAAGGGGGGACGATATGGCTGTGGTAAGCAGACATAACTACATAGGAAGATCAATCGTCCTTTGTCAGAGAAAGGAGAGACATAACTTGTGAGGTACGCCGATCGATGGGGGGGTGGAATAGTTAAAGTCGACCTAGGTATATGTTGGGAGATCGATCGGTATACATGAATGTGTGTGTTAGAAGCAAATGAGGCACGGGGAGAAGGATAGAGAGAGAGGGATGCATCTAGGAGGTGGTGCGAGAGTCATACTATATCGAGGGGGAAGGAGTAAAGTAGTACGAGATCGATGAAAAGAGTGGTGGGAGTGAGGCATGGATGGTGATAAGAGAAGAGGGGAAGCTTGTGTTTGTGCTAGGCACACCTGGCTAGAGAGGCATGCTATATCGATCGATGTGTGCCGTAAAGAAGGAGCTGGGGGGGGGGCCTACACACACCATGGGTGAACGACCTCAAGTGAAAAGAGGCAATTTCTTGCGATGGAGCTAGAGAATGCTGAGGGAGGGTGAGAGGGATGCGGGCGTCTGCATGCACGAGAGAAAGTTAGCGCTAGCTAGCTAAAAGATAAGAGGATTGTGTGGGTGTAAAAGATGAATAGAGATCATACTTCATTATAAAAAGCGAATTCGGATATATGAAGAATTTATCATAGTGTTTTAAACCGATTTATGTGTGAATATATATAACGGTGATACACATGGTGTGGTTATGAACATGTTATACTACATATAATATATTTTATCTCTACTCTTATAAGAAAACGGGGTTGTTGATGATGGTGCCATCCTGCAATATAGGTCGTCCGATTTATATCCCATTTGATAGGAAGGAAACTATGGAAATTTTGAAAAATATACCCACACCCCTCCATATTTGCAAATTAGGCCTCCCTTGATCATGTTGATGTTCTGTGGAAAGCATGGGCATCTTGCTAGTACTACGATAACATATAGAACATTTATCATAATTTGGGCTAATGTGTGGCTTTTGCAGCTCAGGTCTAAATACTTGTCATAATGTAGGGGGCGGGGCACTATACTATGTGTGATAAACACGGTGTACACGTATGGAACATGGTTTAGATTATAAATATATAGTTAGTACATCAAATGTACTATTATTTGGAATAATCAAGTGTATTCAAAAAATAGAATTCGAGTTCATGTAGTACACAAAGTTCATATCTATCTCTATAGTAATCATGTGGTGTGTTATTAAGGTAATACACGAATGATGGTTGAAGTTGGCAACAATCATGATTGTAGATTGTTATTGAAATAGAGAAACGAATTCAAATTCAGTTTGAATTGCAGTGGTAGTATAGACATTTGGAATGCACTAAAATGTTGGTATGAGTAAGTTACATGCATTATACAGGAAGCGAAAAAATTTAATTGGACATAACATGGATTCATACTACCGAATAGCACTTAATTGCACTAAATTGTTGGTATGAGTAGCTTTAAATAGCATTTTTATAGTAAAACGGGGCAAGACTCTCTCTTTGTGTGGTGTGAATAGTTTTATTTTTTGTTTTCTTTTTGGTTGAGGGAAGTGCGAATTGATTTGGTACGTACAAGTACAATATTACACGTTAGGCTTGTCCCTAAAATTGAACCCGCACCTTGTTATATCCCGAAAATTCAGATATCGTGCTCCCAAAACTGGCGCCTTCACAACCCGCGCCTTGCTATCCCGAAATTACAACGCGAAAACTCCCTCCACCGCCAAATCCCGACATGAAATCCCCCTTCTAACCCTGAGCTGAAAGGGCAGCTAGTTCAAATCAGTGGGGGTATTTTTGTAACACACCCTACATTTTGGACAAGCGCGTCCCTAAGTCATGGTTTCCCCCTCCCATCGCCACCTTTTCGCCATTCGAAATCCTAGGCCGCCATAACCTCTCTGCTCCAGCCGTGAAACCCCACCCTCCTCCGTCCGCCACCTCACAGCTGCCCAGCCAGAGCCTCTTCACCGACGACGTCGTCCACCGCAACAGCTCGACGTCCCTCGTCCACCTCCCTAGATGAGGATCCGTCGTCCATCTCGTTGTCTCGCCGGTTCAGCCGCCCCGTCCTCCACCTCCAAGGAGCTGCTCCGACGATCGCCTCGTCTATCGCGGCTGCTCCATCCCCACAACGCCGTCTTAACCAGCTCCACCGGAACCGCAACATCCTCACCGACTCCTCGGACGAAGCCGAGGCCTACTCGGCGCCACCAAAGAGGTTGTACACTCATCGCATCGCACCTTCTCCTTAGCTCGACCTCCCGGCACCGATGGTGCTCCATCCCGCACCCCCCATGGAGCGGCTACCTTGAAGCCGGCACCACGGGTGACATCTCCACGGCGGCTCTCCCCCAGTGCGAGGCCCCTTCGGCGGCGGCGTCCATACCAGCCGAATCTGCTGCTGCTGCTGCTGCTCCGGCTCTCGCTCACTCGCTTGGGCTGCTGCTGCTCCGGCTCTCGCTCGATCGCTCACTCGCCCAGCTGCTGCTGCTCCGGCTGTTGCTTGCTCGCTCGCGCTGCTGCTGCTCTGGCTCTCGCTCGCTCACGCAGCAACTGCTCTCCCCCTCGCTCGTGCTGCTACTCTGCTTTGATTTAGCTACACTTCAGTCGACTGAATCGACTTTTGGGTCAGTCGATTTTCAGGGGGTGGGGGGCTCGCCGGAGTTAAGGAAGAACCACCCACAGTGGGGACGGGGGCTCGCCAGAGAGGTACCCCACTATCTATCTTAGGGTTCAGGGTGGGGCCGGGGGGGCTATAGGGCTGGCCGGGGCGGCGGCGGACCGGCGGTGGGGAGTTGTTTCGGGGCGGCGAGGCGGCGCTGGGGCCGGCGGTTCGGCCGGTGGTGGCTGGCGGCTCAGGGGGGTGCAGGTTGAAGATGAACTGCAGGCCCTCCCTAAACTACATGTCAAGTGCCTCTCTGCTACCATTGCGTTCAGTTTACAAGAATAACATTCAGATTCCACAGTAAATTTCAGTTTCGACAGTTAAGTTCAGAGTCAATAGTTTTTACCTCATCTGTTGTAGTCAGGTGGTTTTTGTTTTTTGGTGATGTAAATTTTACATCTATTTTACATCATCTATTGGAGATGCTATTAGAATCCGACTTGAGATTGACAATGTCTGTCCTGTGCTGCTTCAGCCTTGATGTCTTACGGCTCACCGGTGCTGCTCCAACGACAGAACGATCCATCACAACAAAGCAGTGCCCTGGACGCCGTTTATAGATTCCTCAGATCTTCCTCCACACCTCCGACAGCCACCTCTGTCTCAATCGCTTCAAATGACCAACCCAATGATCTTTGAGGTTAAACACGGCTACGGCAAAGAGGTTGTACACTTGTTCCATCACTTATTACTATACATTCATGTTGATCCATTAGGGCTATTTTGGTTCGACGGGAAAACATAGCAATAGGGAATTTTCCAATGGCACTCTACTATTCAATTATTCATGCATTTTGTCGAAAGGAATGAAGCAAAACATCCACCTGGACCTACTTTTCAAAATCCTATGCATGAAAACAAGTCCAAGTGCATTAGTGGCAGAATAACATTCTGACTGTACACGCTTTCATATGGTTTCACTTTATTTTGGCCATGTTTCTTTGCATTCCTCTGCTCTTCCAATTCCTGTAAACCAAACACCCAAGTTGACAGAAATCCTGTGTTTACAAATGCTCTACTTACCATGTGCATTCCTATCCTATTCCGATGTTTTTCCTATCCCTGCGTTTTTAGAATCATGCAAGCCAAATGAGCCCCTACAGAATTACTTGATTCTGTGTAGGTGTCGAAGGGAACTTTGTGTGGTTTGTCCTGCTCCTGCCGCGACGTCGTCCACCTCACCTGAGGTGCTCCATCGACAGAAACATCCACCAAACCAGACATCACGACTCCTGACCGTCTTTCGCCGCCTCAGATCTCCTTCCCTGCCGCCGGCACCCACCGCAACGGCATCACCATCATCGACTCAGCAGATGAACCTGAGGAGTACACGGGTCCACAAGAGAGGTCACACTCTTTTGATTCTGCTTATGTTATGCATTGCTTAAAATTACCTGCTACTCTATCATCCTGTTCACCTCTTGGACTCCAAGTCAGGTCCAAATTAATGTTCAAACTTGAGTTCTAAATTAGTGTTGGGGCACATATCAAGGAAGCAATGAATAGTATCTCAATCTAATATCTGGTTCACCTAGGGCATGCCTATGTTGTTCATCTTGGGTGGGAAACAAATAGTAAAGCAATCATCATCTGTCTTTTTATTGAATTAAAGCAATCATCAGCCTGCTATCATTATTTTTGGATCCATCCACTGGTTGTTACCATCAGTCTAAATTTCTGCATGCTCTCCTTACATAATCTCACCATATTTTTTTCGTATGCATGTCGATTTTGTACATCATCTTTGAACATGTAGAGAAAAGAGAAGAGTTTTGCGCGACAATACATTGTCATGCAGACATCGCTCCATGGTGAGTTCAATGGCAAACCCTCCCCACCCCTCTCCAGTTGTAATCCAGAGGAAGATATACATTACGAGGCGGATTAGGACACCGACCACTCCTATTTACCCCAAGGTGTTTGTTCTACCTTGGCATGATGATGTTAGTCATATCATGCATATGTTGCCTTGCAATGCCTACTTTTGACATCATATATGTCATCACTTAGTTTAGACATGTTACGCCACACTGTTTAGTTTCTATATCATATATAGTAATTATGCAGTCTCATGTCTTTTAGCCAGCCATAATATATGTGAAATGTGCAATGCCATCCTGTTTAACCAAGCATCATATATTTGAATGATATCTTGCCAATCCATTTATTCATTACATTTCCATTTGTAAACAATGTTTGTACATTAAACTACTCTTCTGTGAATCGGCCATTTGGGTGGGAGATTGAAAAATCTGGAGTGAAAACAAGGCCTTGAGCGAGAGAGTGCTACCGTCAAGCAGATCTCTTGTTGGGTCCCGATAGCTCCTCGAGAGATGGATTGAATCTGAGATGACCAGTCCTATTACCCCACCGAGGTGTATGCTCTAACTTGGCACAATGTTTTAGTTATTCATCATATCTTTGAATTATGTTATGCTATGCTATCCAGTTTAGATAGACATCATATATGTGAAATTATGTCATGCTATCCGTTTTAGTTAAACAATATACATGTCAACTATTTCATGTCCTCTTTTTCCACACTATCTATTGCATCTGTCTCTCATACAATGTCTGTACATTCAACTATGTTTCCTGTTTATCAGCCATTTGAATTGGAGCGGGTGATGCCAGCATCTAGCGGACTAAAAACACGGTCTTCAAATAAAACAGTGCTACCTCTTGGTGGAGATAGCACCCCGGTTGTACATGCACGAGAACCAGCCCTACCACACATAACCCAAACTCTCACAGATTGTACCCCTACCGCGATGGACAGAGAACCAGCTTCACCCAATCTAACCCCAACCCCAGCAGATAATAACCCAGTTCCTATTGACACATCACCATCTCCACCATAGAGCTCCCAAACAAGAGCAGTTAGTAAGGCAGCTCCAGTGCCCAAAGGGCCAGTACTACCACGACAAACCCCAACTCCACTAGTTAGTACGCTTATTCATGTGGAGGAAGCACAACCAGCTAGTCGTAGTTTAGCATCTATCACATTTGATGTTGTTAAATCGTATGTGCGTATCTTCCCATCTTGGAAATATTATACTGAAGATGAAGGAAAATGCTAGTTGCAGGTGTTTGTCCAGGAGTTATGTGTAAGTAATTTATTCATGGCAATTACTTTGCTTTATCCCATACATCCGACCTCCATGATGGTTATAATACAACAAATTTTCCCATTTTTCAGTATAGATAAGGACCGATTTGGAAACTCAGGATGAGGTAACCTGTGCTAATACCTCTGCTATCTTCAAGAATGCTTGGTAGCAGTATCGGAATTACCTGAAGAAAACGTACTTCACCGGCAAAGAAACTCATCAAATTCCCTTACGTTCTCTCGAGACACATTTCTTGGGCGATGATTTGGGAACGCCTTGTTCAGATCTTGGTCCGAACCAAGAATATGGTAAGGTCTATGAGCTCATTTTCTATTTTTAAGTACTATATTCTTGTGTCTTACTGTACTCTGTTCATGTAGAACAAGTGCCTAAACCTGAAGAACAATTGTTCTAATTTAAGATTCCATTGCTATCATAGTTCTAAAAAGCGCTAGGCGTTAATTGTGTGTTTTTCCACCGCCTTGCGCTTTACTGACCAAAGCGCATGCTTATGCGCAGTTATGCACAGATTAAGCGTAGTTATGCGCAATGCGTTTCGCCAACGCCTAGAGCCTAGGCGCGCTTAAGCGCTCGCTTAGGCATACCTTTTTAACTATAATTGCTATCATGCATACTGCTTTGCTCTTGTATCACTGCATTTACTCATACAAAATTATTTTTAAATTGAAGGATCGAATCGAAACTCCAATGGCACAACAGGTATGTTCACGCATGTTTTTTTAACAGGCTTGCTCTTATCAATAGCTCTGTTGATTTCAATTTCAATTGTGTATACAGTTGACTTCTCATATCATGCACATTACTAGCATCACAACAAAGCGAATAGTGTTGTTGTACATGTAGACCCGTGGTACCCATCTGAAATCTTGTTGTGCCGTGTAGTTTCCCACGCTTTGTATTCTTTCACTGCTGCTTTGTCTTGAACTGATATGATTTGAACCGTGTCTCTGTTTTGATTTGGCAAGACAATGCAGTGCCCATAGGACATAGATATATGTTTGTTTGATGCTTTTATTATGTACTAGTACTTGTCAATAGAAGACTTGGTAGTTTAATCCTGTCCACCTTACTAATGAACTGGTTCATCGAAATGAGTTTCGTATACTAGTACATGCTAAACTGTTATGTGTCTGCTTGTTTCTTCTTTTAGAATGCAGAATATTGGGGAAGAGTGCCTTATTAAGCAATGGTAAAGGAAGTAATGCAGATAAGGTTCAGGATAGTGACACATCCTTGTTGGTCTCCAACAAAGCTGATAAAACAACGAAGACTATCTCGAAGACAGTGAGACAACCCCAAAGTCCTGTCTTGGTTTAGTGTTGGAGTTACTGGCCACTACCGCTTGCACAAGCTATTCAAACTCACTGTCTGAATCAGTTCGGTTTCTTGAGTCTCAACTACAAGTGAAAGACATCGATCAAGCTGTCTTTGCGACAAGAAGCGGAAGGACTACGGAAGTCCCTGGAGCATTCAGATGCATACTTTCTGGTGCAATAGCAAGCGTTGGAGGATTTTAGCGCCAAACAGGACAAAGCTAATAAGCTTGCAAAGCTTATTGCCAGCATGGTGGATACCACGTTTCTTGAGCTCTTAAAGTTGTTTGATTATGCTCTTGTTTCTTCTGCGTTTATTTGCACTGGTTGCCAATTTTGACGGCCAGTGTATGTAATATGCTGCTTTGTTCCCTATATTTGCACTGGTGGCGAACTTTGATGCCCAGTGGATGTAATATGTGTAATAGCGGTAAAAGGCTAGCATTAATTGCTTGCTTATTTATTTCCTTATTGTCTTGTTTAGTTGTTTGCTTGTAGTCACTACTGATTTCTTTTACGTGTTTTTCTAGTGGCCACAATAACCTATCTTTGGAAACTAGGCCAGAATAATCATGGCAACACACGGACTGTTGTAACCATGGGTCTCCTGTGGGCCGTATGATCCATGGGCCTTCTATAGGCCGTAGGATCCATTGGCCTTCTATACGGGCCGTAGGATCCATGGGCCTTCTACGGGCCGTACGATTCATGGGCCTTTTACGGGCCGTAGGATCCATGGGCCTTCTAAGGGGCGTATCATCATTTCACCAATTATGGGTCGTACTATTCATGGACAATAATGGGACGTTAATAGGCCGTATTTGGTAACTCTATGAAAACAGCCCAACGGGTTTTTTTGACATGAAAACGGCCCAACATATTATCAAGCCACAAACGGGCCGACTGTAACCACAGGCTGAATTTGGCCCACAAGCAGAAAATGACAGTAACAGGCCGTAAGTAAACGAATGTGGAAATGAGCCCAAGAATAAATGGGCCCCGAGAAGGCCGAAAGATAACATGGGCTGGAAGCATTAGCGGAATAATGGGCCATTAATGGGTATAAAGTGATACCTTTGTTCATTACGGCCCGATTTCACCACGCGTCTTGCGTTAATGGGTATAAAGTGATACGATGTTCATTACGGGCCAGTTTTACCACGGGCCGTTAATGGGCCGAGAGTAATAAGGGCCTCATATGGGCGAAAGGCGTCATGGGCCATACATGGGCGGAAGTTAAGCAATTTGGAATTATATTGGACGACCGAGATGACGCTACTGGGCCTAATTCGGATAGGCCGTAAACGGGCCCTGGGTTAGCGGGCTGTAAATGGGCTATATGCGAACAGGCCGTTCACAGGCTTGCCATGGGTCGGCCCGCCACCTTTTGACCAAGTCAAACGGGCCGACCTTTTCACAAGAATGGGCCTCTGTTGGGCCGTGCCACGTGTCGACGTATCATAGGCGCTTTTGGTCCAATGAGTGGATGACATCTGTCCCAATGGTGAGCCGACACATGTTTCCTCCAGCCAATGATGATTTTACATGTGGAAAATCCCCATTGGTCGGGGCTGTTAACGGGTTATCGGATCCAAAACCGGACCCGATAGCTTAACGGTGTTCCATTACGGTGTATGCCACGTGTCGGTCACCCTTGATGAAAGCACTTCTGTGACGCGCGATTTATCGTCATGGAAGTGGACACTTCCGTGATGATAATTTTGGTAATGTCATGGAACACTTCTACGACAGCACAAATATGACTATCTTGATTCTGTCATAAATTTGTCATGGATGTACATGCATGACAGAAAACGTGACCTACTGTGACAAACACGTATCATCACGGAAGTGTATTTTTTGTAGTGTATACAATTTACCCTTATATTGGGTGTGTTGGGGACACAAGAGACTCTTTATTATTTGGCTGTAGGGTTGTTTGAGAGAGACCATCTTCATCTACGCCTCCCATGGATTGATAAACCTTAGGTCATCCACTTGAGGGAAATTTGCTACTGTCCTACAAACCTCGGCACTTGGAGGCCCAACAACGTCTACAAGAAGAAGGTTGTGTAGTAGACATCAAGCTCTTTTCTGGCGCCGTTGCCGGGGAGGTGAGTGCTTGAAGGTATATCTTTAGATCTTGCAATCGAATCTTTTAGTTTCTTGTTTTATCACTAGTTTAGTTTATAAAAGAAAAGTACAAAAAAATTGAACTGAGGGTGCCTCATATGCTTCATATTTTTAATATCTTTCGTGAAAATAAGGATTCCAATAATTGTGCCAAAATGCTAGAAGAAGAATGCATTAAAATGTTTGGCACTAAATCTTTGAATGATGAGCATGATTACAATGTTGTTAGTATGAATTCCTTGAATATCCATAGTACGAATGATGATTGCACTAGTCATGATGAAAATGTCTCTTATAAGCATGTCAATTTTTGTGGAGTGCATAGAGTTTGCAAGTGCACACCAAATAGGGAAGATAGATTTTGCAAGAGGCATAAGTATTTATAAACCAAATGGTTGCAAGAAAGGCTAGATGTTTGTGCTGAAAATTTAAAATTTCTTTGCCATCCTTGTGTACTTTGCAATGAACGTGATCATTTAAATCCCCAATGCAAATTGTTTCATGATCGTATCGTGTCCAAAAATTGTGATGACTTGATTTCCCTTACACATGATAATGAACTTAGTTTGCTTTTGGGTTATGAAGAAATGAAACGTATAACTAAGGATATGCCAGAATTTGTCCTTGATAAAGTTCTTGATTTTGATCTAGAAGAAATTTTTATGTATTGTGCGGTGAATTGCATTGAAAATACTTATATTGCCAATTACATAAAGAAAAGAAAAAATAGAAGATGAAGAGAATACTAATGATAGGGAAGAGATTTCCCAATATCATCCTATTCTTTCTTATGATGAATCAGGTGACGAGAAGGAGCTTTCTATTCAACCAATCTCATTAATGAGGAGCTCCAAAAAGAGTATTAAACCCACACATGATGTGAAGAAGAAAAAGAAAAGACGGAGAAGCAAAGGTAAAAAGGTATCCCTCCCAAATGATGTTGCTCCTACTACTCATTATGATGATAATAGTTGCTATAATATTAGTGCTATCCATACTATTAATGATGAGAGTGATTATGCTTATGATATGAAAAGGCCCGAGCTTGGGGATGCCATGTTTGATGAGAATGACAAGTTTGAGAATTTATTTGCTGCAATTAATGATTGTCCCAAGCTTGGGGATGCTATGTTTTATGAAGATGATATGTTTAACCTCCTAAGTTTTGATACACAAATTTGTTAGGACGATAGCATGCCTCCTACTTATGATGATTATATTGATGAAAGTGGGTTTGGAAGAGTGTCAACTTTAGGAAGTAATGATCCCACTATTTTGGAGGATGTTGAATCATATTGTGATAATTATGAAAGTGGATTTGGAGAGGTCATGACTTTATTCAGTAATGATTCTACTATCTTGGAAGAGGTTTCAATTGATTATGATGAGAACAAAGTTGCTACCTATGATGATTATTGTGATGATACTTATGCTATAAAGAGTAGTGATGATTATATTTATAAAACTTGTCATGATTATGACTACCCTTTTTCTGAACACTACTCTTTTAACGTGGAAACAATTTATAGTATTCGAGTCTCTTATGATACTCCCACTATTCCAATTGAGAAGAATTTTGCTTATGCAGAGAGTAGTAAATTTTCTAGGCTTGTAGATCATGAAAAGAATGCTTTAGGTGCTAGTTATATTGTTGAATTCATTCATGATGCTACTGCAAATTATTATGAGGGAGGAATATATGCTTGTAGGAATTGCAATAATATCAAGTTTCCTCTCTATGTGCTTAAAGTTTTAAAGTTATGCTTGTTTTGCCTTCCTATGCTAGTTGATTACTGTTCCATAAGTTGTTTGCTCACAAAATCCCTATGCATAGGAAGTGTGTTAGACTTAAATGTGCTAGTCATATTCTTCATGATGCTCTCTTTGCGTTTCAATTCTTATTTTTTATGTGAGCATCATTTAAATCATCATGCCTAGCTAGGGGCGTTAAACGTTAGCGCTTGTTGGGAGGCAACTGTCGATGTCAAAACCGGCGGATCTCGGGTAGGGGGTCCCGAACTGTGCGTCTAGGATTGATGGTAACAGGAGGCAGAGGCGATGTTTACCCAGTTGGGCCCTCTCTATGGAGGTTATACCCTACTTCCTGCTTGATTGATCTTGATGAATATGAGTATTACAAGAGTTGATCTACCACGAGATCGTAATTGCTAAACCCTAGAAGTCTAGCCTATGTGTATATGGTAATGAATGTGTCCTATCCGGACTATGCCCTCCGGTTTATATAGACACCACAGAGATCTAGGGTTACATGGGGTCGGTTACATAAGAAGGAATCTTCATAGTTGATCGCCTAGCTTGCCTTCCACGCCAAGGAAAGTCCAATCCGGACACGGGTACGGTCTTCGGTCTTCATGTCTTCACAGCCCATCAGTCCGGCCCATGGATAACAGGCCGGACGCCCGAGGACCCCTTAGTCTAGGACTCCCTCAGTGGCCCCTGAACCTGGCTTCAATGACGAGGAGTTCGGCGCGCAGATTGTCTTCGGCATTGCAAGGCGGGTTCCCCTTTCTTCGAACTCCAAGACAGTCTTCGGACGCGATGATTGTATCCGAACCTGTTATACACCACACATAACCGCAGAGAGAATATTATATTTGCACGGATCCAATCTGTTGACATTTTCTTGACAACACGTCATTGCGTCTGTCCGGTTACGATTTCGAACCGTTTTCTTCTTCCATCCCACGTCTCGAGACGCGGTTGCTATTGGCATGTCTTGTTGAAGCAGAGATCGTGTCCCCTTTATTGCGTGATTCTCATCAATGCGGGCACGGGTAACCCAACCGTGCCATTTGCACAACACTTGGGAATAGGCGAATCTTAAGGCGAGTGAGGAGGCGTTTAATGTTTGCTGCCTTTATAAGAGGATAAGGATCCCCTCTCCCTCTTCCCAAGCTTTCTCTCTATCTCTGCCTTCCCGATCTCGAGCTCTAGCGCCCAAGTTCTCATCTCCTTTCCACTCAAGCAACCATGTTCGGATCCGGTGGTCAGGGCAAGTGGATGGTCTCCTCCGTCAAGGAGGAGGATATTACTGAGCTCCGAGCGGCCGGATATTTGGCGGAGGGAATTTCCCATTGCCTACCGGCCGAGGGACAAATCGTCCCCACGCCGGAGCCCAACGAGAGGGTAGTATTCCTCCCTCATTTCTTCCACGGGCTGGGGTTCCCACTCCACCTTTTCGTCCGCGGGCTGATGTAATATTACGGGATAGATTTCCATGATCTGTCCCCGAATTCCTTCCTCAACATCTCGGTGTTTATCGTCGTGTGTGAGGCTTTCCTCCGCATCCAGCCCCACTTCAGGTTGTGGCTCAAAGTTATCAACGTAAAGCCGAAGGTGGTGGACGGCCAGCACACGGAGTGCGAGGAGCCACGGTGAGCAATCTGTCCAATGTCTCCTGGCCCAAGGGCACCTTTGTGGAGACAGTAAAGGAATGGCAGAAGCAGTGGTTCTACATCACAGAACCTCGCGGCACCACCTGGGCCGCGGCTGCCGAATTTCGTTCCGGTGCTCCCATGCGACTCACCTCCTGGGTCGAGAAGAGTCCGAACTAGTGTTCACCTGACGAGCTGATAGCGCTGCAGACGCGCGTTCAAAGCATGACGACCAAGAACGTCAAGCTCGTTGACGTCATCCAGGTGATGCCGGTCCGCCGGATTCTTCCGTGCCAGCACCGAAGCCGCCCTTTGTGGGAGTTCAATTTGAAGAAGCACTAGAGCTTGGTGAGGCTCTTCGAGACTACTCATGAAGGTGCCTGGAAGTTGCTTTTTAAGGGCAATGAGAAGCCAACGGCCACGAATTCAGACCATGGCCATGATTGTACACACCCCGCCAGCAAGGTATGTTATTTCCGACGTATCCCCAACCTCATTGTTTCGAGGGTGGCGTCTGAGCTTTTATTATGGTTCCTTTAGGACTGGGTGGAGAGGGTGAATCGGATCAAGTGTCCGGCTCCGCTGCCCGAAGAACCGGTCATCCCGCGCCTTGCGGAGATGCTGGTGCTGGCGCCATACAAGGCGCCGGAGAAGAAGGCCAAGGGGGCCAAGAGTGGCCCCCGTTGCAAGGGCACTTCGGACGCGACGTCAAAGACGACGAACCAATTCTCTGCATTCACGAGGACAACGAGGAGGAGGAGGAGGAAAACAACCCTCCTCCCGAGGAGGAGGAGAAGAAGAAGAGGGCGGCCTCGGCACATCCGGAGGCGAAAGCGTCCAAAAAGGGGAAGGGCGCCCCAGCGGTCAACACCGCGTGGGACGTCGACAACAGTCTGGAACGGCGTCCCTTTACTAAGCCCCAGGCCGCATCATAAGTGACAGGGCTTGCTCATGCACGCATCCGGCCCTTTCTCTCCATTATCTTGATATAGTTAACTGTACTGTTGCAGTCCGGCCCGCGACCTAATCCAGCGGTCCTCGTCTGGAAGTTCATTGGCTCCATCAGAGATGGTGAGCCAGTCACCACCGCCTGCTTACTTCCCCGGGGCCAGGGATGACACCGAAGTGCTGTCCCGGAGGGCCGATCCGAACCGAGGAGGAGACCAGGACGCTGTCCTGGAGGCGCCACGAGGCGAAGCCTCCACTGCCGGACACATGGAGGAGACGATTCCCATGGAGACTGGCGAAGAGGGCCGCATCCAGTTTGGCCCTCAGCCGAATACGATTCCGGAGACCCATACGGTCCCGGAGTCGGGCGAGCAGCCCCCTTTGTAGGAGGGGGTGCACCACCTCCGCCGGTCGTCCCTGTCCAAACCGAGGCACCGGACAACCTGATGGACGCGCTACGAAGTGCCTCTGTTATGGACGAGCATCGTGTCCTTATGGGCGCGGTGATTGAAAAGGTTCAGTCTGTCAAGAGTGGACTGAACGAAGCCTGCAACAACCTATTGACAGGTTTCGAGGTAAGTGAGAAAAAAACCCTGTAGTCAGTAGACCCTGAGACACTGTCCGGCTAGAATAACTGGACAGAGGATCACTTGTAGGAGACTAACATAGCATTTATGCATAAGCAGGCGTCGCTGTTGGCGGCAACCTCGCATGCTGCCGAAGTCTCTGAATTGAGGAAGAGGCTAGAGCGGACCGAGAACGAGCTCGGCGAGGTTAGAGTTCGGCTCCAGGAGAAGCAAGGTGAATAACGACTCGCTGTATGTTCGGAAAGCGTAAGCGATGTATATTGATTGTAGTTCGTAATATATGCGCAGGAGCCGCGACCGAGGTCGAGGCCCTGAAGAAGGCGCTGGACGAGGCCATGGAGAAAGCTGTCCAGCAGCAAGCCGCCCGTAAGAAGCTCGAGGCCCGGGTAAGGGAAATCCAGCAGGAGCTCCAGGATGCGGTTAAAAAATGTGAGACCTTGGAGAATGATGCGTCGGCTCAAGAGGCCGAGCTCACTAAGGCTCGTCAGATCATGGAGACCACACGGAATGAGGCCCAGGCTGCCCTCCAGGAGATCCAGGAGGCCAAGAAGATCACAGCGGGTAAGGCATTTAAGATGCAAAGCAAGTATGTGGAGAAGCAATACCTTTTACTAACCCGGGTTCGGAGTTCACAGGGGGCTTTGCGGATCTACCACGCAGCGTATCAGACGCTGCAGAGTTCTACCGAGCCGAAGGAGGAGGTTCTACGGAGAGGCTATTCTGGTCGCAGATCTGTGAAGCGAGCATCCGTGTCCTTCACCGATCCGGTGAAGCGGTGGTGGAGCTGCACAGAGTGGCCGAACTAGCCATGAAGGATTTGAAAATCCGGCTATGGCCAGCCGAAGCTATGCCCGGCAGCTACTTCGGACTCGTGAGGCGTCTGGTGGAGGCCTGTCCGCGGCTGGACGTCATCAAGCGCTCCGCCTATATTGAAGGTGCCCGTATGGCCTTCGCTCGCTGCAAGATGTGGTGGGCGAAGATGAACGCTGTTGAAGTTGTCAGCGGGCCGCCGGAGGGCAAGGAGCACCGCACACCCGAGCGATATTTCGCGGATGTCGTGGTTCTCGACTTGTGGCGGCACAATGTTCGCAGGACATTGTATTTGAATAAATGTATTAATGTTGCCCTTGCCTTGTATTATAGGAACAAAGCCGGTGTTTGTAAAATAATTTTATTATGCTTTAAATTGTTTCCTCCTGTGCGGCCGTGTTATTTGTAATCTTAGGGTTGGCTAGTCGTCGGCTTCTGCCCTCACGTAGGTAGTACGGAGGTGTTCGGGATGGATTCTAAACAATCTTGATCCAATTATATGGTCCTTTGGAGGAGTTGTTTAGCGCAACGAACAAGGCAATCGGACTGTACGGCTTGAACGCCCTCACTTAGCCATAGAAGTTTTATAATTAAGCAAGTGTGCAGCCCCTGGTCCAGGCTAGGGTGCTGTCAGCATCTGATCGGGAAGTGTCGATCCTTCTCATGACGCGGAAAAAATCTCCAGCGATTTGGTAACCCTCGAACAGCTGACCGGCTCTCGCTGTATCATGACAGTCAGTTTTCGGCTTTCTCTACTGAGGTGCTCATCTGGTCAAGGCCAGGGCACAATCGCAGTAGTTCTCCCTTTACTACCCTAGCCGATAGAGCGAAACATAGGGTAGCAAGCACAGGAGCTGGGCAACCCAACTATTGACCAAAGATATGATTGGGAGCCAATGCATATAATGCTAAATTCGGGGTGCCGAACTTATATAAGAAGTTTTCGGACTTTGCTACCGTATTGTGGGGCGACCAGTAGCCCCTGGCGAATATGAAACGTACAGAAGAGTATCGATGCCGCAAATAAGTGGATCGAAATAAAACGGACTAAGAAGCGAAAACCACATAGACTGGGCCACGAACCATTTTTATTATAACTGGATGGATATGTCAAAACATATCTTGTACAGATGGTGCGAGAAGTATCCGGGCTATTTGACATCAGGGATCGATGAGGCGCAGCGTCTTGAGTCTGGAAAATAAGTATGAATACCGTTAAGAAGAACATATAAAGGTTACCTTGCACACCAGTGCTGCTTGCCTCCGTTGTATGCCAATCCTTCTAAAGGACTTGCGATCAGGCCCGCGGAAAAAGGAACCTGAAACAAGAAAAAGGTAAAAATATGTGTGTCCAAGGTGCATCGACCGAACTGTAGACCCCAGGTTATCTTGTGCCTCCGTCGATGTCCATGGAATTTTGAGTGCGTAATTGTGTACGCGTGGTACGAATGCCACTACCTTGTTGAGATTGGGACGGAGGCCGAATTGCTAGTCGAGCTCTTGACGAGCCGCTCCGTCCTGTTGCAGCATAGTCCGGAACCTCTTAATGATGTTCGAGGGCTCGATAGTCGTACTATGGTGCTGCTTGAGAAGGCCGTTCTGTGCTTCTGCTGCTAGGGCGGCGGTGTGCTCCTCTGTTCGGAGGGAGCGTTCCGTATTGCCATTAACTGTTATGACGCCGCGTGGACCGGGCATCTTAAGCTTGAGATAAGCGTAGTGTGGCACTGCATTGAATCTAGCAAACGCCGTTCGTCCGAGCATCGCGTGATAGCTGCTGCGGAAGGGGACGATATCAAAGATCAACTCTGCACTTTGGAAATTCTCCGGGGAACCGAAGACCACCTCCAGCGTGATTGAGACCGTACAACAGGCCTCTACCCCTGGTATGACTCCTTTAAAGGTAGTCTTTGTTGGTTTGATTCGTGAGGGGTCAATGCCCATTTTCCGCACTGTGTCTTGATAGAGCAGGTTGAGGCTGCTACCACCGTCCATCAGGACTCATGTTAGGTGAAACCAGTCGATAATTGGGTTGAGGACTAGTGCGGCTGAACCGCCATGGCGGATACTAGTTGGGTGATCCCGGCGATCGAAGGTGATCGGGAATGATGACCACAGGTTGATTTTTGGGGCGACTGGCTCTACTGCGTAGACGTCCATAAGCGCTCGTTTACGCTCCATTTTGGCGATGTGCGTAGCATATATCATGTTCACCGTTTTGAATTGAGGGGGAAATTTCTTCTGCCCCCCAGTGTTCGGCTGCCAGGGCTCTTCATCATCGTCCTCACTTTGTGATCCCTTTTCCTTGTTTTCGGTGTTTAACTTCCCAGCCTGCTTGAAAACCCAACAATCTCTGTTGGTATGATTAGCTTGCTTATCCGGGGTGCCGTGTATCTGGCACAGACGGTCGAGTATGCGGTCAAGGCTGGAAGGTCCTTCATTTTTCCTTTCATAGGGCTTAGTCCGTTGGCCGGACTTGGAACCAGTGAATCCGGCGTTGACCATGGTGTCGTCAGTGTTGTTGCCGTTGCTTCGGCGTTTGTGTCTATTGCGCCGGAGCTTGCTGGTGCTATTCTTGGCGTCGGAGGGGCCTGTCTTGCTAGCTGTGTTGTTACTACGGGCCAGCCAACTATCCTCGCCCGCGCAAAAGCGGGTCATGAGTGCCGTGAGGGCTGCCATGGACTTCGGCTTTTCTTGGCCGAGATGGCGTGCTAGCCATTAAATCGCGGATCTTTGTGTTTGAAGGATGCTAAGGCCTCGGCATCCGGACAGTCAACAATCTGGTTCTTTTTGGTTAGGAACCTAGTCCAAAATTTTCTGGCTGATTCTCCAGGTTGTTGAACTATGTGGCTTAAGTCATCGGCGTCTGGTGGCCGGACATATGTTCCCTGGAAGTTGTCCAGGAAGGCTTCTTCCAAGTCCTCCCAGCTGCTGATAGAATTTTCAGGCAGGCTGTTAAGCCAGTGCCGAGCTGGCCCTTTGAGCTGTAGTGGGAGGTATTTAATGGCGTGGAGGTCATCTCCTCGAGCCATGTGGATATGGAGAATAAAATCCTCGATCCATACTGCGGGATCGGTTGTGCCGTCGTATGATTCAATGTTGACAGGCTTGAACCCCTCGGGGAATTCGTGATCCAGTACTTCATCTTTGAAGCAAGGAGGGTGTGTGGCGCCTCTATATCGGGCCGTGTCATGGCGTAGCTCTGACGGAATCCGTCTGCGGTATTCGGCCCGGGCATGATTAGATTTATCACGTCCGAATAGGTAGCCGTCATCGTGCCTCGAGGTACGCCCTCGCGATCCGTAGATCGATCTTGTATGTCCTGCTCTATCGTCCAGGATTTGCCGGAGGTCGTATGTGTGACCCCGAACTCTTCCATCTCTATTTTTACGAGGCGGTGGGGCAGGCTATTGTTCGGCCTGAGTTGCTATTTTATCCTGGCCGCGGGGTGGCCGGTCGGCCGCCCTGTCCCGACCACGTGGTGGTCGTTCCGCATTACGCAAGGGATATGTATGCTCCGGTGCTTCCTCATCGAATTGAGGTAGCAGTCTGCGTTTCGGGTAGCTCTTTGTTGGGCGCCTAAGGCCGTATTCTTCGGCTGTCAGGACAACTGTCCACCTATCGACGAGCAGATCTTGTTCAGCTTGGAGTTGCTGCTGTTTCTTTTTGAGGCTCCTTACAGTGGCTATGAGCTGAAGATTAAAGCGCTCCTGCCCCAGAGGATCCTCAGGCATGATGAAGTCTTCGTTGCCGAGGCTTGTCTCCTCCTCGGAAGGTGGACGGTAACTGTCGTCCTCCGAGTCGTCTTCTATGGCCTGTTCGTCAGGGTTGTCTTGCCTGTTGTCATGTTCCTCCTGTTCGGATGTAGCTCCGGCAGGGTCTTCATTGTTTTCGGCGTCGCCTGGAGTACTATTCTCTCCAGTGCCGGTGTTGCCGTCCTTTGAGCGACGAGGCTTAGAACGGCGCTTGGCTTCGGCGCTTGGACTGCGTCTCAGAGGTTTTATTCGCATCTGGCTCTTCGTTGTCGTCGCCAGATCCTTTGGGTGTATCAACCATGTACACGTCGTATGAAGAGGTAGCTGTCCAATGTCCGGTGAATGGCGGGTCTTGTCCTTGCTCCATATCGGCATCGTCATCCATACCGTCGATGTCTTCGGAGCCATAGTCCAGCACGTCGGTTAAGTCATCGACAGTGTCTATGAAGTGGGTGGCGGGTGGGGAGCAAAATTCCTCTTCATCCGTCTCTAGCTCGACCCGAACATAGTTCGGCTGTGAGTCCTCCTCCAGGGATAAGTTCTTTAAAGAATTTAGTATGTCACCAAAAGGCAAGTGCTGGAAGAAGTCTGCGGCGCCAAATTCGAAAATCGATAACCGATCCAACTCGGTGTCCGCAGGCGCGTCTGATCTGGAACGTGTAGCCGAAAACGAGTCCAGAGTTCCATTGACGCAAATATTGCAGGATGTCGAGTCCATGTGCGGCTCCAACTCAGTGGACTTTGTGGCCTCGAAAGGCACGATCTACTTCGGTTCTGAGGCCATTGCAGCAACAGGATCCATCTCCTAGGTGTGATCCGATCACAATTTTAAGTCATGTTCATCGGAGAGAGGGGGAGCGACTGCCGCAGTCTTGGATCCATCGGAGATCCAGTCTCCGTGATTATCCGTGACACAGTTCAAGCTTCCGGATCTGACCTGATGGCCAGGGGCGTGACTATCGACCTGCTCCAGATGGCCAAGCGAGTTGGCCCGCAGCACGAAGCCGCCGAACACAAAGGTTTGTCCGGGGAGGAATGTTTCTCCCTGAATGGTGCCATTACTGACGATCGAAGGGGCCATCGAGTCCTTTGCCGATGACACAGTGGAACTCTCAATGAAAGCACCAATGCCGGTGTCAAAGCCGGCGGATCTCGGGTAGGGGGTCCCGAACTGTGCGTCCAGGATCAATGGTAACAGGAGACGGGGGACACGATGTTTACCCAGGTTTGGGCCCTCTCTATGGAGGTAATACCCTACTTCCTGCTTGATTGATCTTGATGAATATGATTATTACAAGAGTTGATCTACCACAAGATCGTAATGGCTAAACCCTAGAAGTCTAGCCTATGTGTATATGGTAATGAATGTGTCCTATCCGGTCTATGCCCTCCGGTTTATATAGACACAGGAGAGATCTACGGCTACATGGGGTCGGTTACATAAGAAGGAATCTTCATAGTTGATCGCCTAGCATGACTTCCATGCCAAGGAAAGTCCAATCTGGACACAGGTACGGTCTTCAGCTTCATGTCTTCACAGCCCATCAGTCCGGCCCATGGATAACAGGCCGGACGCCAGAGGACCCCTTAGTCCAGGACTCCCTCAGCAACCCAATCTTATTTTAGTTCCTTGCTTTTTGCTCCTGTTTAGCAATAAATAATCTATCTATACTCTGGTTAGATGTGGTTTTATGTTTTAATTAGTGTTTGTGCCAAGTAGAACCTTTGGGAAGACTTGGGTGAAGTCTTTATGATCATGCTGTAAAAAACAGAAACTTTAGCACTCACAAGATGTGCTGCCATTTTTTACTGCAGAGTGATTTTAGGTTGATTCTTTTTGAAGATGATTAATAGATAAATTTCTCACGTCCACCAATTTATTTTAGAATTTTTGGAGTTCCAGAAGTATACGTTTGATACAGATTACTACAGCCTTTTCTGTTTTTGACAGATTCTGTTTTCTACGTGTTGTTTGCTTATTTTGATGAATCTATGAGTAGTATCGGAGGGTATGAACCATAGAGAAGTTGGAATACATTATATATTACACCAATATGAATTTAGAATGAGTTCACAATAGTACCTAAGTGGTGATTTTATTTTCTTATACTAACGGAGCTTACGAGTTTTCTGTTAAGTTTTGTGTTGTGAAGTTTTCAAGTTTTGGGTAAAGATTCGATGGACTATGGAATAAGGAGTGGCAAGAGCCTAAGCTTGGGGATTCCCAAGGCACCCCAAGGTAATATTCAAGGACAACCAAGATCCTAAGCTTGGGGATCCCCCGGAAGGCATCCCCTCTTTCGTCTTCGTTCATCGGTAACTTTACTCGGAGCTATATTTTTATTCAACACATGATATGTGTTTTGGTTGGAGCGTTATTTTATTTTCTTTTGTTTTGCTTGCTGTTTGAATAAAATACCAAGATCTTAAATTCTTAAATGTTAGAGAGTCTTCACATAGTTACATAATTATTCAACTACTCATTGATCTTCACTTATATCTTTCGGAGTAGTTTGTCATTTGCTCTGGTGCTTCACTTATATCTTTTTAGAGCACGGCGGTGGTTTTATTTTGAAGAAATAGATGAAATCTCATGCTTCACTTATATTATTTTTAGAGTCTTAAACAGCATGTTAATTTGCTTTGGTTATTAATTTAGTCCTAATATGATGGGCATCCAAGAGGGATATAATAAAAACTTTCATATAAAGTGCATTGAATACTATGAGAAGTTTGATTCCTTATGATTGTTTTGAGATATGAAGATGGTGCTATTAGAGTCATGCTAGTTGAGTAGTTGTGAATTTGAGAGATACTTGTGTTAAAGTTTGTGATTCCCGTAGCATGCACGTATGGTGAACCGTTATGTGATGAAGTCGGAGCATGATTTATTTATTGATTGTCTTCCTTATGAGTGGCGGTCGGGAACGAGCGATGGTCTTTTCCTACCAATCTATCCCCCTAGGATCATGCGTGTAGTACTTTGTTTCGATAACTAATAGATTTTTGCAATAAGTATGTGAGTACTTTATGACTAATGTTGAGTCCATGGATTATACGCACTCTCACCCTTCCACCATTGCTAGCCTCTCTGTCTGATTGCACCTTTCGCCGGTATCATACACCCACCATATACCTTCCTCAAAACAGCCACCGTACCTACCTATTATGGTATTTCCATAGCCATAACGAGATATATTGCCATGCAACTTACCACCGTTCCGTTTATTATGACACGCTCCATCATTGTCATATTGCTTTGCATGATCATGTAGTTGACATCGTATTTGTGGCAAAGCCATCGTTCATAATTCTTTCATACATGTCACTCTTGATTCATTGCACATCCCGGTACACCACCGGAGGCATTCATATAGAGTCATATTTTGTTCTAAGTATTGAGTTGTAAGTAAATAAAAGTGTGAGGATCATCATTATTAGAGCATTGTCCCAGTGAGAAAAGGATGATGGAGACTATGATTCCCCCACAAGTCGGGATGAGACTCCGTATGAAAATAAATAAATAAAAGAGGCCAAAGAAGCCCAAATAAAAAAAAGAGAAAAGAGGCCATTGAAAAAAGAGAAGGCAAAAAAATGAGAGAAAAAGAGAGAAGGGGCAATGCTACTATCCTTTTACCACACTCGTGCTTCAAAGTAGCACCATGATCTTCATGATAGAGAGTCTCCTATGTTGTCACTTTCATATACTAGTGGGAATCTTTCATTATAGAACTTGGCTTGCATATTCCAATGATGGGCTTCCTCAAAATTCCCTAGGTCTTCATGAGCAAGTGAGTTGGATGCACACCCACTTAGTTTCTTTTTGAGCTTTCATACACTTATAGCTCTAGTGCATCCGTTGCATGGCAATCCCTACTCCCTCACATTGATATCTATTGATGGGCATCTCCATAGCCCGTTGATACGCCTAGTTGATGTGAGACTATCTTCTCCTTTTTTGTCTTCTCCACAACCACCATTCTATTCCACTTATAGTACTATGTCCATGGCTCACGCTCATGTATTGCGTGAAGATTGAAAAAGTTTGAGAACATCAAAAGTATGAAACAATTGCTTGGCTTGTCATCGGGGTTGTGCATGATTTAAATATTTTGTGTGATGAAGATAGAGCATAGATAGACTATATGATTTTGTAGGGATAGCTTGCTTTGGCCATGTTATTTTGAGAAGACATGATTGATTTGTTAGTATGCTTGAAATATTATTTTTTCATGTCAATATTAAACTTTTGTCTTGAATCTTATGGAACTGAATATTCTTGCCACAATAGAGAAGATTACATTGATAAATATGTCAGGTAGCATTCCACATCAAAAAATTGGTTTTTATCATTTACCTACTCGAGGACGAGCAGGAATTAAGCTTGGGGATGTGAGGGAGTCCTGGATTAGGGGGTCTCCGGACAGCCGGACTATATCCTTTGGCCGGACTGTTGGACTATGAAGATACAAAATTGAAGACTTCATCTCGTGTCCGGATGGGACTCTCCTTGGCGTGGAAGGCATGCTTGGCAATACGGATATGTAGATCTCCTCCCTTGTAACCGACTCTGTGTAACCCTAGCCCCCTCCGGTGTCTACCTAAACCGGAGAGTTTAGTCCGTAGGACAACAACAATCATACCATAGGCTAGCTTCTAGGGTTTAGCCTCTACGATCTCGTGGTAGATCAACTCTTGTAATACTCATATCATCAAGATCAATCAAGCAGGAAGTAGGGTATTACCTCCATCGAGAGGGCCCGAACACAGGTAAACATCGTGTCCCCGCCTCCTGTTACCATCCGCCTTAGACGCACAGTTCGGGACCCCTACCCGAGATCCGCCGGTTTTGACACCGACATTGGTGCTTTCATTGAGAGTTCCACCGTGCCGTCACCATAAGGCTGGATGGCTTATCCGATCATCGGTAACGATGCGGTCCAGGTTGCGGTTTTTCTCCCCGGACAGATCTTCGTATTCGGTGGCTTCGTACTGTCGGCCAATTCGCTTGGCCACCTGGAGCAGATCGAAAACTACGCCCCTGGTCGTCAGGTCAGGTTTGGAAGTTTGAACTATACTGCCGACGTTCGCGGAGACTCGATCTTCGACGGATTCGAGCCCATGTCAGGTGTGCCGCACAGTCACGACAGGCATGACTTAACTCTACCGACAGAAAGTGTTCGGGAGATCACACCTGCAACTACTCCGGCCCTCAATCCGGAGAAAATTGCGCCATCCGAGGACGGGTGGGTAGACCCCGCCATGGAGGCCGCACTCTCAGTGGCGATAAAGCCGGATACTGACTTCACCCCTTACGAGACCCGTGTTGCCGAACCATTGGATCCGTTCCCAGCCACAGGCTCCGAGCCGCCTGCGTCCATGCCTATCGAACCCGGTTGGGCACCGACCATGGAGTTTACCTCCGCGGATATCTTTCAGCACTCGCCTTTCGACGATGTGCTAAATTCATTAAGGTCCCTCTCTTTGTCAGGAGAACTGATGTCTACTACACAACCTTCTTCTTGTAGACGTTGTTGGGCCTCCAAGTGCAGAAGTTTGTAGGACTGTACCAAATTTCCCTCAAGTGGATGACCTAAGGTTTATCAATCAATGGGAGGCGTAGGATGAAGATGGTCTCTCTCAAACAACCCTGTAACCAAATAACAAAGAGTCTCTTGTGTCCGCAACACACCCAATACAATGGTAAATTGTATAGGTGCACTAGTTTGGCGAAGAGATGGTGATACAAGTGCAGTATGGATGGTAGATATAGGTTTTTGTAATCTGAAAATATAAAAACAGCAAGGTAACTAACGATAAAAGTGAGCGTAAATGGTATTGCAATGAGTTGAAACAAGGCCTAGGGTTCATAATTTCACTAGTGCAAGTTCTCTCAACAATAATAACATAATTAGATCATATAACTATCCCTCAACATGCAACAAAGAGTCACTCCAAAGTCACTAATAGCGGAGAACAAATGAAGAGATTATGGTAGGGTATGAAACCACCTCAAAGTTATTCTTTCCAATCAATCCGTTGGGCTATTCCTATAAGTGTCACAAATAGCCCTAGAGTTCGTACTAGAATAACACCTTAAGACACAAATCAACCAAAACCCTAATGTCACCTAGATACTCCACTGTCACCTCAAGTATCCGTGGGCATGATTATAAGATACGCATCACACAATCTCAATTCATCTATTCAAACCAACACATAGAAACTCAAAGAGTGCCCCAAAGTTTCTACCGGAGAATCACGACGAAAACGTGTGCCAACCCCTATGCATAGGTTCATGGGCGGAACCCGCAAGTTGATCACCAAAACATACATCAAGTGAATCACGTGATATCCCATTGTCACCACAGTCACGCGGCAAGACATACATCAAGTGTTCTCAAATCTTTAAAGACTCAATCCGATAAGATTACTTCAAGGGAAAACTCAATCCATTACAAGAGAGTAGAGGGGAGAAGCAACATAAGATCCAACTATAATAGCAAAGCTCGCGATACATCAAGATCGTGCCAAATCAAGAACACGAGAGAGAGATCAAACACATAGCTCTTGGTACATACCCTCAGCCCCAAGGGTGAACTGCTCCCTCCTCGTCATGGAGAGCGCCGGGATGATGAAGATGGCCACGGTGAGGTTCCCCCCTCCGTGAGTCTTGGGAACAGGGTCCCGATTGGTTTTGGTGGCTCTGAGGCGCTTGCGTGGCGGAACTCCTGATCTATTCTTTGTTCTAGAAGTTTTATGGTATGTGGAGTTATATAGGCGGAAGAAGCACGTCAGGGGAGCCACGAGGGCCCCACGAGGCAGGGGGCACGTCCTAGGGGGGTGGGCGCGCCCCCACCCTCGTGGCTTCCTTGTTCCTTCCTTGATGTGGGGTCCAAGTCCATCGGGTAGCTTTCGTTCCAAAAATAACTTCTCTAGTTGATTTCTTTCCGTTTCGACTCCGTCTGATATTCCTTTTCTTCAAAACACTGAAATAGGCAAAAAACATCAAATCTGGGTGGGCCTCCGGTTAATAGGTTAGTCCCAAAAGTAATATAAAAGTGGAAAATAAAGACCAATATTGTCTGAAACAATAGACAATATAGCATGGAGCAATAAAAAATTGTAGATACATTGGAGATGTATCAAGAACCTTGGCCGAACTATGTCTGGCTAGAATGGGATGCAGACGACGAAGAAATTCGCTGCCCACCCACCACCCACTTAGTAGCCACTGTCGACGATTTAACCGACATGCTCGATTTCGACTCTGAAGACATCGACGGCATGGACGACGATGCAGGAGAAGAACAGGGACCATCGCCCACAGGGCGCTGGACAGCCACTTCATCACATGACATATACATGGTGGATACACCCAAAGAAAACAATGACGAGGAATGGAAGGAAGCAATGAAGAACAGCTCCATCGAGAAGCAAACAAAGCGTCGGCGTAGGCGCCGCTCCAAATCCCGCCTCGGCAAAAACAGCGATAACAGCGAAAGAGAAAATAACACGATCGACTCCGGAGGAAGGCGGCGACCACATTGACCAGCGTCGGGCGGGATGAACCAGCAAACAACGAACATAATGCGGATCCGCTGTCCGAACACAGCTGACGCCGAGGATAAAAGCTCATCAACGTCCCTCCGGAGAGGAAAAATAGTCAGACGAAGATGCACACATCATCCCGGAAAGGCACTTGGAACAAGAGAACCTTCGCAGAAGGCTTATTGCCACCGTGAGGAGTCTGAAGAAGCAGAAGCAAAGGCTTAAGGCCACGCAGTATACGCTCAATAATAGATGGAACAAAGTGCTCGACAATGAATAAAAGTATGGTGGTAGTTACCACACAAAGAGCTATCCAAAGCGCAAGCTGTTGCCCGAATTCGACTATGAGGCCTTAGAGCCCACACAACCGAAAAATAAAACGGCCAACCGGTCGGATCAACCACCTGGTGGCCGCGATAGAGCGGCTAACAAGGCCGTACATAAGTCAACACACGATCTACGTGAGGACTTGCGCCAAAAATCCAGTATGACCAAAATCCATCTATGGATCTAGGAAGCGCGCTACGGCACTTAATCAAAACCGAATAGTACAACCGTCTAAACACCATGATACATCTAAATACAGGGGTGCTGCACACCCCCTATGTTTCACCGATAAGGTGATAGACCATGAATTTAGAAGGATTCAAACGAGTGAACATAGAGGCATACGATGGGACCACAGACCCTGGGGTCTGGATTGAGGACTTTATCCTCCACATCCATATGGCTCGCGGAGATGATCTCCACGCCATCAAGTACTTGCCCCTCAAGCTTAAAGGACCAGCTCGGCCTTTGGCTGAAAAGCCTCCTGAAAACTCAATTGGAAGTTGGGAGGAGCTCGAGGATGCTTTTCAGGGCTAATTTTCAAGGGACCTATGTCCAGGCCTCAGGATCTGAGCGATTTAAGTCATATAATTCAATAGCCGGAGAGTCAGCCCGAAAGCTTTGGAACAGGTTTCTCACTAAGAAGAACCAAATCGTCATTGCTGGATGCGAAGCCTTAGCAGCTTTCAAGCATAGCGTCAAGAGATGAATGGCTCGCCAGACACCTCGGCCAAGAAAAACCGAGAACAATGGCAGCCCTGACAAGCCTCATGACCCGCTTTTGCGCGTGCGAAGATAGCTGGTTAGCCCGCAGTAGCACCAGCGACCCAAGCACATTCGAAGTCAGGGATGGCAATAGAAAACCACGACGCAGTAAAAGCAAGCGTCGAAATATAGAAGACAACCCAGACAATACGGCGGTAAACGCCGGATTCAGGGGCTCTCGACCAGGTCAGCGGAAAAAGCCTTTCAAAGGCAGCAGAGATGGACCGTCCAGCCTAAACAAGATTCTAGACAAACTATGTCAGATTCATGGCACCCCGATAAACCTCCAAAATCACACCCACGAGAGAATCTTTGGGTCTTCAAGAAAGCCGGTAAGCTAAGCGCTGAACACAAGGGAGGGAGACACCAAGTGAAGGCGAGGATGAGCCTTGCCGACCAGAAAGCAGGGGACAGAAAAAATTCCCACCAGAGGTTAAAACAGTAAACATGATCCACGTGACGAAGAGGAGAAGCAAACATGCACTCCGAGACACACGCGCCGTAAAGCCCGTCACCCCTAAGCTCAACCCCTTGTTTGCCTGCCCGATCACTTTTGATCATAGGGATCATCCGACAAGTATCCGACACGAAGGATTGGCTGCCTTGGTGTTAGACCCAATAATAAATGGATACCATCTCACACGAGTCCTGATGGACGGCGGCAGTAGTCTAAATCTGATACATCAGGACACAGTCCGCAAAATGGGGATAGACCCGACAAAAATCGGCCACAGTAATACTACCTTCAAGGGAGTAATACCAGGCCTAGAGGCCCACTGCACGGGCTCTCTATTACTAGAGGTTGTTTTCGGTTCTCCCGACAACTTCTGAAGCGAAAAGTTGGCCTTCGACATCGCTCCATTCCGAAGTGGCTATCAAGCACTACTCGGAAGAGCGGCTTTCACTCGTTTTAATGCAGTACCACATTACGCTTCTGTCAAGCTTAAGATGCCAGGTCCATGTGGCATCATCACCATTAGCGGAAACGTTGAACGTTCCTTACAAGCGGAAGAATGTGCGACCGCTTTAATAGACGAACACTAAATGGCCCCTCCAACCAGAATAAAGGATCGGTCGTCAAGACCGCGAACACGACTAGACGAGTCCGGCGCATTACTAGCTATAACAGCTTAGATAAAACCCGAGAATGATTTGATGGTTATACCCCCATAGACGGCACCAGGGGCTTCCCGCGTGTAATCAGGGCTAGTTCGGCTCAACTTGACCTATCTTGAAATTTTAATGATTTATTGAGAATAACCAATTTTTTGGCACTTCAACTTTCACCTAAGTTCTTCTCTTTTACAGATGACGATCGCGCCACACCCGTCCAGGATACGACACAATGGAACCTGGTAGCGAGCGTGCATCGAGGACCCGCTCAAAGGTTTCTTTTTAGATTAAGACCTGCGTAAACCTTTTTTACTGTCTCTTGTTGTTCACATCCTCCGGATACTTAGTATAACCTAGAAGGATCTTGGCGTTATTGGCATTTTGCCACGTCGAGCATTACGTGCACTGGACACTCGGGGTTCATTATCAAGGGCCTTTATTCAACCCGACATATGTTATAAAGACCGAATACCTTAGGGAGTGTTGGCGTCATGAAGTTTGGCCTTATATGCATTAGCTCCGAATCATGTCTTTGGTCAAATGTTGGGTTTGCCCGGATCCCGTGTTTTGCTACCTTACATTCCGCTCTATCGGCTAAGGCAGCACCGGGAGAACTACTGCGATTGTGCCCTGGTTCATCCGGATGAGCACCTCAGTAGAGAAAGCCGAAAACTGACTGTCATGATAAAGCGCGAGACTGGTCAACCACTCGATGACTCAGCGGAATCTTGGGATTCCTCCGCATTAACGAAGGGCCGTTTCGGTCATGTCGTATCGCCCGTGTTGAGACGGCGGAGGTACCAGGGGCTATATAGTAGTTCCACCGTCAAACTCCTATGGCTAAGTGAAAGTGTTAAAGCCATATAGTCCGATTGCCTTGTTCGCTGCGCTACCAGCTCCTTAATGGACCAAGACGTTGGATCAAGTGTGAATACGCATTTTTTGCGAACATCCCCGCATTATATGCGTGGGGGCTGAAGCCGACGACTGCAAACTTTCAGGTTATATATATATATACATAAATGGCTGCACATGAGGCATCATAATACTTTCAGGCAAAAGTATAAACACAACCTTTATAATTCAATAAAACATTGTTTTTACAATGGGAATACATGTCACTAGAATATAATATTCTTCGAGCACTGAGCCTCTATTGAACGAGCGCCTTCAAGGACTTCTTCAAAGTAGTGATCGTCAGATACTCGTCCCATGGCCGGACTCTGGGTTGCAATAGCGGTGGCCTCCATCTCCGCCCAGTATGTCTTGACACGGGCAAGTGCCATCCGCGCACCCTCTATGCACGCCGACCTCTTGATAGCGCCGATGTGCGGCATATCACCAAGGAACTGTTGCACTAAACTAAAATAATTATTTGGCCTTGGCCCTGTTGGCCACAGATGATCCACAACAGACCTCATGGCAAGCCCGGACAACCTATGGAGCTCGGACCACTCGACCATTCGCTCATTTAACAGCAGCGGACGCACTGGAACATCAAACTGTGACGAGAACAACTTTTCCACTTCACGATCTTTTTGATCCTTGAAGTACTCGGCCGCATCAGCAGCACTGGCTGCCAAATCCGCGTATGCGTCTGCAGAACTCCATAGTTGATCAAGAGGGGCATGCCGGATCTCCGAACTTCATCCGCAACAAAAAGGGCTTCCCGGCGCGATATCTCGACTTAGCGCAGCTCCTCCTTATTGCTTTCGATTTTAGAGCAGGCTTCCTTGGCTGCTACCATGGCCTTCTTCAGGTCCGCCGCCTTCGCTCGGCTTTCTTTTTCAAGAAGCCGGTAACGGTCGGCGGCATCTTTCAACTCAACGGCCATCTTGGCCATTTTTTCCTTGCTTTCGCAATGCGCAGCCTGTTCGGCTCTCAGCTCTTCGACCGCCTTTAGAGCGGCCGCATCACTACTCCTGGCTTGTTCCTTGGCTCGGGCAAGTTCCGCCCGAAGGGTCTCCACGGCGGCAGCTCCATCTGCAGTCACAAACATATTAAAGTTACTAGCATCATGCTCCTCTTACTATGTGTTGATCACCGGAGAAATCACATACCCTGTGCCTCGTCGAGCCGCTTGTTGACAAGCACGATGTCAGCATCTGTCGCATCAAGTTGCCGCTTCAGCTCGGCAAACTCACCAGTCTGGCTCGCCACCGGACCTTCAGCCACATGCACATGAAGGTAGACTGATTATTACCTGGGACTATGATCCTCTGTTATCCGCCGTTCTCGACGGCAACCAGAGTCTCAGGGGCTACTATCTGCATTGGGCACACCTAACGTGTGTGGTACCGTCAAAAACATACACTATTTCACGTACCTCAAAGCCTTTCAGCAGACTCATAAAAGCTTCATGCAACCCGCTTTCGGCGGATGAAATCCTCTGAATCACCGTACCCATTAGCGTACGATGCACTTCTGAGATAGCCGCTTGCTCCAGAAGATCCTTCAGTGCGTCCGATCTCACACCAGACAGTTCCGGACTCTTTCTGTTACTCTCCTCAGGAGCCGAATACTAAGGACTTCGTGTGACCGAGGGATCACCCTATGGCCTTGGCGGATTAGGAGAAGCCCTTCGCGATGACACTTCAGCGTCGCCCGCCTCATGAGGCGGGGTGGCATGGGGATGTGTTTCGCTCTCCATCATCTCTGGAAGAAGATCCCCCGAAGACGAACTCTATCGAGAAGGGCTACGATCCGAACTACAGGATATATGCTTCGGTTATTGTCCTCAGAGGTAAAGCAGGATATTTTTACTATTAAGTACCTTTTGTTTACTTACAGCTTGGTGGAGGGCTGATCCCCTTGCGGACACTGTGCGGCAAGGGTGCCATCCGAGGCAGGACCCTCTGGCGAAGATTTCTTCCCTCGTTTGGAAACCTTTGTTTCCGGGTCTTCAGAGGTGGTCCTCTTCCTTCCTTGGGGAGAGGGAATTTCAGATTCTTCTCCCCGGTTATCCTCCTTCGGGCGCTAATTCCCCGGTTTGGATGAATAATGAGTGAGGCCCGCTTTCAGCCTATTTATTCCCCCTTTATCTTCCCAGGCGCTTTGATAAGGCGCCCGGCTCAGCATTCGGCGATCTTGGATCTGCTGAGCCTTCGGGAAGGGGAGCCGAACACCTGATCATCTTCACCTTTGTTACCCAGTCCTGGTCAAAGAGCGAATTTTTAGAATGATGTTGTGATAAATAAAAGACAGTGTATTCGGCTGCAGGATTACTTACTTGGGTATCTGGGCAATTGCATCTCAGACCCGCATCCTCAGTGATATCCAGACACCTTATTTATGGTCCGAAGAATGATTTGTACATCTCTTTGAGCGTCATGCCGAGGAAGTGCTGAATAGCTCGCGGTCCTTCCAGGTTGAACTCCCACATAAGGAGGGGTCGACGTTTGCAAGGTAGGACCCGACGAACTAGCATGACTTGCATTACCGTGACCAGGCCGACATCTCTCTCGAGGAGATCTCGGATCCGACTTTGCAATTTTAGCACATCATTTACTGGCCCCCAGTCCAGCCCCTTGTTGATCCATTACGTTAGTTGTGGCAGGGGCCCGAGCGAAAGGCAGGGGCAGCCACCCACTTGGTACCCCGGGGAGCTGTGATATAAAACCACTCCCGTTGCCATAAACTGGGCACCTCCGGCAAGGAACCCTTTGGCCATGGAACATCGGTGCCTTTGCTTATTACGGCACCTCCGCACTCTGCGTGTTGCCCCTCAATCATCTTCGGCGTCAGTTAAAAGTTTTGAGCCACAGGCTGAAGTGTGGGGTAATGCGGAGGAAGGCTTCACACACGACAATGAACGACGAGATGTGAATAATGGAATCCGGGGCCAAGTCATGGAAATCCAGCCCGTAGTAGAACATGAGCCCCCTAACGAAGGGATCCAAAGCAAGGCCTAGCCCTCGGAGGAAGTGAGAAATGAATACAACGCTCTTGCCGAGTTCGGGAGTGGGAATGACCTGCCCTCGAGCAGGCAGCCTGTGCGAGATTTTGCCGGTCAAACACCTAGCCTCTCTTAGCTTCTTGATGTCTTCCTCTGTGACAGAGGAGGGCATCCACCGACCTTGAAGGTTGGATCCGGACATGGTGGAAGGTCCGAAGCGCCTGACCTGAGCCTTGGGTGTTGGAACTCGAGGTGGGGGAAGGATTCGATTGAGTGCAAGAAGAAAAAGGACATGCCTTGACCTCTTTATAAAGGGGATAAATATCAAGCGTCCTCCGTGTGGCCGTTTAGGACTTGCCTAAAATCGAGGAGTCATACCAAAGGGCACAATTGGGTTACCCACATCCGTATTAATGAGAATCCCGTAATAAGGGGGGGCACAATCTCTGCTTCGACAATACGTGCCAATAAAATCGCCTCGCAAAACATGCAGTGGAAGGCTGATTGAGAAAGACGGTCTATCATGGCCAGACCACATCAATACGTCACATTATGAAAAACGGTCGGCAGATTGGATTTGTGGAAATATTATTCTCTCTACGGTGGTACGTGGAATTTGTCTTGCAGAGCCGGACACTATCCTTGTGTTCAAAATCTTCTATGGAGTATTCGGAGGAGGAACCCGCCTTGCAATGCCGAAGAAAATCTGCGCGCCGGACTCATCGTCATTGAAGCCTGGTTCGAGGCTCTTGAGGAGTCTGGATTAGGGGTCTCGATTAGCGGACTATATCCTTTGGCTGGACTGTTGGACTATGAAGATACAAGATTGAAGACTTCATCTCGTGTCCGGATGGGACTCTTCTTGGCGTGGAAGGCAAGCTTGGCAATACGGATATGTAGATCTCCTTCCTTGTAACCGACTCTCTGTAACCCTAGCCCCCCCCCCGGTGTCTATATAAACCGGAGGGTTTAGTCCATAGGACAGCAACAATCATACCATACGCTCGCTTCTAGGGTTTAGCCTGTACGATCTCGTGGTAGATCAACTCTTGTAATACTCATATATTCAAGATCAATCAAGCAGGAAGTAGGGTATTACCTCCATCGAGAGGGCCCAAACCTGGGTAAACATCGTGTCCCCCGCCTCCTGTTACCATCCGCCTTAGACGCACAGTTCGGGACCCCCTACCCGAGATCCGCCGGTTTTGACACCGACATGATGCTTGATCCGTCTCCAACGTATCTATAATTTTTTATTGTTCCATGCTATTATATTATCCATCTAGGATGTTTTATATGCATTTAATGCTATTTTATATGATTTTTGGGTCTAACCTATTAACCTAGAGCCCCGTGCGGTTTACATTTTTTCCTTGTTTTTGAGTATTGCAGAAAAGGAAAACCAAACGGAGTCCAATTGACCTTAAATTCAACGGAGATTGTTTTTGGACCAGAAGAAGCCCACGGAGCATCAGAGATGGGCCAGAAGAGTCCCAAGGCCAAAACCTCTTATATATACAGAAACCCCCAGAACATAACCTAGATCGGGAGTTCCGCCACCGCAAGCCTCTGTAGCCAACAAAACCGAATCTAGAACCGTTCCGGAACCCTGCGGAGGGGGAACCCTCACCGGTGGCCATCTTCATCATCCCGACGCTCTCCATGACGAGGAGGGAGTAGTTCACCCTCGGGGCTGAGGGTATGTACCAGTAGCTATGTGTTTGATCTCTCTCTCTCTCTCTCTCTCTCTCTCTCGTGTTCTTGATTCGACACGATCTTGATGTACCGCGAGCTTTGCTATTATAGTTGGATCTTATGATCTTTCTCCCCCGCTACTCTCTTGTAATGGATTGAGTTTTCCTTTTGAAGTTATCTTATCGGATTGATTCTTTAAGGATTTGAGAACACTTGATGTATGTCTTGCATGTGGTTATCTGTAGTGACAATGGGATATTCACGTGATCTACTTGATGTATGTTTTGGTGATCAACTTGTGGGTTCAGTGACCTTGTGAACTTATGCATAGGGGTTGGCTGCGTTTTCGTCTTGACACTCGGTAGAAACTTTGGGGCACTCTTTGAAGTTCTTTGTGTTGGTTGAATAGATGAATCTGATATTGTGTGATGCATATCGTATAATCATACCCACGGATACTTGAGGTGACATTGGAGTATCTAGGTGACATTAGGGTTTTGGTTGATTTGTGTCTTAAGGTGTTATTCTAGTATGAACTCTAGGACAGATCAAACGGAAAGAATAGCTCGTGTTATTTTACTACAGACTCTTGAATAGATTGATCAGAAAGGATAACTTTGAGGTGGTTTCATACCCTACCATAATCTCTTCGTTTGTTCTCCGCTATTAGTGACTTTGGAGTGTCTCTTTGTTGCATCTTGAGCGATAGTTATATGATCCAATTATGTTATTATTGTTGAGAGAACTTGCACTAGTGAAAGTATGAACCCTAGGCCTTGTTTCCTACCATTGCAATACCGTTTACGCTCACTTTTATTACTTGTTACCTTGCTGTTTTTATAGTTTCAGATTACAAAAACCTATATCTACCATCCATATTGCACTTGTATCACCATATCTTCGCCGAACTAGTGCGCCTATACAATTTACCATTGTATTGGGTGTGTTGGGGACACAAGAGACTCTTTGTTATTTGGTTGCGGGGTTGTTTGAGAGAGACCATCTTCATCCCACGCCTCCCATGCAGTTGATAAACCTTAGGTCATCCACTTGAGGGAAATTTGCTACTGTCCTACAAACCTCATCACTTGGAGGCCCAACAAAGTCTACAAGAAGAAGGTTGTGTAGTAGACATCAGTCATCAGGTTAAGTAAGGGTTCACATGCTATCAGTAAAATATGTTGATGAAAAATAAGCACATTGCAGATTCATCAGATTAATTCAAGCCACGCGGAAAACCCATTTACCCAAACCAAGCATGATTAAGAACTAGGAAATATAGCACTTGTATATGTTTCTCATGTATTAAGTGCAGCCAAATTCGATTTATTCCTCACATGCACAACAATACCAAATTCTACCCACGACAATTGGACATCCCGTTGCAGAATTGAACCAAGCAGTTAACTAAACACCACAACAAATGTACCAAACATTAACTGAGCACCGCATTGTACAAATATAACATACTCCTAATAGAAGACCAGACAGTTAACCAAACAGTTAACTACATCCAATTGTAGCAATTGTATTTGTTTCTCATGTATTTACTACAGCCAAATTCAATTTATTCCTCACATGGTATACAAGAACATAATGCACCCACAACTATTGAACATCGCATTGCAGAATTGAACCAAACAGTTAACTAAACACCACAACAAAAATGGACCAAACTTCTGAGCACCTCATTGCACAATGTATAACCAAACCAGGCATGCTTGACAACTTGGAAATATAGCAATTGTATTCGTTTCTCATGTATTTTGTAAAGATAAATGCGATTTATTTCTCACATGGAAGACAATACAAAATTGCAGCCTGAAGAATTGAACATCACATTTGCATAACTGAACCAAACAGTTAACTGAAGACGACAACTAATTAACAAAACAATTAATAAGTGAGGACCGCACTGCACGACATATAGAACATATCACTAGTGCGCGTCGGTCCTAAACAAATGGTATTAACCCCTTTCCGTGAAGGCATTTGGAACCGCCACCAAGTGAGTGTGGGCGATAGGGGGGTCCTTCCCACACAACCCAGAAAATCATCGGGGATAGGGAGCCTTGATGCATACAGTTGTCCCTATATAACCGTTTCTGATATCTCGAATATCCCAAACGCTTCATCCTTGATACTCGTTTGTGTTCGCATTGCCATCACAGTCGGAGTTTTGTGGTTCTGCCTAAGACCAGGCAGATTCCAGGCACGGGAGTTTTCCAGGAAGATTCTAGGCACGGGAGTTTTACGTGCCTGGCACATCACAAACAGGTCATGATTATTAACCGTGTACGATGGGTAGACAATCACACACATTTAGTTTTCCCGCACCGTGTGTGATAGTGTCTGACATCACACACGTTTTGCAAATGGCAACTGTGTGCATGCTTGCACATGTTTCCTCTCTATGAACCGTCTCGGATTATGGTGTATATCGCAAACGTTTGTGTTTTACCAACTGTGTGTGCCGTAATGACCTCCACAACGTAATTTCACCCTAATTTAATTGCCGCTATTTAAAATTGTACCTAATTTAAACTTGAAAGTAGGCTATAGCTTTATTCATATCCATCAGGTTCAAACAACCAATGTACCAATGCATTATTCGATTCATAGGTACATATGTTTAAGAATTACATAAGCACCAAATAAAGAATGATGTACCAGGGTTCTATACTTGTACTATTATAGATGGTAAAGAAAGATGCGACATACATTCCAGTTGCTGAACAAGGTGAAGCGGAATGACCCTATTGTGCTCTCCTAGATGCAGAAGGCATGCATGATTCTAGTCCAACCCCTTGTGATGGTCGTCCGCCAATCATGTAGTTTGAGAGGTAATCTTGAATAAACTGCTTCAGGATCCACTACAAAAGAAAAAAGATTCATATATTGTCATCTAACACAACTCATTACGGGCAGTAAAAAGAATACTACATGATTTTTACTTACCATACTGCAGTTCACTGTTGTCTTGCACAAAGTGTAAACACATAGTTCGATTGACATATTTGACCCATTTTAATAACAATCTTTATCAGTTTCCTTACTTGATGTTGGTTCATGAATATCTCATTGCCCCATACGCAGAAAGGGTCAAAGTGTGGATCTTTGGCAATGATATATGTACCTAAAAGCACCAAGTTAATATTAGAAGCTAAACAACAATTGAAAAATGATGTAGTACAACACTCCATCCATCCCATTATGTAAGATTTTATTACATGTATATCTAGAAATCATCAGAACATTAAGGTAACACTCTTCCTTGTTGCTATGTAGCCTGGGATTGCATATTTAGTCATTCAGTACAATGTATGTTGATAAACAAGAACTGAAAAACGAAAAGGCATGTTATATCCTTAACATCAACCAAATATCGTAATTCATAGTGGTATTGTTGAAACTGTTATTGATAAAATTGAACTGCACGGCAAGTTGCACATATAGAGCATCACATTGTGAAGAACTAAAATAAACAAGTCATAAGGACATCTCTAGGCGATCGTTAAAAAGTTAAAGGACTAAAACCCTTAGTGGATATATATATACTCCAGCAATTTTTGGCCTTTTCTAGTCGATCCCCTAAACTTAAGGTTGTAAACTTCAATTTGATCAAGTTCAAAGCAGGTTCAACCTAAAGTAGCATGCATTCAAACATAAACATAGATAGTTTTGCATAACCGAACATAAAACATAAATTTAAACTAAGCTAAACTACTTTCGGTCGAAGTAGAGGTCGAGCCAATCCTTCCTCGTCATGTACGGTGTGCCACGAGCCGGGTCCGGGCCAGTACCATCATCGAGGTCGTTGGGGAAGGCACTCCTCCAATCGTTGACGTCGATCTCCTCGCCCTCGGGGCCCATCTCGACGCCCTTCGTGCCGCCATCGCCACCGGTTTCAACCTCGTCATCAGAGGAGAGCGCGATAACCTCGCCGCCCTCTGCGCCGCGGTCCTTTCCGCCTTCGACCTCGTCATCGGAGGAGAGCGCGATAACCTCGCCGCCATCCGTGCCGGTAAAGATCGCCCGATCCGCCTCCACGAGCTCCGGGTGCTGCCAGCGGAGCTCTTGCATGTAGGCCTCGTCGGCGGCCTCGGCCTTGAGGCATTCCCATGCCTCACGGTCCTCTCGCGCCATAGCCGAGCTCACCACCCCTTGCTCCGGCGGAATGAGGTGGACCGGACATGTGTTGAAGGGGAAATTGAGCCTAGCCGCCGTGCCGTGGTAGCGGACCTTCCAGCGGTCGTACTCCATGGACGCGAGCTCGGCCGTGTGGAAGCTACCGAGCCACCGGCGGGCGTGGGTCTCTCATTTTGTAATCTCGGCGACAACGTCCCCCACTGCCGCTGCCGGACCCCAAGGTAGGACTTCGTTGGCTGCGGGGTCCGAGGGAGGACCGGGAAGTCCTCTAACCGGCGTAGGGGCACGGCGGCGGGCGGATCGAGGGACCAGCGATGGCGGATCGGGCCCGCGGAGGACGACAGGGACACCTCAGCGGCCACCTTGCCGGCGTCGGGCGAAAAGGCTGCGATAATCCTCTTTTTGGCCATTGGCTCCTCGAGCTTCCCGACACACTGGCAGAGGTTGAGGATGGAGGCGCCGGCGATGGCAGCGACCTAGCAATGGTTTCGAGGGTTGTGTGTGTCTGTGTGAGCGGAGGTTTTGGGGTGTGCGTGGAGGGGGGGCAAGGTTGTGTTTGAGGAAATACTACGGCAACTGAAAATTTTACTAGGCGAGAGTAACAAGGCGGGGCTACTGAAAATTTGGATCAAGGGCGAGCAGATATTTTTGAGGTTGCGAGGGATGCAGAGGTGGGAGTAAAATGCAAGGGTTACTAAAAATTTGCATCAAGGAACTGAAGCAGAGCGGGAGTAACAAACATCGCACACGGTCCGCACATACAAATCGTGTGCTATCAAACATTAAAACCTTCCAGGTGGTAGATATTTTCGAGATTGCGAGGGATGCAGAGGAGGGAGTTTTTGGGGACTGAGCTAGTGTGCTTGACTCGCCGGTTGTGGACTATACGCACCTTCTCGCGTAAACCATAGGCGTACTATACACCGACGGTGCTCCAAGATATTTTGTACTACATCTCACACAGTTGGTGATAATAAACTGTGTGGGATCTACTTGATCTGAATTACAAAATCGGGTCACAGCGGCAATGGACGATGTTTGAATTGCTAGACCTTTTAACTGCAGTGAACATGCAACTATATGTGTGTCGTAAAAGAATTGGAATTATTCAGGGCTCGTTTGGACATTTTATGCAATAAACTGGTTTTCTAGCCATTTCACGTGCATAATTCAAAATTAAACTATATGCACATGCTCTGGTGCATACAAATTGGTTGAAAAATCAAATCTGTGTCCTTCAGTGCATGCTTAGGTCCCATGCAAGAAATGGGAATGAATTTTTCGGGGTTCGTTTGGCCTTTTTATACATTAACTAGGTTTTCTAGGCATTTTATGTGCATAATTCAAATTTGAACTACAAGCACATGCTCCAATGCACCACAGTTGGTTGAAAAATCACATGTGTATCCTTGGGTGAATTTTTCGGGGTTCGTTTGGACATTTCTATGCATTAACAGAGTTTGCTAGGCATTTTAGGTGCATAATTCTAATTTGAACTACATGCACATGCTCCAGTGCATATAAAGTGGTTAAAAAATAACATGTGTGTCCTTGGGTGCATGCTTAGGTCCCATGCAAAAGACGAGAATGAATTTCAAAGACCAGGGCACTGTTGATTGCCGGCAAAACATTGAGATACCTGGTTTTTAAATTCTGCTAAATCCAAAGCTCATCTGAAATTCATGAAACTTGGCATGCTATCATGGAGCGGCATCAACATGCCGTGGTGAAAGTTTTGTCCCATTTGGGACAGGTTTGGGTATAAGCTTCTCACAAACCAGAGCTTCTCACAGCAAGCATGATGGTTTCGATAGGGAACGTACCACCTTTGGGGATGGGACGATATCCGTTGCCTCTTATTTCTTTCAAAAATATTCTAGTGTCAACATAGAACAACAGGAGTGTTGTGTTTAATCTTGGAATTTTTCGGGGTTCGTTTGGCCTTTTTTATACATTAACTGGGTTTTGTAGGCATTTTATGTGCATATTTCAAATTTGAACTACAAACACATGCTCCAATGCACTAAAGTTGGTTGAAAAATCACATGTGTGTCCTTGGGTGAATTTCTAGGTCCCATGCAAGAGATTGGAATGAAATTCAAACACCAGGGCATTGTTGATTACCGGCAAAACGTTGAGGTGCCTGGTTTTTAAATTCTAGTAAATCCAAAACTCTTCTGAAATTCATAAAACTTGGCATGCTATCATGGAGCGGCATCAACATGTCGTGGTAAAAAATTTGTCCCATTTGGGACAGGTTCGGGTATAAGCTTCTCACAAACCAGAGCTTCTCACAACAAGCATGATGGTTTCGATAGGGAACGTCCCACCTTTGGGGCCGAATGATATCCATTGCCTCTTATTGCTTTCAAATTTTTTCTCGTGTCAAGATCGAACAACAGGAGTGTTGTGTCAATTTTTGGAATTTTCGGGGTTTGTCTGGACATTTTTATGCATTAACTGAGTTTTCAATGCATTTATGTGCATAATTCAAATTTGAACTACATGCACATGCTTCGGTGCATATAAATTGGTTGAAAAATCAAATCTGTGTCCTTGGGTGCATGCTTAGGTCCCATGCAAGAAATGAGAATGAATTTCAAACACCAGGGCACCGTTGATTGCCGACAAAACTTTGGATGCATGGTTTTTAAATTCTAGTAAATCCAAAACTCCTCTGAAATTCTTGAAACTTGGCATGCTATCATGGAGCGGCATAAACATGTCGTGGTAAAAAAATTGTCCCATTTGGGGCAGGTTTGGGTATATGCTTCTCACAAACCAGAGCTTCTCACAACAAGCCTGATGGTTTCGGAAGGGAACGTATGTCCCACCTTTGGGGACGAAACGATATCCATTGCCTCTTATTGCTTTCAAAAATTTCTCGTGTCAACATTGAACAACAGGAGTGTTGTGTCAAATTTTGTGATTTTTCGAGGTTCGTTTAGACATTTCTATGCATTAATAGAGTTTCCTAGGCATTTTATGTGCATAATTCTAATTTGAACTACATGCACATGCTCCAGTGCATATAAAGTGGTTAAAAAATAACATGTGTGTCCTTGGGTGCATGCTTAGGTCCCATGCAAGAGACGAGAATGAATTTCAAAGACCAGGGCACTGTTGATTGCCGGCAAAACATTGAGATACCTGGTTTTTAAATTCTGCTAAATCCAAAACTCATCTGAAATTCATGAAACTTGGCATGCTATCATGGAGCGGCATCAACATGCCGTGGTGAAAGTTTTGTCCCATTTGGGACAGGTTTGGGTGTAAGCTTCTCACAAACCAGAGCTTCTCACAACAAGCATGATGGTTTCGATAGGGGCATTACCACCTTTGGGGACGAGACGATATCCGTTGCCTCTTATTGCTTTCAGAAAATTTCCAGTGTTAACATAGAACAACAGGAGTGTTGTGTTTAATCTTGGAATTTTTAGGGGTTCGTTTGGCCTTTTTATACATTAACTGGGTTTTGTAGGCATTTTATGTGCATAATTCAAATTTGAACTACAAGCACATGCTCCAATACACTAAAGTTGGTTGAAAAATCACATGTGTGTCCTTGGGTGAATTTCTAGGTCCCATGCAAGAGATTGGAATGAAATTCAAACACGAGGGCATTGTTGATTACCGGCAAAAGCGTTGAGGTGCCTGGTTTTAAATTCTAGTAAATCCAAAACTCTTCTGAAATTCATAAAACTTGGCATGCTATCATGGAGCGGCATCAACATGTCGTGGTAAAAATTTGTCCCATTTGGGACAGGTTCGGGTATAAGCTTCTCACAAACCAGAGCTTCTCACAACAAGCATGATGGTTTCGATAGGGAACGTTCCACCTTTGGGGCCGAATGATATCCATTGCCTCTTATTGCTTTCAAAATTTTTCTCGTGTCAAGATCGAACAACGAAGTGTTGTGTCAATTTTGGAATTTTCGGGTTTGTTTGCACATTTTATGCATTAACTGAGTTTTCAATGCATTTATGTGCATAATTCAAATTTGAACTACATGCACATGCTTGATTGCATATAAATTGGTTGAAAAATCAAATCTGTGTCCTTGGGTGCATGCTTAGGTCCCATGCAAGAAATGAGAATGAATTTCAAACACCAGGGCACCGTTGATTGCCGACAAAACTTTGAGATGCATGGTTTTTAAATTCTAGTAAATCCAAAACTCCTCTGAAATTCTTGAAACTTGGCATGCTATCATGGAGCGGCATAAACATGTCGTGGTAAAAAAGTTGTCCCATTTGGGGTAGGTTTGGGTATATGCTTCTCACAAACCAGAGCTTCTCACAACAAGCCTGATGGTTTCGGAAGGGAACGTATATCCCACCTTTGGGGACGAAACGATATCCATTCCCTCTTATTGCTTTCAAAAATTTCTCGTGTCAACATTGAACAACAGGAGTGTTGTGTCAATTTTTGGGATTTTTCGAGGTTCGTTTAGACATTTCTATGCATTAACAGAGTTTCCTAGGCATTTTATGTGCATAATTCTAATTTGAACTACATGCACATGCTCCAGTGCATATAAAGTGGTTAAAAAATAACATGTGTGTCCTTGGGTGCATGCTTAGGTCCCATGCAAGAGACGAGAATGAATTTCAAAGACCAGGGCACTGTTGATTGCCGGCAAAACATTGAGATACCTGGTTTTTAAATTCTGCTAAATCCAAAACTCATATGAAATTCATGAAACTTGGCATGCTATCATGTAGCGGAAACAACATGCCGTGGTGAAAGTTTTGTCCCATTTGGGACAGGTTTGGGTATAAGCTTCTCACAAACCAGAGCTTCTCGCAACAAGCATGATGGTTTCGATAGGGAACGTACCACCTTTGGGGATGGGACGATATCCGTTGCCCCTTATTGCTTTCAAAAAATTTCTAGTGTCAACATAGAACAACAGGAGTGTTGTGTTTAATCTTGGAATTTTTCGGGGTTCGTTTGGCCTTTTTTATACATTAACTGGGTTTTGTAGGCATTTTATGTGCATATTTAAAATTTGAACTACAAACACATGCTCCAATGCACTAAAGTGGTCTGAAAAATCACATGTGTGTCCTTGGGTGAATTTCTAGGTCCCATGCAAGAGATTGGAATGAAATTCAAACACCAGGGCACTGTTGATTACCGGCAAAACGTTGAGGTGTCTAGTTTTTAAATTCTAGTAAATCCAAAACTCTTCTGAAATTCATGAAACTTGGCATGCTATCATGAAGCGGCATCAACATGTCGTGGTAAAATTTTTGTCCCATTTGGGACAGGTTCGGGTATAAGCTTCTCACAAACCAGAGCTTCTCACAACAAGCATGATGGTTTCGATAGGGAATGTCCCACCTTTGGGGACGAATGATATCCATTGCCTCTTATTGCTTTCAAAATTTTTCTCGTGTCAAGATCGAACAACAGGAGTGTTGTGTCAATTTTTGGGATTTTTGGGGTTTGTTTGGACATTTTTATGCATTAACTGAGTTTTCAATGCATTTATGTGCATAATTCAAATTTGAACTACATGCACATGCTTCGGTGCATATAAATTGGTTGAAAAATCAAATCTGTGTCCTTGGGTGCATGCTTAGGTCCCATGCAAGAAATGAGAATGAATTTCAAACACCAGGGGCACCGTTGATTGCCGACAAAACTTTGAGATGCATGGTTTTTAAATTCTAGTAAATCCAAAACTCCTCTGAAATTCTTGAAACTTGGTATGCTATCATGGAGCGGCATAAACATGTCGTGGTAAAAAAATTGTCCCATTTGGGGCAGGTTTGGGTATATGCTTCTCACAAACCAGAGCTTCTAACAACAAGCCTGATGGTTTCGGAAGGGAACGTATGTCCCCCCTTTGGGGACGAAACGATATCCATTGCCTCTTATTGCTTTCAAAAATTTCTCGTGTCAACATTGAACAACATGAGTGTTATGTCAATTTTTGGGATTTTTCGAGGTTCGTTTGGACAGTTCTATGCATTAACAGAGTTTTCTAGGCATTTTATGTGCATAATTATAATTTGAACTACATGCACATGCTCCAGTGCATATAAAGTGGTTAAAAAATAACATGTGTGTCCTTGGGTGCATGCACAGGTCCCATGCAAGAGACGAGAATGAATTTCAAAGACCAGAACCTTTGTTGATTGCCGGCAAAACATTGAGATACCTGGTTTTTAAATTATGCTAAATCCAAAACTCATCTGAAATTCATGAAACTTGGCATGCTATCATGGAGCGGCATCAACATGCCGTGGTGAATGTTTTGTCCCATTTGGGACAGGTTTGGGTATAAGCTTCTCACAAACCAGAGCTTCTCACAACAAGCATGATGGTTTCGATAGGGAACGTACCACCTTTGGGGATGGGACGATATCCGTTGCCTCTTATTGCTTTCAAAAAATTTCTAGTGTCAAGATAGAACAACAGGAGTGTTGTGTTTAATCTTGGCATTTTTCGGGGTTCGTTTGGCCTTTTTTATACATTAAATGGGTTTCGTAGGCATTTTATGTGCATATTTCAAATTTGAACTACAAGCACATGCTCCAATGCACCAAAGTTGGTTGAAAAATCACATGTGTGTCCTAGGGTGAATTTCTAGGTCCCATGCAAGAGATTGGAATAAAGTTCAAACACCAGGGCACTGTTGATTGTCTGCAAAATGTTGAGATGCCTGGTTTTTAAATTCTAGTAAATCCAAAAATCGTCTGAAATTCATGAAACTTGGCATGCTATCATGGAGCGGCATCAACATGCCGGGGTAAATTTTTTGTCCCATTTGGGGCAGGTTCGGGTATAAGCTTCTCACAACAAGCATGATGGTTCCGATAGGGAACGTCCCACCTTTGGGGACGAAACGATATCCATTGCCTCTTATTGCTTTCAAAATTCTTCTAGTGTCAACATAGAACAACATGAGTGTTGTGTCAATTTTTGTGATTTTTCGGGGTTCGTTTGGACATTTTTATACATTAACTGGATTTTCTAGGCATTTTATGTGCATAACTCAAATTTGAACTATAGACACATGCTCCAATGAACTAAAGTTGGTTGAAAAATCAAATCTGTGTCCTTGGGTGAATTTCTAGGTCCCATGCAAGAGATGAGAATGAAATTCAAACACCAGAACCTTTGTTGATTGCCGGCAAAACGTTGAGATGCCTGGTTTTTAAATACTAGTAAATCCAAAACTCGTATGAAATTCATGAAACTTGGCATGCTATCATGGAGCGGCATCAACATGCCATGGTAAAAAAATTTGTCCGATTCGGGGCAGGTTTGTGTATACGCTTCTCACAAACCGGAGCTTCTCACAACAAGCATGATGGTTTCGGTAGGGAACGTCCCACCTTTGGGTACGGAACGATATCCATTGCCTTTTATTGCTTTCAAAAAACTTCTCGCTCAAGATAGAACAACAGGAGTGTTATGTCAATTTTTGGGATTTTTCGGGGTTCGTTTGGATATTTTTATGCATTACTGAGTTTTCAATGCATTTATGTGCATAATTTAAATTTGAGCTACATGCACATGCTCAAGTGCATATAAATTGGTTGAAAAATCAAATATGTGTCTTGGGTGCATGCTTAGGTCCCATGCAAGAATTGGGAATGAATTTCAAACACCAGGGCACCGTTGATTGCCGGCAAAACATTGAGATGCCTGGTTTTTAAATTCTAGTAAATCCAAAACTCGTCTGAAATTCATGAAACTTGGCATGCTATAATGGAATGGCACTCGACATGCTGTGGTATTTTCCGTGTCCATTTTGAGAGAAGGCGCACTCGAATAATGACAGCCAACAAAGGCATTTTGAAAAAATAGCTGCCATTTTATTATCTCAAACGTTTGTAGAATTCAAACTGTGTGCATTCTGTTAACCATTCATGTGACGCCATGTATCTTGGTTTAATGGCTGTAGGAGGCACCACACAGACAGCTGTTTGACCTTGACTGAACGGGAGGCGTGCGAGCCGCTGTTTAATACGGGCGGCCTTACTGTTCGCCTCCCATTCCCGTCCCTCCCGCAGACCTCCACCAACACCATGGCGCAGAATGATCATCTGCCACTAGTCTTTAAGTTTGGTGAAGTCGACTCCGAGCCGGAGGAGATAGAAAATAAGGAGGAATAGGGCCTCGTGGACATGGCCCAGAACGAGCTGGCCGCGACGGTTGCTGCCCCCGCTCCCGTCCCAGCTCCCATCCCCGCGCCCGCGCCCGCGCAACGACCATCCCCGTAGCATTGACGGGCTGGTCACTAAGCATTATTGCAGAGCTGGAAAGCCGTGGGCGTCAGCGAGGTTTCCACGGACCCGCGCGAGCTCGTGTACATGCCAGCGCTAGCGCCCGTGCCCGTGCGTGCCCCTCCAACCACCGTGGCACCGGCCCCCGTGCGTTTGGTTTCACCCGGTGCGCCCGTGCCCGTGCCCCCCTCGGCGGCATGGGACACTACCATCGACCGCAACCTATGAGCGGTGCCAGTTGCCGTCCTCCCGCGCCTCTCCCGTCGATCGCGCGATGACATGATGTTTGATTTACAAGTGAAGAACATTTTGTGCTGCCTTGAAGACTTCAACAACGGCGTCCCGGAGGACGACAACGACAGTGCGGCACGCCGCCTCCGGCGCCGCCGGAAATAGTTTTTTTTTGGGTTTAATACTATATCTCGAATTCTCGATCATATGAATATAAATTCGCAGTGTGACTGAATGAAAGATATGGTTGAACGAACTTGCATTTTTCTCTCTTAATGTACATACTTATCAACGGTTTTCTTTTGAAAAAAGTCAATGGTTTTTAAATATAAAACACTCATCACAAACGTTTTAGTTAGAACACCCGGATGCAAACCGACAGCTTCCCCAGGAAGCCAAGGGAAAATGTGCCGAGCAGGATTTCTGCATCCCTTCAATGCAAACGATTGTTTTGCATGATCTGTGTGCAACCACATACAAACAATTGGGTAAGATCTGCATATCTGTCATTTTGGGTATGTTGCCATTTGTCAACTGGAAAGATTGACATTTGTTTATCTAGTAACATTGCCATTTGTCAACCTTGTAACACTGCGATTTGTCAAAATATGCAGCTAAAAATCACTAGCACTATCTAATTTTTGCAACTAAAATCACTAGCACTGTTCATATGGACACACACTAGCAGGCGTGATTTGATGGACGCATATGCAAATGTACCATTGATTACATACAACAAGTCATCAACCCACAACGACAACGAGGATACACGTTGGATTATAGATCATTTCCAACAAAACATTCTAGTAAAGTTTTTCTCACACAACAAATAACAAAGCGATGAAATGAACTTCGGCTCAACCACTCGTCAGCATTGGAAACGCTTGCTTTGAACTAGAAGAGATTCTCTGGGAAGGGCCAGCTACTGTCAATCTCCATACCAACGCAGGACTGATCATCCAGGCTGAAGCGGCCTATGTCAGGACCCATATTGGGACGGTAGGGAAGCATAGCAATGTCCGAGGTATAGATACAGTTTCTTCTCATAAATGGCAGTAACGTTGTGTCAACATCAGCTGGATCGCCTTCCACCATCATTGGATAGTTTTGTCCAAGGAAGAGTGAGTTTCCTCCAAGACTTTCAATACGGAACCAGGGAGAAGGTGTTGGTGCTAGTACGCTAGTATCCATCCCGAATACCCTGCAACGGATGTTGGAATAGGTCCGAAGAGGGCGACCATGCGGGACAACACCTGCTTCCTTAGTAACATCGGCAGTGCCCTATATACAGACAAGAAGAGGTGATCCATCGAAATAAGTTGCCAGGCGCCACTGAGTATATGGGTCCTGCTCGTCCTCATGCTCGTGATCATCAGCATCGTCATCTCCCCCTTGGTTATAAAATTTTTCAAGTATAGGTGGTGGAATGTTCACAGGACCTTGGAAACACAAGAAGGTTAATTAATTAGTAAAGGGAAACTAGCTAACCTGCATGCATGTGGATGAAACAATTATAATTACTGTGGAAGACAAACGTACCGAAAGCATGATGATTCCATGCAAAAACAGTGCCACGAGTGGTGGCAGCAAACACAAGACCCTCGTATTGAATTGCGTCACAGTACTCATCCGTGTACAGAAATTGATTTTGAGCAATATCCATCGAGGCCTGGAAGTAAGGAAAGCAACAAGTTGTCGAAGATAGCAACAACTTCACAGTTCGAGTAATCCCAATAGCGGTTGCGAACTCGACAAATTGCTATCTTCCGTAGACGACAGTCACCATGATCGTATTTGAACTCACGTAGATTACCGGTGTACTCAACCTCTCGGCAGTCATCTGAGATTTCTGTAAGTGGAACCCGGTGACAAGTGTACACATTCACAAGTTCCTACTCGCAGTTGTACCCAATATAAATAACCCAATCTCCATTTGCACCTGCCCAAGCCTTTCCCTCAAGCGATGGCATCTTAACATCATACGTATCATTATCAAGCGGCATCAACTTGCACAAGGCGAGGCTTCGCTCGTCCCCACGCCAATCAGCAGGGTCACGGCAAAGAAGATAGGGGAGATCAAACCGCTCCTGGACCCTTGGGTTCCTTGTAATGATATTATTAGTTGAGTTGAGAATGGTCTTGAACGAACCTGCCATGCTAGCCGAGGTGATGACGTCATACCGATCAATGAGTTCCTCCACCATGTCATCTTTCAGATCGAGGCAAGAATAACAGGGTCATTTCCGGCCTGTTCCCTCCATTGAGAAGATGATCGAACAATGGCAGAAGGAAGGGTGAAGGCAAATGGAGGGAGGAAGAGCGTGCGACAGTAGTTCCAAATCGAGAGGGAAAGGCGAAGAGGCGGTGGACGGTTGCCACGGTACATGAAGAGGCGCCTGGAGGAGCGAACGGTTTCCACAGAGGTCACACACTGATGACAAGGGCCAAGTGAACCGCATGCGTATATCGCACACACCTTGATCTGGCTGACCGTTTCTTTTGTGTTGCCTAATCACAAACAGTTCATCCGAGTGAACCGTATGCTGTATATCGCACACACCTTCATCTGGCTGCCCGTTTCTTTTGTGTTGCCTAATCACAAACAGTTCATCCGAGTGAATCGTATGTTGTGTATTGCACACGCCTTCATCTGGCTGCCTGTTTCTTTTGTTCCTCCTCATCGCAAACAGTTAATTGAACTAAACCGTATGCCCTTCATTGCACGTAATCAAAACCTGAACCGTGTTTGATGCATCCATCATTGCAAACGTTTTATACATTTCTGACGGTTTTCATACAGCATCGTTTGCGATTATTGCATCGCACACAGTTTCTCAAAGGGTCTCTGATCGTAGTGTCACATTAGCAGCATCCTGCAGTAGTGTATACACTAGAGCAACAGATTGCATGGTAAAACTAGATAGCAGAATTCACTAGAATATGTGAAGGAAAGGCAGGAGCAGCACACACAACGGGTAAACTGAGGATGCTTAACCGGCATAGCTAGCAAATGGCAAGGTGCTCCTCCAAGATCTGGGGTTCGGCACGAATGGCGGCGCTTATTTGGTGGAGGGGTCGGTGATTTGGGTGGAAGGTGTCGCGCTCGCGCCGGCGGTCGGGGTATGTGGGATGTGGAAGGAGGAGGCGGATGGGGGTCGGGTGTGGATTACCTGCCTGGATAGACGAGGCCGAGCAGCGGGAAGGAGGGTCACCGACGAGGAGGCGGAGCTGCAAGCAAGGAGTGAAGGTTTCAACTTGGAAAGGAAGGCGAAAAGAGGGGAAATGTGGATTTTGGTATCGGGTAGGGGGCGGGGAGGTAGATATTTCATGAAGCGAAAATTTGGAATTGCTTCACCAAAAACTGGCGGCATAAAGTGTCATCGAGACACGGTCCCTTATTCAGAACTGTGTACGATATGTGGACATTACAACCAATTCAGATAGCTTAACCCGTGTGTGATGAGTTTGAACGTCAAAAGTTTTGGTTTTAATTTCCATGGTTACAGTGGTCATCCACGTCATTGCATAATTTGGGTACACAAAGGAGACTACATCACACCCACACTTCTTAATCAAGCAAGTTCAACAATTAAATAGAGCTAGCTGACCTAAACATTACTCTAACAAATTAAAGACCGGCGCTCATAATTAAACAAAACAAAGAGTACTACTACGGCTAGTGCTCGTCGATCTCCGCCGCCACCTCCATGTCCAGCTCGCGCTCGCCAGTCTCCTGGGGAAGGGGCTCCATGGCATCCATCACACCATACTCGGCAAGCATCTCGCCATCAGCATCCACCAACTCTTTGGGAAAGGCTACCACGAGCTGGGCATGGGCGGACGTGATCTGGGCTTGGACGGGCTCCGTCGTCGCAAGGTATGCGACAGAGGAATGAACGGCTGCTCGAACGCTCTCGGCGTTTGCCAGCTCTTCAGCCATGGGTTGCCGACCGTTGTCGGAGAAGCTTCATTTGATTTGTGCGGTGACCGCCAGGAGCTGGGCATGGGCGGCCTCTATCAGGGCTAAGGCTGCCGCTGCGGAACGGATAGCTGCTATGCCGCTCTCGCCAGTTCCTATCCCCGAGGCAGATGTTGCTGCCGCCACTAGAGAAGCAACAACGGCCGTTTGGGCTGCCTTTGCTGCCCGGTCGCAGATTGCGGCCGCGCTCATGCACCTTGTTAGCACACGCATGGCGGCTGCGACCGTGCTCTCGCTGGAGTGGGCCATCGAAGTTGCCCTCACGACGCGGGTCCACTTGCCCATCTTTCACCGGCAACGATTGAACAGTGAAATGATATTTCGGGATCGAGCTAGTGTGCTTGAGACGCCGGCTGTGGACTCTAGCCGACGCACCTTCTTGCGTAAGCCATAGGCGTACGATACACCGACAGTGCTCCAGGATATTTTGTGCTGCATCTCACACGGTTGCTGATAATAAACTGTGTGCGATCTACTTGATTTTTCATCTTGATTTGAATTAAATATTGGGGTCACAGCAGCAATGGACGATGTTTGAATTGCTAGACCTTCTGTCTGGAGTGAATATGCAACTATATGTGTGTTGTAAAAGAATTGGAATTATTCAGGGTTCGTTTGAACATTTTATACATTAAATTGGTTTTCTAGCCATTTCAGGTGCACAATTCAAAATTAAACTACATGCACATGCTCCAGTCCATATAAATTGGTTGAAAAATCAAATCTATGTCCTTGGGTGCATGCTTAGGTCCCATGCAAGAAATGGGAATGAATTTCAAACACCAGGGCACCGTTGATTGCCAGCAAAACATTGAGATGCCTGGTTTTTAAATTCTAGTAAATCAAAAACTTGTGTGAAATTCATGAAACTTGGAATGCTATCATGGAGCGGCATCAACACGCCGTGGTGAAAATTTTGTCCCATTTGGGGCAGGTTTGGGTATATGCTTCTCACAAACCGGAGCTTCTCACAACAAGCATGATGGTTTTCGGTAGGGAACGTCCCACCTTTGGGGACAAAACGATATCCATTGCTTCTTATTGCTTTCAAATATTTTCTCGTGTGAACATAGAACAACAGGAGTGTTGTGTGATTTTTTTGTGATTTTCGGGTTTCATTTGGACATTTTTATGCATTAACTGAGTTTTCAATGCATTTATGTGCATAATTCAAATTTAAACTACATGCACATGCTCCAGTGCATATAAATTGGTTGAAAAATCAAATCTGTGTCCTTGGGTGCATGCTTAGATCCCATGCAAGAAATGGGAATGAATTTCAAACACCAGGGCACTGTTGATTGCCGGCAAAACATTGAGATGCCTGGTTTTGAAATTCTAGTAAATCAAAAACTCGTCTGAAATTCATGAAACTTGGCATGCTATCATGCAGCAGCATCAATATTCCGTGGTACAAATTTTGTCCCACTTGGGGGCAGGTTTGGTGTATGCTTCTCACAAACCGGAGCTTCTCACAACAAGGATGATGGTTTTCGGTAGGGAACGTCCCACCTTTGGCGACAAAACAATATCCATTGCATCTTACTGCTTTCAATTTTTCTTCTCGTGTGAACATAGAACAACAGGAGTGTTGTGTGAATTTTTGTGATTTTTCGGGGTTCGTTTGGACATTTTTATGCATTATTTGAGTTTTCAAAGCATTTATGTGCATAATTCAAATTTTAACTACATGCACATGCTCCAGTGCATATAAATTGGTTGAAAAATCAAATCTGTGTCCTTGGGTGCATGCTTAGGTCCCATGCAAGAAATGGGAGCAATTTCAAACACTGTGGCACCGTTGATTGCCGGCAAAACATTGAGATGCCTGGTTTTTAAATTTTAGTAAATCCAAAACTCGTATGAAATTCATGAAACTTGGCATGCTATCATGCAGCGGCATCAACATGCCGTGGTACCAATTTTGTCCCATTTGGGGCAGGTTTGGGTATATGCTTCTCACAAACCGGAGCTTCTCACAACAAGCATGATGGTTTTCGGTAGGGAACGTCCCACCTTTGGGGACGAAAGATATCCATTGCCACTTATTGCTTTCAATTTTTTTGTCAACATAGAACAACAAGAGGGTTGTGTGAATTTTTTGTGATTTTTCGGGGTTTGTTTGGACATTTTTATGCATTAACTGAGTTTTCAATGCATTTATGTGCATAATTCAAATTTGAACTACATGCACATGCTCCAGTGCCTATAAATTGGTTGAAAAATCAAGTCTGTGTCCTTGGGTGCATGCTTAGGTCCCATGCAAGAAATGGGAATGAATTTCAAACACCAGGGCACCGTTGATTGCCGGCAAAACATTGAGATGCCTGGTTTTTAAATTCTAGTAAATCAAAAACTCGTGTGAAATTCATGAAACTTGGCATGCTATCATGGAGCTGCATCAACATGCCGTGGTAAATTTTTTGTCCCATTTGGGGCAGGTTTGGGTATATGCTTCTCACAAACCGGAGCTTCTCACAACAACCATGATGGTTTTCGGTAGGGAACGTCCCACCTTTGGGGAAGAAACGATATCCATTTCCTCTTATTTCTTTCAAATATTTTCTCGTGTGAACATGGAACAGCAGGAGTGTTGTGTGATTTTTTTTGTGATTTTCGGGTTTGATTTGGACATTTTTATGCATTAACTGAGTTTTCAATGCATTTATGTGCATAATTCAAATTTGAACTACATGCACAGGCTCCAGTGCATATAAATTGGTTGAAAAATCAAATCTGTGTCCTTGGGTGCATGGTTAGATCCCATGCAAGAAACGGAAATGCATTTCAAAAACCAGGGCACCACCTTTATCTCAGTAATAAAGAAGAAGGTAAGAAATAAGAAGAAAGAGATGAGAAAGAAAAGAGAAAAGAAAAGAGATAATCAGAAACCAGGTCACCTTGGATGCTCTTCTCTCATCTAGTCAGAAGTGGATCTCAAGATTCGGATCGCGGAAATAAATAGAAAGGCGAGAGTGGAGGTTGGCGGGTCTCGGATCTAGTGGGAACATTAGAGGTATCTTCTTCTAGAAATATGAAGGAGATCACACGTAGTACTGACCGCAAGCAGCAGATCACATGCTTGTTGATTCAACCTATCACGCAAACCACTAAACCGGCCACAAAACAACTTGAATGATAACATGAACAGTTTCATTGTGAAGTCGGTGTCTTGTTTCCCGTTTGGTAGTCTATGATCTCAATCCTTTCTACTCTCGACTGTCAGGTGGAGATATTATACAAGCAGTCTCCCCGAGGAGATGCAACGGATCGCATTTATATCAGAGCTATGTACCGAGGTGCATGCCTTCTACGGTCCGGTATGGACCGGGAGGGGGTTAATCCCGCCAGAGCGCGTGATGCTAGAATCATGTATTAGATCAGGCGATTCATTTCTATCTAGACTTATATATGATACTCATTATTCTCTCGATATTGGGGGAGAAGAGTTTCAATCAGTTTTAGAGGCAGAGTCGATGTTTGTTATTATACAAGGATCAATCCCATCTCCTATGTCGAGATCCACATAAATACCCCTTGGGTGGATTTTTGTAAGCCGACTCTTCTTAAGGATTCGCTTCTATTTTGTGGTGGTGCATGCACCACATCTGTAGTGATTTATTACTGAGATAAAGGTGGTGCATGCACCACATCTATCACACTATGAAAGATTGAGGCAAGTGTCTGATAAAGATATACGAGAGTTCCAGAATGCAATTAGAGGAATGAATTTTCATAAGTATTATTGAATAAATCCTATATGATAAACAGTATTAAAGATAAGTCGCGATCTTCAACCCTGAACTGAGAGGTCACAAAGTCGACAATGTATTACACCGAATCAAATCCATCCACTATTTGTCACTAATCAAATCTCATCCTCTAGTTAGTATCAATCACTACAGAAGTGCCACCGGCACAACGGTTTGGAATGGAACAATACAACCATACCATCCCATCACGAAAAACGGTAGGCTAGCACTAACCACACCGTATATGTTGTCTATTGCCGGCAAAACATTGAGATGCCTGGTTTTTAAATTCTAGTAAATCAAAAACTCGTCTGGAATTCATGAAACTTGGCATGCTATCGTGCAGCAGCATCAATATGCCGTGGTACAAATTTTGTCCCACTTGGGGCAGGTTTGGTGTATGCTTCTCACAAACCGGAGCTTCTCACAACAAGCATGATGGTTTTCGGTAGGGAACGTCCCACCTTTGGGGACAAAACGATATCCATTGCCTCTTACTGCTTTCAATTTTTCTTCTCGTGTGAACATAGAACAACAGGAGTGTTGTGTGATTTTTTGTGATTTTTCGGGGTTCGTTTGGACATTTTTATGCATTAATTGAGGTTTCAATGCATTTATGTGCATAATTCAAATTTGAACTACATGCACATACTCCAGTGCATATAAATTGGTTGAAAAATCAAATCTGTGTCCTTGGGTGCATGCTTAGGTCCCATGCAAGAAATGGGAATGAATTTCAAACACCAGGGCACCGTTGATTGCCGGCAAAACATTGAGATGCCTGGTTTTTAAATTTTAGTAAATCCAAAACTCGTCTAAAATTCATGAAACTTGGCATGCTATCATGGAGCGGTATCAACATGCCGTGGTACCAATTTTGTCCCATTTGGGGCAGGTTTGGGTATATGCTTCTCAGACGGAGCTTCTCACAACAAGCATGATGGTTTTCGGTAGGGAACGTCCCACCTTTGGGGACGAAAGATATCCATTTCCTCTTATTGCTTTCAATTTTTTTCTTGTGTCAACATAGAACAACAAGAGTGTTGTGTGAATTTTTTGTGATTTTTCGGGGTTTGTTCGGACATTTTTATGCATTAACTGAGTTTTCAATGCGTTTATGTGCATAATTCAAGTTTGAACTACATGCACATGCTCCAGTGCCTATAAATTGGTTGAAAAATCAAATCAGTGTCCTTGGGTGCATGCTTAGGTCCCATGCAAGAAATGGGAATGAATTTCAAACACCAGGGCACCATTGATTGCCGGCAAAACATTGAGATGCCTGGTTTTTAAATTCTACTAAATCCAAAACTCGTCTGAAATTCATGAAACTTGGCATGCTATCATAGAGCGGCATCAACATGCCGTTTTTGGCGTTCTGGGAACGGGGGTCCCCAGACTTGCCTGCCTGCAGCGCACGGCGTGGCTCTGTGAGCGGGCCTGTACGACCCATCTTCACCAACAAGCATTCGAGACCCTCGCGAGGGGCCAAGCCTCGCGAGGCGGACGACACAAGACCTCCTCGGGAGCGGCCTCACCAGGCTGGCTCGCAAGGGGCGGAGAGATCAAGGCAAGGCATACCTCGCGAGGTTCTCATGACGTGAGCCATGACGATCGAGACCAAAGGGCGCCAGCAGTGCCTGATGTCCTTGTTTCCTCTTTGGTGCTAAGGAGGCAAGCGCAGGCGAGGAGTACCGAGGCCTCAGGCAAAGGTTTCCATATCGGTGCATCGAGACCAAGACCAGCAGGATGGAAGACGGAGGTCATCATGGAGCCCAAGCCGGCGTCACCACCAGAGCCTTTGGCAGGCGAAGACCACCTTTAGTCAGGATAGCTTGTACTAGCTGTCCCCTTTCAATTTGGCCGTTGTTGGCTCCCTTCCCGCTCAATATTTGGGGAGAGGACCAGGGGCTCTATAAATAGGGATAGCCACCATAGTAGGGATCATCTCATCTCGTCTCAATCTCATCTTGGACTAGATCTAACCCATCCACACACTCACCAAGCACAAGAACACCTCACCTCCGGAGGCTGTTCTTCCCATTGTACTGTTCATACTCAGCCCGAGAGGCAATCCACCACACCACACTGGAGTAGGGTATTACACCACAATGGTGGCCCGAACCAGTATAAATCTTGTGTCTCTTGTGTTGCGAGTTCGTTGAGCTAAGCTTAGGGATCCCGGTGAGGCTGAGTGCGTGATTTGGTAGGGGGAGATCTTCGTGCGCACCCTAGTGTTCGAACCTTGAGGGTTTTGCCGGAACCCGAGATCCGAAATTTGGCACGCCAGGTAGGGGTGCGCCGGAGTTTTCCTTCCATCGATCTGTGTCCCGTCGCCTTGTTGTCTCCATGGCGGACGCCCGCCAAGCTCGCGCTGAGCGCCGGGGCGCGCTCGCCGCTCGCGTCGCTCAGACCACTCCCGTCGGCGGGCCAACATGTCGTTCTCCATTGCCTACCGCTAATGCCGCCACCAGCCCAGCGGGGAACGAGCAACAAGCATCTTCGCTGCACCCGTCAGTGCGGCGGGACGGCCGCACCGCCACTCCATCGCTGACCCTGGCCGGCTCCCACGGCCGCGCTGTGTATGGCGCGCGAACTCCTACGCTACCGCCCCATCGATGACCTCTACAAGTACTGGCTCGACCGCATCACCGAGCTTGTCAGCACCGCGGGGGGCTCCCCTGTGCCGTCCCTCTCGCTGCCTCGTCCTCCGCCAGCTGCGGGTGACGTGGCTCATGGAGCGCCTCCACCACCTCTGCCCCAAGACGACGTCCTGGCGCCAAGGCGTGCTTGCCCCCGGCGCGATCCACCACGTCCGGTGCCCGCGCGAGAAGAAAAAAGCTGCCAAGAAGTCCCACGGCCGCGGGAGAACGCTCCTGCACTCCTAGCACCGCTACGGCAAGACTGTGCACCGCCTGCAGTGGTGGCGCGCGGGCATCAAGGCCAGGCTCCACATCAGCAAAGGATCCCGGTGGCCACCGCGGGCTACCGCGCCTTCACTCCTGAGCTGCGTAGCGTTGCATGGCCGGGCAAGTTCAAGCCAGACCTACCTCCATGCTACGATGGCACCCCCGACCCTCGCGGAGTTCCTGCAACTCTATGAGCTGAGCATCAAGGCGGCCAATAGCGACGAAAAAGTCATGGCGAACTGGTTCCCCATGGCTATCAAGGATGGTGCCCGCTCCTGGCTCCTGAACCTGCCTCTAGGCTCCATCTCCTACTGGAACGAGATGCGTGACCGCTTCGTCGCCAACTTCCAGGGCACTCGCGACCGTCCTCCGGCCGCGGGTGACCTGCACCACGTCAAGCAGCAGCCAGGGGAGACCCTCCAGAAGTACATCCAGCACTTCAACAATGTTCGTCTCAAGATCCCCAAGGTGACGGATGAGGCAATCATCTCGGCGTTTTCTAATGGCGTTCGCGACGTCAAGATGAAGGAGGAACTCGCCATCCACGAGGAGCTGTGCACATTCCTGGAGCTGTTTCAACCTGGAGACCAAGTGCGCAAGGGCTGAGGAAGGGCGCCTTTCCCTCCTCAAGCTCCCGGCTGCCGACCTGGAGGAGAAGAAAGCCAAGGCCAAGGACATGAAGCGCAAGGGAGTCGCCGTGCTTGCGGCAGAGCCGGACACGAAACGCGGCAGGGACCAGCCTGAGTCATCCAAGAGCAGCCGACCATTCTGCACCTTCCATAATGTGCGCAGCCACAACACCAACGATTGTCAAGAGCTCAGGGCCCTTCGCGATGGACGCTTCGGTCGACGCCCCGAGCGCAACGACCGAGGCTACGTGGCGGAGGACGCTGGGATGACCAGGGCCCGCGGAAGGAGTGGCGCGACCAGCCTCGTGAGGACCACTGGCAAGATCAGCCTCGTGAGGGCGCCTGGAGGGATCAGCCTCGTGAGGATCGCCCTCAGGGCAACACCGGTCTTCCTCCACTGCCGCCACCACCAAGAAGGAACGACGACGACCATCAAGACGAGGGGGCTGGGGGCTTCCAGGAGCCGTGTGCTATCGCCTGCATCTTGGGCAGAGCTCAAGCCCCAGCCTCACAGTGTATCTTCAAGCAGTTTGCTCGCGAGGTGAACGCAGTCCTCCCCAAGCTCAAGGCCACACGCCCGCTTAGGTGGTCCAAGTGCACCATCACCTTCATCTTGGCAGACCAGCTCAAGTGCGCGGCCACCACTGGCGCTCTCCCGATGCTCTGTTCACCCGTCATCAGCAACGTGCAAGTCACCAAGACCCTCATCGACGGTGGTGTAGGGCTTAACGTCCTGTCTGTCGAGATGTTTGACAACCTTCAAGTGTCATACGACCAACTTTAGCCTACCAAGCCTTTCTCAGGAGTGACCGACGGTTCCACCACGCCAATAGGGCAAGTCCGCCTCCCTGTCACCTTTGGACAGCGCGACAACTACCGCACCGAGCTCATCGACTTTGATGTCACCCACATCCGTCTGCCATACAATGCCATCCTCGGGTATCCAGCGTTGGCCAAGTTCATGGCGGTGACCCACCACGGCTACAACGTCCTCAAGATGCCAGGAAGTGGCGGAATCATCATAGTCCCCTGCGAAGAAAGAGATGCGGTGTGCTCCCTCGAGCGTGCCTTCCAAGCTCCAGCAATCGAGGACCTCGACAGCAAGGGCGAGTACCCTCCCGAGGCCATCCCCAAGAAGAAGAAGCAGCTGCTCCGCACAGGGCCTCAGGGGAGCGGCACCTCAAGCGGTGCCACGTCAGGATCGGCGCCCGCACCTGGGGCGCCTCCCTCTATCGCATAGGAAGGCGCGCCCGGCGCTCGGGGGATCTCTTCTGGAGGGCCTCAGATCTTGCCAACATTACGAGGGAGGCGCTCAGGCACCATTTGGAGGCGTGCTTCGTGGCACGCTTCCCTCAGGAGGACACAGGGCGAGGAGCGCCCAGCGCTCAGGAGTTCATTACCAAGACCACTCAAGAACTGCAGGATGCAAGGGCCATGCGCGGCGATCGACGCTCACCTGGCGCAGCCCCCCATCCAGGCGAGGATGATGGGCTACGCGTCTGCATCGACGTCCCAGGCTCAACAGGGCCGCGTCTCAGGAGCTCTTCTAGCGTTCGCGCGTGGGACGCTGTGAGGGCCCACCACACAGCTATGTTCGCATGCCATTCGGCCTGCCGACTGTGGTATCCGCCTACCAACGCAACTTGCGGCGCGTCCTGGCGGCTCAGGAGGCCAAGCACCACGAAGTCCTGGCGGAGATGGAGACGGTCCTCAAGGAACCGCCAGGACCCCCAGAGCCTCCTGAGGCTTAGGGCCCCGGTCGCTCGTGAGGAGCAACCCCTTCGCCGCGCACCTTCAGTTGCCCCAACACCCCTTCGTCAAAAGAACCAGGTGACATTTTCCAAGTTTATTTAGCTGGGAGCGCCCTCAGGGCCGCATCATTCCCAGGTCGCGTGGGTCCGTCCCTGCGGCATGAATCCCTTTTCATCTCTTTAGCTTACCTTGCTGGGGGCAGCCCTCGGGCTGCATCATCCCCAAGCCGCTCGGGCCTGACCCAGTGGCATGTATCTCCCCTGCGTTCACTTGAGACAGTTTGCTTTCCATGCTTAATCTATCTATGACTATCACCTGCTTGATTGTCACCTACCATGGGAGCCGCGCGCCGACCGTCTTTCTTCAGGACCCTTCGCGCGAGAAGGTTAGGCATGGCGTCTATGCTCGGGCCCATCCCTGCAGCGTCGATAAATCTAACGGCTGAGCTCTGTCTGGCGGGCTGGTCCTGTTCACAGCACCTCCTGGGGCCGTTGGTGCTTGGCCTTCTCACGCGATTCAGGATATTCGTTCGGCGCAGGTTGTCTAACCACCTCGCAGGACCGCCACAGCAAACAAGAATCAAGACCAGGCGCAACCCACCTTGAGGTAGGGCCTCGTGAGTCCTGCGCTGGCTTACGAGTGCCCAGACACACCTCGTCTAGCCCTGCCATGCAAGCAACATGTCAGGGCGGGGCTGTACACACCCCGGGGGCTCTCCGCAGTAGGGAGTCCCCTCCCACATACCAGTGGAAGCACCATGCTCCGTGCTGACTGTCGACACTGCCGAGGAGTGGCTATGCCCTTGCAAGTGCGGAAGCGCTATGCTCCGCGCTGGTGATAAACAACTTCAGGGAGCCCTTGAACTCAGTGTCCGGCCTCACCATAACACCTCCCCTTGGGAGAGTCACGCGAGGGGGCTGGGCACGGGGGCTGCGCTCGGGTCACGCCCAAGGGTGCACCGCCCAACCAGGTCCCCCGGTCCTGGTCGTCGCGCGCCCCTCCCGAGCTGAGCATCGGCCAGGGCAAAGGTATGAAGGTTGTTTGCACGTCAAGGGGATTCCTAAGCATCATGACTCAGGAGCCTAACTGGTTGCATAGCCTGTCACTCCTTGGTCTCGTCTTGGTCTCCGGACGACCCAACGGAGGTTGAGGTATGCGCGGGGCCGGGCCCTACCAACATAGAACACTAAACCTATCCTCGCGTGTCCTTCCTATAAGCTGTTTGCGCGTCAAGGGGGACTCCTGAGCATCGCGACTCAGGAGCCTAACTGGTCATGTAGCCCCTCACCCCTTGGTCCTGTCCTGGTCTTCGGACGACCCAACGGCGGCTGAGGTATGCGCGGGGCCGGGCCCTGCCGACGTAGAACGTAAATCAAATAGGAAGAAAATCGCAAAATCTCAAAAGCAAATATTACAAGACATATTGTTCTCTCAAATATCAAACACAAGTTCAAATGCCTCCATGAGGCATGGTGCATGGTGCAGGAGTAAAACAGGAAAGCAACCGCAAGCGAATCATCCCTGAGCACCGTCGGCGCCCGCAATGGGTGTTCCTTCCTTGGTGGCATCACCTTCGCCCGTACCACCAGCCGGAGTTGCAGGACCGGTAGCACCACTGGTTGAAGGCGCGAGAGTGACGGCGCAAAACTTCTTCAGCAGGGCCTCCACCTGGCCCTTCACGGTTACAGAAGCGGCCACACAACACTCGTCGTCCATAGGCTCCAGCAGCTCGTCAAGGCGGGCGGCGGGATCACGAAGATGGAGATGGCTGAAGACACGCGTCAGCGCGGTTGAGGAAAGAACGCGGGCTTCTTCCTCTGCCATGGGACCAATGCCGCTCACGACCTCCTCGAGCGCGTCAACCAAGTAGGGAAGCAGCTGGGCGGGGCCGTCCTCATCGGTGGTCAGCGGCCTCTCCAGGCCCTCCTCGTAAAGTGCCTTCAGCACCACGCGGGACCTTTTCTCGAGGAGCGCGAAGGCCAAGTGGTCCTTGGTCAGGACCTTCGCCTTGGCGCTAAGATCGGCCTTCTCCACCTCCACCTTCTGCTCGAGCTCCTCCAGCCGGCTGCGTTCCGTGGCCTGCGCCTTTGCCAACTCTCCCAGCTCAGTGTCGCGCTCTTTGATGGCGTCCTCCCAGGCCTTCATCTTCTCCTCCTCCATCTGGCGGCCACGAGCTTCTTCTGCGCGCAGATCGCGCAGATTCTTCAGCTCGGCCTCCAGCGCCCGGCAGCGATCTTGGGCAGTCTTGGCATCCTTCAGCGCAGCTTCGCGAGCAACCGCGGCTTGGGCGTCGGCCTGCCTGTCCTTCTCGGGGGTCGCCATGGCCTGGCTCAGCGTCGGTCGAACAGACGCATCAGAATAAAGCCAGCCGGAGACCAGCTCCAGGCGACCGGCCTCCAGGTGGCGGTCGGGGCCTTGAAGTTCCTCTCGCAGCCAGGCCATCTCAAGAAGAGCATGCTCCAAGACATCAGGGGAGGTAGAAGGACTTGGAATCAGTGGCGCAGCAGGAGGAGGACACGACGTTGTCGCCAGGGCCTGGGAGACCGGGGGCTCTTGAGCTTTGGGGACCCCAGTAGCTGGGCTGGACACCAACGCCTCCGAAGCCAGCGGGGCCATGGGGGCTGACTCCCCATGAGGATGCTCCTCTAGGCCTCGCGAGGGAGACCTGACCAGGGAGGTGCGAGTGTCGTTGCTTCCCTTCTTCAAGGAGGGGGTTGCGGCTGCTACAGATGGTTCATTCCGAGGCGGGGTCGCTGCATCCTCCTTCCTTTTCTTCGCCACAGGCGGCGGCCTAACCAACCAACAATGAGCATCAAGAGGCAGCAGCATAAGCAAGAACAAGGCAGAGCACGGGCACTTACTGGTGCACCGCGGCGTAGTCCACCCTCCGCTTGCTGAGCTTGAAGCCCGAGAGCCTCGAAGCTTGAGGCGCAGGCGTGCGGGCTCTAGGAGCAGAAGACGGGGCAGCGGAGGGGCCGGAGGCAGCCCCGGGCGGCATCGAAGCAGGAGCAGCATCTCGGGAGACCAGCGCGGACCTGCTCTTTGTCGGGATCACGGGCGGCTCCCCCTTCTCTTGGCGGGCACAGGCCTCGTCGTCATTTGGCAGGGTGCGGAGGATGTCAGCCTTGCTCATGGGGGAGGTCTCCCCCATCCCTTCAGGTGTCACCCCCGAGTCGTGCTCCTCGTCCTCCTCCTCTTCCTCCCCGTGGGACACATCAGAAGATAGCTCGACTGGCATCGGCACCGTAGGGGCCCCGGTGGACGCCGGCGGCACCAGCCCGTGCCCGTCAAAGGTCGGCCTGGTGGCCAAGACCTGCGCCCCGTCCTTGCGGCGGAACAAGGGAGTGAAGACACTCGGCGGGTAATCCAGGTCGTCCCCGACCAGGAGGCGGAGAGCCACAACCAACTCACCGCCAGACAAGGCTTCCGGGCTTAGGCGAACCTTGTCCTCTTCGTCCACATGCAGCATCAGGAATTCCCTCAGGAACATGGCCCCTGTCACCTTTGCAGCCTTCGTGTTGCTCGACTTCAGGTCAGCGTTCATCTGCTCCAGCACCAACGTCGCCCGCTCATCAGTGAGCTTCACGCAAGACCACCCCTTGTCACACTGGGGCATCTCCGTTGGCAGCACCAAGAGTGGGTGGACGCACTTGGCATCCATCATGACCCACTTGCTCCTGAAGCCGTCGGCCTTCTTCCCAGTCTTCGAGATCGAGTTAGCCTTGCCAGCCGCGATGAAGTTGGCACACCTGGAGGTATGACCCTCATTGATGCATAGGAATAAGAAGTGGCGCAGCAGAGCCATGGACGGCATCACGCCGAGATATGCCTCGAAGTAGAAGGCGAAGATCGACAAGAGAAGGATAGAGTTGGGATGAAGATGCAGCACTTGCAGCCCGTACTGGCCGAGGACCTCATAGAAGAAGTCATAGAAGGGGGAACCAGCCCCGTGATGATGCTGCTCATGAAGAAGGGGAAGAAGGTGCTTCCCTCAGGCTCCGGCACGTTAGAGCCGGCCCGGAGTTCAGTCTTCCCCCTCTCGTTGCTTTCCCTCGCTGTCAGCAAGTGCGTGGCGGCGAGGCTCTTCTCCGAGATGTTGGGCGCATCGAGAGCTGGCTCATACCAAGCCTGTGACGAGGCAGGCTTGACCTTCCGTGGCGCCATTGGTCGCTGATGCGGAAGGGGATGGGAGCAGATCTGGAGTTTTCGGAAGCAGGGAGCAAGAAAGGGGATCTGGAGCAAGGTGAAAGGAAGCAATGAAGGCAAGCACTGTCAACGCTAGCCTTTTGGCAGTCGGGCAGTTGCCGAGGCAGCGAGGGGAAGTGGAGATGCCCAAGTCCAATCAACTGCCACACGTCAACCAAGACCGCAGGCTGTTGGGGCCCACGGCGCTCCGCACTTGCCCCTTGGCTTCGCCTCGAAGCCAAGTACGAGCGCGCCTTGGGCCCGGGGGCTACTGTCGGCGTTCTGGGAACGGGGTCCCCAGACTTGCTTGCCTGCGGCCAACAGCGTTGCTCTGCGACCGGGCCCATACGACCCATCTTCACCAACAAGCATTCGAGACCCTCACGAGCGGCCAAGCCTCGCGAGGCGGATGACACAAGACCTCCTCGGGAGCGGCCTCACCAAGCTGGCTTGCGAGGGGCAGAGAGATCTAGGCAAGGCAAACCTCGCAAGGTTCTCATGATGTGAGCCATGACGATCGAGACCAGGTGGGCACCACCATGGAGAGTGTCCTTGTTTCCTCTTTGGTGCTAAGGAGGCAAGCGCAGGCGAGGAGTACCGAGGCCTCAAGCAAATGTTTCCATATCGGTACAACAAGACCAAGACCGGCAGGACGGCAAGACGGAGGTCATCGTGGAGCCCAAGCCGGCGTCACCACCAGAGCCTTTGGCAGGTGTAGACCACCTTTAGTCAGGATAGCTTGTACTAGATGTCCCCTTTCAAATTGGCCATTGTTGGCTCCCTTCCCGCTCAATATTTGGGGAGAGGACCAGGGCCTCTATAAATAGGGCTAGCCACCACAGTAGGGATCATCTCATCTCATCTCAATCTCATCTTGGACTAGATCCAACCCATCCTCACACCCACCAAGCACAAGAACATCTCACCTCCGGAGGCTGTTCTTCCCCTTGTACTGTTCATCCTCAGCCCGAGAGGCAATCCACCACACCACACTGGAGTAGGGTATTACACCACAACAATGGCCCGAACCTGTATAAATCTTGTGTCTCTTTTGTTGTGAGTTCGTCGAGCTAATCTTAGAGATCCCGGTGAGGCTGAGGGCGTGATTTTGTAGGGGAGATCTTCGTGCGCACCCCAGTGTTCGAACCTTGAGGGTTTTGCCGGAACCCGAGAACCGACAGCCGTGGTACAAATTTTGTCCCATTTGGGACAGGTTTGGGCATATGCTTCTCACAAACCGGACCTTCTCACAACAAGCATGATGGTTTTCGGTAGCGAACGTCCCACCTTTGGGGACGAGACGATATCCATTGCATCTTCTTGCTTTCAAATTTTTTTCTTGTGTCAACATAGAACAACAGGAGTGTTGTGTGAATTTTTATGATTTTTTGGTGTTCGTTTGGATATTTTATGCATTAACTGAGTTTTCAATGCATTTATTTGCACAATTCAAACTTGAACTACATGCACATGCTCCAGTGCATATATATTGGTTGAATAATCAAATTTGTGTCCTTGGGTGCATGCTTAGGTCCCATGCAAGAAATGGGAATGAATTTCAAAGACCAGGGCACCATTGATTGCCGGTAAAACATTGAGATGCTTGGTTTTTTAATTCTAGTGAATCCAAAAATCGTATGAAATTCATGAAACTTGGCATCCTATCATGGAGCGGCATCAACATGCTGTGGTACAATTTTTTCCCATTTGGGGCAGGTTTGGGTATATTGCTTCTCAGAAACAAGAGCTTATCACAACAAGCATGATGGTTTTCGGTAGGGAAAGTCCCAACTTTGGGGACGAAACGATATCCATTGCCTCTTATTGCTTTCAATTTTTTTTCTCGTGTCAACATAGAATAACAGGAGTGTTGTGTGAATTTTTGTGATTTTTCGGAGTTCGTTTGGACATTTTTATGCATTAACTAAGTTTTCAATGCATTTATGTGCATAATTCAAATTTGAACTACATGCACATGCTACAGTGCATATAAATTGGTTGAAAAATCAAATCCGTGTCCTTGAGTGCATGCTAAGGTCACATGCAAGAAATGGGAATGAATTTCAAATATCAAGGCACCGTTGATTGCCGGCAAAACATTGAGTTGCCTGGTTTTTAAATTCTAGTAAATCCAAAACTCGTCTAAAATTCATGAAACTTGGCATGCTGTCATGGAATGGCACACGACATCTTGTGGTATTTTTGGTGTCCATTTTGAGAGAAGGCGCACTCGAATAATGACAGCCAACAAAGGCATTTGAAAAAATAGCTGCCACTTTAATATCTCAAACGTTTGTATAATTCAAACCTTGTGCATTCTGTTAACCATTCACGTGACGCCATGTGTCTTGTATTTAATGGCTGTAGGAGGTGCCGTGCAGATAGTTGCTTGACCTTGACTGAACGGGAGGCGTGCGAGCGTCATCTGGTGCGCAGGCTGACCGAGAGGCGTGCAAGCTGTCCTCGAATGCGCAGGCTCACCGGGAAGCATGCGAGCTGTATGCTGTGCAGGCTCACTGGGAAGCGAGCCCTTTGACTTCCATGGCCGCCCGCCTTGCTCGCATCCTCTCCATTAATGGCGCCCAAGCCGCAGTTTAATTCGCTTTTTAAATATAAAACACTCATCGCAAATGTTTTATTTAGAACACACGTATGCAAACCGACATCTTCCCTAGGGTGCCAAGAGAAAATGTGCCGAGCAGGATTTCTGCAGCTCTTGATCGCAAACGTTTTAGATAGAACACCCGTATGCAAAGTGAGAGCAGCGCAGGATTTGTGCATCCCTTCAATGCAAAAAGGTTATTTTGGATGACCCGTGTGCAACCACGTACAAACAATTTGGTAAGATTTGTCAATCCTTGTAACACTGCGATTTGTCAAAATATGAAGCTAAAAATCACTAGCAGTATCTAATTTTTGCAACTAAAATTGATTAATTAAGCATAGATTTCATTCATAAATGAACTAGTCATTCTTAATTTATACAGACAGTTCGACTCGGCAGTTGAACCGACCAAACTTTTCCCTAGTTGTTGCCAACCACGTACTGAAATAGCTAGTTCAACTATATATACTAGCTAATTTTAAGTACGTTGTACAGTTCGACAACATCTACAGTCAGATGAACTGAACAAAATAGCCCCTAAATACTACTACTACTGCGGAGGGGCTTTGTACTACTTCCGGCTGCCTCTCCTCTGCCGAGCGCGCTTAGTAAGAGGCGGAGGAGGAGGAGCCTACCGACGAGCTGGGCAACCGCAATACAGTTCCTGCCGCTGTTGCAGCTTCAGCGACGCTCACCTCGAACGACCTCTGCCTCTCCAGATGACCCCTCTTGAAGTGGTGGTTCTCCTTGTAGATCTCCTGATTCCTCACCTCTGAGGCGGCGTGTGCCGCGGTCATGGCGGCGGTAATGCTCTTTGCGTGCTCGACGAGGCGCTCCTCCTCCTCCCGCAGGAACTCAGTGTAGCTCGCAAGGTCGCTGACGCACGTGCGGGCATCCACCTCCACCTCCCGCCTTCGGGCGGCGGTGGCGGAGCGGGTGATGACCCCGGCGGTCGACGGTGGGCTAGCGGCCACGACCACCACCTTCCCGCCTTCGCGCCGCGGTGGCGGAGCGGGTGATGGCCACAGTGGCCAATAGTGGGGTGGCGGCCACGACGGCCACATCCCGCCTTCCGGCCGCGGCTGCGGAGCGGGCGATGGCCCTGGCTTTCGACGGTGGTGTGGAGGCAACGGCGTCCGGCAACAGCTCCCGACGGGCACCGGCGGCGGAGCGTGTGGTGGGTGTTCCGCGCACACCCAACAGGGACGCCACGCGCACTACACTACGTCGAGTACTGCACCGCCGCCGCAGTGTAGCCTCGCAGCTGGAGTTGTCTGATAACCCACAAGTGTAGGGGATCGCAACAGTTTTCAAGGGTAGAGTATTCAACCCAAATTTATTGATTTGACACAAGGGGAGCCAAAGAATATTCTCAAGTATTAGCAGTTGAGTTGTCAATTCAACCACATATGAAAGACTTAATATCTGCAGCAAAGTATTTAGTAGCGAAGTAGTATGGAAGTAACGGTGACAGTGGCAAAAGTAACAGTAGTAGTTTTGTAGTGATCGTAACAGTGGCAACAGAAAAGTAACTAAGCAAAGATCAATATGTGAAAAGCTCGTAGGCAATGGATCAATGATGGATAATTATGTCGGATGCGATTCCTCATGCAACAGTTATAACATAGGGTGACATGTAACTAGCTCCAGTTCATCAATGTAATGTAGGCATGTATTCGAATATAGTCATACATGCTTATGGAAAAGAACTTGCATGACATCTTTTGTCCTACCCTCCCATGGCAGCGGGGTCCTATTGGAAACTAAGGGATATTAAGGCCTCCTTTTAATAGAGTATCGGACCAAAGCATTAACACTTAGTGAATACATGAACTCCTCAAACTATGGTCATCACCGGGTGTGGTCCCGATTATTGTCACTTCGGAGTTGCCGGATCATAACACATATTAGGTGACTATTGACTTGCAAGATAGGATCAAGAACTCACATATATTCATGAAAACATAATAGGTTCAGATCTGAGATCATGGCACTCGGGACCTAGTGACAATCATTAAGGATAGCAAAGTCATAGCAACATCAATCTTAGAACATAATGGATACTAGGGATCAAACCCTAACCAAACTAACTCGATTACATGGTAAATCTCATCCAACCCATCACCGTCCAGCAAGCTTACAATGAGATTACTGACGCACGGCGGTGAGCATCATGAAATTGGTGATGGAGGGTGGTTGATGATGACGAAGGCGAAGGATTCCCCTCTCTGGAGCCCTGAACGGACTCCAGATCAGCCCTCCTGAGGAAGATTAGGGCTTGGCGGCGGCTCCGTATCGTAAAATGCAATGAATCCTTCTCTCTGATTTTTTTCTCCCCGAATGTGAATATATGGAGTTGAAGTTGAGGTCGGTGGAGTCCCAGGGGGCCCATGAGGCAGGGGGCGCGCCCCAGGGGGTGGGCGCGCCCTACACCCTCATGGACAGGGTGTGGGCCCCCTGATGCTGATTCTTTCGCCAGTATTTTTTATTAATTCCAAAACGTGTCTCCATGGATTTTCAGGTCATTCCGAGAACTTTGAACTCCAAGGCAATTCTGCTGAAAACAGTGTCATTCCGGGTTAGTTCCATTCAAATCATGCAAGTTAGAGTCCAGAACAAGGGTAAAAGTGTTTGGAAAAGTAGATACGTTGGACACGTATCACTATCCTCTGATGACGGTAGAGTGGCTGAGCGACGACGACGGACCGGTGCCATTTACGACTATGGGAGAAGCAGACAAGATAAGCTACAGGGATGGAGGGGAAAATGCGATGCAAGACTCGCCGACTGTTGGGGATGTAACTATTGAGGGTAACCCGTCTAGGAGGGGCCGGGTTATGCTCAGGGCGGTTTATCAACACAAATCCCATGAAGATGCTGAAGAGGGCGGTTCACTATGCAGACTCATTGGAGGCCCGAAGCCCAAAGGCAACTTAAGGCCCAATAAGTGTAAACCGCCATATATGTATGACTTGTATTATAAGGCATGTACGGTTAGTTACCGAGCCATACACTTTGTTTATGCGCCGGCCCGGACTCTGTAAGCCACCGGGCGTCAACCTGTGTATATAAAGGGACGAACCGTCGGCGACTTAGGACAAGAAACAACAGATCGAAAGCTAGGTCAAGCGTATTCGATCCCTGGTAATTGAAACATAAGCAATACCACCTCAAACTGGATTAGGCCTTTACCTTCACCGCAAGGGGCCAAACCAGTATAAACTCCATGTGTCCTTTGTCCCGTTTAACCCCTTTAAGCTAACCCTATTGCGATGGCTCCACGACTAAGTCCTTATGCTAGGACATCTGCCGTGACAATCCCACAACAGTTGGCGCCCACTATGGGGCCAGCGCACGGGGGTTTCGAGTTCTCACAGGGAAACTTTGAAGGGATCAAGGGATACGCTGTGGGCCAAATGACCAAGACTCGTCGCGTCAAGGTCTACATCGACGATGCAGGCTGGGGCCCCGAGACCGGCTCAATCGAGTACGGGTACCGGGTCCCCTTCGGCGGAATTCATGTTTTCACCGGCAAGATCGGCAAATCGGGCCCTGAGCCGGACATCTGCACCGACATCATCGAGACGGCTCAGCGTGCATGAACCGTCCGGGTTCAACCCGCCGTGAAGCACGCCTTCGTTGGATTCATCCATGGGGCGGAATTTAAGGAAGGATCCATGTCTGGCGGTGAGACGACCATCTATTCCAATGGTGAGTCATCCACAGGCGATACACCTCATTGTATCAACTGCAGGACGGCAGGCTTGGGGGCTGTTCCGATGGCGATAGTATTCCGGACCCATATGAGCCGCTGAACCGGGTCGCGATTTTCATGGCCGGTACACTCGTCCATTTTGCATCATGCTTTTATATCGATATTTATTGCATTATGGGCAGTTATTACACATTATGTCACAATACTTATGCCTATTCTCTCTTATTTTACAATGTTTACATAAAGAGGGAGAATGCCGGCGGCTGGAATTCTGTGCTGGAAGGGAGCAAATATTAGAGACCTATTCTGCACAACCCCAAAAGTCCTGAAACTCCATGGAAGTTATTTTTGGAAATAATAAAAAATATTGAGTGGAAGAAATACCAGAGGGGACCCACACCCTGGGCACGAAGGTGGGGGCGCGCCCTACCCCCCTGGGTGCGCCCCCTGCCTCATGGGGCCCCTGGTGGCCCTCCGGTGCCCATCTTCTGCTATATGAAGTCTTTCGTCCGAAGAAAAATCAGAAGCAAGCTGACGAGACTCACGCCACGAGGCGGAAGCTTCATGGAACCAATAGGGCTCTGGTGAGCTGTTCTCGGGGGACACTTCCCTCCGGGAGGGAAATCATCGCCATCGTCATCACCAACGCCTCCTCTCATCGGGAGAGGGCCAATATCCATCAACATCTTCACCAGCACCATCTCCTCTCAAACCCTAGTTCATCTCTTGTATCCAATTCTTGTCTCTAAGTCTGAGATTGGTACTTGTAGGTTGCTAGTAGTGTTGATTACTCCTTGTAGTTGATGCTAGTTGGTTTATTTGGTGGAAGATCATATGTTCAGATTCTTTATACATATTAATACCCCTCTAATTATGAACATGAATATGCTTTGTGAGTAGTTACGTTTGTTCCTGAGGACATGGGAGAAGTCTTGCTATTAGTAGTCATGTGAATTTGGTATCCGTTCGATATTTTGATGAGATGTATGTTGTCTTTCCTCTAGTGGTGTCATGTGAACATCGACTACATGACACTTCACAATTATTTGGGCCTAGAGGAAGGCATTGGGAAGTAATAAGTAGATGATGGGTTGCTAGAGTGATAGAAGCTTAAACCCTAGTTTATGCGTTGCTTCGTAAGGGGCTGATTTGGATCCATATGTTTCATGCTATGGTTAGGTTTACCTTAATATTTCTTTTCTAGTTGCGCATGCTTGAAATAGGAGTTAATAATAAGTGGGATGCTTGTCCAAGTGAGGACAGCACCCAAGCACCAGTCCACCCACATATCAAATTATCAAAGTACCGAACGCGAATCATATGAACGTGATGAAAACTAGCTTGACGATAATTCCCATGTGTCCTCGGGAGCGCTTTTCTCTATATAAGAGTTTGTCCAGGCTTGTCCTTTGCTACAAAAAAGATTGGGCCATCTTGCTGCACTTTATTTACTTTTGTTACTTGTTGCTTGTTACAAATTATCTTGTCACAAAACTATCTGCTACCTATAATTTCAGTGCTTGCAGAGAATACCTTGCTGAAAACCGCTTATCGTTTCCTTCCGCTCCTCGTTGGGTTCGACACTCTTACTTATCTAATGGACTACGATAGATCCCCTATACTTGTGGGTCATCAAGACTCTTTTCTGGCGCCGTTGCCGGGGAGTGAAGCGCCTTTGGTAGGTGGAATTTGGTAAGGAAAATTTTATATAGTGTGCTGAAATTTCTTGTCACTTGTTACTATGGAAAGTAATCCTTCGAGGGGCTTGTTCGGGTATCTTCACCCCGACCAATAGAGCAAAGAGTTGCTCCTCAACCTACTGAACCTACTGAAAATGAAAATGTCTACTTTAATATTCCTTCGGGTATGATAGAAAAACTGCTAGCTAATCCTTTTGCAGGAGACGAAACATTACATCCTGATGAGCACCTAATCTATGTGGATGAAGTTTGTGGATTATTTAAGCTTGCAAGTATGCCCGATGATGTTATCAAGAAGAAGGTCTTCCGTTTATCTTTTAAGGGAGATGCATTGACATGGTATAGGCTATGTGATGATATGGGATCATGGAACTACAAACGATTGAAATTGGAATTTCATCAGAAGTTTTATCCTATGCATCTTGTTCATCGTGATCGTAATTACATATATAATTTTTGGCCCCACGACGGAGAAAGCATCGCTCAAGCTTGGGGGAGGCTTAAGTCAATGTTATATTCATGCCCCAATCATGAGCTCCCAAGAGAAATGATTATTCGAAAAATTTATGCTCGGCTTTCTGACAACAATCACACCATGCTCGACACTTCTTGTACTGGTTCTTTTATGATGAAGTCTATTGAATTCAAATGGAATTTATTGGAGAGAATTAAACGCAGCTCTGAAGATTGGGATCTCGACGAAGGTAAAGAGCCAGGTATAACACCTAAGTTTGATTGTGTTAAATCTTTTATGGATACCGATGTTTTCCGTAAATTTAGCACTAAATATGGACTTGACTCTGAGATAGTAGCTTCTTGCTGTGAATCCTTTGCTACTCATGTTGATCTCCCTAAGGAGAAGTGGTTTAAATATCATCCTCCCATAGAAGTAAAAGTAGTTGCACCTATTAAATTTGAAGAAAATACTATCACTTATAATGATCCTATTGTTCCTACTGCTTATGTTGAGAAACCACCTTTCCCTGTTAGAATAAAGGATCATGCTAAAGCTTCAACCGTGGTTTGTAAAAGCAACATTAGAACCTATACACCTCCCGAGCAAGTTAAAGTCGAACCTAATATTGCTATTGTTGAAGATCTCTTGGCTAATAATATTGATGGGCATGCTATTTATTTCTGTGATGAGACTACTAGAATTGCTAAACCTTGTGCTAAAGATAAACATAGACCTGTGATAGGCATGCATGTTATTTCTGTTAAAATAGGAGATCATTGTTATCATGGCTTATGTGATATGGGTGCTAGTGCTAGTGCAATACCTATTGACTTATACAAACAAATTATGCATGATATTGCACCCGCTGAGTTAGAAGAAATTGATGTTAAGCTTGCCAATAGAGATACTATATCACCCATTGGAAATGTTAGAGATGTTCAAGTCTTGTGTGGGAAAACTAAATATCCCGCTGATGTTCTTGTTCTTGGTTCCCCACAAGATAGCTTTTGTCCCATTATATTTGGTAGACCCTTCTTCAACACTGTTAATGCTAAGATAGACTGCGAAAAGGATGTTGTTACTATTGGTTTGGGTGATATGTCTCATGAGTTTAAGTTTTCTAAATTTCGTAAACAACACCGTGAAGAGGAATTGCCTAGTAAAGATGAAATTATTGGTCTTGCTTCTATTGCCGTACCTCCTAGTGATCCTTTAGAACAATATTTGCTAGATCATGAAAATGATATGTTTATGAATGAAAGAAGGGAAATAGATGAAGTATTCTTTAAATAGGGACCTATTCTGAAACACAACTTGCTTGTTGAAATCCTAGGGGACCCTCCTCCACCCAAGGGTGATCCCGTGTTTGAGCTTAAACCTTTACCTGATACTCTTAAATATGCTTATCTTGATGAAAAGAAGATATATCCTGTTATTATTAGTGTTAACCTTTCAGAAAAGGAGGAAGAAAAATTATTGAAAACTCTAAACAAGAATTTGATTTGCATATTATTGATAGAAAGGGAGCTGAGAACCCCGTTGCAGACAACTTGTCTAGGTTAGAAAATGTTCTTGATGACCCACTACCTATTGATGATAGCTTTCCTGATGAAAAATTAAATGTCATAAATGCTTCTCGTACTGCTCCATGGTATGCTGATTATGCTAATTACATTGTTGCTAAATTTATACCACCTAGTTTCACATACCAGCAAAAGAAAACGTTTTTCTATGATTTGAGACATTACTTTTGGGATGACCCACATCTTTATAAAGAAGAAGTAGATGGTGTTATTGGACGTTGTGTACCTGAGCATGAACAGGAACAAATCCTACGCAAGGTCTAAGCTTGGGGGAGTTGATACGTCCATTTTGCAAAATGCTTTTATATCGATATTTATTGCATTATGGGCTGTTATTACACATTATGTCACAATACTTATGCCTATTCTCTCTTATTTTACAAGGTTTACATAAAGAGGGAGAATGCCATACCGGAATTCTAGGCTGGAAAGGAGCAAATATTAGAGACCTATTCTGCACAACTCCAAAAGTCCTGAAACTCCACGGAAGTTATTTTTGGAAATAATAAAAAATATTGAGTGGAAGAAATACCAGAGGGGACCCACACCCTGGGCACGAGGGGGGCGCCCTACCCCCTGGGCGCGCCCCCTGCCTCGTGGCCCCCCTAGTGGCCCTCCGGTGCCCATCTACTGCTATATGAAGTCTTTCATCCGAAGAAAAATCAGAAGCAAGCTTTCGGGACGCGACTCCGCCGCCACGAGGCGGAACCTTGGCGGAACCAATCCAGTGCTCTGGCGAAGCTGTTCTGCCAGGGACACTTCCCTCCGGGAGGGGGAAATCATCGCCATTGTCATTACCAACGCTCCTCTCATCGGGAGGGGGCCAATCTCCATCAACAACTTCACCAGCACCATCTCCTCTCAAACCCTAGTTCATCTCTTGTATCCAATTCTTGTCTCTAAGTCTGAGATTGGTACTTGTAGGTTGCTAGTAGTGTTGATTACTCCTTGTAGTTGATGCTAGTTTGTTTATTTGGTGGAAGATCATATGTTCAGATCCTCTATGCATATTAATAACCCTCTGATTCTGAACATGAATATGCTCTGTGAGTAGTTACGTTTGTTCCTGAGGACATGGGAGAAGTCTTGCTATTGGTAGTCATGTGAATTTGGTATTCGTTCGATATTTTGATGAGATGTATGTTGTATCTCCTCTAGTGGTGTCATGTGAATGTCGACTACATGACACTTCACCATTATTTGGGCCTAGAGGAAGGCATTGGGAAGTAATAAGTAGATGATGGGTTGCTAGAGTGACAGAAGCTTAAACCCTAGTTTATGTGTTGCTTCGTAAGGGGCTGATGTGGATCCATATGTTTCATGCTATGGTCAGGTTTACCTTAATACTTCTTTTGTAGTTGCGGATGCTTGCAATAGGAGTTAATCATAAGTGGGATGCTTGTCCAAGTAAGGACAGCACCCAAGCACCGGTCCACCCACATATCAAATTATCAAAGTGCAAAACGCGATTCATATGAACGTGATGAAAACTAGCTTGACGATAATTCCCATGTGTCCTCGGGAGCGCTTTTCTCTATATAAGAGTCTGTCCAGGCTTGTCCTTTGCTACAAAAAGGATTGGGACACCATGCTGCACTTTATTTACTTTTGTTACTTGTTGCTCGTTACAAATTATCTTATCACAAAACTATATGTTACCTATAATTTCAGTGCTTGCAGAGAATACCTTGCTGAAAACCGCTTATCGTTTCCTTCTGCTCCTCGTTGTGTTCGACACTCTTACTTATCGAAAGGACTACGATAGATCCCCTATACTTATGGGTCATCATACACAGCCAGGGCAGAATTCTATGACTGGAGCAGCAATGATTTCCGGTTCAGCAACGGCGACGGCGGCGGGGGCAGGAGGCCCTGTGCGCCCGCTGGCTTAGTTCTTGTCTGACTTGTTGGACACTCTGACAATGTTACTAACAGCAGAGGTTAACCCGGCAAATCAAGCTCACCATAACACAGAAGTTGCAAAGCTGCGTGATGAGATAGCTCAAGCCAAGGAAGATCTAGCGGCTGAGGACGCTAGGATGACTGTGGAGCGGGCTGCTCTGGATGTTCAGGCGCAACGAATCCACGCAGAGTCCTTCTGGCTCACGTTGGATCAGAACGCCTCAAACGAAGTCATGAGGAGGAGGCACCAGAGTCGTCTGCCTCCGGTTTATGAGGCGAGGAACCTCTTCAACACACCTGGTGCAGGGACAAGTGACCCACCAGAGGCAAACCGAATGGTTGGGGCACCTAGGGGCGGAGCGCCAGTTCAGCCACGCACAACGGATCCGCCCCATCTGAATAATACCCCAACACAGTATGTGCCGACGCCGATGGGTTACTATTCCAACCCTTTGGATAATATGATCGCTGCGGTGACGCGATTGGCGGCTCTCCCAATTGAAGGCGAGTCCCCGGCTGTGATTGAAACACGGAGGGCTAGAGAGCTTCTTCAGACAGCGCTGGTATAGCAGGAGGCTTATTCTTACAGTCGTGAGACGATTCACTCAACCCCTCGCCCGAGCCGGAATTATAGCAGGCACATTGACTCACCAGCCGTTTCAAGCAGTGACAGACGCCGTAATCAGCCTCGTGGACATGACCCAGCGCGCGGTGGTGCTAATGCTCAGGATTTGGTAGATTAGGGCAGAGCACGTCGGGAAGCTGATCTGGCGGCTCAGCAAGGGCTCATCAACGTTCTCCGGTTTATCCGACAACTTCGGTGGAGACAGGGGTAACCTCCAGAACCTTGGGAGTGCCATGTTTGGTGCCAGCTTTGCATAATGTACGTTTGCCTAAGGATTTTAAGGGTCCTCGTAAGGTACCTAACTACACATCTGACTTACCCCCTGAAGCGTGGGTTGAGAGTTATGAGATGGCAATGGAACTATTGGATGTTGACGATGCTGCATGTGCTAAGTATTTCATGATGATGTTGGAAGGAATGACCCGTACTTGGTTGAAAGGGCTGCCCGCCAACTCCATTGGATCAGGGGCTGAGTTAAAAGCCCGGTTTATCCAGAATTTCAAAGATACGTGCAAGCAACCTATGTCGATTGTGGATATGGACTCCTGTGTCCAAGAAGAGGGCAAGTCAACAACCCATTGGGTGCGCTGGGTCTCAACTATCCTGCACTCATCGGATGGTATCAATGTCAGCTCAGCTGTCTTAATGCTAGAGAAGAATTGCCGTTTTGCGCCCTTTAAGAAGAAGCTAGGGCGGCTCAAGCGCCACTGCAGCGACATGGGGGAGCTGATGGTGGCTCGAGTTAAGTATGCCGACTCTGATAGTGCCAAGGACCCCGAGTATGATGAAGAAAAGCCGGGAAAGGGAAAGAAGAGTGGCAACGCCAAGGGGCAACATCATAACCCGGTGAATCATGGGGGGCAATGGTAAGCGCAAGGCTGATAACAATTTGGACTTTGTAGCTAATACCAACACGCAGAATAATGGTCAGCATTGTAAAGGAAAGCCACCTCCTCAGATTGGGGGGCCAGATTTTGATCTTAAGCGGCAGCTGAATCAGCCCTGTCCGAGGCATGGTACACAGGAAAGGCCGTCCACTCACCTCTGGAAGGATTGCTTCATTATGAAGGAGTACAAAAATTCTAATCTTTTTCAAGAAAATCATGGGCCGGGCGGCGGCTCAGGTTCCGGCTCTCATGGTCCGGGTTACGGTGGTGGCCGTTCTTATTCCGGTTTTCACGGCCAAGGTAATCAGGGTGGTTACAACCAACAGAACAATCAGGGGAATCAGCAGCAGCAATCTGGTTATCAGAGTAACCCAAAGCAGTTGAATAGCGGGTAGTACCATGTTTTGACCACAAGTTTATGCAAGCGGGATCAGAAGCTCCATAAAAGGGCAGTGAACGCCGTTGAGCCGGTGGTTCCCCGTTACTTGTGATGGTCTGAGCAGCCCACTGTGTGGAGTCGTGAGGATCACCCGCCCCGGGTTGATAATCTGGGTCACTTTGCACTGGTGGTGGCACGACAGGTTGGAGGATATAAATTCACCAAGGTGCTCATGGATGGAGGCAGCAGCATCAATATCCTTTGTTATGAAACTTTCAGTCGCATGGGATTGACAGATAAATTTTTTAAGTCATCAAACACTGTTTTTCACGGCGTGGTGCCTGGTAAGTTGGCATACCCGGTTGGTAAAATAGCTCTGGAGGTTGCTTTTGGAGATGAGTATGATTCCAGATCTGAGATGTTGACCTTTGAAGTGCTTAAGATCAAGAGCCCTTATCATGCTCTGTTTGGGCGGCCGGCTTATGCTGAGTTTATGGCAAGGCCTTGTTATATTTACTTGCAGCTGAAGATGCCGGGTCACAAGGGCACTATAACAGTGCATGGGAGTCGCAAGATAGGAGTGTGAAGAAGGCGATGATGCTTATGCTGAGTCTGTTTGTGCGACAGAAGAGTTGAAGTTTTACAAGGATAATGTTGACCCGGCGGATATGACATCTTTGAAGAAGCCAACCATAGAGCATGACCCTTTATTGAAATTTAAGTCGGCAGACGACACCAAGCTAGTTGACTTTGTTCCTGGCGACTCATCCAAGCAGTTCAGTATCAGTGCAAATTTGGATCCGAAATAGGAAAGCGCGCTCATCGAGTTCATCCATGAGAACCGAGACATCTTTGCATGGAAACCTTCTGATATGCCAGGTGTACCGAGGGAACTAGGTGAGCACACTCTTAATATTGATCCAAAGTTTAAGCCGGTCAAGCAATTCCTCCGTCGTTTCAATGAAGAAAGGCGTAATGCCATTAGTGAAGAAGTAGCCCAGCTCTTGGCGGCTGGGTTTATTGTTGAAGTTTTTCATCCTGAGTGGTTGGCTAACCCGGTGTTGGTGCTTAAGAAGAACGACACTTGCGTATGTGTGTGGACTACACGGACTTAAACAAAGCTTGTCCAGCTGATCCTTTTGCTCTCCCTCGTATTGAACAAATTATTGATGCTACGGAGGGTTGTGAGCGTTGAGCTTTTTGGATGCTTATTCTGGTTATCATCAGATCTAGATGGCAGTTAAGGACCAGGAGAAGACAGCTTTCATCACTCCTTTTGGAGCCTTCTGCTAGGTGTCTATGCCTTTTGGGCTCAAGAGCGCCCAGGCAACTTACCAACAGTGTGTGCAAAATTGCCTTCATGATCAGATCGGGCGTAATGTTCATGCTTATGTGGATGATATTGTGGTGAAGTCCAGGAAGAAGGAGACCCTGATTGATGATTTGAAGGACACCTTTGACAATCTCCAGGTTTATAAGATGATGCTCAACCCGGCCAAGTGTGTTTTTGGTGTACAAGGTGGTAAGCTTTTGGGTTTCCTGGTTTCAGAACGGGGTGTTGAAGCTAACCTGGAGAAGATAAAGGCTATCACCTCTCTGGCTAAGCCGGCGTGTATCAATGATGTTCAGCGCTTGGCAGGTCGTATTGCAGCCTTAAGCCGGTTCATAAGCCGGTTGGGTGAGAAGGCTATCCCTCTGTACCAGATGATGAAGAAGACAAATCACTTTGTCTGGAGTGATGCTGCTGATCAGGAATCTGAGGCCTTGAAGAAACAATTGCTTGAGCCGCCGGTTCTTGCCACTCCTATTGATAAGGAGCCTTTATTGTTATACGTGGCTGCTAATAGCCGAGTGGTCAGTGTAGCCATTTTGGTGGAAAGGAAGGAGTCAGGGAAAGAGCATCCGGTTCAATGGTCGGTTTACTACATCAGTGAGGTACTTATTGAATCCAAACAGAGGTATCCACATTGGCAGAAGCTTGTATATGGGGTTTTCATGGCTAGCCGGAAGCTTAAGCAATATTTTCTGTGTCATCCTATCACTGTGGTTAGTTATGCCCCTTTAGGGGACATCATTCAAAACAGAGAAGCCACAGGTCGGGTAGCCAAATGGGCCGTTGAGCTTGGACCTCATGGTTTAAAGTATGTGCCTTGTACGGCCATCATATCTCAAGCACTTGTGGATTTTATCAATGATTGGACAGAATTGCAGATGCCTGAGGAGAAGCCGGATATCACATATTGGATTATTCATTTTGATGGGTCCATGCAGTTGGAAGGCTCGGGGGCTGGAGTTGTCCTGACTTCCCCAGGAGGTGATAATTTTTCTTATGTTCTCCGGTTGATGTTCCCTTGTACTAACAATGTAGCTGAGTATGAGGCCTTGCTCCATGGTCTTCGGATGGCTAAGGAGATGAACTTAAGCTGGGTGAGGTGTTTCGGTGACTCAGACCTGGTGGCTCAGCAAGTTTCTGGCACTTGGGATTCTAAGGATCCACTCATGGCGGCTTATCGTCGAGAGGTTGATGCTATTGCAGGTCACTTCAAGGGTTATCAAGTTGAACATGATGCGGTTGATGCTTTAAGCCGGTTAGGGTCTTAGCGTAAGCCGGTGCCACCTAACACTTTCCTGAATATTCTGCATTACCCTTCCGTCAAATTGCCTATAGAGGAGGATCTTGCTATTCCTGAGTCCTTATTATTGCTTTATATGATCACTTAAAGGCTTGATGCCGAGTTACAGGGACCAAAGAGAGTTTGTTGCACAGCACAACTCAAACATAGGTACCCGACGAGCATAGCTCTGAAATATATCACTTGGGGGCTTCCTGCTCATCGAGCATAGCTATGATTATGCTTGTTGATCCAGCTTATACACTTGGAATATAATGTTACTTGGGGGTTCTTTGTTCAACGGACGAGAGTTTTTATGACCCTTGTAATAGGCTTAAAAGCCAGGCTTGGAAGCCAGGTGTATTCACCTAAAAACCCGGGTTATCCTGCCTTTTTAAGTCTGCCACTCCGCCCAGGTAATCCTGGAACGACCCGCCGTACTTTTGACATGTCAATCTTATACAGACCCTGAACTTGTCAAAGTTAAAACGACGATTGGTTAAGTGAGGTCCATCTTATAAGGTTTGTATGAAGGTTTAACTCAGTGGTTGTGCGGCCCTTGAAAGCACTTGATTTTTAGGCCTGGCCGCCTATGAAAGCCTTGATTTTTTGTTATTTGATTAGAACATTATTTGAGGTTCCTCTCTTGTGACATATTAATACATGGTTAAAACCGATGAGGATTATGATGCCTCATGGTTCATACATGAATCTACCCGTGTTTTATTAACCCGGCCTGGCTTGAGTACTATAAGTCGCCAGTGTATGATGATCTTATATACTTGGAAGCGCTATGCTCTAAGTTTTTGGGATATTACCCCTTGCTGCACACGGCGTATTAAGACAGCGGTATATGTCAACTTGCACAAAGTTTTGTACGCTCAATTTTTTGGGTTATCACCCTTATTTCGCTGGTATGCTAAGCCGGCGGTGCATCACAGGTATGATATTTTTATGATAATCATAGATGTCATGATTAAACCGGCCCTGGTTATGGACTGACTTTAGTCACCAGTGTTTTTTATAAGGTGTTATGACCCGTCCTGCGGTAAACCGCCAGGATCCTTGTCACGTGTCTATGTGCAGGTACAATAAATAATCTGGTGCACACAGTTGATGAAATCATAACCATAAGTGGCAGATCTTCAACTTTACATATCAGTAGTATCATACAAAACTAAACATGCATGATGGCATGGAAGATCAAGAGTTTAAACTAGCCTATTACAAAGGCATCTGATGCCCCACAGGAATAATTGTCTTAGCAGTTTCGCAGAAAGCAGATACTAAGCCGACCCACGGCTTATGACTCTTGGCCTTTCTGAGTTGAAGGTTGCGGCTCGTCCAGCACCGGTTCATCTTCCTCCTCTTCACCCAATGGCTGGAAGTCAGTGGTTGACCAGTCGATCCCGGTTAAAGCTTAGAATACAGCTTCATCACTTATAAGTGTGGATGGGTCAACATCGGGGGCATAAGTGTGCTTACGGATAGGAGGAGTCAGGTTCGGAGCATCATGAGTCGGCGCCTTCATCTTCTTATTGTTGGCATCATAAACCGGTTGGTAATGTGTAAGATCAGTGTCTTCAGCCAGTTTACTAGCCAACAAACGCATTTCCCTCGTAAGGGCGGCGAAGTCATCTGCACTAAATGGCGACCCATCTTCTTTTATGCTCGGGCCGCCGTTTGCCAAGTCTGCCGGTTCAAGATCAACTAGCTACGCTTTGGCCCGGGTTAGCGCGGTAAGTGCACCGGCTCTTGCAGCTGACTTCTTCAACTCTTCGATCCTTGCAGGAAGCATAGATAGTTTATCGAACGTATCCTTGATAAGGGTTGGAGCCGGTTTGTTGTGAGTAGCTGTGCAGATGACTCGTTGTGCGCTAGTATATAGTTGTTCTATGAGCGTGTAAGCAGCTTTCGGTTTTTTCCACATGTCTGAGCCAAGATGGGTCACTCGGGATCCTGTATCATCAAGGACGTTTGTAAGCCGGGAGCACATTGGATAACATATGTTAAAAAAATTAAGAGGAAGCTATTTTACCGAAAACGGCAGCAGTCATGGCATTAATTTGCTGTTTTAAGCCAGCAAGCTCTGCAGATACATGCTTAGGAGCCGCTTCAGCATCCCCAGCCCTCTTCAGCAGGGCTGCCTTCTCTGTATCCCAACCAGCTTGTTCAGCTTTGAAGCTTTCCTTCAATTTTTCCATCGCTGCTAAGGCACTAGTCAATTCATCCTTGGCCTTGGAGATCTCTGCTTGTTGAGACTTGATGTTCTCTTGAAGGTCGGCGACTTGGGATTCTTTACTGCTAAGCTCAGTCTACAAGAGGTAAAACAATAAATGAGATGACAATAAATTTATTTGAAGTCCCAAGCACAATACAAGTATTATACTTGGCACTTGGGGGCTAATGCCTATTGCTTCTTAAAATACTATGAAGTCCCAAGCATAATAGAAGTATTATACTTGGCACTTGGGGGCTAATGCATATTGCTCTTGTCAAAGCTAACTTTATTTGCTGACCCGGCCAAATGGTGGTGATCCGGCCTACGAAGGTTACAAATGGGAGTATGGACCTCTTGCAAGATTATTAGACTCGACTTAACATATTTGTTAAGCCGGCCCTTGGGGGCTATGGATGCAATGTTGATTCTGGCTGAGTTAAAGTCCCGGCTTAACATATTTATTAAGCCGACCCTTGGGGGCTACAGATGCGAAATTGAGGTGCTGGTATTATAAATGTCCCAGTTCATATTGAAAGTATAAACCGGCCCTTGGGGGCTACTCGAGTTGATCTATGTAGCTATTGAAGTTTACAACACATGTTATTCTATCATGTCCAATAAACTTGGTGGCTAAGGGGAAGAATATTCATATAAAACGGAGTTGCAGTGTTTACCTCGTAGCGCTCCTTCATCAAGTTCACTAAGCCGGCTTCAAAGTCACGGCTGGTGTACAGGCGGTTTAAATAACCAGAGTGGAGGTCTTGAGCACTGAAATGAGTGTAGCTCTCCATGTCTACTTTCCACTTGCCTTTATCTTCAGCAAAAATTTCTTCTTTAGCGTTGTGGTTAGATAAGATAGTAGGTTGACCCAGAGCTTTGAATCCCAAACCAGTGACAACAACATCGTCAGTCTTTTCCTCAGTAGGTTTTATTGGGCTTGGTGGCTTAGAGACAGTCGGCTCAACATCCATATGATCCATGGAAGCTTCATGGTCTTCCGGAGGTGAGTTCTCAATGCTGGCTTCTGCGGTTGGATGAGAAGACTCTGGTTGTTTCTCCAGCTCGGGCGGATTGAGATCGTCGGCCGGCTTATTCAGCTTGGCTTTCTTGCTGGGCTTGGCTTGGCCCCTGAAAATAAGAAGTGTAAAGAGGTCAGTATAATGATCAAGAATATGGTGTGAATGATTAAAGTATATCCTTACCCAGGTACAGTCTTGAAAGCCGGGATTTGTGTCCTTGATGACTCGCCAGAGGAGGAATGAGAAGTCCCCTGATAGTTTGAATCTGACGGGTTAAGAGGTTGTCAGAAATGACCTGCCTTGGGATAAAGTATATCAGAAATGTGAAGGACCTCTTGGCGGCGTTTGCGAACCGGCGTGTTTGGTAAGCCGGAAGAAGTGATCTGGCCACCACTATGCCGGGTGATTTGGCGAGCTTCGTGTTGCTGTTTCTTCAAAATAAAGTTCCGATCCAAGTGAGCTAGAGGGTGAGAAAAGCTTACTTTCCGGCTTGCTTGTCAGGTTTTCTGTGTTGGTAGAGACTTTGAGCCGGAAGGAAGAATAATTACCTCTGCGTCACCTGAACGGCTGGCCTCTGCGTCGTCCTGATAACAATCATTGTCAATGAGATGTGTAAAAAAGGAGCCAAGAGAGTCAAGTTCTACCTCTGACTCATTATCCTCATTATCATCAGCAGACTCAGTAGTCTTCTTGGTAGACTTCTGGGTAGCCTTGGTTTTGACATGAGCCGGTTTATCATGCGTTTTCTTCTTCCAAAATGGAGAGTCGACATGTTGAGGTTGAAAAGATCATAAGTAAGCATAATTATTGAAAATCTGGATTGAGCAGAAGGTGTGCAGTTCTTACAGCTGGCGGCTTGTTTAAGGTACAGAAAGGACTAAGTGCCATTTTGTTGCACTCCTTTAAAGGTTCATTTAGCAGTTTCTTGGTGGCTTCAGTAATTTCCGCATCAGAAAGTTGAACATCACAGTGGCACTGAGGATCTGTCACATCACTAGTGTATTCGCACATTAAGCCAGGGCGACGGCTTAAGGGCAAGATACTCCAAGATAGCAAGCACCGTAGAAAGTCGATGCCGGTTAAGCCATTGGCCATAAAGGCCCTGAGCTTTGAAAAGTCTGGTGCATATTTAGCTCGTTCTTTCGCATTAAGACATTGGGGGAGTGGATGTGTGCTGCTAAGTTGGTTGTCACGGTAACCCGGCAAAGGATTCTCATCGGCTGGAGATGTATCTGGACAGTAGAACCAAGTTTGGTTCCAGTCTTTGGGGTGACTATGCGGCTTGGCATGAGGAAAGCTGACTTCTTTCCTCTTTTGGATTGAGGCTCCACCAAGTTCTTGGCACGTCCCATCAACAAACTCAGTCTGGCGGTTTAAATAGTAGAACTCTCTGAATAAATTAATTGTGGGCTCCTCTTGAAGATAAGCTTCGCAAAACACTTGGAAATTGCAGATGTTGGACACCGAGTTGGGTCCAATGTCTTGAGGCTGAAGTTGGACAAAATGAAGCACATCACGAAAGAACTTTGAGCCGGGTGGGCTGAATCCTCGGCTCAAGTGGTCAACAAAAACAATTACTTCTCCATCTTTCGGTTGAGGAGGAAATTCTTCACCAGGGACCCTCTAGTGGATGGCCTCTTTTTTGGCTAAGGCGCCGGTGGTTACAAAGTTGTTCAGCTCTTCTTCAGTAACCCGGGATTAGACCCAGTTGCAAGAAGTGTACGACTTAGCCATTTCCTCAATGATCTGAAAGAAAGGTTACGCCGGTTCAAGTTTACATGGTTAAGTCGGCTTACGGTTAAAAGGCAAACAATAATAAGCATACAGAGGTGTTGAGCCGGAGATTGGCATTGAAAGTTATAAATATGAGTTATTGGCGGCTTAAGAGGGGACTAATGATACCTGGCGGGTTACTATTTCTAAGTTAAGCCGCCCACACAGTTATTGAAATGCAGATCTGGGAAAGGGAATTGCTAAGTGTTGAGAAAACAGGTTTCACAAATTGATGCTATGATTTCAGATCTACGACAGTCTAGTTAATGAAAAAATATTTAGACCTAAAATACAGTAGTTGAGTAGTTCATGGGTTCAGATCAGGATTTCCTATGCAGAGGAGATGTGCTAATAATAAAAAGGAGTGCTACAACTACCACCGCATCGGAGGAGTACCAAGTTTGAGTCAAAAATCATAAGCTATAGTGAGAAGCGAAGATGAACTCCGACGAACTCGCGGAAACCCTATTGGGATCTATGGGAAGATGAAGAGGGAGAGCTTACCCGAACTGTTGGACAGCGGAGGCACATGGACGAAATCTGGTCAAATCAGGTTGATGCAGCAGCCGTTGTTGGGGCAGAAGCGAAGGTCGACGGCGGCGGCAGAGCTCAGGGTCTGAAGCGTCGCAAGGAGGAAGGCAGAGACGAAGAGGCAAGGGGGGGATTTAAAGGGACCCCTGGCCCTCTTTATAAGACGAAAGGATAAGTGGCGTGCGCGAGAATCAAGGTGGCCCAGAAATGGATGTGACAACACAGATGCCTCGGTTTTTGGAGATTCATTAAAAGAGAGGATATATTAAGATTTGGGCTCTGTGTAATATTAATAACATGTGACGTCACGGCGGATTACTGCAATCCGAGGAGATGACGTCACGACGGGTTACGAGATCTCGCAAGGATAAATGAAGGAAGGTTTTTCTAAGTATTGAAGAATGACATGAATAAGTTCAAATCAATCTGGGGCCTAATGTTGGGGATGTAACTATCGAGTGTAACCCGTCCAAGAGGGGTCGGGTTATGCTCTGGGCGGTTTATCAACACAAAGCCCATGAAGATGCTGAAGAGGGCGGTTCACTATGCAGACTCATTGAAGGCTCAAAGCCCAAAGGCGACTTAAGGCCCAATAAGTGTAAACCGCCATATATGTATGACTTGTATTATAAGGCATGTACGGTGTCGGATTTCGGATTCCGGCAGACCCTTGAGGTTCGAACACAGGGGTGCGCGCGGAGATCCAACCCTCCACCGTCTCGCACTTCGCCGAATCGCAGGGCCTAAACTACTAAAATGTAACAGCACAAGAGACACGAGATTTATACTAGTTCGGGCCACCGTTGTGGTGTAATACCCTACTCTAGTTTGTGGTGTGGTGGATTGCCTCTTGGGCTGATGAGGAACAGTACAGGGAAGAACAGCCTCGCGAGGGTCTATTCTTGCTGGGTGCAATGAACTGCTAGGTGGTGTTCAGTCGCCTCTCTCTATCTCTCGCTTGTTCTCTTGCTATCTTCCTGGGTGTCCATCCTCCCCAGATCTCTCTCTCTCTCTGAGTGTGGCTACTCCTATTTATAGGCGAAGGCCCTGGGCCTCTTCCCAAATATTGAGCGGGAAGGGCGCCAACAATTGGCCATTTTGAAGGGGAACAGCGGTTACACTTATCCTGACTAAAGTTGGTCCTCGCCTGCCAAAGGCTATGGTGATGACGCCTGCTTGGGCTCCACGATGACTCCCTTCCATCCGTTGGGCTGGTCCTGGTCTTCTTGCACCGAAATGGACGCCTTTGCTTGATGCTCTTGCCTGCGCTTGCTCCCTTTGCACCAAAGAGGAAAGGAAGACGCTGCACGGGCTGGCGCCCGACTGGCGCCCTTGGTCGTCATGGCTTGCGTCATCGGCACTTCGCGAGGTACCCTACCTTGAACTCTCCGCCTCCTCATGAGCCAGCCTGACGAGGCCGTGCCTGAGGAAGCTCCTCGTCGTCCGCCCCGCGAGGCCTGGCCCCTCGCGAGGGTCTTGAGCCTGCGTTGATGAAGATGGGCTGTCCTGGGCCTCCTTTGAGCCACGCCGCAGCGCAGCAGTGCAAGTCTGTGGACCCCTGCTCCTTAACGCCGACAGTAGCCCCCGGGCCCACGGCGCGCCCGAACTTGGCCGAGCAGAGAGGCGAAAGGGCAAGTGCGAAGCGTCGCGGGCCCTAACAGCCTGTGGCCTTGAGCGCCGCATGGCGGTTGATTGGACGTGTGCGTACTGCATCCCCACGATGCCTCGATAACCGCCCAGACTCGACAAGTCCCTGCGTGAAGAGTCAGTCATGATTACTGGTGATCGTGGAGGCCGACGGTTGGCCTTCGCCGGCTATAAGTATGGAACGGCGCGCGCCCTTCCAGTCTATCCTTCTGCTTCTCCTCTTCCTCGTCTCGTCTGGTTGCCATGGCTCCGATCCGCCGGTTCTCCAAGGAAGAGAAGGGAAAGGCTCCTCAAGAGGATCCTGACCTGCTCCCCCCAAAGAAACGACTTGCTCTCCGGGTGTCGTGGCAGGAGCGCCGCCAGAGGCGCCCATGCCCAGTGCGGCGGCCGCCACCAGGTTTCCTCTTCCTTGTATGCCGCAAATTGGTGGCCCTGAAGGAGGCTACGCCGGGCGCCACGAGCGGCGCCTCCGTCGACGCCGGCGGGTCACGAAGGTGTGCGTCTTCCCCCTGGAGTTCACGTCGAGGGCTCCTGCCGGGAGTTCGTGTTTCGCGTCGCCGCGCCTCCTAAGTCTTGGATTCGTCTTCCTTCTTTCTTCGCCTCCGTCGTCCGGCAGGGGGAGCCCCTGGGACTCTGGCTGCAGCACGCCGGCTGCGGCACCCTCGCGACCGGGGCAGAGGTCGCGGTAGTTGCCCCGGGCGAGGTCTTCATGACACGAGGCTGGGGCGAGGTCGCCCGGGTCTGCAGGGCGAGGGGCGCCCTCACGATCCACCTGGAGTACGATGGTGCTTCGGTGGTGTCCTTCAAGGTCTTCGACGCGGAGGGCCGCCGGCTGGAGTGCTGCCCAGGGAGAGGCGGTCGGGGTCCTGCTGTGGCGAGACAGAGGCTGACCGACCACTCCCCTGGCATCTTCTCAGGCGACGAAGGCGCCGGAGGATCCAGCGACTCCGCCGAGCTCTTCGCGACGCCGGAGACGAGCGACGACAGCTACGAGCCCCCGAGCCTGCGCCGCTCCCGGAGCAGGCGAAGCTCGTCAGTCACCGCCCCTGATCTGGATGGGGTTGGCTTCGGACCGGGTGGCCCACTGTTGATGATGGCGTCTGCCGCGGTGGTCATTGTAGATAGGACTCCTTAGGATTCGCGTCTTTTGTTCTTGCGAGGAGCCAAGAATGTACCCCGTGGGGGCTTGTAAGATGTTTGTAGCTTCGTTGTCAATATAACCCTTTCTATGAGGCAGCGCGAGATGCTCATTCCGTTTTAGCTCAGTTTCTTCCTTTCAGACCTCGTGAGGGCTTGGTGCTCTGCGCCGACAGGTCCCAGTCCCAAGGCGGCTTCAGCCGCCGGTATGCTGTGTCGTGATGCCGTGGTCAAGGCCAGGAGGTGAGCGGCCCGAGGTCAGTAAGAGCCTCCGAGTCGCGATGCTCAGGGGGTCCCCATTGGCGCTCAAGCAGCCATCATTCAGCGAGAAAGGAGAGCGACGTTGCTAACACGGGGTTGCATTGAGTGTGGGGATGGTGTTGCGATAACTAGTGTGTCTGGAGGGGTGACTTATCTCGAGGGTCAGGACAATGCCTCCTGGTGCGGCGCTAGGTCCGTGCCTTGGCCGGCGAGAGATTGCGTGGCGAGGTCGTTTCGTGCTCCTTGGAGGGACCCTGCAGGTTCACCACAAAAGGAACAAGAGCTCGCCGTGGCGATCATTAGTTCTGCTGTTAGCTACTTTGGAGTTGCGCGAGAGGCCTCGCGAGGTGTGTCGGGGCACCCGTGAGCCAGCCCGGGACTCACGGGGCCCTAGCTCAAGGCGGGTTGCGCCTGGCTCTGGGCCTTATCTTCGAGTGTGTTCCTGCAAATTTGGCCAGATGCCGGTGCTCTACGTCTTCGGGTCCCGGCTCTCGGGCTGGTCTCAGCCGTCGCTAGCAAGCCATGTCGCGATGCCATGGACAAGACCAGAGGGTGAGGGCTGGAGAGCGGTAGGAGCCTGAGTCGCGATGCTCGTGCACCCCCTTTAACGCGCAAGCTAGGTCGGATGCAGCAACTCTCGTCCCCTCGGGTCCCGGCTCTGGCTGGTCTCACCGTCACCGGCAAGTCAGTCGCGATGCCATGGACAAGACCAGAGGGTGAGGGCCGGAGAGCCGGTAGGAGCCCTGAGTCGCGATGCTCAGGCACCCCCCTTTAACGCGCAAGCTAGGTTAGATGACGAAACTCTACGTCCTCGGGTCCCGGCTCTCGGGCTGGTCTCAGCCGTCGCTGGCAAGCCAGGTCGCGATGCCATGGACAAGACCAGAGGGTGAGGGCCGGAGAGCCGGTAGGAGCCCTGAGTCGCGATGCTCAGGCACCCCCTTTAACGTGCAAGATTCCGCCACCCAGGAAAAGGCACCAAATAACAAGCATGGTGGAGCGAGAGCATAATCCTAAGAAAAAGGTAGGAAGGATACATGCCGCTGGGACTGGCCCGAGCGGCTTGGGGATGATGCAGCCCGAGGGGCGCCCCCAACAGGATAGGCTAACGACATGAAATAAAAGGGATACATGCCGCAGGGACAGACCCACGCGGCCTGGCAATAATGCGGCCCTGAAGGCGCTCCCAGCCGGAAATAAAACTTAAAGATGTCACCTGGTGATGTTGGGGATGAAGGGGTGGTTGTGTAGAAGACTCAGTGGGCTGCGGGAGCCGATCCTCATGAGCCCCCAGGCCCAGGGGCCTCGGGAGGCTCTGGAGGCGTTGGCAGCTCCTCAGGGGCCATCTCCATCTCCGCCAGGGATGCGGCGTGCTTGACCTCTTAAGCCTCCAGGATGGTCCTCATGAGACGCTGGTGCGCAGCAGCCCGCTTGCTGTGCCATAAGGCATGCACGTAGGCTGTAGGCGGACCCTCGCAACGTCCCACTCGCGAGGGCCAGAGGCGCTCTTGAGATGCGGCTCGGTTGAGCCCTGGTATGTCGATGCAAACGCGCAGCCCACCATCCTCGCCTGGATGGGGGGCCACAGCGGGTAGGCGGCGGCTGCCCCTCATGACCCTTGACTCTTGTAGCTCCTGGATGGCCTTGCTGACGAACTCTTGAGGGTTCTGCTCTCCTGGTCTTGCTCCTGCTTGCGGGAAACGTGCTTCGAAACACGCCTCCACGTGGTGCCCAAGCGCCTCCCTCGAGACCTTGGCGAGGTCGGCGGCCCTCCAGGGGAGAGCCCCCGAGCCCTGCCTGAGGAGGGCGCCGGGCGCGCTTTCCTATGCGATGGAAGGAGGCTCCCCCTGGCCCGATGCGGGCCTTGAGGGACCTGTCTCTTGAGGAGCTGGGCCGGTCGATGTCTTCTTCTTCTTGGGTGCGGCCTCGGGAGGCCTCCTGCTGCTGTGGTTCTGGTCTTCCAGCGATGCGGCCTGAAAGGCTCGCTCCAGGGAGCACACTGCGTCTCTCTCTTCACAGGGCACCGTGATGACCCCGCCGCTTCTTGGCATCTTGAGGACGTTGTAGCCATGGTGGGTTACGGCCATGAATTTGGCCAACGCTGGGTACCCGAGGATGGCGTTGTACGGCAGACGAATGTGGGCGACGTCGAAGTCGATGAGCTCGGTGTGGTAGTTGTCGCGAGCCCCAAAGGTGACAGGAAGGCGGACCTGCCCGATCGGGACCGTGGAGCCATCGGTGACTCGGGAGAAAGGCTTGGTTGGCTGAAGCTGACTGTAAGGCACTTGAACATTGTTGAATGTCTCCACGGACAGGACGTTGAGCCCTGCCCCGCCGTCGATGAGGGTCTTGGTGACCAGCACGTTGCTGATGATTGGGGAGCAAAGCATCGGGAGAACTCCGGCTGTGGCTGCGCACTTGAGCTGATCCGCTGAGCTGAACGTGATGGCGCACGCCGACCACCTGAGAGGGCGCGTGGCCTCGAGCTTGGGAAGGACTGCATTCACCTCACAGGCGAACTGGTTGAAGATGCGCTGAGAGGCTGGGGCTTGAGCTCCGCCCAGGATGCAGGCGATCGCACGCGCTTCCTGGAAGACCCCAGCCCCCTCGTCCTGATGACGGTCTTCAATTCTCCTTGGCGGCGGCGGCAGCGGAGGGAGGCCTGCGTTCCCCTGCGGGCGATCCTCGCGAGGCTAATCCCTCCAGCCTCCCTCGCGGGGTGGGTCTTGCCAGCGGTCCTCGCGAGGTTGGCCGCGCCACCCTTGGCACGGGCCGCGGTCTTCCCAGCGTCCTCCATTCCTTCCTCCTCCTCGACCGTAGCCCCGGTCGCTGCGCTCGGGGCGTCTGCCGACCCTTCCTTCACGTACGGCCCGGAGTTCTTGGCATTCATTGGTGTTGTGGGTGTGGAGGTCGTGGTACATGCAGTACCGGCTGCCCTTGGAGTACTCGGGCTGATCTCTGCCTCGCTTGGTGTCTGGTTCGGCCGCGAGTACAGCAGCCCCCTTGCGCTTCGTCCTTGGCCTTGGACTTCTTCTCTTCGGGATCCGCGGCAGGCAGCTCGAGGAGGGAGAGGCGCCCCTCAGCTCCCCGGGCGCACTTGGTCGCCAAGTTGAACAGCTCTGTAGGTGCACAGATCTTCATGCATCGCCAGACTCCTCCTTCATCTTGACGTCGCAAGACGCGCCCGTCGGAGAAGGCGGAGATGATGGCCTCCTCCGTTACCCCTGGGATCTTGAGGCGCGTAGTTGAAGCGCTGGATGTATTTTTGCAGGGTTTCCCCTGGCTGCTGCTTGATTCGGCGCATGTCGCTCACGGCGGGTGGCCGGTCGCGAGTACCTTGGAAGTTGGCGATGAAGCGGGTGCACATCTCGGCCCAGGAAGAGATCGTGCCTGGGGCCAGATTCAGGAGCCAGGTGCGGGCTCCGTCCTTGAGCGCCATGGGAAACCAATTCGCCATGACCTTTTCATCCCCGTTGGCAGCCTCGATGCCCAGCTCGTAGAGCTGGAGAAACTCCGAGGGTCACCATGCCGTCAGAGCGAGGAGGCAGGTCTGGCTTGAACTTGGCGGGCCACGCGACGTTGCGCAGCTCGGAGGTGAAGGCGCGGCAGCCCGCCGTGGCCGCGGGGGGCCTCGGTCGACAGAGAGCTTGGTCTTGTGGGCCTCCTTGCGCCGCGGCTGGGGGCAGCGCAGGGTCTTGACGTGCTGGAGGGGGGAGCGCTCGGGCAGCTTCTTGCGGGCGAGGAACTTCTTGACAGCTCTGCTCTTGCCGCGCCGGCGCCTGGCGGAACAGGTTCCGCCCAGGGACCGCGCGCCTTGGGGCCAAGGCGCCTTCTTGGGGAGGACGCGGCTTAGGCGCCCTGGGAGCTTCATCGCCTTCTTGGGGCGAGTGCGGTGCGTGACAGACGAGGCGGCGGTCGCCTCCTGCAGACGCGAAACGAGCTCGGCGACTTCGGTCGAGCCATTCTTCAGACGCGTCGTCGGGCGGTAGCGCAGGAGGTTGTTAGCCGCGATGAGTGCAGCTCGGGCCTCCATGGCCAAGGCACGCGCGATTTAAGAACCGGGCGGTGAGCGAAGGTGTGGCGGTGCGGCCGTCCCGCCTCATGGACGGGTCTTGGGGACGATGCTTGCTGCTCGTTTCGCCGGGCCGATGGCGGCGTTGACGGCAGGTGACGGGAACGACGAGGGCGCCCACGACGGGAGCTGTCTGGCGGCGTGGGAGGCGAGGGCGGCTCGGCCGGGCGCGGCCCGACGAGCGTCGATATGGTTGCGGTGGTCGAGGAAGAACGGGGCGACGAAAGGCAGATTCCGGCGCACCCCTACCTGGCACGCCAAATGTCGAATTTTGGGTTTCGGCAGACCCTTGAGGTTTGAACACTGGGGTGCGCGCGGAGATCCAACCCTCCACCGTCTCGCACTTTGCCGAATCGTAGGGACCTAAACTACTAAACAGAACAGCACAAGAGACACGAGATTTATACTAGTTCGGGCCACCGTTGTGGTGTAATACCCTACTCTAGTTTGTGGTGTGGTGGATTGCCTCTTGGGCTGATGAGGAACAGTACAGGGAAGAACAGCCTCGCGAGGGTCTGTTCTTGGTGGGTGCGATGAACTCTAGGTGGTATTCAGTCGCCTCTCTCTATCTCTCGCTTGTTCTCTTGCTATCTTCCTGGGTGTCCGTCCTCCCCAGATCTCTCTCTCTCTCTGAGTGTGGCTACTCCTATTTATAGGCGAAGGCCCTGGGCCTCTTCCCAAATATTGAGCGGGAAGGGCGCCAACAATTGGCCATTTTGAAGGGGAACAGTGGGTACACTTATCCCGACTAAAGTTGGTCCTCGCCGCCAAAGGCTCCGTGATGACGCCTGCTTGGGCTCCACGATGACTCCCTTCCAGCCGTTGGGCTGGTCTTGGTCTTGTTGCACCGAAATGGACGCCTTTGCTTGATGCTCTTGCCTGCGCTTGCTCCCTTTGCACCAAAGAGGAAAGGAGGACGCTGCGCGGGCTGGCGCCCGACTGGCGCCCTTGGTCGTCATGGCTTGCGTCATGGGCACCTCTCGAGGTACCCTACCTTGAACTCTCCGCCTCCTCATGAGCCAGCCTGATGAGGCCGTGCCTGAGGAAGCTGCTCGTCATCCGCCCCGCGAGGCTTGGCCCCTCGCGAGGGTCTTGAGGCTGCGTTGATGAAGATGGGCTGTCCTGGGCCTCCTTTGAGCCACGCCGCAGGCCGCAGGCAGGCAAGTCTGGGGACCCCCGTTCCCAAAACGCCGACATACGGTTAGTTACCGAGCCGGACAAGTTGTCTATGAGCCGTCCGGGACTCCGTAAGCCATCGGGCGTCAACCTCTGTACATAAAGGGACGAACCGGCGGCGACTTAGGACAAGAAACAACAGATCGAAAGCTAGGTGAAGCGTATTCGCTCCCTGGTAATCGGAACATAAGCAGTACCACCTCAAACTGGATTAGGCCTTTACCTTCACCGCAAGGGGTCGAACCAGTATAAACTCCTTGTGTCCTTTGTCCCGTTTAACCCCTTTAGGCTAACCCTATTACGATGGCTCCACGACTAAGTCCTTCTGCTAGGACATTTGCCGTGACAATTCCACGACACCGGTCGTGAGGGTTTTTATAGCAGATCGGTAAGCATTGAGATTTTGGGAGATTTCACTAAGTCGGGCGGGAAGCTTGCACGGGAACCTGCAAGGTTGCGCGGGAACGGGCTCACCGACGATTCATTGGCGCCACCGTTTGGCCAAAAGAACGCCCCCGCGCGCTGCGCAAGCTTGCGCTGTAAGCCGTGTGCGGCAGCGGGGTGACAAGACGTGCGAGAGGAGGACGAAAGGCCACGTACACATACGGTTAATAAAAAAAGGTTTGCAATTTAATTACCTACTATACCACCGTCCTATTTTATAAGTATGATTTAATTTATAAAATACGAATGCATGTCGCTAAAGAGTATATAGTTGGATTTGTATTTGAACATAGTTTCCAATTATATAATTTTTAAAACATGCATTAACATTTTGTAGGTTAAATTTGGGGGCAAAGTATGGCATAGAATATAAAGGAGACTATAGACTAGACGGAGGTGGTAGCACACGGCCGCTCTCTACGCAGCGACACAACTGTCGGCCGACTTGTAGGCGACCATTTTCTACGTGTTCTACTGCTCTATGTGTGTGGTTGCTTGCGGTTCAGGCGGCCGCGGCGCGCTCTGCTCTCGCATCCCTCCGGGTGCTCTGCCCTCGTCCCTCCACGCGCGCTGCCATTGTTTGGGGCCGGCGCACGATCACGCACATTCGTGTGCAAGCGGTTGCACCGGGCGCGACGTGACGATGCAGTTACCCGCTACAAAAACTACCATGCGGACGCGCCGAGAATCCACGCCGCACGGCCCCCTTTTATTCCTGCGGCCATTTAACTTCATCTCTCATCTCACACGACACAACAAGCACACCACGAGGACACATACAGAGAGGACATCCAGCGGTTCCAATGGCGCTCCCAACGCCGACGACGACAACGGCGGGCAGTTCACCACGCATCACGTAGTGGACACCCACGTGAGGGGGAAGGCCCTCTCGGTGGTGTACATGAATGATCCGGTCTCGGTGGAGAGCTCCATCCAAACTATGGAGAAGTTCCTTGCCGAGGACAAGTACTGAGTGGTCGGCTTCGACCTCGAGTACACCATCAGTCGTGCCGGGCACGATCATAAGGTTGTCGTCGCCTAGTTGTGCGTGCGACATGACGTCCTCGTCTACGACGACCACCTTGCCACAAGGCTTTGCGAGCGTTTCTCCAGGTTTATCAACAGCTCCGACTACAGTTTCGCTACGGTGGACACCACCGACAATCTAAAAGCGCTCAAGGTGTCGGACTTGAAATGCCCAAATCTTGTCAACATCCAGCACCACTACAAGGTCTGGGGCAGCGGCAAAAACAAACTGAACTCCCTGGTTGACCTCGCCTCGTCCATCATCGACCCCTACTATGCGAAGATGAAGGAAGAGAGCAATAAGGACAAGAACGCCTAGCACAGTGTGTGGCATGAGAGACTGGATGAACAACATGTCAAGCACGCTGCCATGGACGCCGTACACAAGCTCTGAGATGTACAGGCGGATCGTTGACATGAGGAACTGTCTTCTTCCCCGACCAGACGAGGGATCAAGCCACATAGCGATGGCGGAGCGTCACAAGAAGTAGATGACTAGACGATCGTTTCTCCTACTTTAGAATGCATGCAATTGTTAATTGAGGTGTGTGCGAATGATCCGTATAGTCACTTATGTAATTGGATGTTTATTTTAGTTATATATATACATGTTATTCTACTGTAGACAGAGCAATTCACACGACTTATTAGCAGCAATCGTCTGTGTTACGATTGGTATTCGCACACATTTCTGATTACGGACATGTTTGCCGCGTATCACACACATCTTGTTCAGTTGAACCATTTCCATTGTGTCGCCTAATCACACACAGTTCATCCTAGTGAACCGTATCCTGTATATCACACACGCCTTCATCTGGCTGCTCGTTTCTTTTGTGCCTCCTCATCCAAACAGTTAATTGAGCTGAACTGTATGCCCTGCATCACACACGCAACTAAATTCTGAACCGTTTTTGATGCATCTGTCATCGCAAACGTTTTGCACCTATGTTGACAGTTTCTTTACACCACCGTTTGCGATTATGGCATCGCACATAGTTTCGTCGAAGGGTCTCTGATCGTAGTGTCGTGTTTGGACCATCCTGCAGTAGTGTTTGCTCCAATAATTCTTAAATATTCCATAAAAAATCTCCATGAAGTTTCAGCTTGTTTGGAGTTCTGCAGAATAGGTGGCCTGACGTAGCTTTTCCAGGTCCAGATTTCCAGCTACCGGAATTCTCCCTCTTGGTGCATACCTTGCAAATTATGAGAGAAAAGGCATTAGAATAACTCCAAAAAGCATTATAATGGATAAAAACATTGTAAATAACATTAAGAAAACATGATGCAAACTGGACGTATCAACTCCCCCAAGCTTACACCTTGCTTGTCCTCAAGCGAAAACCGAAATCAAAAAACATGTCCACATGCTTTGAGAGAGAGGTGTCGATAAAAACAAAATACGGACATAGAAGCATCATGTTGATTATTATAACAGCAACAAATTTAAGCATAAGTCTTTTATAACAAAACTTTTATCATATACTTCTCATGAATAAGTAATAGTTCATCACACAATCGAAGTATAAAGCAAAAACTCTATTAGAAACCAACAAACTATGTCCTCAGTCAACTTTGCAACTACAATTCATCATCTTTTCAGGAAGGGTCACGTGTCGGAGCCTTTAGGCAAGTCCACATACTCAACCATCATATAGTCTTCTATGATTGCTAACACTCACCTCGTACCCATGAGCAAAACGTTTCAACCGGACACATAGAAAGATAGGGGCTTATAGTTTCGTGTCGCAACATATTCACCTCAAGGGTGATGTCAACAATAATAACTTATGCTATCTATATTCAACTGGACATATGTACCTAGATCTTTCCTCACCACATGATGCTTGCCAAAGGAGAAAAATAAAATGGAATAGAAGGAAAACTTTGACTCTTTGCAAAAAAGTAAATTCATAAAATTAAAAGATAGGTCCTTCGCAGAGGGAAGCAGAGGTTGCCATGCGCTTATTTTTTTGTATGCTCAATCCCTTAGTGCAAAAGAACATCACGTTGTATTGCCCCTTATGATGACAACCTTTATTATGCAGTCTGTCGCTTTTATTCTTTGTCATCCAAGTTCGTACAACGCTCATTTTTTTCTTAGAAGCAATTTTTATTGCCTTTTTGCATTGATGACAACTTACTTGAGGGATCTTGCTCAATCCCTAGTTAGGTATGGTGGACACTTGAAAATAATATTTGGGTTTAAGGGTTTTTGGATGCACAAGTAGTATCTCTACTTAGTGTGGAATTTTTTGCTAGCAAAGATAGGGGCAAGCACCACATGTTGAAGGATCTATGACAATATGACTTCTATGTGAATATAAATGAACATAAATCATTAAGTTGTCTTCCTTGTCCAACATCAACAATTTTGGCATATAATATTTTGATGAGGGCTCACAATCACAAAAGATTTCTAGGATAGTATAATTATATGTGAATCTTCTCTTCCCTTATTAATTCTTTCATGAGTTGCATCATTGACTAATGCTCTGTTTGTCAATCTCTAATAAATTTTTTTACTTATACTTTTCCTTATGTGGTGCCATCACCTGCCATAGGATTGGTATATGATCTTATTGATTTATATCCTTTCTCTTTTATTTCCTTTCTCTTTTTCTTTCTTTCTTACATCTTTTATTTATTTGCAACATGAAAGTAAAAAAAGCAAAAACTCAAACTAAACTTTATTATATAACTTGCACACGATCACAATGATATATCACTAAGCAAACTCTCAAGGAGGAAAGGATCGAACTAACTTTTATTCATCTAATGCAAAAGATCGAACTAAAATAAGTAAAAGCAAAAGGATAGTGTGATGATACGATACCGGGGCACCTTCCCCAAGATTGGCGGAAGCCAAGGGGAGTGCCCATACCCGAAACTTAGTTCTCTTGGTGGTGAAGAAGATGATGGTGGTGAAGAAGTAGTATTCTCCAATATAACCATGAGTAGATCCTTCAAACCTTGAATCTCCCGAAGGGCTTGATGAATTAATTCATTATTTTTCTTCACCTCAGCCATTATGTGTTTATTCTCAGGGCCCCATGGTTTGGTTCCTGCACTGTTTTCTCTTGGCCGAGATATGTCCCAGTTGGATGCTATGTGCCTACGAGCAGTGTTCTTGAACCCGTAATTGTGAATCAAATTACGAAAATTGTTACGATGTAACCTGTGTAAGGGCCTCCTTGGTGGGGGATCTTCTTGCACCTCCAGGCTCGCTTGATTGTTCGATGATCCCATGGCTTGATCAGGATTAGGGTGAGTGGAGATGCCAGCTAGTGTGCCCCTCTCAGAGGCCGGAGGGTGAATCTCGAATGGACTTTCCTCTTCTTCCTCCATAGAAACCTCTGCAACTTCATCTCCCCTTAGATCTTCCTGAACTAACCTTATGTCTCCTTCTCCATTGTTGAAAGGCGAGGAAGACATGACGTTGTTCTAGTTGAATCTGTCAGAAAATAGCAAGAAAAGAGAACAGAGGATTTCTTCGTGATACGGTGGTTAACAGGTTCGGGAAGTATATATAGATTTTTTTTATCTTGGAGGACAAGCATACGGGAGAAAAATGGAGTACGGAAGGTGTCCCAGGTGGGCACAACCCACCTGGGCGTGCCAGGCAAGCCTGGTGCCTGGCGCCCCCTGGTGTATTGTGCCCACCAGGGGACGCTTCCTGAAAGTTTCTTTATTTCCAAAATTCTTAAATATTCCAAAACTGACAAAAAATATTTTTGCGGATTTTCTGTAGTCTGTTTACTTACGTATCACGTACCTCCTTATTTTGACGATTCTAGACACTACAAAAAAAGACACATCCGTGACATTTTGGGCCGAACGAAATTTTTTCCTGTGATACATATGACACTTCTATGACGATAATTGTGACAAAACCCGGTATCATCATAGATGTGGTGGGCTCCTACTTCTATGACAAAAAATCATGACAGAAAATGGGCTTTTCGTCTGGCGGGCCGAGACGCAGCTTGCATGACATTCTTTGGGCCGTCCATGACGGAAAAAACCGTTAGAAGCGAGGGCGAGGAAAATTTCGGGAGTTCCGGTTATGGTGGGAGGTCGGGGCCAGCGATGCGCTGCTTTCTCAGACACGTGACGCATCGCAGTGTGCGAGGCGTTGGGCTCTAACGGAACCCGAGCGGTTGCACTGCAGGCTACACGTTACTGAACCCGAGCGATCGATTGATGGCTGTTAAATGAACCCGATCGAGCGATTCCTTTGCTATTGCTGCTAACTGAAGCCGATCGATTGGATGAACAGTGAGCGTTGCGGGGGGGTTTGGATGAACAATGAGCGGTGGCGTTGCCTCTGGATGAACATGACCCCGTGGTGTGGTGGAGGGCTGGATGAACAGTAGACGGTGGAGGGGTGCCCGTGGAGGGTGGTTGAACAGGACCCCGTGGTGTGGAGGGCTGGATGAACAGTAGACGATGGAGGGGTGGTTGAACAGTAGCCGTTGGAGTAGCGTGCGGTGGAGGCTGGATGAACAGGAGCCTGTGGAGGCAGGAGGAGGTCGACCGTAGCCCGTGGAGGCTGGAGGAGGTCGACGGTGGAGATGAATAGTATCCCGTGGAGTCCCGTTTTGTGGTACGCCACACCCCTCCCGATGAACAGGACCCCCGTTTCGACTGTAGGAGGTATGTTTCGTCCGTTTTGCGGTACGCCACACCCCTCCCGATCAATAGGACCCCCGTTTCGACCGTAGGAGGTCTGTTTCCTCCGTTTTGTGGTACGCCACACCCCTCCCGATCAACAGGACCCCCGTTTCGATCGTAGGAGGTCCGTTTCCTCCATTTTGCGGTACGCCACACCCCTCCCGATCAACAGGACCCGTTCGACGTAGGAGGTCCGCTTCTCCGCTTCATGGGTACGCCAGGCCTCGTTTCCATCGCATGTTCTGTCCAAGCCCTCCCGATGAACACGACCACACATTCTGTTCCGACCCAGCCGATTGGCTCCCACGCGTTCCGTTGCCTCCCGATGAACACGACGGATTCCGTTGCCTCCCGATGAACACGACGCACTCCGTTGCCTCCCCATGAACACAACGCATTCAGTTGCCTCCCCATGAACACGACGGCGGCGCTGTTTCTCCGTTCCGACCCAGCCATGTACACAAGCCCTGGCCGTACGTATGCGCGAGTAGGTGTTCGAGACCCTGCCCGTATGTACACATACGTGGCCGTATTTTCTTTCTTGCACCCTGGTCGCTGTACGTACGTGTACATGCTACGTGCGCGCCTCTACTACGACACGTGCGCACCTCTACATCCACCAGTATATATGTACGTACACGTTCGCGACCAGAATGACAACGCTACGTACACTTCGACCAGGTGGGTCCCGACTATCAGGCACTTCCTTACGTGCAAAGATGTAGCTGGTGGGTCCCAGCAGTCAGGGGGGCGAATCGTTTTTTTTTGCCCAAACGCACTTCCTTGCATGCGAAGATGTAGCTGGCGGGTCCGACCAGTTAGGGGGACGAATCGTTTTGTTTTTATTTGCCCGGACGCACTTCCTTGCGTGCGAAGGTGTATCTGGTGGGTCCCAACAGTCAGGGGGAAAACGTTTTTTTCGTGAAATACGGTGGCTCGTCCGGTGGGTCCCCGCTGTCAGGTGGAGGAATAATTATTTTGTGCGTAATAAGGAGGCACTTCCTTGCTGCGGCCGTGGACCCAACTGTCAGCATCTCCACGCAGAGTACTCTTCCGATGGAAGACGGTCGTTGACCACATTGACCACGCCGTGGCGAGAGCACCACGGCGGTGGACGAGGCGAGGCCTAGGAAGGGGACGACATGGAGCCGGGGAAGACGCAGCAGTTGATGCCCATGCGAAGAGGAGTACGAGGGTTCACTGGTTCGCCTGCGGTGTGAGGCTGCTGTCGCCACAGAATAACAGGGAGTGTGAGTGAGTAGAGGGATGGCCTGGCCAGCGGTGGGAGTAGTAGGGGGCGCTGAGGCCTCCGCCGCATCACAGCCGGCCACGGGAGGCAGGAGCACGAGGCACGACCAGCACTGGTTTGGTCGGCTGGAGCAAGAAGACCAGAGGTTGAAGAAGCACTACGGTCGTTGGATGGACATTGTATGGTCAATGGAGCTAGAATCGTGCATATTGACTAAGCTGACAAAGCCCTCCGGCCCCGTCAACTTAGTAGGCCCACAAATCAGCCTGCCACTATACTGGGTCCCAGCTAACAGGGGGAGTATTCATTTTTTTGTGCGTAATAAGGAGGCACTTCCTATCGTGCGAAGATATAGCTGGTGGGTCCGAGCCATTGGCGGTAACGTTTTTTCACGAAATCTGAGGCCCTTTCGGTGGGTCCCGATGTCGGTGGAGGAATCATTACTTTGCGGCGTAATAAGGAGGCATTTCCTTGCATGCGGCCGTGGACCCAACTGTCGGCCGCTCCACGACTGATCCACTTCAGATGCATGTCGGTTGTTGACCATGTTGACCAGGCCGCGCCGAGAGCACCAGGGCGGTGGACGACGGCGAGGCCTAGGAAGGGAACGACACGGAGGCAGGGAAGACTCGGCAGTTGTTTCCCACGCGGAGGGGAGTACGACTATACGAGGGTTTATCGTTCGCCCGCCTCGCCAGAGAATAACAGGTGTGGGTGAGTAGAGGGATGGCTAGGCCAGCGATGGGAGTACGGTGGGGCGGTGAGGCTGCGCGGCAACACTGACCCGTTGAGGGAGAAGGGAGCAGGCAGTCTCGCCGGCGCTTGTCGAGCGGCTGGAGCAGGAAGAGCAGAGATTGAAGAAGCACGACGGCCGTTGGATGGACATCGTACGGTCACTGGAGCTAGAATCGTTCATATTGACTAAGTTGACAAAGCCCTCTGTCCCCGTCAACTCAGTAGGCCCACAAGTCAGCATCCCACCATGGTGGGTCCCAGCTAGCAGGGGGAGTATTCATATTTCTGTGCATAATAAGGAGGCACTTTCGGTGGGTCCGAGCTGGCAGCGGGGGGAACGTTTTTTCACGAAATACGGTGGTATGTCCGGTGGGTCCCAGCAGTCAGGGGCAAACGTTTTTTTCGCAAAATACGGTGGCCCGTCCGGTGGGTCCCAGCAGTCAGGGGGAAAACATTTTTTCCGTGAAATACTGGTGGCCCATCCGGTGGGTCCTTGCTGTCAGGTGGAGGAATAATTATTCTGCGCGTAATAAGGAGGCACTTCGTTGCGGCTGCCGTGGACCCAGCTGTCAGCCTCTCCACGTACAGTACTCTTCCGATGGAAGTCGGCCATTGACCACATTGACCATGCTGCGCCGAGAGCACCACGGTGGTGGACGACGGCGAGGCCTAGGAAGGGGACGACGCGGAGCCGGGGAAGATGCGGCAGTGGATGCCCACGCGGAGAGGAGTACGAGGGTTCACTAGTTCGGCTGCGGTGTGAGGCTACCGTCGCCGCAGAATAACAGGGGGAGTGGGTGAGTGGAGGGATGTCCTGGCTAGCGGTGGGAGTAGTATGGGGACGGTGAGGCCTCCGCGGCAAAGACAACCCGGCCACGGGAGGCAGGAGCATGCAGCACGACCGGCGCTACTTTGGGCAGCTGGGGCAAGAAGACCAGAGGTTGAAGAAGCACTACGGCCGTTGGATGGACATCATTGACCATGCCGCACCGAGAGCACCAGGGCGGTGGACGACAGCGAGGCCTACGAAGGGAACGACACGGAGCCGGGGAAGACACGGCAGTGGCTGCCCACAAGGTGGAGAGTACGAGGGTTGACTGGTTCGACTGCCGTCGCCGGAAAATAACAGGAGGCGTGGGTGAGTAGAGGGATAGACAGGCCAGGGATGCGAGTATGATGGGGCCGTGAGGCCTGCCCGGCAGCATTGCCAGCCACGGGAGGCGGGAGCAGGCGGTTCCGACGGCGATGGTTTGGGCGGCTGGGGTAGGAAGATCAGAGACTGAAGAAGCACGATTGCCGTTAGATTGACATCTAATGGTCTGACGCTGGTAGAGTCGATTGTTGACTAAGTTTCTTTTTTACCCTAGTGTCCGTCTGGTAGAAAATCTTGCAGAGGACCAGCTCCCGCTCCTTCTCTTGCTCCAGGTCCCCGAGGTGGTACTGGTGCATCACCCAGTTGGTCCTCTGCTGGTCGAAGTTCTTGTTGGTGTGCAGCACCAGAACCTTTTTTGCTGCCCGTCTGCCGGCCGTTGACCATCACCGGCAAGGTACTGCCGGTCTTGTGCCACATTGCGTGCATGCAGCACTCCGACTGTATCTTGCGACGCGTCCACGTGCCCCTTTTGAGTTCCCTGGAATTGCGGTGGAAGAAATGCTTCCTTAGGCCACTTAGTGTGATACCTGCAGTATTGTGGAATACATGTTTTAGTGTACCTAGTTGGCATTTTCATAACATCTTTGGCATGTTGCAGTCACTTGTTTCACTTTTTATTAACTGTCAAATTGTAATTGCTTCACCAGGTCTACGTGTAAAAAGAAAAATAGAGCTATAAAGAAAGGAATATGTTTGTGCAAGTGGACGGCCGATCAGTGTCTTACCTGGAAGTTTCTCTGGTTGGGTGTAGCATATGCCGTGCTTTCGCTGTCGATGGTTGGTATGAACAAATCGATGAGAGACTGAAATCTCGCTATTGTCAAGACTCACTTTGGCCTCAAGTTGCTCGACCAGCTCTCGATCCGTGGGATCGAACTTGACGCCACCGGCAAAGACCGCCAATCCTTCTTCGACTTGCATCGGTAATTCCAGTTATATGGTACTCGATGTATGATCAATCGACTTTTTTAAGTGAATGATGAAAGATTTTGATAGATAAGGGGTACTCCAAATCTGAAGTCCAGAATACCCGAACACGTCGCCGGGATTCTTGTATCACCTCGCGCGCAACGTGTTGTCACGTCAATTCAATGTGTGTACATGATGAATAATTTGACCGACGTATACTAGTACTGCTACTATACTACTTACTAGTCGTATTTAGTGTCACAATTTATACATAGGTTTAACTAACAAGTACGTACTTGAAGCCTAACTGATATATATATATGTATGTATGTATGTATGTATGTATATATATATGGCTTCTGCACAGCATCTCCATCATCATTATCAGTACATCCTACGTAGGTGAGTTAGGATACACTTGATCCCATGAAGGTATCTATCCTTCAAACAAGAGGAGTGCTTCAAACTAACAACAGTACATAATATCCAACAAAAGAGGTTCGTGCTACAGCAGCAGAATACATGGCTCAGTCTAGATATCAGCACGAATCAAGTTGTGCATATTTGTTGTTGGCATGAACCACATCGCCGCATGTCGGGTTTGCAAAAGCCATCCATCGCATGGAAGCTTGATGCCTCTCACACACTGAAGATTATCTGGCAACAAGCTGTGTCGACGGATCTCTGGATATGGTGATTCATGAAACCCATGGTATGATGTGTAAACACAGCCCCCCTCGCAAATGGAAGTTGCATAGCACAATAATCATCGCCGGTGATATGATCGATGATTTGTTGGATGAATGGATAATTGAGCCCGAGGAACAAGGAGTGGTTGTCGAGGCTATAAACCCACGTCCAGTTGAATACGCCTGGCCCAACGGAGCTGGGATCTTTCTCGAACACGAAGAAACCCTAGCCATCAATGTCACGAACGCCCCACGCATTGTACTGCATGTGGTTTGATGTAATGGTTTGGTCAACTTGGTACGTGCGAATGAGCATCAAATGACCGCCGTCAGCTAAACGAGCGATAAACCACCAACCATCGGCTGGTATAATTCCAGGTCCTGGAATCATGAAGGCCAACAGACGGCGCTTCATCGCAACAATTCAAATTGGAGACCAAAAGGACAAAAATAAACAATCATGTTCGTAGTATGTGTGGAATTAAGATTATTATAACAGTGACACATATCATAGACAGAGAATTGTAATGTCGTGGTCATAATCATACCCCAAGTTAAAAAATAAGCCAATGGCTTTCATATTCTAGCAACATGTCATGGTTCAAACATCATGTAACAATGAGAGGAAAACAACTATGACAGCGTCTACTCATATTCTACCATAGCACTTACTACTACTGTTCTCATATCAACTCTAAGCAATAACATGCGTTGTTATAAAAATCTTGTAAACAAGAGTAACATATAGCAATCATGATGTTATGCTCATAATATGTATTCTAACAATCATTAGATGCCAATTTTTCTCATATCAACTCTAACAATAACATGTGTGGTCATAAAAATCTAGGAAATGAGAGGAACATATAGCAATGATGTGGTTATAGACATGCTATGCATTCTAAATTTGTAACAAATGAGCAGGCAAATGTATTCATAAGGTAAAGATGAGATGAGATAGAACAATTACACGACGATAGATTCCACCAAAGATAGGCATCCAATAAAGGCCGATCACGTAACGATGCCATCGTGCACTATAGCATCAGACAGAAATGTTGCCTCAACAGGATTGATGATGAGCCATAACCATGTATGGCGACCGGATTCCAGATAAACTAATCCCATGTTGAACAAGGCAATGAGCTTGTAATCCATGTAGTCTTCTGATGGTGTGGGCACTTCGCAGATTACAACTTTCTGCAAACAGAGGACGAGCCAAAAGCTTGATGCGTCTCGTGCGTAGTAGGCAGGAGTGTCCGGCGAGTCATGAGGCTCGATGGCGGCGGTATCCAATGATGGAAGGGTGATCTCTCGCTGGGTGTAGATATCCATGAGAAGCCACGGACTACCGGTGTGGTGGATGAGGACGATCCAGTTGGCCTTCATGCCCGCCCAATAGTGGCCGTGCATGAAGGACAGGTGGACGGGTAGTGGTAACATGTCGAGGGGCACCACGGCAACCTCCGTAGGATCGTCAAGTCGGTGTCTGGGCCACCTACAAGGATCAGGCATCAGCAAGCAGGGTGTCTTGAAAAGAGCCAGCCGGTTGCAGACGAGTAGACAGTACAAAGACACCGAGCATGCGTCCAGAAGGACGGTACTGAGTAGGTCCATACGACTACAGATCTGCTCCAAGAGAACATCGGGGAGGGAATTCCAATCACGGCTCTGCGTGTCAGTCGATTCTGCCATTGGGGTTTTTGGTGCTTGCGAGCCAGCGGCGAAGCGGATTTGGGCGGGCGAGCGAAGAAGCTTCTCGTGGTGGCCGAAAGCAAAGGAGCTGGGGATATGGAAAGGCGAGCTACCAAGGAAGATGGTGCGGGCGGGCGAGCAGGAGCGGGGGAAAATGGTGTGCGGCCGAAGATGGGGAAGAGAGGAGGAAGAAGAAGAGAGGAGGAAGAAGAGTGGAAGACGGGGAAGAAAGTGCATCAAATCTCAATTCTACTAGTACTACTACCAGGATATAGGCACCGTCCTTCGGAGTGTAAATAGTTACACCGATGACATGTGGGTCCACCACAAGAGGGCCCATATGTCAGTTAATGGAGGACAGAGGTGCGTAGGCGTATTTGTGGAAGCGTGCTCTACTGTCAAACATGATGGCAATACTGGGTAAGGCTGATTTAGTAACACCAACACGCTGGTTCAGCTTTTGAATTATGTGTCCCATCTGCTGCAGCGTGTATTGTCACTTCACTGCGAAGACTAGTTCAATAGTTCTCTCTGAGCGAGATGGGGAATAATGGATCGCGAGGACTTCCTTTCTATAGTATCCCTATGCCTCTACGCTCACTTCACTCATTTTGCTCCGTACCTAGTCACTTGTTGAAATCTGCAGAAAGACAAATACTCCGTATTTGGGAACAGAGGGAGGCTTTTACTCCGTACTAGTTGGGAACAAAGGGAGTATCACCATATGGAGGGAACAGAGGAAGCTTGAAATATGAACATGTCAATGGGAGGGAGTAAGCCCCATGCATGCATGCATGCATGCAACATGCAACACACACGTACACATGGACGCACGCAACACTCACGCACCCATGCGGCACACATCACACGATGCAACACACACGCTCACGCTCAAGTGCTCAACCTACTCCCTACGTCCGTGAAAGACTGTACATTTAGAGATTTACACATTGACCAGGGCATAATGAACGCCCAAAAGTAGCAGACTTATGTGTGCATGCGACCATTGAGATAAGAAGATTAAGTGAAGGCCGTTGCATGCTGTAATTAAGGATAGACATGTAGCCTATACCTACAACACAAGTTGGTGCATTAGTCAATCAATATCGATTTAGATTAAAGGCTAAATGCATTGGAAGTGTAGATGTACATCATGTACTACACTCTTTGTTTTATAGCCGATGTACACTCTTTGTTGGAAGACTGAGGGAGGACACGTGCATGCACTCACATACACAACCAGAGCAGTTCGGGCGCAAGGGTTGGACTCGTGTCGCGCCTGCGTAAAGTTTTGTTTAACTGATTCTTTGCTCTGCCAACTGACAGGTGGGACCCAGAAACCAGGTGACAATTTAACCAGTCAACAAAGTGCCACATCGACTATGGCCGGTCACTAGGGTGCAATACGGTTCTCTACGATGAACTAGTGATTGTATAATCGATGCAAAACTATATATAGTGACCGTAAAGATCGTATAAAGGACGCGGTATGGACTACTACTAGTACTAGTACTGCTTTGATGTGTTCTGTCAACTCGCCGGACGAGGAGAAGCTTGCTTACTACGCCTCTCCCTCGCCCACACGCGCGGTGGTTCGCAGGACGAGGAGAGGGTTTTGACTACAGCGCCCTCTCCCTCCCCCTCTCCCTCGCCCTCGCCCTCGCCCTCGCGGTGGACGTGCAGCAGTTCAATCGGTGTCAGATTGCCAGAAGCATATTGTACTGTAGTATCATCATTGTTGGACCTTCCGAAGAAGCGAAGAGCCAAGTGCAAGGTTCACACGAGTACGAACTGTTGAACCTACCGAAGAGGCAAAGAGCCAAGCGCAAGGTTTTATAGGAGTTGTCGTCCTAGTAGGAGTGTACTACAACTATAGCGAACGATGCTACTGTATGATGCCGCCACGTCACGTATATCCAAAGTTGTGCCACCTTTTTGTTCTCAAAGAGTGTGTTGGAGCCCGTGCAACAACCACACAAGTTGCACGTACACATAACACATTTACTAGTAATAAATTCTAAAGGACAAATGCCAGTATGCCACACAAGTTCATCTCCAATTCATGTGATAAATTTATGCACGACTAGTCTACATATATTCAAAACGCTACCGTTCACAATTACCGTACTCCAATTACACGTTATAGATGGGCTACATGTCCTCCTCCAGGTTCCAGTCCCAGGTGTTCTTCATGGATGGCACGATCCATAGCGGTGGGCAACGGGAATCATTGTCGCAGCTTTCTAGTCCGGTTCCACACGATGGAGACTCATCCAAGCTGAAGCGGCATAAATCGTGGATAAGCGTGTCCCAAAGATGTCATTCATACGGGCGATGTGCACCAAGACACAACCATGCTTAATGAATGGCAGGCCTTACGTGTCGCGTGCGGAAGGTGGCATCCGCTTCACAATGGGGTAGTTGTCCCCGATGAAAAGCGAGTACTCTCCAAGAGTGTTCCTCGGCACCCACGTAGCATCACGGGGTCGAACTTCGGCGCCGCTCATCCGGTACACGCGGCATCCCAGATCTGGACACATGGTGACGTACATAGTCAAGGTCCATGCATAATAATGTTGTGCTCAAATATGGCGGTCAAGAATATCTTGTGCAGCAAATAGTACTACTCCGGTCAAGCGGAAGTAAAATAACCGGCTTATTATATATAGCCACTCTTGGCAACATGGATGAGATAGTAAGACATGGAAAAACAAAAATGGTGGCAGCTAGTGGGTTCAAGTCTACAAGGGCCTAGCTAGCTATATGCGTCCTCCAAGGTAAAAAGTACGCATACTAGTACTACTAAGTATACTACTAGTACAACAATGAAAGAGAAGGCGAGAGGGTTAAAAATGGAATACCTGGGTAGATGGTGACGACCCGATCGTGGTAGATTGTGTGATCATGTTGCACATCAGTGGTACCATGGGTAACGACTGCTAAGATAGTTGATCCCAATATGCCAAAGTCAGCTACAAGGTTCCAGGTTAGACCGAATCACGGATGCAAATGCACATCCAGGATCGGTGATCTTATTTTGATCGGGGGATGACTGGTCCCTGCAAAATAATGGAGTACCGTTAGGGATGCAAATGATGGTTTGTGCATTCCTTTTGTAATCTCTCGTACCGTAGGATGGCAACCAGATGAAACAAGTCCCCTGGCTTGTCACCACGAAGATGCGGCCTAGATGGCGCACGGTGTCTTCGAACGTGTAGGGGTACAAATTTGCCGCTGCCAACATGCGCTAGCCTCTGCCATTACTGCCTCTTGCATTGATGGCAATCCTTATGTCGAACACCACGATGAGATAGTAATCGTCGTAGCCGCGTCGCTTTGTCGGCGGGTCTGCAATTGCTATCTTCTTCAATTTTATGTAGGCATCATCATACGTAATCAAGCCCAGCCAGTCCGGAAGGCCGATCCCAATGGTGGAGAAGGGGTCTACCGGAACGGTCGCACTGCTGTGGATGTTGTGCAAAATGATGGTGGTATCTGGCTGGAGGTATGCAAGCCAATCTTCGTTGTCACCAAACAAGACCTATATATAAGACGGTGGGCATTGGAGAAATTACGGGATGGAAATGGAATAATTAAGTACTACATGATCAAACTCCATTACTGACCTGCTCATCGGACAAAATCCGACTACCTCTCAACGTTGGCAACTCTAGCGGAGTCAACGTGCAACCATGGCCAGGGAGCGGTGGACTGTTCGAAGGATTATCCCATAGAAGAACCTTCTCCTTGAGGACGCATGGAAGACCAACAAGCATGGCCTTTGCCCAAGCCTGTTTAAGCAGCGTCTTGAAAAAGTTGGTGCAGGAAGCACCGAGTCTTGCGGCGGTGAGGACGTCGGAGTAGCGTGCGATTTCTCCCAGAGGATCGTCGTCCAAGGTCTCCCAGCCCCGAGGAGGAGGAGAACCGCCTGGCGAATCCATGGGAGCAGCGACGAACTGCCTTTTCTTTGGGGGGGAGGAGAACTGGCAAGGAGGAGATAAGAGTGTAGTAACCGCAGGGCCTTGTCCCTTCCAACTGTAGATCGTTCCTCAGCGAAGGGGTGAGGCTATTATTTACTACTAGTACTAGCATTATGGAATGTTATGGGATTGCATTATACTATAAATAATAGCACTAGCAAGAAATTTTTGGCACTAGGTAGTAGTTTTTGGCGTGGATTAAGAAATTTTGGGTATGTTTTTGCCATTTTTTGTACACGCCAACTAGTGTCAAAAAACGTCTTACATTATGTGACGGAGGAGTACGTACTCGTAGTGTAGCAGTACTAGTACTACTTTTCACAATTAGTAGTGCGATGTACTGTACTTCTAGTCTAGTCTAGTATAGTGCACCAGTTTTGAACTCTTGAATCTCAGGGCCAAGGAGCTACAGTTGGAAGTGGTGGGTACTACTGTTCTCTAGAACCATCATTGTACTATCAATGCAGGGGAAGTACATCTGCGTAGTGGCCTAGTGGGTACTCTTGGTGCTCTATTCAGCCGCTCCTCTCATGTAGCTAGCCTACTCAGCCGCTCCTCTCATGCACACACTAGCAGCCTGTTTATCAGCGACGGTTACTGTGGGGGCAGAACATTTGAGTTATTTGATACAGCGAGACTAGGCTTTTCGCTTCCATTTGTGGAGGTGTAATGGATCTCATCGAACTTTGTTAGTAGCTCCTTCTTTATGAATAAGATGAAGCAAAGCTTTTGCCTCCGTTTCAAAAAAAAAAACATGTCAAGATGAATTTCTTTTATAGTAGAGCATAATGGAGTGAAGTCCATGCGTGCAACGCCACAAGCTACAGAGTAGTAGTAGAGAACTTTACGTACAGAGCCATATTGCACAGTTCCCAATGCCCCGCCAGGCTTTTCCGGCTCCTCGTGCTTAATTGGGAGGCGCTTAGTTTAAATATGCTACTAGCTGATGAGGAAGCTGCAAGCAAGGTGCGGCTAGAAAGCACGCAAGCCACGGGATCTTTGGGAAGGAAAACCCGTTCACGTGGCTAGGCTGTCCAGTGCATCCAGATTGTGGGGCCGCATGTCCGTTTGACTTCAAAACTCAAACTACCCGTGTAAAATATTGGCTCGCAGCAAAGTGTAGTAGTACTATTTTTTTAAAAGGACGTCGTGCGTTCGGCCGGGATCGAACCCACAAAACAAGGTATACACTCCCGCGACCACTAGTAGTACTCGTTGGAGTACAACGCAACCTAGAATCGCCTTTTGTTGCTAGTAGTACGTACATTTTTCCTTACAAGAAACCCCTAATAATGCAAGAAACCACTAAAATGCCAAGAAACTACTACCACTTGCATACGTGGCAGACTTAAGATAAGACTACCTTATCAACCATCGTACATGCTCTTACCAACAAAAATCCTCGAGTGACCTCCTACCTCCGGCCCGTCCACCTAGTCATCCTCGGCCATGGGACGCAGCTACCACTGTCGGCAGAAGGCGAGGTCAAAACCGCCGGCGGTGCGGAGTCCGTGTTGCGACAGCCTGGATGCCAGCTCCGTCCGGCGCTCGCAGCCGCTTGCTAGCCAAGATAGCTCCGTCCAGCTGCTTGTCTGCAAGGTTTGCTAGCTAGATTAGCACGGCAGCGCGGCGGCTTGCTCGCGCGCGCCGCGCTAAGGCCAGCCATCTGGCTCAAGCGAAGGCCAGCGCGGCGGCTTGCTCACTCGTGAGTCACGCTCGGGCCAGCCGGCCAACCCCTGCGGAGGCCCGCGCGGCGTCTGCCCGTCCGTGAGCGGGCGGCCAACTCGCTCATCACCGGCGCCACCGGCGAACACACATCAAGATCTTGTTTGAAGTAATGTTCAGGAAAAATAATGATTTGAGGGGGAATAACAGGATAGAAGGTCAGATGTGGGTCCCTCGTATCAACGGTCAAACAAAATGTGTTAGTTTAATCTGCCTCGTCGGGACGGACATGTGGGCCAACCCAGTCAAAAATGGGCTTAAACGAAGCTAATCGGTAGGAGTACTAGGTAGTAGTTTCACTAGTGCAGAACCGGGCAATAGCACCGGTTCGTAAGGCCCTTTAGTGCCGGTTCCATAACCGGCACTAAAGTGTGGGCACTAAAGGCCCCCCCCCCTTTAGTACCGGTTCAACACGAACCGGTGCTAAAGGGAAACCACGTGGCACGAGTCAGCTCCAAGGGCCTGGAGCCCTTTAGTACCGGTTGGTAAGACCAACCGGTACTATAAGGTTTGGGGGTTTTTAGTTTTATGATTTCTTTTTCATTTAATTTTGTGTTTCCATTTTAATTCTTTTTTGTTTGCTGGTATTTTACGATACTACACATTGTACACGTTATGCATATATATAAATAGAATTTCTAGTAGAACCAATCATGCATATATATATATATATATCATCAGTGTCTCACAAACCATCATATTAATTAATTCACACATACACACATATATAGCTATATACAATTTCTCCTACATATGCATGTTGCCTTGGAGCCGGTGGCATTAGCCTAATTGGTGCCTTAGGAGCACAATGACAATTGGAAGTGGTTTTCATGGGGGCGGTAGCGGGTAATAGTATTCTCCCTTCGGATTTATGACCTGGTCGAGCAAAAATCCCGCTATTTCCTCTTGAAGTGCTTCTACGCTGTTCCGCTTTCTAGGAGCTTCTCCGCACCTCTGTGGAACTGTTAAGAAGGAGATCAATATGCATGTGTATTAGTTGTGTGACTAGATATCGATAATGGTGTAAAAATTGTGAATAGTGTTTTAACAAGCGCATCCATTCCTGTCTTTGAGATCTGCTCCTTTCGGACGCCATCATGCGAATGTTCTCGCAAACGCAGAATTCACAGATCAGTCCCTGCGCTACCGCTTCAGGCCTTTACGAGAATGGAATTTGATCAGATAATAATTAATCAAGCTTGATAATTAACGAGATGGCAGCTAGCTAGCTAGCTAGTACTACTTAATTACTTACCTTGTGTCGAAACCATATAAGCTTTTTTTTCCATTCTCCTGGGGTCACGCTGATGAACCTTGCCCAAGCCCGTCGCCGACAAAGAAAATGAATAAAGGGGTTATTAAATAGTTCATATCATGAAAAATGACAAACTAAATAGGCCGAGATATATAGTTAATAATGATTGAAATTACCTGCTGACTATCCCAAACAAGATGTTATAGTCAATTTTTTCTTTGAGTAGTGAGTCCAAGATTTCAAGTGTTCCAGCGTCAACTTTAATGATACACAAGATCCATTGAAATCTGCATGCACACACGTTTGCTTGTCTTAATTAAGCGGGCATATGTAAGCAAAAACATGTAGCTAGATAGTAGGCAAAAACAGAGAATTTGTAGTACAAGACTGTGTGACTCCTTTGGAAGTTGTAAGGAAGTAGTATATCTTCATTGTATTTGAGGCGCTTCAAGAACTCTAGCATGTTGTCCTCACGGCCTTTTGATGATGTGGATTTATTTTCCATGTGTATTCATTAACGGTGTTTGGGTCAATGAACCCAATGCCAAAGCGCCCACCTTTTTTCATTTCATACATCTTCATCCTGCATATAATACCACGAGAAAAGAATATAGTGAGGATAATTACAGGTAATGATTGATCAAAAGGATCACTATAGCTAGCTTGAGACTTAAGTTACGTAAAGAAATCACTTACGCATAATAGCAACCCATTTATAGATTTGTCGAGTGCATCTTGATTGTATAACTGAAACATTTCAGAATACTCAACGGACATAGCTTTCTCATGGAAGTAATGCTCTTCCTTGACATTCACCATGAGGGACAATCGATCGGAAATCTTGGTAATGTTCATGTACCATTGATGCAATTCATACATTCTCGTTGGGAGGTTCTTGACCTTGTCCTGCTCGACCAAAGGTTGGCCGGACATATTTCCGCTTTATTTCATCCTCTCTAAGCACATGCATGGGCTCGATCTCGAGGAGTTGTCCAACAGTGATTTTGAGAACTTCAGCCTGCATTATATGGTCCTCCGTTATTACCACATTGCCCACCTCAGAACGTAAACTGTTTGCCCACAATAATATTGGTAGCGTCTTTATCACGTGTTGTTGGCACAACAATCGAGGGGATCGATTGCGGCGCCTGTTCTCCCAGTTGGGGAATGGTTTTCCCGCATGTTTTGACAGCTGCTTCTTGTTTGCTCGATCCCGAGCTCGCCTCCTTACGTAGACGTGCTCGATTTAACTTCCTGATGTGGCGCTCATAGTCTGTGTCAACAGGCTTGGGAGCTGGTGGTTGAGCCATACAAATGAAGTGGTCAATCGCTTCCTCGTGCACTTTCTCCCTTGGCGGCGGTGGCGGTTTCGGTGCAAAATGGGCTTCCACCTCAGACTTCGATATGGCTGCGATTTCCTCCTCGGACCTGTCATAAGACCTCTGCGGAAGAGGCGTGAGGCTTGGACCATATTTATATCGCTTGCCTCCGCTGTACTTCCTGTACTACCTCGACTCATACCGCCACGCACCATAGCTACGGGTGTCTCTTCTGCGATTGCCGAGGCGGCGGAGACGCCGGCCGACGGGGCTGAGTTGGACGAGGAGGAGCCGCTGGCTGTGCGGGACTTGCAGGAGGAGTGGACTGAGGTTGTGCGGACTTGGGGAGGAGTGGACGTCTGACGCTGTGGGCGGACTTGGAGGAGGAGGAGTGGCCCGACACTTTGCCGGACTTGGAGGAGGAGTGGCCTGACACTTTGCCGGACTTGGTGGACTTGCAGGAGCGGGAGACTGCTGACTCGGTGGCGGACTTCGATGAGGAGTCGGATGACGCGGTGTCGGTGGCCTTCGAAAGATGATGCAATCCTTTTTCCATAGGATGATACGATGGTTGGCGTCTCCGAGAAAGCGCCCGTCGTCACCTCCAGGAATGTCAAGCTCTAGCCCCGAATATGGGTCCACCACCTCGTCAACCATGACACGAGCATAGCCCTCTGGAATCGTGATGCAATGGTAGGTTGCTTTGGGGGTAATCGAAAAGCAACGCCGTCCGCCACCTTCATGGATATGTTCTTCATTTTGACGTGTAGCTCGCAGCTAGTGTTCTCCGTGATGTCATCCACGGGGTATCTACCCAGCATTGCATCGTCCAGGGCGGAACCCACGCTGCTTCTCGGCATGGATGGGGCGGTGCTATCCAATGCTGGATCATTCGCTAGCTGCTGCAGCTGCTGAGACACCCTTTGCTGGGTAAGTGAGTCGATCTGCCTCGCCGCCGCTGGAATTTGACTACCGATTCCGCAATACTTGATTCTAGGCCTTGAAGGCGTTCATATTCCAGCTTACTCTGCTACTAATCCATCTTCCTCTTCTACTCATCAGCAATATACTTTCTCGCAAGGGTTACGTAGTCGGTGTTCGGTCTGAAAACCCCTCATACCACGGAATAGCGCCCTTGCCTCGTGTTCTTCCCGGGTGTTCAGGATTTCCCACGGCACGCGTAAGCTCGTCGTTCTCTCTATTGGGCTGGAACACCCCCGATCGTGCCTCTTCTATTGCAACAAGTATCGCATCGTCGGCTCCCTTCAGACTTGCCCTCGTCGAGACATTGCCTGTCTTCGGGTCCAACTCCTCCCCATGCGCATAGAACCAAGTCCTGACCCTGGGGGGCCAGCTCTTAGTAACCGGAGTGGCACCTGCATCGTCCATCTCTTTCTCAGACTTATCCCACTTAGGCATTGCCACCACATAGCCACCGGCCCCTGACTTATGGAACTTATCCTTTTTTTCGGCATTCTTCTTGTTTATTCTCGACCGTTCCTTAGCTAATTCTGAATCCTTGAATTTCACGAAATCGTCCCAATGAGCACGTTGGTTCTCTAGTGTTCCCTCGAATACTGGAATCTTCCTTCCTCCCTTGACGTATTTGTCCCATTCACGATTCTTGTGGTTCTTGAATGCAACCGCCATCTTCCTAAGAGCAGCGTCCTTGACTTTCTGCACATCTGCTTCTGTGAAATGATCTGGTAGGGTGAAATGTTCCATGAGAGTATCCCAAAGCAGATCTTTTGATTCTTGTCGACAAAAGTAACATCTGGACGTGGAGCAGCGTCCTCTTTGCCTTTTTTTCCTTTGTCTTTTGCTGGCTCTCTCCATTCTTGAAGGGAGATCGGGAGTTGGTCCTTCACAAGAACTCCGCACTGACGAACGAACTTGTCTGCAATCTTCTTAGGCGCTAATGGTTCGCCATTAGGTCCGACCGCCTCGATATTGTACTTTACGCCCTCCTTCAACTTTTTGTTCGGCCTCGTTTTCGTCCTTTTGCTCGAAGATTTGCTCGATCCGGTTGCCTGAAAGAACAAAGATCGATTCGTTAATATATCTTCAAGTCATTTAAAACATGTGATGATCACCAGATACCTGCTTTATAAATATATATACCTCACCGGGTCTTTGTTGTTTCAGGATCAACATGTTCTTCGTCATCGCCATAATCGTAGTTCATGACTTCATCAATTCGGTCGTCGCGATCGAATATCATATCACCCTCTCCGTGTTGTTTAGAAATTCGAGCCGTCATAATCTTCTTCATTCTCGATCATCATCGGCTCACAGATCATATCGAACATGGTCTGTTTCTCCCTCTCTCGGTATTGTTCCGCCGTAGCTTTTATTTAACTAATTCAAAAGAAATATAAAACAATTTAGTATTCAAATTACATCGTCTCGAATAATAGATATAATCTCGAATACTTCGTCTAGAATAATAGATACAATCTCGAATACATCGTCCCGAATAATATATAATATTAATAGTACATCACTGGCTAACTAATTAAAGATCGAATACTACAGAAGAATCTAGGACACTCGCGGTTCTGCGGGCGCTGGGCGGTGGACACCCAAAGAGAAGGAACCCTCACAGGATCATAGCTGAAGTGAGATCCTCAAGATATCGCTGTATTGGAGAACGTGCCGCCTCTAACGCAACCATGTAGCGATGGACGTGCTCGCCCTCCTCCTCGACACGGCGACGCATTTCCTCCGCGGGCTGGGTCCCTCCGCACCAAATCGCCCACGCGAACGCCACCAAACGAGATCGTGGTCGACGACGGGACCCGGGCCGGGTTCCTCATCAAGCGGCGCGCCCTTCTCCAGCAGCACCTCCCAAAGTGCCAGCCATGGAGCCGATCCGGACATGGGTCGGCTGGACGTCGTCATGACGGGTCGACGGCGAGGATGCGGGCCGGCATCGTCGAGAACAAATACTAGCTATATGCCCATAAAAGTAATATTTTTTTAATGATTGGATTTTGATAACTAAAATTTCTAACATTTCTACTATTTCAAAAATCTATATACTATTTCATACTAATTAAGCATCTAACACTAAAAACAGAAAACACAACTTCTATACATCCATTAAAATACTGAAAAATAACATTATATAAAAATTTCCATACTAATTAAACACTAATTATATACTAATAATAATAATCTAAATTATATACTAATTAAACATAAAAAATTTCCATACTAATTAAACACTAATTAAACACTAATTTCCATATAAAAAATTTTGATAACTAAAACAATAATAATCTAAATAATCTAAACTAATTAAACATACAAAATAATGATATACTAATATATACATGCATTAATTCATACATATGTGTGTGTGTGTGTTCCATATAAAAAAATTTGGTAACTAAAACAATAATAATCTAAATAATTAAAATTATATACTAATTCATGCTTGTGTGTGTGTGTGTTTTGATAACTAAAACAATAATAATCTAAATAATCTAAATTATATACTAATTCATGCTTGTGTGTGTGTGTGTGCTCGGTCGGGAGGGGCGGCATGGTGGCCGGGCGCAGGGAGAGAGGTTGGAGGGGAGAGCTCACGGGCGACGGCGCAGGCGACGGCGGGCGACAGGACGGGCGACGACGAGACGATTTAGGGCGCGGCTGGGACGGGCGCGACGGGACGGAAGGGTCTGGCGACGAGACGACGGCGACGGGACGGGCGACGGGATTTAGGGCGGCGACGGGACGGGCGACGGAGACGAGGGCGGGCGACGGCGACGGAGACGACGGAAACAGAGGAAGAATGAAAATTTCGTAAGTCGAGTATATATAGAAGGCATTTTAGTACGGTTGGAGCCACCAACCGGTACTAAAGGCCTGTTTTGGCCAGGCCAAGCGGCGGAAGCGACCCCTTTAGTACCGGTGGTGGCACAAACCGATACTAAAGGACCCCTTTAGTACCGGGTTTGTGCCACGACCGGTACTAAAGGGGTCGCGCCACCCCAAAGTTTAGTCCCACTCGCCGGGCGAAGGGCAGCCAGACTGGTTTATAAACCCAGCCATGGCCGCCACTTCAACTCCTTTGTATAGCAAGCTTGTGGGTTTAAACTCTGCGCGCTGCCTGTGTGTACGATGGGCCTTTAAGGCCTATTATTACACACCGTGGCCTATCAGCCCATGTGGCAGCGCCTCAATTTTTTTATAGTTTTTTCTTTTCTCGCTTTATTTTCTTCTATTTATTTTTATGTAGTTTTTGTATAGTTTTTCTTTTCTGTTATATTTATTTTCTTCTATTTATTTGTGAGTAGTTTTTCATCTAGTTTGCCAAAATTCAACATTTTCAGAGTTCATTTTGTAGTGATTTTCAATTTCACGGTCATTTTGTAAACGATTGAAAAATAGCAAATATAATTTTTTTGCTTTATTTTTCTTCTATTTATTTCTGAGTAGTTTTTCTTTTCTGCTATATTTATTTTCTTCTATTTATTTTTGAGTAGTTTTTTATATAGTTTTTTTCTTTTCAGCTATAGTTTTTCTTTCTTTTCTCGCTATTTTTTCTTTTCTCGCAAAACTTGATGGTCAAAGTCTGGAGTTATAACTTCAAAAAAAGAAATGTCGACGCAATTAGTTTTTGCCATAATGTAAGAAGTCCGGAGTTGTAATAAGTTATTAAAAATAAAGAGGTGCAATGCTCGTTAATTTGCTTCAAGCCTTTGGAATAGTGTAAATCGCACTGCGCATAGCTCCGCAAATCTACCGTATTCTGAAGGCTTGAAGCTAAGAAACGTGAGCATTGATCCTATTCTTCATCGCCTCTCGCACTCGTGGCTTATAAACCGCTCCTAGTCCCTCTCACTTCATGAGGTGGGACTAAAACCAGCTTACGTCTGGTTCATCCATGAACCGGTACTAAAGGTGCTCGTGGGGCCCCAAATTTTACATAACACAACCTCATTAGTACCGGTTCGTGGTACGAACCGCACTAAATGGTGATGGTGGGGCCATAGTTCGACCGGAGGTCGACACAGCCTCTTTAGGTACAAAAAATTACAAACTTTCTGTTAGTGCCCGTAGTTTTCAAATTTGAATAGTTTAAATTTTGAATTATTTGAAATTAGTGTGAATTTGTTTGCACATAAAATTTCTTCGCGTTTCAAATGCCAAAACACATAACTACCCTAACTATTACAGAGATTCCCTCTCGGTGCGAAACACGAAGAAAGTGATGATAGCTAGTGAAGCCGATCACATCCCAGATCTTTGGGTGTGAAACTTTTTCTTCGCGTGTGTCCCTTTGGCGCCGTAACCATGGAAAATCTTCATCATTTAACGGGATGCTCGGGTCAATATTCACAGTGAATGGAGCAATTTCATCAAACTTTTCATAATCTTCCGACTTGTCTGCCTTTGTCATCCACTCCCACGATGTTTCTCTTCCCGGAAAGAACTATGTGCCGCTTTGGCTCATCGTGACGATGCATTCGCTTCCTTATCTTTTCTTTTTCTTGGCTTGGTAGACATGTCCTTCACATAGAAAACCTGTGCCACATCATTGGCTAGGATGAATGGTCTGTCTGCATACGCAAGATTGTTGAGATCCTTGTTGTCATTCCGCATCGCGGATCTTCCGTTACCCCGCCTCGTGTCATATTGACCCATTTGCACCAAACAAAGGGACCTTTAAACCACGCCGATAGTCAAGTTCCCATATGTCCTGTATATAACCATAATATGTTTCCTTTCCCGCCTTTGTTTCTGCATCAAAGCGGACACCACTGCTTTTGGTTGGTGCTCTTCTTATCTTGGGCGATCGTGTAAAATGTATTACCATTTATCTCGCACCCTTTGAAAGTCATTATATTCAAAGATGGTAATCGGGACAGCAAGTACAGGTCATCTTCAATAGAGCTGTCATGCATGGTACGGTTCCGCAACCAGGTGGCGAAACTCCTGGTTTGTTCACGTGTAATCCAGCTTATCGATCGCTCCGTGTTTGGAGCGTAGCAAATTCTTGTGTTCATCCATATACGGAGCCACCAAGGCGAATTTCAGAGAACTGTGTAGTGTGCTTCAAAGGAGAGAATGTCCGTCCATACATATTATTTGTTCCCTCCTAGCGTGCCTTTTCCATCCAATCTGCCCTTATGCCGCGATTCAGAACACCAATCGGCTTAAGGCCAGGAATAAAGTCAATACAAAACTCAATGACCTCCTCATTTTGATGGCCCTTGGAGATGCTTCCTTCGCCTAGCACGGTTATGAACATATTTCTTTAAGACTCCATGAACCTCTCAAAGGGGAACATATTGTGTAGAAATACAGGACCCAAAACGTTAATCTCTTCAAGCATAGGTGAACTAGGACGCATGCGTCATGATGTTGAAGAAGGATGGTGGGAACACCAACTCGAAATCGACAAGACATTGCACCAAATCATTCTCAGAACCTTGGTATGATTTACGGATCGATTACCTTCGAGAGATTGCATTGAGAAATGCACATAGCTTCACAATGGCTAATCGAACGCTTTCGGTAGAAGCCCCTCAATGCAACCGGAAGCGCTTGCGCTAAAATCACGTGGCAGTCATGAGACTTTAGGTTACGGAACTTTTCTCTGCCATGTTTATTATTCCCTTTATATTCGACGAGAAGCCGACGGTACCTTAATATCGAAAGGCATTCAAAGAAGATTTCCTTCTCTTCTTTGGTAAGAGCGTAGCTTGCATGACCACGATGTATGCCGCCTTCTCCGTGCATACGTTGCTGGTCCTCCTGTACCTCGTGTGTATCTTTTGTCTTCCCATACACGCCCAAGAAGCCAAGCAGGTCACGCAAAGATTCTTCGTCACGTGCATCACGCCGATTATGGAGCGGACCTCTAGGTCTTTCCAATATGGCAGGTCCAAAAATATAGATTTCTTCTTCCACATGGGTGCGGCGTCCGTCGGCGTCCTTTGGAACAGGTTGTCCGCCAGACCCTTTCCAAATATCACCTTCAAATCCTTGACCATATCATGTACATCAGCACCAAGACGGTGGCGAGGCTTCGTCCGTGATCCGCCTCACCTTTGAAATGCTTTCCTTTCTTTCTTACGGGATGCCTTCTCGGAAGAAATCGACGATGTCCTGTACACATTCTTCTTACAACTATTCAAATATATACTGTCGGTATCATCCAAACAAGGCGTGCATCCGCGGTATCCCTTGTTTGTCCGTCACGAAAGGTTACCGAGAGCTGGCCAATCATTGATGGTCATGAACAGCAACGCCTTTAGTTCAAATTCTTCCCCCATGTGCTCAGCCCACGCACGTACACCTGTTCCATTCCAAAGTTGTAAGAGTTCTTCAACTAATGGCCTTAGGTACACATCAATGTCGTTGCCGGGTTGCTTAGGGCCTTGGATGAGCACCGCATCATAATGAACTTCGCTTCATGCACAACCAAGGAGGAAGGTTATACAAACATAGAGTCACGGGCCAGGTGCTATGGTTGCTGCTCGCTCCCCAAAAGGATTAATGCCATCTGCGCTTAGACCAAACCATACGCTCCTTGCGCCATCTCGCAAACTCCTTCCCGCATTTCTTTCTTCGATTTTTCTCCACCGCGACCCGTCACCGGTACTCTCAACTTTCCGCCTTTCTTACGGTCTTCTCTATGCCATCGTGACGCCTTTGGCATGCTCTTTGTTTTGGAACAACGTTTCAACCGTGGTATTATAGGAGAATACCACATCACCTTGGCAGGAATCTTCTTCTGGGCGCCGCCCTCGACATCACCATGCTCATCGTGGCTGATCTTATAGCGCAATGCACCACATACCGGCAAGCTGCTCAAATCCTCGTACTCACCGTGGTAGAGGATGCAATCATTAGGGCATGCATGTATCTTCTGCACCTCTAACCCTAGAGGGCAAACAACCTTCTTTGCTTCATACGTACTCTCGGGCAATTCGTTGTCCTTTGGAAGCATATCCTTTATCATTACCATCAACTTTCCAAATCCCTTGTCAAATACACCATTCTCTGCCTTCCATTGCAGCAATTCCGCAGTGGTGCCCAGCTTTTTCTTGTCACCTACGCAATTCGGGTACAACAATTTTTGTGATCCTCTAACATGCGCTGCACCTTCTTCTTCTCCTTTTCACTTGCGCAGTTTCTCTTTGCATCGGCAATGGCCCGAGCTAGATCATCAGCGGGCTCATCTGATGCCTCTTCTTCAGCATCTTCCCACATTGCCGGCTCAGCTTCTTCCCGCATTGCCGGCTCAGCTTCTTCCCCCATTGTTGTATCATCGTATTCAGGGAACCCATGGCCAGGATAGCTATCGTCATCCTCTTCTTCTTCATTGTCTTCCATCATAACCCCTCTTTCTCCGTGCTTGGTCCAAACATTATAGTGGGGCATGAAACCGGACTCAAACAGGTGGACGTGAATGGTTCTTGGCGTAGAGTAATTGCGACCATTCTTACAGCCAAAGACATGGACAAGGCATAAAACCATCCGCCCGCTTGTTTGCCTCACCAAGAAGCGTAAAAGTATGCACGCCCTCAACGAATCGGGAGAGGATCGGTCATCGTGACATCCATTGTCGGCTCATCTTCATTACACAACACCGAATAGACCAAATTAATACAAGTTCATACATAAAGTTCATACAACACTTAAATGCAACAAACAAATAACTCTCTAGCTAAAGCATTTAAATGCAACAACAAATGCGATCAAGATCGCAACTAAGGTAACAATTGATCCAACAGCATAATGATACCAAGCCTCACTATCGATGGCATATTTTCTAATCTTTCTAATCTTCAAGCGCATTTTCTCCATCTTGATCTTGTGATCATCGAAGACATCGGCAACATGCAACTCCAATTCCATCTTCTCCCCCTCAATTCTTTTCAATTTTTCTTTCAAGTACTCGCTTTTCTCTTTCAACTAAATTTAACCTCTCGACAATAGGGTCGGTTGGAATTTCCGGTTCACATACCTCCTAGATAAAAATATCTATGTCAACTTGATGGGCATAATTTGTCATAAACACGAAATGCAAAAATAGTTTTAAAAGAGAATATACCACATCCGAATCATAACAAGGACGAGGGCCGACGGGGACAGATATCAAAACCATGGCGCTATGTATAACAAACAACGTACGGGTAAGATAATTATTATACGAGTAACTATATATCCAAATCACACAAACATCAATTTTTTATATAAAATTTCATGAACAAGAGGCTCACCACAAGGTGGTGCCATGACAGAGACAGTATTGAGCGATCGACGGTGGTTACGATAGAGATTTAGAAGGCACTAAGTAAACCACACTGCATATGCAAACTAAGTGTTATTTTGACCTCAAATTGCATATAAATCAAATACTACCACATATAATTCCTCCCAAATTACTAAAACCCACAATTAATCACTATATAAACCAATGCAAGAGCTAATCTAGCAATGAGAGATGAAAGGACAAAGTTGCTAACCTTGGTGATCATTTGAATGGATGAGGGCTCTGCAAATCTTGACAAATTTGGGGCAAATTTTGTGATGAACTCGAGAGGAAGAAGGGAAGAACAGAGGAGAGGGAGAGGGAAAGGGGAAGAACAGAGTGCGGGTGGATTGAAGGATTTATATAGGGCGACATTTAGTACCAGTTCGTGCCACGAACCGGTACTAAAGGTGCCGGAAGGGCCCCATTCGACAACATCCTCGCCACCACTCTCACTAGTACCGGTTCGTGGCACGAACCCGGTGCTAAAGGTTTGCCACGAACCGGTACTAAAGAGCTCCTCCCGGCTAGCCGTTGGAACCGGCACTAATGGCCACATTAGTGTCGGTTCTGTTACAAACCGGGACTAATGTGTCTCACATTTGACCCTTTTTCTACTAGTTTAAATATGCTACTAGCTGATGAGGAAGCTGCAAGCGAGGTGCGGCTAGGGCGAGCACGCGAGCCACGGGATGCTGGGAAGGAAAACCCGTTCACGTGGCTAGGCTGTCCAGTGCACCCAGATTAGGGGCCGCACGTCCGCTTGACTTCAAAACTCAAACTACCCGTAAAATATTGGCTCACAGCGAAGTGTAGTAGTACTATTTTTTAAAGGACATCGTATGCTCGCCGGGATCGAACCCACAAAACAAGGTATACACTCCCGCGACCACTAGTAGTACTCGTTGGAGTACAACGCAACCTAGAATCGCCTTTTGTTTCTAGTAGTACGTACATTTTTCCTTACAAGAAACCCCTAATAATGCAAGAAACCACTAAAATGCCAAGAAACTACTACCACTTGCATACGTGGCAGACTTAAGATAAGACTACCTTATCAACCATCGTACATGCTCTTACCAACAAAAATCCTCGAGTGACCTCCTACCTCCGGCCCGTCCACCTAGTCATCCTCGGCCATGGGACGCAGCTACCACTGTCGGCAGAAGGCGAGGTCAAAACCGCCGGCGGTGCAGAGCCCGTGTTGCGACAGCCTGGATGCCAGCTCCGTCCGGCGCTCGCGGCCGCTAGCTAGCCAAGATAGCTCCGTCCAGCTGCTTGTCTGCAAGGTTTGCTAGCTAGATTGGCACGGCAGCGCGGCGGCTTGCTCGCGCGCGCTGTGCTAAGGCCAACCATCTGGCTCGAGCGAAGGCAGTGCGGCGGCTTGCTCGCTCGTGAGTCACGCTCGCCAGCCGCCAACCTGCGTGGAGGCTGGCCAAGCGGCGCCCGTCCGGCGGAGCGGCGGCCAACTCGCTCATCACCGGCGCCCCCGACGAACGCACATCAGTACTGTTTGAAGTAATGTCCAGGAAAAATAATGATTTGAGGGGGAATAACAGGATAGAAGGTCAGATGTGGGTCCCTCGTATCAATGGTCAAACAAAATGTGTTGGTTTAATCTGCCTCGTCAGCACGGACGTGTGGGCCAACCCAGTCAAAAATGGGTTTAAACGAAGCTAAACGGTAGGAGTACTAGGTAGTAGTTTTTGGCGTGGATTAAGAAATTTTGGGTATGTTTTTGCTATTTTTTGTACAATAGATTCTTCCTAGGGCTGGTTGAAAGTGGTAGTTTTTTGTTAAATACTCTAGATATTGTAAGTAGGAGTGAAAGTTAAGCTTTGGAAGCCAATAAGCAAGGCTAGTTACATAGTGCATATGTGTGCATGATTGAAAGTAAATATCAACCATGAGTGACTAATATCTTGATGGAAAACTCGAAACTACGGAATACTAGGAAAAAATGCATGGTTGGAAATACTAGCAATGTTCATGTCCGCTATGATTTAATCATAATTAGAATAATACTTATTCACAAACTTGGTACAAAACACTCTAATTTTGATATACATATGTCACTGGAGATATATTATGTTTCAATTAGAATATATTATTCCTTGGGTTGTTTTGGGGAGGTCAGGGAGGGATGTGGTTGGTTTTAAGATACTAATTATGGGTTTTTCTACAAATTGGTAGACAAGTGGGATGTTGGTGAGAAAAGGCAACAACTTACCTCACAATCGTTAGATGTAGATCTAATGGTCAGAAACGACGGATGGCGCATACACCAAAGATCACCAACTTAGTCTTGTGTAGGAGTACTAGCAAGATCCGTGCATTGTACGCTACATCAAGATGCACTTTTTTATAAAACACTTGTTGTGATTGACCCTTGCGGGAGTAATCCCATGTTTAAAAACTAATGATATCTCGAGAAATATGAGATAAGGTGAATAGGAGTGGGGTGTGGTGGTGGTTGGTGGTCGGACTGAGCGGAGGCATGGGGATTGACGACGGGACGCGCCACTGTGCCGCTTTATTCCAGAGGCTTCCTTTCTTAATTGCTCAACAATGAGGTTTGTTGGAGATAAGGATGAACGAGGGAAGGCCTTGTCTGCAAATGTGGAGTGGGGTGCGGGTATCTTTTAGTTTAATTTCCATCCGTCAGATATAGATCGGACGGTCTATATTGCAAGATGGCACACGTACCATCATCACCAACTCGGTTTTTTATAAGAGAAGAAATATAAGTATGGAGATACAAACGTATTATTGATACTTGCTTCCGTAAACTAGCATCTACATTCTATTAAACGCCTCGGCATGTGGGGCCTTAGCACAATGACTTCTCGACTGTGTAAAACCAAGATTTTCCCGTCACCGACAAGGAGGGGGTGACGGCGGCGCGCTTTTTGGCTTGCTCTAGTCCTAGTAGTCATACTAGGTGGTCTAAGCACGTGTAGTTTTTTTTACGTCTCGTGTTCGGCCAGATCGCCACATTTGTTGATGAATAGACGGTAAGTTATTCACGGGGAACCCCTTGTTGAGTGTGTTTGTGAGAGAGAGAGACAGTGTGCGTGTGTGATATGTTAGAGACCAAGGCAATGATAACAGATTCTATGTGTCTATGTGTGTGGAGGATAGAGAGAGACATGTACATGGGGCTTTGTGTCGTGTAACGTGGAGACACATATACATAATTAGAGAGTGAGTGTGTGAGATACACATGCGGACATGGGGAGAGATGAGGATCCAGATAGATGGGTGTTTGTGTGTGTGTGTTTGTGCACGCTTTTGTGTGTGACAGGGAGAGAGTGTATGTGGAGTAGAGAGACCACTGATGATGTAATTTAGTATTCTTCCGTTCTGAATTACTTGTCTTAGATTTGTCTAGATACAGATCTATCTAGACTCATTTTAGTGCTAGATACATCCGTATCTAGACAAATCGAAGACAAGTAATTCAAAACAGAGGGAGTATAAGGGAAGGGGGAATGGTGTGACATGTGTAGTAGCGAGATAGCACGGGTGCGGGAGGGGGGAGCAGACTATTTGGAAGAGACATCGAGTGTGTGTGGGAGAGGGGTGTGAGAGCGAGAGAAAGAGAGAGCTAGCGACAGAGAGAGAGAGAGAGAGAGAGGAAGAGAGGGGGCGAGAGGGGCGTTTGTGTCCATAAATGGCGTATAGATAGGGAGACAATGTTGATGTTGTCCGAAATTGGCCTATGAACGGAGACGCAAGGGAAGCGAGTCATCGTGTTTGTGATAGGGACTTCATGAGAGATCTAGAATAAACGGTGTAGGGAACAATGTGCGAAATTGAGAACGATTATACATTAGGGAGCTATGCAATGAGTCACGACATATATGTATACAGGGAAGGAGCTGGGGCGGGTCCGCATGTGGGAGAGATAGAAAGAGGAGAGTGGTGCACAAGGAGACAAAGTGTGCTTGTTTGCAGTGGGGGTGGTGTGTGAGGTGAGTGCGCGAGAACCACATAACTAGGGAGATAGACGTTTGGGGCGACGTTTTGTGTGTATGGGAAATATACACTCTACATAGTGCGTGTGCTTGGGTAAGAGAGATAGCGGGAGACCTAGAGAGTGAGGGAAGAGATGTGTGCATGCCCGAGAGACAAAGTGATAGAGACCTATGTTGGGGTCAAGACTTTACAAGAGAGAGGGGTGTTAATGTGCTTGTGTGTTGGTGTTTGGGGGAGAGAACGACTTCTCTATGTGTGTGTGTGTGTGTGTGGTGGGGGGGTTGACTTCAGATAAAGAGTGAGGTGTCTATATTTGAGGGACTTTAGCGTAATTGAGATATTGTGCACTCATGGTTGATCAATTTGTTTCATAGTTTGTACTACTCTCTCCGTTCCGAATTACTTGTCTTCGATTTGTCTAGATACATATGTATCTAGCACTAAAATGAGTCTAGATACATTCGTATCTAGACAAATCTAAGACAAGTAATTCAGAATAGAGGGAGTATGAGATAAAGATACTTTTGAAGATGTGTGATACACCTTGATGTACCAGAATTACAAACCTAAGATTGGAATTTTGGAATTCGACTCCATCATTAGCTTTTGTAATTCATTTAAACGGAGGTACATTTTTTAAGCCGGGATTTCATGATTTCAAATTCATATATCAAACCTAGAGATATACACATACGGGCATGTTCAAACTTTATAACCATCCACTTTATTCATACACATACACATTTTTGCTTTTGTGATCATATTTAGGATAAACACATTTGGAGTTTCATTTGAATTGGACCGTATGATGGTATTTGCTTGTAGTAGCTCAATGATCCATATTTGAATTGAATGGACAATCTAAGTTTCGAGTTGGAGACATTGATTTTCCAAACTTGCACATTTTTTTGCGTGCAAAACAAACAAATTGTCGGCCATGATATCATAGTCGGATGTACAAGAGCAGAATAGTTACAATTTTAGGCGCCAAAAGCTTTCAAACTTCCCGCTCACATCGAAATATCACGTGCCCGAAAGTTTAGCCCTGCAATATTCCTGTTTTACCCCTGCCACATGAACGAAAAAGGGCTGCTTTGGTAACTCCATTGTTTTCCCCTCTTTGCCCCCAACATTCTTCCCCAGAGCCCCTCCCCTTCCCCTCCCCGACCCCCCAACCACGGCAAGCCGCCGAATCTAGTCCTCCGCTGCAGCGTTGGACCTCACACCCCACCGGATCTACCTTCCGCACCTTGGAACCCCCAACTGCCAACTCACCACTTCACCGGAGCCGCTTCAGCGATCGGGTTTGTCCATCGCTTCCAGATATCCTTGACCGCCATCATGGTCCACTTCATCGGATCTGCTTAACCGGCGCTCGTCCACCACAGCGTAGGCCCTTTCATCGACTCCCTCGCCCGCCTTCGCTGGCCCTTCATACAAGCCCTCGTCCGCGGCAACAGATCCGCCTCACCGAAAGCACTATACAACGCGCCCACCGAAGCCTTCGTCCACTGCACCGGACCCGCTCCACGGATGCCATATTCAATCCACCGGCCCTACTTTACCGAGGCCGCAACCTCATCAGGTTATTTGGATTTGTACTCCTTTGGTTTTTCTCTGTATCGTGCAACTGTTCACTTACCACAGATGAGCTTTCTTGTATGTCGACAGGCGCCGCAACCGTAGCACCGGAGCCGCTTTAGCGATGGCGACAGCCGGCCCAAACTCAACCGCAACACGAGCACCATCGATGATCCTTAGCTATCAAGTATGACAACGATACCTGTCGGAGTAATTGGACACGGATACCCCGAAGACAACAAGACGATATTTCAAGACATCGGGGCTAGCAAAGCCCCTCAGTCCAACTACCGGCCGACTGTTGGCTGTCTTGGCCGCTCCACCAGACGCATCGCTGGCTGCCGATCGCACCACCAAAGACGTAATCTTGGCTGCCGATCGCACCACCAGGCCGATCGCTGGCTGCCGACTTCGCCGCCCAGCCGACCGTTGGCTGCCGATCGCTCCACCAGCCGATCGCTGGCTGCCGATCGCACCACCAGCCGATGCGGCTGCCGATCGCACCACCAGGCCGACTTCCGGCCGATCGCTTCCACCAGTGACTCATCGCTGCCGACTCCCGGCCGCCAAAGCCGATATTTCCGATCGCTCCACCAGGCCGACAAACTCTCCCTATGTTGTCATGTCTCTTGCATGTTGTGTCATGTCTCTGAATGGATTATGTTGCAAGACCCCCTATGTTGTCCATGTGTTGTAATGATCCGAATTTGTTAGGCGAGGTAATCCTCAGTACTTGTCTGATTGACATAAGGTGAACTGTTTTTCGTGTGAGCATATTGTATTGGATGAAATAACTGTTTGAATCAGATTTTATCCAACCTACTGAATTCGAAGATCACGGCATTTCTAAATCATAATCATATATAAAGGTGGAATAAATCTTTGCTGTGGTTTTGAAGAAATAAATAACAAAATGTATAATTACCTGTGGATATTCGTAATCGAATACAAATTGGATTTGAATTTAGTTTTCCAGGTCCCAGGGCAAACATGAATGTTAATTCTCCCAAGTTTTGAACGAAGCGGCTAAACACGCACTATAATTTGTGGGCTGCCCGAAGCAAGTGTTGGTGAGATGGAAATTACTGTCTACCCCTGACACTTGACATCCTTATCGACCGGATTTACACTACTGTCAATAGGGGTAGACTAGTAACTTCAATTAGACGTGACACGACGGCCTCTGAGCCCATTCAGACACGGTGGGCGTAAACGTATGGCAAAACACATTTGATTCAAGCTCGTCTGAAAGACATGTGTTTCCTCCTCCATTTCCCCATTCATACACGGTGGGCGGCAAAAAAAACTCTCCTCGTCCGAAATCGATTTAGGCTAATATTTTAAATAGGGGCAGATGTGTAACTTCCATCAGACGTGACACAACCGCCCTACCTGTCAGCCCCATTCATACATCATGGACGACAACCGAGGGCGGCAAAACACCCTCTCCTCGACCGAAATAGTTACCGGCAAATATTTGGGAGATGCGAGATTATCGTCCTATCCCCAACCGACGCGATGTCCAGAATTTTAAACGGGGGATAAGTTCGTAACTTTCCCCCATTTCAGAGAAGCGCATCCCAAAGTTTGAGATCCCCCCTCCCCTCCATTTCCCCATTCATACATCATCGACAGCACGACAACCTCCGCACTGCGGCCAGCCTCCTCCGTCCGCCACCCCATCCTCCACCTTGCCGGAGCCGCTACCCCTACCCTGTCATCCAAGAGATGGACGTCTCTCATCCACGGTGCTGGACCAGGATCCTTTCATTGCCTCCTCTCGCTTCATCTGCACCATCGTCCACCTTGCCGTTGCCGCTCCTACGACCGCCTCGTCCACGGCAACAGGATATATATCCCCGACCCGCCGCCGCCGTCTAAAGTCTTCTTCCCCGCTGCCGACAGCCATCGCACCCGCAGCACCCTCAACGTATTAGCATAGGCCTACACGGCGTGGCAAGATAGGTGGTACTCTTTCGTATGTGCTTAAGTTATTGATCTCACCCGGAAAATGGATCGTAATTTGTTTACTGTACTTTTCTTGTCCGTACCAAATCGTAGTGGCTAGTTGAAAGCAAACATTGGTTGCGAAGTAGCTTTGTTCGGTTTGCACCTTCAAATCCGCCATGGCACGGGCACTATACTCGTAAAGCTTATGGTTTCCCCCCTTTATATTCACTACCATCATCGTAGGTGCTTCGTGTCGTGCTAGCTGTGCTCCTCAAGACCTCAACCCAAAGCTTACGTGTTGAAATATGAATCTGATATGATGCTCATATCACTAAAACAGAGAACGTTTAATTGGTCACTGTACGTCGTAATAGCACTGCTCCACCCATCGAGCTAAACAAGCTTAGTTTTACAAATTCATATCTGATATTATTGCTGATATTAGTAAAACTGAGAGATGTTTAACTGGTGAGCTAAATGTTCCTACTTTAGTTTTGAAATGCATGTGAGCCACATATGGAGAGACCGGAAAGAATAGTATTTCTCTGTGCGCTCTGGTTCATCATGGGTGGCCAACCGACATTGTATTGAAAGACTTGTAATATCTTGAATCTGCTTGCTCTTCTGTTCTTCTTTAAGATGATACTCTTCTCTTGTAGTCGACTGGTCAGGGTGAGTTGTTCTCCCTTAATATATTTTGAATCTGTCAGGTCAGGTCGACTTGTTCTTCTTTACTATATGATGAAGCTATCATCTGCGAAGTGTCATCACTTCTGGAGCTCTCATATTTTGAGTAGTAGGCCACATTATATTAATGCACACAACAAATTACAGCATGCATGGCATCTTTTAAAAGAATTGCAGAGATAGCACAAAAGGGTTTACAGGGAGGCAGTATTGGATTAGAATCACTTCTGCATTACAAATAAAATCTCACTTGTTTTTATGTTTTCATGCATGTCAGATATTGATCATTATCAAAATGAATATGATAATGGGCGCACGAGAGGAATATTGCGGAACGATCCACTGGCTAACAAACTTGGCATGGTGTAGGATGGCCTATCTTATTCACCCATCAAGGTGCTTGCTCTAACTTTGCAAAGTTGTATTGGTCGCACATATTTTGCATCTGACCTCTTGCATTATTTCTACTTTGTTACACCATCTGCTTATTTTAAGCATCATATATGATTATATGTCATACCTATCCATTTTCTGTACCTATTCCATGTGTCGTCACACTATGTTTTTCTACTAAAATGTTGTTCTTTCGTAATAGATGTCCAAAAGGAAGCGGGTGAGTGCAGATCCTCAAGGAGTACAAACTAGGTATTTGGAAAAGGTAGTGATACCTGTTAAATCAGATAGATCAGCAGCCACAGAAAACACAGGCCCAACTGTACCACACTTCACCCCTACTCCAGTGGCCAAACCCCTATTAGAACTGCTGGGAGCCCAGCGTCAGGTACTTTCTATGATATCAATTCAAAATTTGAACTCGTCGTCACACTATGTTTTTCTAGTAAAATGTTGTTCTTTCGTAATAGATGTCCAAAAGGAAGAGGGTGAGTGCAGATCCTCAAGGAGTACAAACTAGGTATTTGGAAAAGGTAGTGATACCTGTTAAATCAGATAGATCAGCAGCCACAGAAAACACAGGCCCAACTGTACCACACTTCACCCCTACTCCAGTGGCCAAACCCCTATTAGAACTGCTGGGAGCCCAGCGTCAGGTACTTTCTATGATATCAATTCAAAATTTGAACTCTTAAATTTCTGCTTCTGCCTTACCTTCTCTCTTGTATGAAAACCAATTTCAGATGAATCTCCTTGCTCAAAGGATCATACGATCTCAAAACAATAATGGGCTCTGCATTGCTCTTGTTAGTACCTCTCTCCCTTTTGCCTTGTAATGTTGTACTTAATTAATTGCTATTTGATTATGTATCATCGATGCACCTGAGCTTCATTATCCTCTGTTTCTTCCAATATTATTTGATCTATATTTACTCTTTGCAAAATGTAGAATAATGGCAACAATTATAAAGAATTTTCTTTGGGGAATTTATTGAATTATCCTTCCATCAACATGGAGAAGGGCTTTGTCCAGCCCGTGTTAACATGTAATGTAAGTTCATCCTTCTCAAGCCTTCAAACTTTGTTCTAGTGTAGATTTGGATAGGCATCATTTCCTCCACTACTGTTTGCTTTGCTGTTTACATCTGATTGGATGTTTGCAACAACTACCAGTTTCAAATTGTAGTTGTAAAAACATGTTCATTATGCAGAACAGATCCATTTATTTGCTTATATAATTGTGTAACCTGTTACGTGTCTCCTTGTTTCCCTTTTAGAGTCGTATCTCTTACGCCGGGCAGAACTTTAGGGAAGATAGTGAGCCAAACCATCTTGAGGACAGCGAGATGACCCCAAGGTCCTGTCTTGATGAAGACAGTGAGTTGAAACTACTCACCAGCAGGTGTGAGACAACCTCTGTGCTGTCGCTACCTCAATCAGTTCGACTTCTTCAGTCTCAACTTAAAGCGGAAAGTCTTGCTTTAGCTCAGCTCCAACTTGAAGTCAAAGATGCAATGAAGATGTCAGAGGACTGTCGTGTGCACCATCATGCCTTAAATCTAGTGTTGATGCATCTATCGTTGACACAACTGAGGTCTACTCAGCTTCTTCAGCTGTTTGGGGGGCCCGACCTGGCCAGGCCTAGTGCCTTCTGAAGTGCTCTCAGTTTTGTATATTCTTTTGTCGGCGCGTTTATTTGCACTGGTGGCGAACTTTGATGCCCAGTGGATGTAATATGTGATAGCCGTGATAGCCTAGCGTAAGTTGCTTGCTTATTTATTTCCTTGTTGTCTTGTTTATTTGTTTGCTTGTAGTCATTGCAGTTCTTTTTCCGCGGTTTGCTAGTGGCTGCAATAACCTATTTTTTAAAACTAGGCTACAATAACCATGGTATAATATTTACTGTAGTGACACTGGGCCTCCTACGGGCCGTAGAAATAGTGGGCCTTCTACGGGCTGTAGAAATAGTGGGCCTTCTACGGGCCGTAGAAACAGTGGGCCTTCTACGAGCCGTAGAAACAATGGGCCTTCTACGTGCCGTATCATCAATGGGCCTTATACGGGCAGTATGATAACATGGGCCAATAACAGGCCGCATTATGGCCGTAAATGGGCTAGAGTTGGAATCGTCCGTTCATGGGCCGACCATAATGGGCCATTGTTAATAGGCCGTATTTCACGATGCTATGAAAACGGCCCAACGTATTAACGGACCACAAACGGGCCGACTGTAACCACGGGCTGAATTTGGCCCACAAGCAGAAAATGACAGTAACGGGCCGTAAGTAAACGAATGCTGGAAATGAGCCCAAGAATAAATGGGCTCCGAGAAGGCCGAAAGATAACATGGGCTGGAAACGGCACAACGGAATAACAGGCCGTTAATGGGTATAAAGTGATACACTGTTCATTACGGGCCAATTTCGCCACGGGTCGTTAATGGGTGTAAAGTGATACACTGTTCATTACGGGCCAGTTTCACCACGGGGCGTTAATAGGCCAAGAGTTACATAGGTCCTCATATGGGCCGAAAGACGTCATGGGCCATACATGGGCCAGAAGTGAAAACGGGCTGTAATCATATTGGATGGCCCACATGACGCTACTGGGCCTAATTCGAATAGGGCGTAACGGGCCTTTGGTTAGCGGGCTGTAAATGGGCTATATGCGAACAGGCCATTAACAGGCTTTCCATGGGCCAGCCTTTTCACAGGAATGGGCCTTTGTTAGGCCGTGCCACGGGTCGACGTATCATAGGCGCCTTCTGTCCAATGAGTGGATGACATCTATCCCAACGATGAGCCGACACGTGTTTCCTACAGCCAATGATGATTTTACACGTGGAAAATCCCCATTGGTTGGGGCTATTAACGGGTTATCGGATCCAAACCGGACCTGATAGCTTAACGATGTTCCGTTACGGTGGATGCCACGTGTCGGTCACCCTTGACGAAAGCACTTCTATGACGCACGATTTATCGTCATGGAAGTGGACACTTCCGTGATGATAATTTTGGTAATGTCATGGAACACTTCTATGATAGCACATGTATGACTATCTTGATTCTGTCATAAAATCGTCATGGATGTACATGCATGACAAAAAACGCGACCTACTGTGACAAACGCGTATCATCACGGAAGTGTATTTTTTTTGTAGTGAGAGTAGTCCGGAAAGACTCTTTTATGTGTTCTTCGGGTGTCAAAGTTTGGATAATATTACTTTCAGCATTAATGGGCGTACCTGAGATATAATGCTTTATTCATTGTCCATTGACAACCTTCGGGTTAGTACCTTCGGAATTATTTATTTTGATGGCTCCAGACCAGTAAACCTCCTCGGTGACATATGGGCCTTCCCATTTCGAGAAGAGTTTTCCAGCAAAGAATCTGAAACGAGAGTTGTACAAAAGAACATATTCTCCGACTTTAAACTCGCGCTTTTGAATTATTTTGTCATGCCATCTTTTAACTTTTTCTTTGAATAATTTTGCATTTTCATAAGCTTGGGTTCTCCATTCATCCAAAGAGCATATATCAAACAGCCTATTTTCACCAACAAGTTTGAAATCATAATTGAGTTCTTTAACTGCCCAATATGCTTTATGTTCTAACTCAAGAGGCAAATGACAAGCTTTTCCATAAATCATTTTATAAGGAGACATAGCCATAGGATTTTTATATGCTATTCTATAGGCCCAAAGTGCATCATCTAATTTCTTAGACCAATTTTTCCTAGACCTATTGACAGTCTTTTGCAAAATTAATTTTATTTCTCTATTGCTAATTTCAACTTGACCACTAGACTGAGGATGATAGGGTGATGCAATTCTATGGTTAACATCATACTTGGCAAGCATTTTAAGAAAAGCACCATGAATAAAGTGTGAACCACCATCAGTCATTAAATATCTAGGGACTTTAAACCTTGGGAAAATAACTTCCTTAAGCATTTTAATATAGGTGTTGTGATCAGCACTACTAGTTGGAATAGCTTCTACCCATTTAGTAACATAATCAACAGCAACCAAAATATGTGTACACCCATTAGAGGAAGGAAAAGGTCCCATGTAATCAAATCCCCAAACATCAAATGATTCAACAGCAAGTGAACAATTCATAGGCATTTCTTGACGCTTACCGATATTACCTATTCGTTGGCATTCATCACAAGATGAGACAAACTTACAGGCTCTGTTGGAAAAGGCAGTGCCTAGAAGGCGCTTAGGCACGCCTAGGCGCTAGGCAATGGCCAAACGCCTCGCCTAGGGCATAAATGGAGGTCTAGGTTGGGCAAGCAAGGATTGGCTATCCAAGCAAGACATCATGCCACATCTTACCGATATGCCAAACGGATTATATTCCAATGGTAGTAGACGGTAATTAACTTATTTATATGCCCTAAACTAATATCAACACCCATATAATAATCACAAATATACTATGAGTAAAAACTATATTACCGCCTAGGCTGCGCCTAGGGCGCTTAGGCACCGCCTAGGCACTAGGCGAAGGCCAACCGCCTCGCTTACGCCTACCGCTTTTTCCAACCTTGCTTACAGGAATCCTTGAAGAGGGTAGGCCAATAAAATCTAGACTGCAATACCTTATGAGCAATTATATCTCCAGCATGATGCCCTCCATAAGCTTTGGAGTGACATTTCCATAGGATTTGTCCCTGTTCATGCTCAGGTACACAAAGCCTAATAATATCATCTACTCCTTCTTTATAAAGATGTGGGGCATCCCAAAAGTAATGTCTTAAATCATAGAAGATTTTTTTTTCTTTTTTTGGTAAGTAAAGCTAGGTGGTAAATACTTAGCAACAATGTAATTAGCATAATCAGCATACAAAGGAGTACTATAAGAAACATTTATTGCAGCTAACTGCTTATCAGGAAAACTATCATCAATAGGCAGTGGGTCATCAAGCACATTTTCAAGCCTAGACAAGTTATCAGCTGCGGGGTTCTCAGTTCCTTTTCTATCAATGATATGTAAATCAAATTCTTGTAGCAAAATAACCCAATGAATAAGTCTAGGTCTAGCATCTTTCTTTTCCAAAAGATATTTAATAGCAGCATGGTCTGTGTGAACAGTTACTTTGGAATCAACAATATAAGATCTAAATTTATCACAAGCAAACACCACTGCTAAGAATTCTTTTTCAGTTGTAGCATAATTTCTTTGAGTACTGTCTAGAGTTTTACTAGCATAATGAATAACATTCAATTTTTTATCAACTCTTTGTCCTAGAACAGCACCAACAGCATAATCACTAGCATCACGCATAATTTCAAAAGGCAAGTTCCAATCAGGTGGTTGAACACTAGGTGCAGAAATTAAAGCTTTCTTGAGTGTTTCAAAGGCTTCTAAACAATCATCATCAAATACAAAAGGAATATCCTTCTGCAAAAGATTAGTGAGAGGCCTAGAAATTTTAGAAAAGTCCTTGATAAATCTCCTATAGAAACCAGCATGACCTAGGAAACTACGAATACCTTTTATATCTTTAGGACATGGCATTTTCTCAATTGCGTCAAACTTAGCTTGGTCCACTTCAATACCTCTTTTAGAAATTTTATGGCCCAAGACAATGCCTTCATTTACCATAAGGTGGCACTTATCCCAATTCAAGACAAGATCTTTTTGTTCACATCCTGCAAAACTCGCTCAAGATTGCTTAAACAATCATCAAAAGACTTCCCATAAACAGAAAAGTCATCCATGAAAACCTCAACAATCTTTTCACAAAAATCAGAGAATATAGCAGTCATACATTTTGAAAGGTAGCATGTGTCGGTTTTATATCCGACATATCTCATAGTAGGGGTCCTAACCTAAGCGTCTTGGAGCGATGGTAACATGGACACGGGATTTTACTTAGCTTCGGGCTCTCTGGAAGAGATAATACCCTACATGCTGCTTTTTATTGTATTCATATGGGTTGTAGTACAGAGTACATGTATCTACCACGAGATTGTAGTAATGAATACGAGAGATTGTCTATTGACTAGCCTGGCCTCTGTTCATATAACACACCAGAGGCCTAGGGTTTAGGAGAGTCCTTGTCTTGTGCGCCAAGTCTTGTGGGATCTCCGTTGTATGCGGCATGGGCTGCCCGAAGTGGCCCATGAGTGAACCGCCATGGGGGTACTCCACCTGATCCAGATGGTCGGGAGATGAGGTGGTGAGTACCCACTAGTCCAGGACACCGTCAGTAGCCCCCTGAACCGGTCTTCAAGTTGGGGACGCTCCTCGATTCTTCTGAACTGTTCTTCATCTTCGGTCGTCGGTCTTGAAAACTATTTCAACAAATCTTCTCATCTTCAATCTTGAGGATTGCTGAAGTGAATCCGAAGAGTTTCCACATCAGGTATCCGAGGAGCCCCTTTAAGTTTTCGGCCTTTATCAATGCCTCTTGCGTCCGAGCTCCAACACCGGACTGCATCTTAGGTATCTTCTGGCAGGCAAACTCCAACGCCGGACTCTATCCAAGCTATATTGCCAGACTGTTGCCGAGCTGTCTTTTTGAAGCCGAGCTCCAACGTCTGACTCATTTCGAGCTATGAAATTTATTTGCTGATTAGATGTATATAGCCAGTATCCCTCAAGGTGTGTGTCGGCCTAAAACCCGAGATGCACATTAGAGGAGATAGTGATCGGCAGACAAGCCCTTGAGAGAGGGTTTTGAGAAGTCGTCGTAATATATTAGCTTGATGCCGAATGGGTCTCAGACGGTGTCTATTGTTGTCCGAAGACGCGTTTGCCCATAGTTCGGTCAAGCCGAACACTGAGCCCTTTGAATTTTCTGCATGCAATGCAGTAGCCCCCAAGACATTGGTCGGGTGGCAACACCAGATCAGGGGATCGTTGTGCACCTTTAATATTAGTACATGATAAGCCCGAAGCCCAGTAGCACGAGCCTTAATGTGGGCACGGGCGTCCAAATTCAGGATCAATAACCGAAGTAAAATCACAAATTATGTGTAATGATTCTATGTATCCAAGTACTTTACATCATTAATGCTCGGATCTGCATTTGTACAAAACTTTGTTGACCGACCATCGGCTTCCACCTCCTCAGCCAGTAGATGAGGAGTGTTTGTCCTACTTTATAATTCTTTATGAGGGCAAAGATTTACGACAAACAAGGCAATCCGGCCATACGGTTTTATAAACAAAGGTACGCAAAGAGATATGTTATATTACTGTTTAACACAAGAAATGTCTTCCAAAGAAAGTAGTCCCGCTATCGGTTCCTTTCTTTGGGTTTTCATGGTAAGCATGATCATGAAACCTCAGCTCCGATCAATGTGGGAGAAAAATATTGAGGATTTAGTTTGGGTAAGGTTCCTGAACTATGTGGTCTTTAGCGAACCTAAATTTTCACTTCCGTCGTTGTCGACCAATTATATCCTGTAAGATGGCTAGCTTTCGGCTTCACCTAGTCTGAGGTACTAACCCGGATGACCCGGTAGTAACAATCACAGAGGTGCTCCCTTTACCGCCTAGCAGAACAATCGGGAACGTAGGGGTAAGCACAGGAGCCAGGCAACCCAGCTTGGCCAAAATCTTAAGTCAAATTGATGCATATGTATGGCTTTATAACGATGATTACAGAAGGCAGCCCTTGTATATTAAATACAAATGTTGATGATATGTTTATTTTGACTCTGTTGCGACCGTTTATCAGTTGAAAGTGGCCATCGTCGGCTTCCACCCCCTTATAGATGCTACGCAGGGTGTTTCCGCAATAACAAACAACCCTTAGCTGACGTCTCGGTGCCCGAAGGCGGTTGTGTTAGCGGAAACGAGGCAATCAGTTATGCGGGTGTGGCACCCCGATCCGCATGGAGCAGGGGGGCCTTTGCACGTCAGCCCAGGATAACACCTGACGCACAACAGGTCCATGATACAGCATTCCAGGTACAATAATATTCATCAAACACATGTATATATGATTACATCATTGATGAATACAATTATCTAGCATATCCCTAAGGCCATTTAAATGGCAGCGGAAATCTATTCGAATGGCAGCGGAAGTCTTGGTTTGGCAGCATAACAACTCTGGCTGGGCTCCACAACTCACAGGACTGCCAAGGTTACGGCCTAGCACGACGTAACAAGCGAACCATTTGGGCACGACCTATAAAATTGGCATGACACGCCAGGTTAGTACATTGAATGTACTTGCAAGACAACCAAATACATAGCATACAAACAAGCATAAGACAAAGCAGGAACCAAGCGCATGCAACAACCTTTCTCATATCAATTACTAAACATGGCATGATATAGACCAACTAAGCATGAATAGTATCATAGCATCTACTAACATGGCAATGACATGGCATATCAAAACATGCTTCTAACATGGCAATAGAAAAACATAGCATATCATCTCACTCATGGCATAATTTATAATATCAATCAAAGCATGGCATGGCATCATGAAACTATGCTGCGTACAAACTACCGGTCATATTCAAAGCAGACATAACATGTTAACTTTATGCAACCATCTCCTGTTCTACCACGGTTCTTTAAATGCAACATATTACTCAAGCAATGCAATCGAACTTATGCACTGAGTCCCTCGGACTCTCTTACCAACGGGTTGCCTCGCAACCAAACGGCGATCACTCACGGATCACAAACAGAACCACACTTGGTTCAACACTCACCGAGACATCATCTCGTGATCATATCAAAACATCACCATGACTTCTCACGACTATCCCGTGGCCCAAGTCACCACATTCTTGTTAACACATTAATTAACTTAATTATTTCAGGTTTATCCTCCATTTCGACAAAGACCCGATAGTGTGACCTACTACAAACTGTGTGACTATCGATAGACTTTATAAACACTCTGCAGAGGTAGCGCACTGTACCCACACCACGAAACCCATGGCCTCGCACTCCCATTTGGGTGGACCAACAGTGTTCCAACAAAACCTACCTACTTCCATGACACTCTCCCGGCCAATCCGGCCAACACTCCTTTTAGGTTCAGTCCTGGGTGGCCCCGTCGTGGCAAAACAAAACGGTCCCAAACAGGGACATGAGCTCAAAACCAAACCCGAGCACACGAGGCTTATGTCCGCCAACCTGATCAGGGTAGCGTGCACCCATAACCTTCCCTCATTGGACGCACCGGCGAGAGGCACAACAATAGATCGCATTCGGGACTTCCCATAAAGGCAAATGTGGCTGCACTGAAAAAGTTCGATTTGGTGGCACTATGACTCGATCCCATCGATGACGGAGGAGGTTTGTTATTATTAATTCATTTTATTATCTTCTCCACCATCATGAACATGAATGCAACAATGAGCATGCATCATACAAATGCTTTAATAAAATACCGAGCCTCTCAAATGAACAACAATAGCATAAAGAACATGACAATAGCAAGTACGGTGCATTACATAGCATTTTATAATGATGACATGAAAATAAAGTAGAATAGTGACATGGCATTATCAATAACAACATTCTAATTAACATGGAAGAAGATATCATGAAATCACAAGCATGCATGATAAGCATAACGGAATAACTGCAGACAAAAATGATAAGGAACAACTGCAACTACACACACCCAGGGTGCAAGCAATGTCAAAATGCAAGTTCGGGGCTCATGATAAGAGGTTGGCTTGCCTGGGGTTGATAAATACTTCGGGAAGAAGTGTGAAACGATCGCGGAAAGATTTGCCGGAAACAGTTCTCTCCCGGAGGGGGCTGTTTATGGGCAAGGGTAAAATGGTCATTTTTACTGTGTGAAAACATTATGAAAATGATACCAACGGAAAGAGCTTGACGAACACAGAACATGAGCATTGGAATCACCTCAATCGGAGTTACGGTTGCAAAGTTGTGGCCCTTCACTTTTTAGGCAGAAAAAGGCACTAAACAGGGAGCGTTCACAATTTAACCTTTTCGGCGGGCGGGGCTAAAAAAGAGAAACGCATTCTCAGAAATACGCCTTCGGATAAGTGAAAACGCATTTTGATCTAAAGAAGCACGAGAATACGCTTTCGGACAACTGAAGACGTAATCCAGAGGATTACGCCTCCACTTATCCACATAAGCGTACCTGGTCAACGCCGCTGTTAGACTGGCGGTTGGGGTCCGCGTGAGGTGGGGCCCGCCTAGCCCTGGCTTCTTCTTCCTCCCGCTCGGGATCGAGCGTGGCCGAGGTAGGAGATCGCCTCGATGGTGATTGCCGTCGCGTCCGGCCACGGCAGCGGACGGGCGACCTACCCAGGAGATCAGCAGAGGGAGGGGCTTCTCCTGGTGGTGGTCACTGCCGTCGAGGAGCACCGGAGAAGGGGCTGCAAGGCCAGCGGCAGAGAGGAGCTTCGGCCACCGGTGAATAGGGTGCTCCGGTGAAGGAGAGGGGAGGCCGAGGCTACGGGGCGGCTGGCCGGAGCATGGGGGATGCGGTGGTGGTGAGGAAATGGAGAGACGGGCGTGGCATCGCTGGAATCGGGCAAGACCCGAGGCGGCTGCCACCGCGGCAGTGGTGGTCGAGAAGAAGCTCCGGGGCGAAATGAGGAGCGTGGGGAGGCGTAGAGGAGGGTGGGGAAGCTGCTGACGTGCTAGAGGGGGTCGCGGACTCCTTATATAGCCTGGGCGAGGTGTGGCCGAGCCGAGTGCCGCTGGGCGAGTCCGGCCACGGCTCTGCCGGCCACAGCTGTCATGGGGAGGAGGGGGAAGGCGACAAGGAGGGTGCGGACGAGCGCTAGAGAGTCACGGAGACGAGCAAAGCTCGCGGACGAGAGGAGGAAGAGGACACCGGGGAGGAAGAAGACGAGCTCACGGGCACGCACTGCTCGGTCGTTGGCACGGCTCGCCGGATAAGAAAACAGAGGGGGCGAGCGGTCCACAGGGAAGAGGACGCCGAAGGGGAACTATAAGACACTAGTGGCGAGGCCAGAGCCGGTCGGAGCAGCGTTGCCGACGAGAACAGTGGCTAGACCACCGTTTTGGGCTGGCATTGCCCGTGGTCACCACCAACAACACGCACTCTGAAGTGTTTACTAATGCCAGCTCATGTCTACCGCGTAGTCCGTCGAAGATAGAGTGTTACTACGGTAAAGAAACGGGCAGAGACACGTGAGGCTTAGTAAACTAAGCTTCACAAGTTTGTTGTTGCAAATTTGGCCACATTCTAGAGGTAAAACCAGAGAGGTTCAAAGGTAAACCTGGTGTCTGGTAGGCTTAGGGTAGAAAAGACTATGTTCCTGGGAAATATGAAGTCATTTGGTCAAGTATTTAACATAGTTGCAGTGCAACTACCAAATCTGATCCAGAAAACAAATGATGAAGAAGCACTCACTAGGAGTGTTAGATTGGGCTTAAACTTGGCACAGCTTGATGATTTGGACATACCATGATGTTGTACAAGTTTCATACCAAATGGGCTTGCCAAAATGGTACTTCCTTCACAGCTATTATTTCTGCCCAGAAACTTGAGAAAATTCCTTAGGGCAAATGGCTAACTGAAATGAGCCAATTTTTTTTGGAGATAGGTTATATGGATATGAGAAGACCTGGGAAAAGTTTCGGCCATAATGAAGCAAGATAAGATGCACTTGCTTCACAAACTGAAAAATTGGACAGAAACCAAGAATTGCTCATGTGCTCACATAGTTCAATGGAATGAGCTGAAGTTTGGTGGAGGGTGGTTATATGATCATTAGAGACTGATGGAAAAGTTTTATCTCATTTTGATCATCTATGAGGGCACTTCCTTCACAGATAAGCAATCTAAACAGAAACTTGAGAAAATTGCCAAGGAAGATTGGATAGATGGATTGAGCTGATTTTTGGTATCCAGAGGGGATTTATCAGTGTTAATCATCGTGCCAATTTTCAGCTCAAATGGATCAAGGGTTCAAGCACTTCCTTTGCAAAAATTTGAGATAAGGAAGAAACTTGCATTGGATCATGTGCTCAATTATGAACTTTGGAACATGGGTTTGGATGGAAATGGTGGAGATATAGCAAGTACAAGCTCCACAAATTATTTCAGAATTTTCCTTCCTATAAAAATGGTAGTTCCTTTGGAAAATGGCAGAAATGCAATATTGACATTAAATAGGAAAAGGCATTTTTCCTTATTTAATTATGGCCAATATATGTGCCAGAGCTTGGATTAGGCATATCAACTCCACAAATTCTCATGAATTTAGCGGAGATGGCTAGCTATGCCTGTGGATTTTATTCCACACAAAGACCAGAAAAGGAATAAATCACAAATGAAAAATATTGCATAGGACTTAGCAATATTTTTTCATATCCAAGATTTGAAAGGGTAGGAGGATCTCTGAGATAATTTGGAAGATCAACAGATCAAGACAAATGATGGCTCCTTGGTAAGCACAAAGGAAATATTCAAATTCCAAAAATTGGAATTAGGGTCTTGATGGATCTGAGATGATGCAAATGTGGTCTTGCCCAGTAACAAAGACATGAGCAAGGTTTTGAAAGGTTGAAAATGGCAAGAATTATCATAGTCATCCAGCAAACTCAGGAGAAAAATTAAAAATTATTTGCCAGGAAGGAACAACAGCACAAAAATTGATAATCCAATTTTGGGGCTGTTACAACTCTTCCTCCCTTAAAGAGAATCTCGTCCTCGATATTCCTAGGGTTACAGCACAAATGAAAGAATAACCACTCCGGGGAAAAACCTCGGGGTTAATTTTTAACCCTTTGGTTAAATTCAAACGAGATGGGGGCACTGATAATTGGTACACCCGGGGAGGGATATGGAAAACCTGGATATATCCACTTCTAGGGGCACTCGAGATCAAACTCCAAAAAAAAACAAAAATGCTAGATGCACTCAATGAACAGTGGTTTCACCTGCTGACACGTGGGTCCAGGGCCCACTGGCAACCTCCTTCTTCTACCTCCGGCTTGCTGCTTCTCCTACGCTGCTGCTCCGCGTGCGGCTGGGCGCAGCGCGCATCTAGATCCTAGGGCGATGAGGACCCTAGAGCCATAGTGTGCGGCATGCACGACGCCGGTGCAGCGAGAACTCACGTCGCAGGACAGCACCTTGTCGGCACTGCTCTCGGATTCGCCTCCTGGACGCCGGTGATCGGGCGACGAGCGGTTTTCCTGGACCTCGCTCACCGTACACCGGGGTTGGGCTATAAAAGACGGCAGCGCGGCTCTTCTCCAACGCACAAACACAATGCCACTCTACTACCTCTTTGATTTGGGCGAGATCGAGCCGAGCTCCTTCGGCGAGGAGGTGTTCTTGGTGGCGCTACGGTTGTTCCTCGTAGCGCTGCTGGGCACACTGATCGACTTGTCGATCCTCCTGTTGATTCTCATTAGGAATGATCAAGCTCGGAACAACGCACGGCTGGGTGCGGTGCCTCGAGACGCAGGAGAAGATGGTGCACTGGGTGGTCCTCCTCCACGCTTGATTCTCCGTCGCTTTGCGTCGGCGGAGTAATCGCGTGCTGTGGTGGAGCCGGTGGCGACTAGCCTGGCGTCACGCAAGGCAGAGGTGATGGTGGTGATGGGGTCCGGATGCAGGTGAGGTGGCTGCGGCAACTCAGGATGCACACTAGGGTACGGGAAAATTTCAAAGATAGCTCCACGAAATGTAGGTGTCGAGGTAGAATCGAGGGTGAAATCTGTATTGTGGTAGATGCACTGGATCAAAGGAAATAAAGTTGGCAGTGTTCCTCCGGAAATGAAATCGGGAAAAGAATTAGAGACGAGGAATTTCCAGACGGAAATGCCTCTACGAGGTTCTAGATTTCAAAATCCGGCACACGGTGTATGCACAGATAGATAGGGACATGTGACTTTGCATTCCCCCGAGTACTGCCCGAATGTACTCGTGGGTGAACCGGGTATGCGTGCAGTATGAAGTATAATCTAAACTAGCAAACAGACAGGCAATAATCATGCAACAGAGAAACACACCAGACAAATCATACTAGAGTGTTTTTCTGCTAGTGGGTATATGTACTCGTCGCATACATATAACTACACCAGCACGTTTATTATAGACTCGAGACGAGTCGATATTATTCAGTGTATGTGATCTACTAATTAAAATCTTGTTAGCAACACAGTGTCAACCCTGTCAAACATTTCTGCTTCACAGAGAGACAAGCAAAAACAACACCGAAACCAAAAACACGAAAGCATTCATAACATATGGGTTACAACAGTGCAAGCATACAACAAAGCACGAATGTGCTACGCGCTAAAAGAAACAACTCACCCTGGGATACATGGTTCTATCCTCATATCGGGGATGAACCGACAGACTGATCATCTCACTGCATGACTGAGGTCATGCAGAGGACTTGCCTTGTTGGGGCTCTTCGGGAGGTCGAAGACTGAGCCAATCTCCATCTTCATCGTCCGACACTACTATGGGTTGGGGTTCAGATGTTGGGGGTGTGGCTGAAATTGATGCGAGCAAATGCTGCTGGTGGATCCGTAAAAGAGCCTTGTCGAGGGTGATGATGTTTTTCTTGGGCCATAGCACAGGCTGAGAGGATAGCACTGGTTCGGATGGTGTTGGGCAAACGACTTGAGATGCGAATTTACGAGCCTCACGGTAAGCTTACTTGACGAATCGTACCGCATATTATCCATGGTTCTAAACTCGGCAAGCATCTTTGAAATCATCATCCCCTGGGCAGTGATATACTACACTAGGCGAGCAATTGCAGGGTCATCTCCTTGGATAGCGGGAGAAGGCGGCATTCCTGCTTCTGCCACAATGGGGGAAAAGCAGAACTCCCGCCTCGTTGCCACATGCGGGAACTTGGTTCGGAGGTGTAGGATAGCCTCCACGGCAGCGGCCTGAATGGCTAAATCAGTGGTAGACATGGCTCTACCCTGAAAAACCAACGGTTGGCCCTCTACTACGGGACCTAGGCTGATGTGCACTCTTGCATCAAAGCGATGAAGGTGAGGGACGGGTGCCGATTGGAACACCAGGTAATCGGGGCTAGCCTTACAGCCAAAGGCTTTGGTGAGCATCTCGGTAAGAAGGGGTGGAAAGCCAGTGTGGTTGACGGCACAGGTGCGGGTGTAATACTTGGAAGCTTTGAAGCTGCTAGTAATGATTAGAGTGCTGCTAGCTAGGCTTCTTTGCAGGGACATGGCTGACTGAGGGGTGAGCGATACGGCGAGCGGAAAGGGGGCTTTTATAGGCAGCTATGTGGGACATGCCCGCATGGTGTGGCCCCTTTCCCTTAATGGTGAAAGGCAAGCGGTGCGGCCGACCAGAAAGGATATTGTTGCTATTCGCTCCACGGATAACTAGGCGGAGACATTGGGGTGAGGACGTGTCGGTCCCGACTGCGCCACCTGTTGATTAACAGTGGCCATGCCGGATGCCAGGGATGCGTCAAATCCCTTAGGGCCATTACGGGTTAATGGTAGCGATGATCTAATAATAGGATAACCTATGCTAGCCTGGCTGCTCTGATACCATGTCCTGTGGCACCCCTATCCGCATGGAGCAAGGGGCCTTTGCACGTCAGCCCAGGATAACACCTGACGCACGACAGGTCCATGATACAGCATTCCAGTTACAAGAATATTCATCAAACACATGTATATATGATTACAACATTGATGAATACAATTATCTGGCATAGCCCTAAGGCTATTTAAATTGCAGCGGAAATCTATTCGAGTGGTAGAGGAAGTCTTGGTTTGGCAGCATAACAACTCTGGCTGGGCTCCACAACTCACTGGACTGCCAAGGTTACGGCCTAGCACGACGGAACAAGTGAACCATTCGGGCACGGCCTACAAAACTGGCATGACACGCCAGGTCAGTACATTGAATGTACTTGCAAGACAACCAAATACATAGCATCCAAACAAGCAGAAGACAAAGCAGGAATCAAACGCATGCAACAACCTTTCTCATATCAATTACTAAACATGGCATGATATAGACCAACTAAGCATGAACAGTATCATAGCATCTACTAACATGGCAATGACATGGCATATCAAAACATGCTTCTAACATGGAAATAGAAAAACATAGCATATCATCTAAATCATGGCATAATTTAACATATCAATCAAAGCATGGCATGGCATCATGAAACTATGCTGCGTACAAACTACCGGTCATATTCAAAGCAGACATAACATGTTAACTTTATGCAACCATCTCCTGTTCTACCATGGTTCTTTAAATGCAACATATTACTCAAGCAATGCAACCGAACTTGTGCACTGAGTCCCTCGGACTCTCTTACCAACGGGTTGCCTCGCAACTGAACGATGATCACTCACGGATCACAAAAAGAACCACACTTGGTTTAGCACTCACCGAGACCTCGTCTCGTGATCATATCAAAACATCGCCGTGACTTCTCACGACTATCCCATGGTCCAAGTCACCACATTCTTGTTACCACATTAATTAACTTAATTATTTCAGGTTTATCCTCCATTTCAACCAAGACCCGATAGTGTGACCTACTATGAACTGTGTGGCTATCGATACACTTTATAAACACTCTGCAGAGGTAGCGCACTGTACCCACACCACAGAACCCATGGCCTCGCACTCCCATTCGGGTGGACCAACGGCGTTCCGACAAAACCGACCTATTGCCATTACACTCTCTCGGCCACTCCGACCAACACCCCTGTCGGCGTTCTGGGAACGGGGGTCCCCTGACTTGCCTACCTGCTACCGACGGCGTGGCTCTGCGGGCGGGCCCATACGGCCCACACTACAAAAAAATACACTTCAGTGATGATACTTGTTTGTCACAGTAGGTCGCGTTTTTGTCATGCATGTACATAAATTTATGAAAAAATCAAGATAGTCATACATGTGCTGTCGTAGAAGTTTTCCATGACATCACCAAAATTATCATCATGGAAGTGTCCACTTCCATGACGATAAATCGCGCGTCATAGAAGTGCTTTCGTCAAGTGTGACCGACACGTGGCATCCACTGTAACGGAACACCGTGAAGCTATCGGGTCCGGTTTTGCATCCGATAACCCGTTAACAGCCCCGACCAATGGGAATTTTCCACGTGTAAAATCATCATTGGCTGGAGGAAACACGTGTCGGCTCACCGTTGGGACAGATGTCATCCACTCATTGGACACAAAGCGCCTATGATACGTCGACACGTGGCACGGCCCAACAGAGGTCCATTCGTGTGAAAAGGCCAGCCCATTTGACTTGGTCAAAAGGTGGAGGCCCGGCCCACGGCAAGCCTGTTAACGGCATGTTCGCATATAGCCCATTTACAGCCCGCTATCCCAGGGCCTGTTTACGGCATATCCGAATTAGGCCCAGTAGCGTCATTTGGGCCGTCCAATATAATTCCAGCCCGTTTTAACTTCTGGCCCATGTATGGCCCATGACGTCTTTCGGCCCATATGATGCCCTTAGTAACCCTCGGCCCCTTAACGGCCCGTGGTAAAACTTGCACGTAATGAACAGTATATCACTTTATACCCATTAACGGCCCATTATTCCGTTGGCTGTTTCCAGCCCATGATATCTTTCAGCCTTCTCAGGGCCCATTTAATCTTGGGCTCATTTCCAGCATTCGGTTACTTACGGCCCGTTACTGTCATTTTCTGCTTGTGGGCCAAATTCAGCCCGTGGTTACAGTCGGCCCGTTTGTGGCCCGTTAATACGTTGGGCCGTTTTCATGTCGAAAAAAACCTGTTGGGCTGTTTTCATAGAGTTATCAAATAAGGCCAATAAACGGTCCGTTATTGTCCACAAATAGTACAGCCCATGATTGGGGAAATGATGATACGCCCCGTAGAAGGCCCATGGATCCTACGGCCCGTAAAAGGCCCATGGATCGTACGGCCCGTAGAAGGCCCATGGATCTTACGGCCCGTATAGAAGGCCAATGGATCCAACGGCCCGTAGAAGGCCCATGGATCATACGGCCCGCAGGAGGCCCATGGTTACAACAGTCCGTGTGTTGCCATGATTATTAGAAAAACACAGAAAAAGAACTGCAGTGAGTACAAGCAAACAACTAAACAAGACAATAAGAAAATAAATAAGCAAGCAATTAACGCTAGCCTATTACCACTATTACACATATTACATCCACTGGGCATCAATGTTCGCCACTAGTGCAAATATAGGGAACAAAGCAGCATATTACATACACTGGCCGTCAAAATTGGCCACCAATGCAAATAAACGCGACAGCAAAACAAGAGCATAACTGAAACAACTTCATAAGAGCTCAAGAAACATGGTATCCACCATGCTGGCAATAATCTTAGCAAGCTTATTAGCTTTGTCCTGTTTGGTGCTAAAATCCTCCAACGCTTGTTGTTGCACCAGAAAGTATGCATCTGAATGCTCCAGGGACTTCTGCAGTCCTTCCGCTTCTTGTCGCAGCACAGCTGATCGATGTCTTTCAGCTTGTAGTTGAGACTCAAGAAACCGAACTGATTCAGACAGTGAGTTTGAATAGCTTGTGCAAGCGGTAGTGGCCAGTAACTCCAATGCTAAACCAAGACAGGACTTTGGGGTTGTCTCACAGTCTTCGAGATAGTCTTCCCTAGCTGTTTTATCAGCTTTGTTGGAGACCAACAAGGATGTGTCACTATCCTGAACCTTATCTGCATTACTTCCTTTACCATTGCTTAATAAGGCACTCTTCCCCAATATTCTGTCAGCATTCTAAAAGAAGAAACAAGCAAACTAGTATATGAAACTCATTTTGGTGAACCAAATCATTAGTAAGGCGGACAGGATTAAACTACCAAGTCTTCTATTGCCAAGTACTAGTACATAATAAAAGCATCAAACAAACATATATCTATGTCATATGGTCACTGCATTGTCTTGCCAAATCAAAATAGAGACAAGGTTCAAATCATATCAGATCAAGACAAAGCAGCAGTGAAAGAATACAAAACGTGGGAAACTACACGGCACAACAAGATTTCAGATGGGTACCACGGGTCTACATGTACAACAACACTACTGGCTCTGTTGTGATGCTAGTAATGTGCATGATATGAGAAGTCAAATGTATACACAATTGAAATTGAAATCAGCAGAGCTATTGATAAGAGCAAGCCTGTTAAAGAAACATGCATGAACATACCTGTTGTGCCATTGCAGTTTGGATTGGATCCTTCAATTTAAAAATAAGTTTGTATGAGTAAACATAGTGATACAAGAGGAAAGCAGTATGCACAATAGCAATCATAGTTAAAAAAGGCGCGCCTAAGCGAGCACGTAAGCGCACCTAGGCTCTAGGCATTGGCGAAACGCATTGCGCATAACTACGCTTAATCTGTGCATAACTGCGCATAAGCATGCACTTTGGTCAGTAAAGCGCAAGGCGGTGGCAAAACGCACAATTAACGCCTAGCACTTTTTTGAACTATGATAGCAATGGAATCTTACATTAGAACAATTATTCTTCAGGTTTAGGCACTTGTTCTACATGAACAGAGTACAGTAAGACGCAAGAATATAGTACTTAAAAATAGAAAATGAGCTCATAGACCTTACCACATTCTTGGTTCGGGACCAAGTCTGAACAAAGGCGTTCCCAATCATCGTCCGATAAATGTGTCTCGAGGAGAGCGTAAAGGGAATTTGATGAGTTTCTTTGCCGGTGAAGTACATTTTCTTCAGGTAATTCCGATACTGCCACCAAGCATTCTTGAAGATAGCAGAGGTATTAGCACATGTTACCTCATCCTGAGTTTCCAAATCGGCCCTTCTCTATACAGAAAAATGGGAAAATTTTCTATATTATAACCATCATGGAGGTAGGATGTATGGGACAAATCAAAGTAATTGCCATGAATAACATTACTTACACATAACTCCTAGACAAACACCTGCAACTGGCATTTTCCTTCATCTTCCGTATAATATTTCCAAGATGGGAAGATACGCACATACGATTTAACAACATCAAATGCGATAGATGCTAAACTACGACTAGCTGGTTGTGCTTCCTCCACAGGAATAGGCGTACTAACTGGTGGAGTTGGGGTTCACCGTGGTAGTACTGGCCCTTTGGGCACTGGAGCTGCCTTACTAACTGCTCTTGTTTGGGAGCTCTGTGGTGGAGATGGTGTTGTGTCAACAGGAACTGGGTTACTATCTGCTGGGGTTGGGGTTAGATTGGGTGAAGCTGGTTCTCTGTCCATCGCAGTAGGGGTACAATCTGCGAGAGTTTGGGTTATGTGTGGTAGGCCTGGTTTTCATGCATGTACAACCAGGGTGCTATCTCCACCAAGAGGTAGCACTGATTTATTTGAAGACCGTGTTTTTAGTCCGCTAGATGCTGGCATCACCCGCTCCAATTCAAATGGTTGATAACCAGGAAACATAGTTGAATGTACAGACATTGTATGAGATACAGATGCAATAGATAGTGTGGAAAAAAGAGGGCATGAAATAGTCGACATGTATATTGTTTAACTAAAACGGATAGCATGACATAATTTCACATATATGATATCTATCTAAACTGGATAGCATAGCATAACATAATTCAAAGATATGATGAATAACTAAACAGGATCACATGACATAATTCACCTACATGTTATCTAAGTAATTAGGATCGCATCATTTAATTCACATATGTGATTTATATGCTAAACAAAGGGCATTAGATATGATGTCTGAACTAAGAACATGGTGTTGAATATTGTGTATATGATGTCCAATATATGCAACGCAAGACAACATATGCATGATATGAGCAGTATAACCGTGCCAAGTTAGAGCATACACCTCAATGGAGGAATAGGACTGGTCATCTATCTCTGAATCCATCTCTGAGGAGCTATCGGGACCCAACAAGAGATCTACTTCAACAGGTAGCACTGTCTGCTCAGAAGGCCTTGTTTTCACTCCAGATTTTTCAATCTCCCACCCAAATGGTTGATTCACAGGAAGAGTAGTTTAATGTACAAACATTGTCGACAAATGGAAATGTAATGAAGAAAAGGATGGGCAAGATATCATTCAAATATATGATGCCTGGTTAAACAGGATGGCATTGCACATTTCACGTATATTATGGCTGGCTAAAAGACATGAGACTGCACAATTCCCATATATGATATAGAAACTAAATAGGTGGCATTACAGAACATGTCTAAACTAAGCAGATGACATATATGATTTCAAAATTAGGCACTGCAAGGCAACATATGCATGATATGACTAACATCATCATGCCAAGGTAGAGCAAACACCTTGGGGGGTAAATAGGAGTGGTCAGCGGCGTCTGAATCCGCCTCAGAACAGATAGCTTCCTCTGGATTACAATCTGGAGAGGGGTGGGGAGGGTTTACCATTGAACCCACCATGGAGCGATGTCTACATGACATAGTATTCCTGCGCATGTTCAGCATGACTGTGTACAATATCTGACATGCATACGAAAAAAATATGGTGATATTATGTAAGGAGAGCATGCATAAATTTAGAGTGATGGTAACAACCAGTGGATGTATCCAAAAATAATGATAGCAGGCTGATGATTGCTTTAATTTAATAAAAAGACAGATGATGATTGCTTTACTATTTGTTTCCCACCCAAGATGAACAACATAGGCATACCCTAGGTGAACCAGATATTAGACAGAGACACTATTCATTGCTTCCCCGATATGTGCCCCATAACTAAGTTAGAACTCAAGTTTGAACATTAATTTGGAATCGGAATGTTACTATCGAAACTAAACGCAATGGTAGCAGAGAGGCACTTGACATGTAGTTTAGGGAGGGCATGCAATTCATCTTCAACCTGCACCCCCCTGAGCCGCCAGCCACCACCGGCGAGCAGCGGCAGCCGCCACGCCGCCGAAACAACTCCCCACCATCGGTCCGCCGCCCGGCCAGCCCTCAGAGGCCCCCGTCCCCACCCTGAACCCTAAGATAGATAGTGGGGTACCTCTCCTGAGCCCCGCCCCTGCTCGAGTGGTTCTTCCTTAACTCGTGAGCCCCCCTAAAAATCTGACCCAAAAGTCGATTCAGTCGACTGAAGTGTAGCTAAATTGGAGCAGAGCAGCTGCACGAGCGAGGGGGAGAGCGCCAGCTGCATCGCGAGCGAGCGAGCGAGAGCCGGAGGAGCAGCAGCTGGGCGAGCGAGCGATCGAGCGAGAGCCGGAGCAGCAGCAGTTGGGCGAGCGAGCGATCGAGCGAGAGCCGGAGCAGCACCAGCAGATCCGGCTGGTATGGACGCCGCCGCCGAAGGGGCCACACAGTGGGGGAGAGCTCCCGAGGAGATGTCGCCCGCGGCGCCGGCTTCAAGGTAGCCGCTCCATGGGGGTGCGGGATGGAGCACCGTCGGTGCTGGGAGGTCAAGCTAAGTAGAAGGTGTGATGCAATGAGTGTACAACGTCTTTGGTGGCGCCGAGTAGGCCTCGGCTTTGTCCGAGGAGTCGGTGAGGATGTTGCGGTTCCGGTGGAGCAGGTTAGGGCGGCGCCGTGGGGATGGAGCTGTCACGATAGACGAGGCGATCGTTGGAGCAGCTCCTTGGAGGTGGAGGACGGGGCGGCTGAACCGGCGGGACGCGAGATGGATGACGGATCCTCATCCGGGGAGGTGTACGAGGGACGTCGAACTGTTGCGGTGGACGACGTCGTCGGGGAAGAGGCTCCGGCTGGGCAGCGGTGAGGTGGCGGACGGAGGAGGGTAGGGTTTCCCGACTAGAGCGGAGAGGTTATGGCGGCCTGGGATTTCGAATGGCAAAAAGGAGGCGATGGGAGGGGGTGAACCATGACTTAGGGACGCGGTTGTCCAAAATGTAGGTTGTGTTACAAAAGTACCCCGCACCGATTTGAACTAGCGGCCCTTTCGGCTCAGGGTTAGAATGGGGATTTCGCTTGTTGGGATTTGGCAGCTGGAGGGAGTTTTCGCGCGCGTTGTAATTTCGGGATAGCAAGGCGCGGGTTGTGAAGGTGCCAGTTTTGGGAGCACGATATCTGAATTTTCGGGATATAACAAGGCGCGGGTTGAATTTTAGGGACAAGCCTAACGTGTAATATTGTACTTGTACGTACCAAATCAGTTCGCACTTCCCTCAACCAAAAAGAAAACGAAAAAAATAAAACTATATCACACCACACAAAGAGAGAGTCTTGCCCCGTTTTACTATAAAAATGCTATTTAAAGCTACTCATACCAACAATTTAGTGCAATTAAATGCTATTCGGTAGTATGAATCCATGTTATGTCCAATTAATTTTTTCGCTTGCTGTATAATGCATGTAACCTACTCATACCAACATTTTAGTGCATTCCAAATGTCTATACTACCACTGCAATTCGAACTGACAAATCTACAATCATGATTGTTGCCAACTTCAACCATCATTCGTGTATCACCTTAATAACACACCACATGATTACTATAGAGATAGATATGAACTATGTGTACTACATGAACTCGAATTCTATTTTTTGAATACACTTGATGTTGATTCCACATAATAGTACATTTGATGTACTAACTATATATATTCATAATCTAAACCATGTTCCATACATGTACACTGTGTTTATCACACATAGTATAGTGCCCTGCCCCCTACATTATGACAAGTATTTAGACCTGACCTGCAAAAGCCACACATTAGCCCAAATTATGATCAATGTTCTATATGTTATACGTAGTACTAGCAAGATGCCCATGTGTTCCACAAAACATCAACATGATCAAGGGGAGGCCTAATTTTCAAATATGGAGAGGGGTGTGGGTATCTTTTTTCAAAATTGTCATAGTTTCCTTCCTATCCGTCAGATATAAATCGGACGGCCTATATTGCAGGATGGCACCATCATCAACAACTCTGTTTTTTATAAGAGTAGAGATAAAATATATTATATGTAGTATAACATGTTCATAACCACACCATGTGTATCACCGTTATATATATTCACACATGCGTCGGTTTAAAACACTATGATAAATTCTTCATATATCCGAATCCACTTTTTATAATGAAGTATGATCTCTATTCGTGTTTTACACCCACACAATCCTCTTATCTTTGTAGCTAGCTAGCGCTAACTTTCTCTCGTGCATGCAGACGCCCGCATCCCTCTCACCCTCCCTCAGCATTCTCTAGCTCCATCGCGCAAATTCATCTTTTCACTTTAGGTCGTTCACCCACTTTGTGTGTAGGCCCCCCAGCTCCTTTACGGCACACATCGATCGATATGCCTCTCTAGCCATGTGTGCCTAGCACAAAACACAAGTTTCCCCTCTTCTCTTATCACCGTCCATGCCTCACTCCCACCACTCTTTTCATCGATCTCGTACTCGCACAATCCTTCCCCCTCAACATAGTATGACTCTCGCACCACCTCCTAGATGCATCCCTCTCTCTCTATCCTTCTCCCCGTGCCTCATTTGCTTCTAACACACACATGCATGTATACCGATCGATCTCCCAACATATACCTAGGTCGAGTTTAACTATTCCCCCATCGATCGGCGTACCTCACAAGTTATGTCTCTCCTTTCTCTGACAAAGGATGATTGGTCTTCCTGTGTAGTTATGTCTGCTTACCACAGCCATATCATGCCCCCTCATCATTCGTGCATTCCTCCTAACCCGTCTCTCACACGCATGTGCACAGACAGGCAGCCATCCCTCTCTTATTGATATTGCAGGCGTGCCCTCCGGTTGTCTAGCAAGCCTATCCCACCATTTGTTAGAAGCAACTCCACTACCACCCCTTCCAACACTCTAGGTCTGTCTCTCTCCCAACCTTATTCCTCTCCTACACATATGCATGGATGCCGATCGATCTCCCTTAATACATGAGGTAGATTGATCTCCCTTAATACACGAGGTAGGCCTCTCTCCTCCTCCACACATATACCACCCCCCCCCCCACCACACACCAATAGTCGAACATTGTAGGTAGGTATCCATGCCACAGAGACAAACTGCACATGTCCCCTCTCTCGTTCTAGTAGGCCAGCCACTCTATATCTTTGACGTGGGCACACACAAATTCGATGGCACTCTTTATTGACCGCGCGCGCGCACACACACACATCATCCCTCTCTTCGATTCTATGGACACCTCAAGTCGATGATACCTCCACTCTCTTCTCGTGGATCGCCCCCTCTATATATATGATATATCCAGGACTCTATTTCACACACATTGCATATGTTACATTTTTTGATTGACCCCCCCCAAAAACTCTCACGAACCCACACACTATATCTCTCTACGTTTGTATCTCTCTCACACAACCCCACGTAGGTGGTGTATGCATACAAGAAGAAAATAGGTGCACCGTGCACGTACTCACGCTTCATGCCCAGCCACACCCGCGCCAGTACACGATGGAGCTCATTTCTGTACGAAATGGCAGCCCACGTGTTAATTTGAACGCGTGTAGCGGTTGTTTACCTACGGAGGTCGTGTACCACGCGTGCACGAAACAAAGTTCGACTTGATGCGTTGGCGCTTATTTTTAAATAAAGTTATATCGCTCAATGGCACGTACACATAATATAAAATGATTTTTATGGACAAAAAGGTAGTCCGCTCCACTATATATAATGGAGCTTGCCTGCCTGGTTTGTCTCTCTTCAGAGTATCTCACACAAGGCTGCGGTGGCCTCTCTCTCTCACCCTTGGTCACTGATCCGGCCGCATCCCGTCCGCCGGCAGAAAGGGAGGACGTGCATCGTTTCTCCGTCCGACGGTGCCGAGGCAGCACGTCCCGACCTGCGGTACATGTCGTTCTCTCTGACCAAGCTCCGGCGCGGTAGGGCCTACGCCACCTGCTCGCTGCCGCAGTATGGGCAGATTCCGCCCGCCGCCGCTCACCTAGTTACATCCCGACGACCTCCAGGTATCCCCTCCGGCCTTGCTCCACTGCCCGTCTTCCCACGTCGCTGCATGTGGATCTTCCATAGTTCTTTGCACAAAACGTAGCTCGTCCGGCGTACTTTCCATATTGCAATCTCGTCCTCACACCATTTTAGACAAACACAACCATGTTGTTCTCTTCCCTTAGGACAAGGAATATGCTTCTTTTTTGTCATCGCAACTGTCATCAACAATATTTGTTCCTTTCTACAAATTTCAGATGGGCATATTTTAGAGTGTAGATTCACTCATTTTGCTTCATATGTGTACTCCCTCTGTTCCTAAATATTTGTCTTTCTAGAGATTTCAACAAGTGACTACATACGGAGCAAAATGAGTGAATCTACACTCTAAAATATGTCTATATACATCCGTATGTAGTAGTCCATTTGAATCTCTAAAAAGACAAATATTTGAGTAGTCGCTCTTTGAAATCTCTAGAAAGACAAATACTCTGTAGTATATTTAAAAACCAAGGGGGTAGTGCACAGCCACATGGGAGACTCAGACTGGTCATTGCTCCGCATTAATAGTGAGTAATGAGCAGTCAAATCATAAGCCCCACCTTTCCCACTGTAAGTTGCTCAGAAGAAGCAACTATCAATACGCTCTTCTTTGAATCCGCTCATACTACTCCATCCGTCACTGTTTATAGAGCGCGCTTCAGAAAAAGAGAAAATCTCTGGGACCAAGGCGACTAGTGGTCGGCCTGAAAAATAGCATTGGTAGTTATAGCACGGCGTCTATTACTAGAAGAAATAATGCGTACACACATGCATACAGTGCTTCCACCCCGGGTAGACACATGCATGCACGTACTCCACTCTGTAGTACTACATCGAGAGAAAATTGCGGTTACCACGCCCTAATTAATTTAGCACTAAACCAAACGCGTCTAAAGTCTCTCTAGTGGTGGAAATGCATTGAGAGAAATGCATCATAATAAAGCGTTCCTTGTAAACTGTGACGGAGGGAGGAGTAGTATGAAGGTGCAAAACCAAGTACGCATACGGCCAGTCGGTCAACGCACCTCGTCTTGGCATATCACTGACATGTGGGACCGGAGTGTGAGCAGACCGATCTCAATTGATGGCAAAATGGCCAACCCGCCATTCCTTGAGAGAGACGAGGAGCGAGAACACACAGACGGGCTCGCACGGAGGCCAAGATATATTCGAGCATGGTTGATCGATATCATCATTACATGTTGAGCTGCCGTTTTCCGCCCTTCTCCGGAATAAATGTGTACTTTATCTAAGATTAAGAAAAATAAGAGTATAGAGGCTCCACCATGCGGTTCTAGTAGTAGTACTAATTGTACTACTAAACCTTGCGCTTGGCTCTTCGCCTCTTCATGAAGTCGAACAATGATGGTACTCTGCATGTTTGGTACTACAGTGTATGCCTCTAGCAATCTGACACCGAATGAACTGATGCATGTCCACCGCCTGGGCGAGGTACGCTGCATTAGTCAAAAGGCGTAAGCGAGCTTCTCCTTGTCCTGCAAGCTTCTCCTCGTTATGCGAGTTGACGGGACATACCAACAAGTAGTGCTAGTCCAAACTCCCTCCTTTCCGGTTAATATGGCTTAATATTTTTTGCGGGTAAATGAGAGAGCTTTATTCATATACAAGCATTCTTAGGATGATCAGCCAAGACACTGGTCACTAGGAAGCGAGGTAGCCGGAAAAAAGAAGTAGGAAGCGAGGTGTTTCATCAAGCCAGCTCTCGGCCACATTCAAAGTGCAGCAAGAACGGTTCGCACAAAGATGCGCCGCAAGGTTTGCTGACCTGTTTACATGCTGAATAACAAAATAGAGAGGAAATATTACCGATTGCTCCTATTTGTAATAGGATATGAGCCAGAATTAAGCGAGAATTGTGGCGAGCGTTCCATGCAATCAACTTCCATTATCACATGCGAGAACCCTCGAAGAGAACCAAATGTGTTGAAGATTGCTTTATCACATTTTAAAAATATAATAAGACTGCAGACGCTCCTGCATCAGGTTCCTAGTACTAGTATAGTACCTCTATAGACTATAGTAGTAGTACTAGTAAACTTTGCGCTTGGCTGTTCGCCTCTTCGGGAAGTGCACCAATAATAGTACTAGTATAGTGTATGCTTCTGGCAATCTGACACCGAATTAACTGTTGCACATCCACCGCCTGAGCGAAGAACAGCTTGCATTAGTCAAAAGTTTCTCCTTGTCCTGCGAGCCACCGCGCGCAACTTCTCCCGTCCTGCAAGCTTCTCCTCGTTCGGCAAGTTCACGGGACACATCAAAGTAATGCTAGTCTATACTGCCTCCTCTCCGGTTAATATGGCTTAATTTCGAACGAGATAAATACACTATCTATCACTGTATATTTGTAAAAATACGGTCAGTGGACTGCATAATATGCTCATTGCGCTCAATATATACATTTTCTGGTGTTTATACGGTCACTAGCTCACCCTGGCTGGGTATGTGTGTGCATGCACGTGTAGGTTGAGCACTTGAGCGTGACCGTGTGTGTTCCGTCGTGTGCTCGGACATGCATGCATTAGGGCGTCGCGCGCGTTTTTGCGTCCATGTGTATGTGTGACTGTTGCATACACGTTGGGGAGTACGTGTAGGGGCCACTAAAGGAGAAGTCAAATCACACAGTAAGTTAGTCGGAAGAAGCAACCATCATTTCACTCTTCAATGACACGTACGCAATATAAAATGGTTGATATGGAGAGAAAAAGAAAATCACTATATATACACTAGCAGGAGCCTAAGCTACAAGCCTGCTTGCTTGGGTTGCTCTCTTCACAAGCATAGAACGACGGTGGCCACACCGCTGGTCACATATCCGGCCTGATCCCGCAGCTGGGGGAAGGGAACAATGTTCTGCGTAGACGCGGTCGACATCGGCGAGGGAGAAAATCCACAGTTGATGCGTCACAATCGGGGGTCACTGTGGTATGGGCCAATGCCGCATTCCAACCGCCCTTCTAGCTACAGCCCGACGTCCGTTTCGAAAATATTAGTGCATGTCAACAAAAATTATACTAGTATTGTTGTTCCGTTTCGAAAAAAGCATATAAGCTGTTACTTCTTACCCAAAGGATCTTTATATCCAATACACACAAAATATCCATTCGACTGTTCGAAATTACTTTCACTGCTGATCTGATGTCGAGGTAATTGCTGCATCGCCACCAAAACCCACCATCTCTTAAGCTAAAGTAGACCGAGCTAACCCCTATATTAGCATATTACTAAGATAAATGTAAGGCCTTTGTAGAATCATTTAGGACGTGAGCTTGTCAATCTGAATGTGGAGGGACACCAGCTTAGCCCCGGCCAGCAGCTTGGGCGGAACTGTGAAGAAGGTCAGCTCCTGCACGGTGACGTCGCCGGGATCCCTGCTGCTTGTCACCTCCATTTCCACCTTGACGGCGTTGGTCCTGCCTTTGGGTTCCCCCGGCGGGCCGTTCGCCCACAGCTTGGCCACGTAGTGCAGCAGTGGGGACGCCCCCGCTCTGATGCAGACAACCGACACGGCGATAGGCGCGCCGATGTCGAGCACGCCGCTGACCAAGAAAAACGCGCGGCCGTCCTCCTCCGCGAACAGCAAGAGCCGTGGCTCTGACAGTGGGACTTGCACCTGGAGCGCCTTGCCGTGGGAGAGCATGGGATGCACGATGCTGATGTCGTGGGAGAGCCACGGCGGCGGGCGCCTTCGTAAATGAGCAGACGGCACGGGCATTTGCGAAGCGCGAGCGGACACATGCTCTGGTGATCGGCGAGCTTGGTAAGTGACGTAGAGCCCACAACCTTCGTGCGGGCACTCCACCCTCACCGAGGATAGGACGGCGTCCACCTCCGTGTTCCGCACGTCGAAGCCACCGCCGCGCTCGCACTTCTGGCACTGCCGCTGGTTCCCGGGGCGCTCGACGCGGCAGTCCGTGCAAGCCAGGTGCCCTCCCTTGCACTGCACAAATCAATCGAACAACACATCAATCAAGAAACCTGCACCTTGCTCGATCAGCCGAACCGACAAGGTGTATTCGAACCTCAGACACTGGAGGCTTCAAGGGGCGGAGGCACAAGGGGCAGTGGAGTAAGGTGAGGTCCATCGAGACCATACGGAGCTCCATCGTCGGGTCCTGTTCCATCTGCATGATCTCGCCCTCCTCGTGCACAACCATCTCTCGCTTTGTTAGGGACGGGGCATTACAAAGCTTTACCGTCACATATTCATACTACTTCAAGGTGCATTAAATCAACACATGCAAGTATCAAAAGGAGAGTCACGACATGCATGCATGCGTTGTAATTAATGCATCGGTAAACGCAAATTATTGAAATTTATCAAGTGCAGTGCTTTGATGTGTCGCGTCAACTCGTACAAGACCGAGAAGTTTGATTACTACAACGCCCTCTCGCCTTAACCGCACCTGCCTTTGGCTGCATGACAGGTGGGCCACCAACCTCCTGGGCCCACCTGCCATGGACGCAAAGGCAGGAGCAGTAAGTCAATGAAGCTGCGTCCCTCCCTCGACCATGAGCGTGGTGGCTGGCAAGACTAGGAGAAGCTTTCGTTCGCTACACGCTCTCCCTCCCATACGCGGTGGACATGCAGCAGTTCAATCAGTGTCAGATGGCCAGAAGCATACTGTAGTACTCCTCCACTGCAGTAGTACTCCATCATTTTGTTCGACTTACCGAAGAGGCGAAGAGTCAAGCACAGCCAAACGCTCGTGTGGCAGTTTCATGTGTAGAGTAGTCTAGGATAGCGTGTACCATGCCTGTAAGCTTAAAATCATTAGGGTCGGCTCCATGCTATATTTTTTGATTAAAATTATCTTCTGGCCCTACCTGTCATCCTGGTGATTCTAGTTAGCATGCTCATCTGGTTGAGATAGGTGTATATATTTTAATTTGTGGTGGGGTAAATGTTAGAGGTTGCAGCAAATGGAGTATTATACACTGCGGGTCTTTCAGCCAAGTTTAGAGGCAACCATGTGGGGCCAGTGCTATGATGTGTCATGTCAACTCGTACAACGAGGAGAAGCTTGATTTTACTACTACACGCCTTCTCCCTCGCCCATGCGTGCGGTGGCTCGCGGACGAGGATATGCTTTTGCTTATATAGTACTACAACAAGCTATCCCTCCCGCTCGCGGTGGACGGACATGCAGAAATGGATTCGATACTGTAGAAGCAGTGGTAGTAACATCATTGCTCATCTTCTCGAAGAGGCAAAGAGCCAAGTGCAACCCGAACATGGCAGTTGCGAACCTTGGAGCACGCATATAGCCAGGCTCTTGCCTGAGACAAAATTGCTATGTGAGTGCACTATTGTAGTAAGTACTTGCTAGTATAGCCCTGTAAACCAGAAAGGAGTATTTGCCTTTCTTGAGATTTCAACAAGTGACTAGACTACACCGAGATGGAGTACATATGGAGCAAAATGAGTGAATCTTCACCATAAATAAACACGTAGTTATCTCGTTTTCCTCTCGGCCTTGGTCGCGGTACACAATATTGAGTATACTAGTAGTATCATCTTGAAATTTACGAAGTCACCATAGGCACCTCGTTGTCGACGGGAACGTCTCCTGACACGCGATAGACGCGAGCGGCAGTCGCCTCCATAGGTGCTTGAATGCCAAGGAGGGAGAGGGTAGCGGTTCCCGAGATGTTGAACGGTCAATGATGCATCCTCAAATTACTCTACATGTAGAGGGAATTAATTTTTTTTGAAGGAGCAAAGGGAATTAATTGGAGAAGCAGAATAGAGCAAGCATGATGTGAATGCAACACAGTTTGGATTCTCATATAAAGGCGCCCCACCACTCCAATCCATCTACTCCTTAGTCTCTGCGCAACACTTCTCACTCCAATCCAAGACCAGCTGACTAGAAGCCCGAAGCACCTATGGAGGCGATGGATGCGAGCGGGACTCGGCTATGCCAAATCATCCAAGGCACCGGCCTACGGCCCCGCACCGTGCAGCGTTTCCAGACGGTGATGGCGACCGCCAGCGTCGTAGCCCTCGCCTATGCAGGCTTCGCCTCTCGCATGGACGACATGATGGTCAACTCCATCCGCAAGTTCGCCGCCGTCAAGAAGCGCGCGGACGACCTTGCCGTACTGCTCTAGCCCGCGCGCCCAGGCTCATCATTGCCTGCCACCCTCATCGGCCTCCATGGTGATGAACTCTTTCAACCCCTGGTGGCCCTGAAGTTGCCGGAGGTCGCGACGAAGAATGTGCACCTCGAGGCCGCGCTCGTCACGCAGCGCCTCACCATGCAAAAAACCGTCGACCTGCACATCCACGTCTATGAGGAAATCGTCTACATAGGCCACTACAAGGCCAGCGAGGACAGAAAGACGTTGGCCTTCTTCCAACGGCTGGAATCTTTGGACGCCATTGTTCAGAAGCACGTCGACCTGGCCACGAAAGCCGCTGCTACTTAGCGCCATTCGGTGGGCCGGCGCCCCGAGTCGAGGAGGTGGACATCGTCGATGGATGCATCTCTTCTTCTTGCCTCCTGTAACCAGCACTGCATCGCCTCATGGCCTTAATGTTTTATTAGTATAGGAGTATATGGCATATTTATTCCAGTAGTAACGTTTTCACTATGAGGTGGGGCCGCAGTTGAGCAAACCGACCATCAGCAAATCCCCACCCCACTAAGACCAAGTGACCAGAAGCCAGAAGCACCTATGGAAGTGATGGCCGCGAGCGGCAGTCGGCTGTGCCAAATCATCCAAGGCGCCGGCCTGCGGCCCCGCACCGTGCAGTGTTTCCAGACGGTGCTGGCGACCGCCGGTGTCAGAGCCCTCGCCGACGCCGGCTTCGCCTCTCGCATGGACGACATGATGGTCAACTCCATCCTCAAGTTCGCCGCCGTCAAGAAGGGTGTAGCAAAAGCTCCTACTAGTCCTGCCAGCCACCACGCTCATGCGTGAGGGAGGGGGCGTTGTAGTAATCAAACTTCTCGGTCTTGTACGAGTTGACGCTTCACATCAAAGCACTGCACTTGATATAAGTCTTTGTACACATTTCAAATGGACTACTACATACGGATGTATGTAGACATATTTTGCTTCGTATGTAGTCACTTGTTGCAATCTCTAAAAAGACTTATATTTGGAAACGAAGGGGTACAACGCATGCATGCATGTTGTGACCTCCCTTTTGATACTTGCATGTGTTTATTTGATGCACCTTGCCAAATTTTGACTATAAATTTAACTAACCAAATTTTCATGCATGTCACAAAAAATTACGAGGCTGTTTGGATTGTGGCTATGTTTGTCTTATGTTGCCACATTATTTTTCCCACACTTGCCACACTTTTTGTGTCTATGACATGTGGGGTTCATTGCTAATAAAAAAATTCTTGTCTTAGGTGTGGCTAATAAAAAAGACTTATATTTAGGAACGGAGGGAGTAGAAAATATAAATAATAATGCATGTTGGGGCAACCCACGTTTCCGATAATTTTAGTCGTGGGCTTGTTCACAATTTTTACGAGGGGGTGGTTGTTCATTTAATGGAGGGACTTGTACCAGACTAGAATGATACAAAGTGCGACCTGGCACTCTCAAAAAATAAAGTGCGACCTGGCACACCGTAACACCACTTGGAACAAGCGGGTAGCTATCTCAAAAAACAATCAATAACTAAAAAACGGCGACCTGGCACGTAGTACACAATTTTAAATGATTGTTTTGATGGAGTGAAAAAGGAAAAGTACCCCATTACGTATATATAGGCCGGAGCCTCCGCGCTTGCTTGCTAGGGTTGCTCTATTCACACACTCTCATTGTCGGGGAGGCTGATCGTACCCACGGACACCTATGGGGCCGGCGGACCAGGCCCCTTGTGGTTCGGAGGGGGGCGGAGATCGCACGAAGAGCGAATCGAGGCGAGGCACACCAGCAGTTTACCCAGCTTCGGAGCTCTCCGGAGAGATAAAACTCCTACTGCTGCTTGTTTGATGTATTGTGTTCTTGCTAGGGAGCGATGCAAGCTACAAAAGCTAGCGTGAGCGTATCTGGTCTCGAGTGAGTCGAATGAACCGAACCACCCGAACCGAACCGAACCGAACCGAACCCCCTCTACGTTGCGCATGGGCCTCCTTTTATGTGCTCAAGGGGTCTCCGACAGGTGGCAACATAGGCGAGGGTACAAATGTAAAAACAGAGGTTGGTACACCTACTTGAACAGTGTACAGTGCAAAATACCTAACTCTAAAGGCAAGGGACAAAAGCAATAAATGCCCGTCTGTGTCGCCTAAACAGTGCGACAGAGACCGTCAGGCGCGCCCCCGCTCGCCATGATGGCAAGCTTGTCAGCACCGCTTATCGCTGCTCTCCGCTGGCTGCACAGCCTCTTGACACGCGCGCATGGAATTGTCCCATGGCGACACGTTGCTGGATGAGCTGGAGCGGAGACGGAGAGAGGTTGCTTGCCGCGGCCGAATCCTTGTCGCGTCCGGAGGCTTGTCGTTCTCCGAGCCTTCCCGGCAAGCTCCTCTTGCCGGGGCCCTGTCTTCTGCATGTCTTGAATGGCCTTCCCGGCAAGCTCCTCTTGCCGGGGCCTTGTCTTCTTAGTCAAATACTTTGTTCTTGAATGGCTCGAAAGGAGCCACGGAGGATCTTGGCGGTGACCAGCAAACCTCGCCGCTGAGGTGCTGCAATCGTTAGGCACTGCAGTACGGGATACTAGGGTACCCCTACTCTAGTACACCGACAGGAGCCCGGCCTGGGCCGTCTGACAGTGCCGAGCGCTGTCGGGCCAGGCTCAAAACAGTGCACGGTCACACGCGGCCTTGATCACGCCGTAACTCACCCCGGACCCACCACGACCCCCACTAACGGCACGCACCGAACGTGGCGTCGTGCGAGAGATCATGTGCGTGGTCGTGGGGGTTTCTTTATTAGGAAAAGCGGAACGTCCGCCCCCTCCCCCTCTTTATAAGCGGGGGAAACAGGGGCAGGCCGTCCACTCTGCCATTGCTGTCTTGTCAAGAAAACCACCGCCGCTCCCCCCTTCTTCTCCAGTGCGAAGAGAGCAGCGCCCCGCCCCCTTTCGCCACAAGCGCACTCACCGCCGTCGGCCTCCTCCGCCGCCCTCGCCATGGCTCCGAAAGCCGACAAGGAGAAGGGCGTCAAGTCGGCCGAGGCGCAGCGGCTCGCGGCGCTGCGCAAGGAGCGGGCCATCTTCCCCCCTCAGCTCGGCACAAAGGAGCTCCGGGATGTCTTCTATCTCTTTTGGTCGACGCGGAGGCAGCGTGCGCATCCGTGCACGAAGGTACTCCCGCCTCCGCTTCGATTTGGCCCCAACTGGGTACCCCTTCTTTGCCCTTTTCTTCTATTGCGGGCTTTGCCCGTCCTTTTCCGAGTTCTTCTGCGATATCATGAACACATATGGCCTCCGCCTCCTTGATTTCACCCCCAACGCCGTATTGACCATGGCAGTTTTTGCACACCTTTGCGAAAACTTTGTCGGGATCCACCCAAATGTGGCACTCTTCCGCCACTTCTTCGTGCCCCGCGTCGAGAGAGGAGAGCCACTTGCCGGAGGGATAGCTTGGGTCTCCAGGATCGGCAAGAAAGAAGCCTACCTGGAAGGAGAGTTCCGCAACAAGTGGGAGGAGTGGAGAGCCAATTGGTGTTGGGTCGTAGAGGAGAACCCGCAGCCCTTCACTGCCGTGCGCCAAACCCCAATAGTGTGCGGCAAAGATTGGAGTAACTTGGCGCCGGAGGATGCTAGGTTGAAGATAGCTGTGACCCGGATTTTGCGCCTCAGGCTTGCCGGACTAACCGTGGGCGCAGTTGGCGCAGACTTCCTTCGCCGCCGCATCGCTCCCTTGCAGGAGAGGAGGAGGCCTGCTTGGGAGTTCCAGAATGCGGCAGACATCATGAGGTTGCGCCCGGGCCTCAACTGTAACTTCACCGTCTTGGAGCTAGACGCGATGCTGCTCGAGCTGTTCAAGAACGACCCGATCACCCCGAGTGGTTTAGGTTGCCGAGGGGTCGTCCCATTGTGCAACAACTTCGGCGCCGACCGCATCCGCGCCATGATGCCGTTGTGCGATTCCCATGGGATCGTTCCAACTGGCAGGAGCCCCGACGAGGTCGTGCAGCAGTTCATCGATGACTTGGAAGAAGTGCCGATCCGCTCCGACGAAAGCGAAAAAGGCTCACTCGCGACACCACCGACGAGGAGATGGCGGCGTATTGCCACCAGGGTGGAGGAGGCGGCAGCCGCTGCCGCTGGAGCCTTCGGTACACCGTAGAGGAGGCGGACGGTGAAGGCGGCAAGCCTTGCCGAGCGAAGGAGATCGCCGGCGAGGACGAGCTTGTCGAGCCCGAGGCCGGGTCGAGTGGACCCGCCGAGGGCGCTTCTTCTCCACCACCCAGCGACTTGCCGCCAGTGAGCCCCGGCTCTGTCGAAGAGGCGTCCGCAAGGCCGGAGACGAAGTCGGGCGGCAGATCGCCCACGAGAAGCGCCACATGACGCGCTTCTCTACATGACAGCGATGTTGCCGCGGGAGTGCCTCACACTGCTGCGACAAGTGGGGTGGGGTCTTCCTAGGCCACCGCTGACGCCTCCGCCAAGCGGCCAAGAGAGCCCACTCCTCCGCCTCGTCGCACCGGAGGCGAGCCGGAGTTTGACTTCTCCGCGCTCAGCTCCGAGGAGGAAGATGAAGAGTAAGCTTTTGAGATTGTGCTTGTATTTCTTCGAATTTATTGCTTCATGTTGAATCTGATTTGCTTCGTTCTGGACTCTTTCCTTTTCAGGACGCTGGCCCAGAGAGCGTCGAAGAGGGCCAAGATCCCGACGGTCGTCGTTGAGGACGATCCACCCGTGGCAACAGAGGAGGCGTCTGAGACCCCCTTGCCGGACCCGGCAACCCTTCCTCAGAGCAGCCCCCAGCACAGCCCCCAGGGTAAGTGTGCGGCTTTCCCCTTACTGTTAGGTGTGCAGGGGTGCTCCTTCTTCGTTGATACCTAATTGTTTGCTTGTGTAGGAGCAGAGCAGCCTCATCAGGAGGGCTCGGAAGCCGCCCCCGAAATCCGGTCTGCTGTCACTACGCCGCCAAGGGAGGATTCTCCGGCAAGGGAGCGCCCTCCGACAAGGGAGTCCACTCCGGCAAGGGAGGCTACCCGGCCGCAGGGACAGCGCCAGTGACCCTCCGGTGGTCGAAGCCGTGGCTGCGGATCCTGCTGGTGTAATTTCCTTACACGAAAATCTCCTTGGGCTTGCTTTCTTTTGTTTCTCTTTTTGAACATTTGCTTGTTGCTCTTTCTTCGTCGACGCAGAGCCGATGGAGGTCGAGGCTGCCGGCGAGGAGGAAGGCCAGCGGCAACACCGACGCAGGCCGCCGTCGTGGAAGAAGAGGTCGTTCTGTGGAAGAAGAGCGTGCCGCCGACGAGCCTGATGGCGAGAAGGCCACCAAGGCTGCCGACGCAGAAGCTGGCGAGGGTCGGGCGATCGTGACCGACGGCCCCGAGGCCGCAGGAGCGCCAGCGCTACACCGACACCGACTCCCGGCCGCTTGCAGAGCTGCCAGTTCGAGGAGCCCCAGCCAGGCGCCTACTTGAAGGCCGGCGAGGGTGTCTTCATCAAACTCCCCTGGGAGCCGAGCTCCAGGGCGCCGGTCGAAGGAGAGACCTTCGACGGCAAGCTACTCGCCTCACTGGCCGACGGCTGGTGGACGCGCCAAGGTAAGCGGGCGGCGAAGTCTGAGGAGGAGCAGCTGAAGAAGCTGATGTCGCTCTACCGCGCCCGGCAAGCCAAGTTGGAGTCGGGAAGCACTTGTCGCGAGGGCAGGAGCGGACATGGAGAAGCGCGCAGAAGAGCTCCGGAGCGCCAACCAAGAAACTCTCCATGACGTAGCAGAAGCGCGGGGGCAACTTGCAGAAGAGCGCACGACCTTCATCCTTGAGAAGGCCGCGGCTGAGGAGGAGCAGCGGTTGGCTGCCGAGAAGCTCTCCGCGCAGGAAAGCGAGCTGGCGCAGTGGAAGGTCAACCTGGACAGCCACGAAGAGGACCTTGCCGCGCGCGAGGAGTCACTTGGCGGGGCGCTTAAGGAAGCGAAGGATGCTGCCGCAGCCGCCGAGGCCGCCAAGGAAGAGTTGAAGGAGAAGGTGGCACAGCTGGAGGCCAGCCTCAAGAAGAGTGGCGAGGAGCTTGCCGCGCTCAAGCACGAGCGCGAGAAGGACGCCTACACTCTTGGCGAGCTGCAGAGCCGTCTCATCGATAGGGGCAAGGAGCTCGACGCCGCCAAGGATTCCAAGGCGGATCTTGAGCTGAAGCTGACCACTCGACGCAGAGGCGTTGGACGGCGCCAGAGAGTGGGAGGTGGGCTTGTTGGAGACGATCAAGGCCAAGGAGGAGCTGCTAGCCAATGTTGTCTCCACTCAGAGCGCCTTGAGGGAGAGTGTGGAGCACTGGACTGAAGGTCTTGTGGACACCGCTGCCGACATCCACAACGAGCTGATGGAGCTGGGGATGGCGGACCTTGCATACTCCTCCGACGAGCATCTCCCACCCAGCGCCAAACTCAGTTTATTCTTCAAAGGCGTGGTGACGGGTCTCCAGCAACTCGGGTAAGTGGTCCCAAAGCAGCTGGCCGAGGAATCACGCCAGAGATCTGTAGGAGCCCCCGAGAAGGTGTTGATAAAGGTGGCCTTCCGCAATCCGGGCCTCAACCTTAACGGCATCCTCAGATCCTTGCCGCCAGATGCCAACGTGGAGGAGCTCAAAGCCCTTGTCGCACCCATTGTGGACAAGGTGAACAAGATCAAGCGGATTGATGGCGACCGCGTAGACTAGGCCGCCAATTTTATCTTTCCCTTGTCGCTGCTGATCATGTTTAGAACACTTTGTTAGATCGGCGACAAGTTATTTTGTAATATACTCTATCTTAGGCGATCAATGCAATGTTATTTACTCTACTTGATTCCTTCCTTTGTACGTTTCTGCCCTACGCATTTGGGGGACTTGTCGGTGCGGGCACCTTTGCCGCGAGCGGTGAGTGCGGAACGTCGGCCTATTTGGTAGTGCCGCCTCCGACAAGCAACCTTGTCGCGACTAGCCGCAGCTCACTTAAGTTGTTGAGCAGACTCGAAACAAAGTAAGAGCGCGACTAGCCTGCGAGTTGGTTCCTCTGCGCACAGGTTTTCCATACAAAGTACTCTCGTTCGAGGAAGATAACTTAAAATTTTAAAAATTGATTGCTCAAACTTTGGCAACTTAGCTTTTCTGTCTCTTGCTTCCCGATAAGGCGAAACTTCCTCGAGCGATGCCTGGTCCATAGTATTTTCTTCTCCTTCCCCCCTGGTTAACTTTTGCACGAGGGAGCCTTCCTTTCTTTGAGAAAAGAGAAAGAAGAGAAAATAAAGTTATGGAGCCCAATGACTCGATTTTGCTTACCGGGTGTGGTTGCTGCATAAAGCGTTAGCCAAAGCATGCAATAAAATGATGAAAGCATGAATTTGACAAGTTGTGCGCAACACACAAGCTTTACTGATGCATGGGGTCTGCGCCCAGATTTGTACAAAGGATTACATGCAACAGCGGCAAGACTTGTACAAAAGGTGGTTGCCGGAACGGGTTCCGCAACCGCGCTCTATGGGTAAAACTTACGAAGATGCTCAATGTTCCAGAGTTGCTCACGGGATGCCATCTTCGGTCTCAAAGCGGACAGCGCCGAGCCTAGTGACTCGTTTCACCCGATAAGGGCCTTCCCACTTTGGCGTCAACTTGTTTGAATTCTTGGCGGACTGAGCAGCGCGAAGAACAAGGTCTCCTTCCTCGAGACTTCGGCACTAACTTTGCGGCTATGGTAGCGACGCAAAGCTTCTTGTAGCGAGCAGCTCGCCTGGCGGCCTGAAGACGATCCTCCTCAAGGAGCAGCACGTCATCTTGTCGCAGCTGCTCTTACTCAAGCTCATCGTGGCGAGCACTCGAGGCGATCCGTTATCTGAGTTCCGTGGGAAGAACTGCCTCGCTCCATAGACTAGAGCAAAAGGTGTGCGGCGGTGGCTCGATTTGGCGTCGTCTGATCGACCAAAGAACCACCGGCAGCTCCTCAATCCAGTTTCTTCGCACTTGTGCAGCCTGCCGAAAGTTACGGTCTTGAGCCGCGCGAGCACTTCAGCATTTGCCCTCTTCGCTTGACCGTTGCTTCTCGGGTGAGCAACGGAAGCAAAAGCCAGACCTTGGCGCCAAGATCTTGGACGCATCGCATGAAGGTGCGACTCGTAAATTGTGTGCCATTGTCGGTGATGATCCTGTTAGGGATTCAAAGCGGCAAACAATCGACTGAAAGAACTTGATCACGACCGCGGCTTGTCACCTTCCTCATCGCTTCCACTTCCGCCACTTTGTGAACTTGTCGATGGCGACGTACAAGTACTCAAAGCCCCGACAGCTTCGGGGAAGGGGCCGAGGATGTCGAGCCCCAGACCGAAAATGGCCAGGATAAAGGGATCGCCCGGAGAGCTTGAGCTGGCTGGTGTATCTGTTTGGAATGGAACAGCACGCTTCACACTTGGTTACTTGTGCGGTTGCATCTGGAGGGCTGTCGGCAGAAGAAACCTTGCCGGAAAGCTTTGCGGCAAGTGCTCTTGGCGCCAATGTGGTGACCACATATGCCTCTGTATCTCTCGCCAACAGCTTCTGTCCATCTTCCCCGGGAATACACTTCAATTTCACACCGTTGAGTCTTCTTACATGCGGTATGCTTTGTCGACAAACTGGTACATACTTGACTGCCGGGCTACTCTTTCCGCTTCTTCTTGCTCTTGGGAAGTTCTCCTGCGAAGGAAAAGGACAATCGGCTGCGCCCATCTTTGGAGCTTGCGGCTCGACAACAAGGGCTAAAGGCACATCTGCTGCTGCGGAACGTCGGCTTCTACGGCAAGAACCTGCGGCTCTGCCGAGCTTGATGCTCCCGGCAAGCTTGCCGGAGCAAGACTTGTCAAGCGTCGCTTCAATGAAACAAACCACGGGCTTGTCGGAGGCATCGCCTCAAGACCTTGTTGGAGTTGATCTTGGGGACCTTTGCAACGACGGCTTCGGGAAGCTCTGCCGGAAAGTAGTCACCAGAGATCAACTTCCTCTTCTTGCTTTGTCCAGTTGATGGTGTTACGGTTGGTTGAGTCAGCTTGAGCACTAAAATCCCTGGTTCCACAGGCAACTTAAGTGCAGCGCACTTTGACAGGCCGTCAGCAATATCATTCTGAGCTCTTGGAACATGTTCCATTTGCAGGCCGTCAAATTGCTCTTCTAGCTTCCTCACTTCATCGACGTAGGCTTCCATCAACGGACTCTGATAATCTTTGTTCACTTGGCGGACGACAAGCTGCGAGTCACCCCTGACAATAAGCTTCTTGATCCCAAGGTCTACGGCGATCCTGAGACCGGCAAGCAAACCTTCATACTCTGCAGTATTGTTTGTTGCTTGCTCCTTGGGAAAGTGCATCTGGACTACATACTTGAGGTGCTCTCCGGTGGGTGCGATAAGCAGCATGCCGGCACCGGCGCCTTGCAGCGAGAAGGCACCATCAAAGTACATTAGCTAGTCTTTGCTTGTTTCCTTGACGGGAATGCCCGTCTCCGGAATCTCTTCATCTGGCGTTGGCGTCCATTCTGCTATGAATTCTGCCAATGCTCTGCTTTGGATAGTTGAAGTGCTTTCAAACTTGAGACCAAAGCTTGACAGTCCAGTGCCCACTCGACAATCCTGCCTGTTGCCTCTGGATTCTGCAGTATCCTCTTGAGCGGAAAGCGAGTGACAACTGTGATTTCATGTGCTTGGAAGTAATGGCGCAGCTTTCTCGAGGCCATGAGGAGGCCGAAAAGCAATTTCTGCACACCAGAGTACCTTGACCTAGCCCCTCGCAGGAGGGAACCGACAAAGTACACCGGGCGCTGCACCATCCTTTTCTGCATCTGTTCATGCGTCTGCAAGGATTCGTCCTTGTCGGGACCAGAGCTTGTCGGTGAAGTCCTCGCTTGTTCTTGGATGTGCTTGTCGTGGTTGCTTTGGCTCGTCATCCGCCTCCCTCTCCGCTACTAACGCAGCACTAACCACTTGATTGGTTGCTGCTATATATAGCCGCATAACTTCTCTTGTGGTTTAGGTGCGACAAGTGTTGGAGTGGAGGACAGGTATCTCTTTAAGTCTGCAGCGCAGCCTACGCTCGAGTCCATTTCATTGGACCCGCCTTTTTCAAAATCTTGAAAAACGGCGAGTGCGCTCAGCAGACCTAGAAATAAACTCCGAGAGCAGCTACGCAACCGCAAGTCTTCGTACATCCTTGACGCGCTTTGGTGCCTCAATTTGCTCAATGTCCTTGATCTTGTCGGGATTGGCTTCAATCCCTCATTGAGACACTGAAGAACCGAGAAGCTTGCCGGAAGGGACTCCAAACACGCACTTCTCGGGGTTGAGCTTGAGGTTGATCTTGCGCATATTTGCAAAGGTCTCGTCCAAATCTTGAACCAGAGTTGCTTTGTCCTTGCTTTTGACCACTATGTCATCCATGTAGGCTTCTACATTTCTGTGCATTTGCGGCTCAAAAGCGTCATGGACTACCCTTGCAAATGTTGAACCAACATTCTTCAAACCGAAAGGCATCCGTATGAAACAGTATGTGTCACATGGTGTAATGAATGTGGTCTTCTCCTCATCTTCTTCAGCCATGAAGATCTGATGGTATCCTGAGTATGCATCAAGAAACGAAAGCAAATCACATCCAGCCGTGGAGTCAACAATCTGGTCGATGCGCGGTAAGGAAATGGATCTTTGGGACAAGCTCTATTAACATTCGTGAAGTCAATCTGTAGTCTCCATTTTCCATTTGCTTTCTTGCGACTACAGGATTGGCCAGCCACGTAGGATGGAGCACTCCTCTGACAAGGCCTGCTGCTTCCAGTTTCTTGATCTCTTCTGCTATGAATTCTTGGCGCTCCACTGCTTGCTTCCTGACTTTTTGCTTGACGGGCCGCGCATGAGGACAAACGGCGCGGTGCTCAATCACTTTCGGAACACTGGGATGTCGACGGTTGCCATGCAAACACGCCGACATTCGCCCTTGCAGGAAAGCAACGAGCCGCCTTCCTATTTAGGGTCGAGAGAGGTACTGATGGTGAAGGTACCACCAAAGGCCGCCCCTCCTTGGCGGGCACCTTCTTGGTCTTTGGCGGAGCTACCATCTTCTTCTTGCACTTGCCGGTGGAGCTCGATGGTGCGTCCTCGACGGTAGCGCAGCACTCCGAAGAGGTGCACTTGCCGGAGTGGGCATCAGAGCTCTTGCCGGACTTGGACTTTGTCTTCTTCCCCTGTGAGCTTCAAATGCAAGTGTTTGGCAATCTGTCACGGCTGCTGCATCCCGTAGATCTTGTCGGCACAGATAAGGGCATCCTTCTTGTCGCCATGGGTAGAGATGAAGCTTATCGGGCCCGGCATCTTGAGTAAGTTGTAGGCGTAGTGAGAGGCTGCCATGAACTTGACGAGTCTTTGGAGCCAAGTATCCCATTGTAAGGCAATGGGAAATCTGCAACGTCGAATGTGACCCTCTCGATCCTAAAGTTCAGCTCAACGCCAAATGTTACCGCAGCGTAATCTTCCCCTTCGGCTTGCTCCTTCCGGATTGATTCCTTGGAAGGTGCCAGTCTCTTCGAGCTCGCTGTCAGGGATTTGAAGCTTCTGGAGCACCGCGGAGGAGATCAGGTTCAAGCCGGCCCCACCGTCAACTAGCATCTTGGTGACCTTGAGGTTGCGGATGGTTGGTGAGACCAACATCGGCAAGCACCCGACCACAGTTATGCGATCAGGGTGGTCCTCAATATCAAAGACGATAGGCGTGCTGGACCGCTTCGAGAGGCTTGCGTGACTCTACGGATGGTTCCGCTGCATTGACCTCCCGCATCCATTGCTTGAGTTGGCGGTGGGAGGTATGCAGGGAAGCACCTCCGTCAACGCAGAGGACCTCCGTGGCTTTCTGAAACTCCTGCTCATCGGCATCGTCGTCATCCATATCTTCGTCGTCGTCATCATCTTCATCCTTGTCGCGGCCGCGGGGAGGTCTGTCTCCTTGCCGCTGCTTGGCCTTGCTGCGGCGCCCTCCCCGGCCGGGACGTTTCTTGCCTGCTCCCCCGGCACCTTCCTGGGCCTTCTCCTTGTCGCGCCGCTCGTACTCAACCTTCTGCTGCTCAACAAGCTGCTCGACCTTCTTGCAGCTCTGGAGGTCGTGGCCCTTGGTGCGGTGGATCTTGCAGTACTGCTTGCCGGAGCCGTCCTGCTTGTCGGCGGCCGCCACAGACTGGTGGTTGGCGTCAGCGGCAACCTCCTTGTCGGAGCCACCAGCCTTGGCGTTCTTGTCGCCACCTCCGTTGCCGGACTGCTCAACAGCTAACACTTCTCTACCTTTCTTCTTCCTGTTGCCCCGCCGCCGGCCCTTCTTCACCGGGGCGGTCTCCTCACTGTCAGATCCTGCTTCTGCATTCTCTCCTGGGAGCCTCCTCCCTTCCTCGGTAGCGTGCACACTTGTCGGCCAAGGCGTACAGCTCACTAACGTCCTTGACTTTGCACATCGCCATCTCCTCCCTCATCCCGCGGTTCCACACGTTACGATGAAACGCGCTGATCACCGCGGCAGGGTGGACATCACGGGATGTTGTAGTGCACGGCTGAATCTCTGAATGAACTTGCGCAGGGACTCTCCTTCCTTACAGGCGGCGAGATGAAGGTCACTCTCTTGGCCATGGGGCTTGTGGCCACCGTGAAGGCGCCAACAAACCGATGGCACAGATCTGCCCAAGAGGATATGGAGCTGTCCGGCAAGTGCATGAGCCAAGATCTCGACGTTGGGCTTGAGCACGGCGGGAAGTAGTTGGCGAGGATCTTGTCGTCCCGTCCCCGCAGCCTACACCGCGATGGTGTAAATGCCGAGGAACTCCGACGGATGCGTCCCGCCATCATACTTCTCCGGCACGTCTGGTTTGAAGTTTTTACGGCTAGGCCCTTTGGACTTGCCGCAGCTCACGCAGTGAACGCAGGGCAACCTACGCGTCGTCAAGTCGTCTGCTCCTCCGGCGCGCATGTCAACAGAAGGCCCAGCGGCGCTTGTCGGATTGACGTCGCGCTTCTCTCCGGCGCTTCGATGCGAAGTTCGGCGTCCTCTCGTTGTCGTTCATGAAGAACTTGGCGCTGATCGCGGCGAGCTCACGGATCCGACGACGCGGTGGAGTCGCTGTCGAGGTGGATCCGGTGAGTCGGCGATCTTGGCCTTCGGGGCGGAGAGTGCATGGTAGTTGCACCTCCGACAGTCTCGTCGCCACCGGCTCGTGCCTTGTCGTCTTGCCGCGACAACGATGGCGTTGGTTGCCGCGGAGCGTCGCCGTTGGCAAAGCCGATGAGGCTCTGTATAGTGGCCCTCCACTCGTCGACCTTGTCGGCCGTTGGAGGGTAGTCGAGGAGCAGCTGAGCTCTCGCTAGAGCTTCTGCTGGAGTAGTGGGCGGCATTGGCGAACGGTAGGAGGAGCGGGATATGCTCGGACTTCTAACTAAGTTAGAAGGAGCAGCACCCCGTCCAGGCGACCGTATCTCACTCGTGCCAGCATGTTGGCGGCGTATGCTTTGGTCTTGAGGGTCTCGATCCAGCGAACGTATGGCATTGTGAACGCCATGACGTTGTTGGTCCCGCATCTCTGAGATGGGCGCGGGGATGCGCGGACGCCGAGGTTTGCGGGCCTTGTCCTTGGACTTGGCAAGCGTCGCGAACACCTTCGTCGGCGCCGTTTCCTCCGGCGGCGTCTGCCCCACCACCCGTTTGCTGCGGTGAGGGTGGGTACGACAGCTGACGGCTGCTGCCGCGAAGCCTTCTTCTTCGGTGGCATGTTGAGGAAGATGTTGAGGACGCTGCTCGTGTGAACGTCGGATCAGATTCACACGGCCTCGACGCCTACCGGCGCGCCAAAGATGTCGGGGAGGCTGATCGTGCCACGGACACCTATGGGGCCGGCGGACCAGGCCCCTTGTGGTTCGGAGGGGGGCGGAGAACGCACGAAGAGCGGATCGAGCCGAGGCACACGAGCAGTTTACCCAGCTTTGGAGCTCTCCGGAGAGATAAAACTCCTACTGCTGCTTGTTTGATGTATTGTGTTCTTGCTAGGGAGCGATGCAAGCTACAAAACCTAGCGTGAGCGTATCTGGTCTCGAGTGAGTCGAATGAACCGAACCACCCGAACTGAACCGAACCGAACCGAACCCCCTCTACGTTGCGCATGGGCCTCCTTTTATATGCTCAAGGGGTCTCCGACAGGTGGCAACATAGGCGAGGGTACAAATGTAAAAACAGAGGTTGGTACACCTACTTGAGCGATGTATGCGATTGCAAAATACCTAACTCGGCGGCAAGGGACAAAAGCAATAAATGCCCGTCTGTAGGTCGCCTAAACAAGGCGACAGAGACCGTCAGCGCGCCCGCTTCGCCATGATGGCAAGCTTGTCGCCGCCGCTTATCGCTGATCTCCGTGGCTGCACGACCTCTTGACACTGTGCGCATGGAATGGTCCCATGGCGACAAGTTGCTCGGATGAGCTGGAGCGGAGACGGAGAGGTTGCTTGCGCGGCAAGCGCCTTGCCGCTTGACCGAATCCTTGTCGCGTCGGGAGGCTTGTCGGCGCTCGAGCCTTCCCGGCAAGCTCCTCTTGCCGGGGCCACATCTTCTGCATGTCTTGAATGGCCTTCCGGCAAGCTCCTCTTGCGGGGCCTTATCTTCTTAGTCAAATACTTTGTTCTTGAATAGCTCCGAAGGAGCCACGGAGGATCTTGGCGGTGACCAGGCAAACCCTGCCGCGGGGTGCTGCAACTGTCCGTGCACGAGTACGGGATACTAGGGTACCCCTACTCTAGTACACCGACAGTCATCCTCTCCAGATCTAAACAAGATAGGGGTGGTAACACTGTCTTTCTATCCTCACCGCTGGTTACAGATCCGAACGTATCCCCCTCCGCCGGTGAAGGGGAGGAGGGGCAGCGTTTAGGCCGTCGTCGGCAGCGAGGGAGGAGACCCACTGCCGTCCGCACCGTTATCTCTGGCCGAGCACCGGCGCGAGAGGTCCTCTGATCCCTTCGTCGTTGCCCTAGTGTGGGCGGATCCGGCCTCCTGCCGCCCACCTATCCACATCCCGACGACCGTCGGGTATATCTTCCTTCGAAACCACCTTAGCTCTACTTCCCCAGCTCGCTACGTCGCTGCATGTGCATCATTTTCTACCTCTCAGCCCCTCTCGATCGGACGGTCCAACGTCACCTATTTTTTTCTTCTATTGTTAGAGGTAAAGCTACGTCATGGAGTTGAATCTTTTACTTGGTTCAAACAAGAAATAAAGTGGGGGTGGGGGAATTTAGTATGTAGTACATCAGACTTGGTACAAACAGGAAGGAAATGGGGTGAAAGTAGTACAGACTGGTCATCCAACCGGTCTCTTGGTCGAAAAGGGAAATATAGGAGTAACGTTGTACACAGTGGTATGACCAGGACTAGATTTGCTATCCACACGTAGGAGTAGGTGGCTAGAGTGAACAAAAATGGGACCAACCCGAATATGTTTCTTGGATGTTTGTTTCTCGGGGCAACAAACTATGAATCACCACTTTATGCCCCTATTTAGGTACATGGTGTTGGACTGCCGGTGCACCCACTGTCCCATGCCCTTATACCAAATATTTAGTTGTTCTTAATCTAATGCCTGGTAAAATGAAGCCATGCCACTTGTAATAAGCCATGACAAGTTTAGCCAAATGTTTTTGCCTGTAATTGTTTGAGACTGATTTGTTTCCTCTGTAGCTTTTTGTGCAAGCAGGGATATCCATTTCACCTGGTTGTTGTTGTGACCTTTTGGTGCACTGCACAAAACTCTTCTTAAAAGAAGTGACTTTTGTGCTGTTTAACTGGAATGTTAGAATGGAGCAGTTGGTTCATTTCGGTGGAACTGCACAAAGGGATATCTGTGTTCCAATCCTCATCATCCATATTGGCACCATAACCTTCCTTTAGGTAAGAATGATATTTAATGCATGTGTTCATCTCTATTTTGCGACTGCCATGATAAAATAATGCTATTTTTTACTAGTACACTTGTACTTCCTCACTGACAAAACCAATTCTGAAATAGGAGCCCAATCACGTACTTGGTTTCACCAACTGGTGAGTAGACTGAGAAACAGAGCATGAAGAGGAAGAAGAAGAAGAGTAAACAGTGCCAAGGCAATCTTGCTGAAGCTAGAGGCCTCAGTGGAGGCCATTCAAGAGCTCCGGAAAGAACTACCTTACATGTGAGACGATCCTCCAGGGAGCCCTTCCACTTCTGTTGTCTCACTTAATTAATTAGGAGTGCTTAAGTACCACTAATTTATTGCTGCCTAATTTTCCTGTCGGAGTTAAACAAATCTTTATTAGCACCCTATGCTGAATCATGTACGTGTGTATGTTTGTCTATGAGGTGAATCATGTGGTGGAGCAGGGAGGGAATGCTAACTTGACCCATTAAGATAATGAGGGTGCTTCTATTTGTTAGTGTATGTTTCATCAACTAGTCCCACTATTACAGTAATCTCACTCTCTCAATATATGTGCCAACAGGGATGCTCGATTTTGGTGGAACTGCACAAAAACTTTGGGTGCTTCATTGCCTCGACGACTTCCTTCCTTTCCTGTAGTCGCTAATCTCGGCTTGCATTCTTCCTTTGCTGTCAGTCGCTTGGCTTATCTCGGCTTCCAGTCAAAGGAAATAGTAATTGATATGCTACCTCACACAGGTTGGTACTGGTCTTTATCCTGATTATTGTGCTTGTCATATGTATTGGTAATTTGGTATTGTGCTACTGTTTGCCGGTTTCATAAAGGAGTAACTTGGAGCCTGAACTTGCAGGCAAATCATTACATTGGGTGATTTCAGTAGAACTGCACAAAAGATTAGATGGACAGGTACGTATGCTGTTGCTATGTACTCCAAAGTTCACTCAGACAAGCATCGATGTTGCCAAGAAGAAGTGATGATATTTATTTGAGTATCAACCGGCGTCAACCAATTGTCAAACTCCAAGTATTAGGAGAGTGAACGCCAAAAATATTGCTTGGCGCATAGCCCAGAAAAACGCAGTCCAGTCTTTGGTCCCAACTTGTGCCTTTTGGTTATCTGCACATATGGTAGCGAACTGTATGGCATGGAGTCTAAAGATTCCAGACAAGTTGGTTGACGCGTATATTCATCTGGCACTTAATCAGTCTGCACGCCAGGGATGCTCCATTTCAGTTGAACTGCACAAAAAATTTGGGTGGTTCATTTTCTCAACCGCCTCCTTTCTCGTCTCCAATGTAGAATTTTGGCGAGATACAGGACCAATATGATCCAGTAAACTAGTTGGATGAAAGTAGTGGCCAAGTTGCTCAAACCTCCCTCGGCACGAGGCCACTATTTGAGGATAAACCTACAAGCAAAGTTCAGATTGTCTGTGCTGCCTCTTATGTACTCGAAAGTTTACTCGTATGTAACACTCCAAAAAAATTGATTTGGTTTTTATTAAGTTCTTTATTTGATTCAAAAGAGGTTATTTAAATTTTTCTTAAAAGCCTCTCCTTCTCAAATCTTCTATGAAAAATATTTTTATTGATCTTCTCAACCTTGACTTTTGGTCGGCATTTAATTTCGTGTTGACTCAACACAAATAATTTTGGAAAGCTTTTGAAATTCTTTTTATTAAAAAGAAACTCTATGGATTTTGGTTTTTATTCTCTTCCCTTCTGAAAATTTCTCTTTTGCCTTGTCACATGTTGATATCTCCTTCCAAATCCATCCCCCTACTTTGAGTCAAGTCAAATATCCAACTCGAGCAAGTTTCAACCCATTTTTTATTTTTATTCTATTTATTTTATCCTCAAAATAATTTCTGTCATTTATTTTGGACCAAGGTGACTTACAAAGGAACTACAAGTTTCCTTTTGAGTTTTAGTCCCAAATAAACTCCTCTGGCTAGTCCTTAGTACCCTCAACCTAGATCCATCAAGATCCACTGGTCCACAGTTCAGATTTTTCAAATTTTGCTTGCTGCAAGTTTGAACCAGATTTGCTAAATTTGGTGAAATTCATTCTTATTCTTCTCCAAAAAATCTGAGATAAATCAGGCAGCCCCTAGATGCATTGAGAGGTCACCTCACCAAGGATCAACTCCAGAAAAATTTTCCACATGCCAAATACATTTCATCGAACACCTGGCGTGCACTGTTCCTGTCAAGTTCAGAAATTTAGTGATTCAGTTTCAGTCGACAGTGCCAGTGTCCGTGTTTGGCACCTTGCTCACTGCTTCTCCTCCTTATCCAGAGCGCTGCATGGTCGTTTGGATGGTCGCGAGTGTCAGTGGCGACGTCTCCCGCCTACGCCGGCGTCTTCCGCGGTGGTAGAACCGCCCGTGGCGGCCAGCAGGGGACCAGCCCTGCCATTCGGCGCCGTGCAGCACCGCCCAAACCACCAGAAGCCTACGCGTGGCCGTCCTCATCCCCGTGCATGCTGCTGTACAGTCGCCGTGGCCTAAGAGGCGCAGAGCGCGCTCTCTGCCGCCAACGTGCCCGTGAGCCGTTCCGTCGAGGGCTTGGAGTGTCGCCCAAGTCTGGCCAAGTTTAGCTATGTGATGAAGCCAGTGATCCAATCCGCAGCTGCCCCGGCCCCTAAAACCCCCGTTCAACCACTGCCTCGACGTAATCACTCGCCGGAGTTATCCCGTCTCGGCAACCGCCTCGGACCGGCTATAAAAGGAGCCCTCAAGATTGTTCTCGACCCAGCACCACTCCTCCATCTCACCAGAGCCATGCCTAGCTACTAGGAAGACCTCGGGGAGGCCTTCTTCCCCGACTCCGCCCGCCCCGATCCGCTTCGGGCTCTAGCAAGATTAGCTCGAGTGCGTGCACCCCATACCTAGTGCACCCACTCCACTACCCCGCGCCCCAATTCGAAGGTTGCAGCTTCCTTCGGAGAGAACCAACCTCGCCCGAACCACCGTCCGCCAGAGTGAAGGCCGTCGTTGACGTGGTGTTCGTCCGGAATTTCCCAATGAGTACACCCGTACACGTGCCCTCCTCTGGATCGTTGTCAATCGACGCCGGCGACCACCGCAAGCCTCGGGCGCCGGCGTACTCTGTTTCAGTTTTCAAACCTGACGGGTGGGACCCCCTCGTCAGCCTCTCTTCTTCTATTTGAAACGTTTTCTGAAGAAAACGCCTTCGGGCAGAATACGTTTTCCTTTGGGGTTGGCGTGTTTCTAACCGAAACGTTTTCTGTTTTTTATAAACTAACCCTTGGAAACTTTCTGTTTCATTACAGATGAGTCCCTGGACTAAAACCTTAATAACTTTTAAAAAAAAGATGATTTTAAGTTGATTCTTTTTCTGCCATCTTTATTTTTCTGTCTAGTTTTTTAACATATTTATTTGTAAAAAATTTGGAACATTTTTTATGCACACACGGTATTTACGTTAGTATGCGATTTCTTTATACCGTAGATACCGGAGGAGGTGACGGAACCGCAAACTTCGCCGAGCTAGACTCCGACTACTCCGAACCAGGCAAGCATGTTTGAACCTTTTATATGATGAGTGTTTTGGATGTTTGCTTGAGTAGTTATTTCATGGCATGTTTATATAAGCATCGATGAGTGTTATGCAAGGCAACTTCAAGCGAGCTTCGAAACTCGATGTGTTATTTGATGGGAGATAACTCGATCATGTGGTGACATGAAAGGTGGTAAGATGGTATTGTTGAAGCATGCCAGTCTTATGTCAAACCGGTTAACTCCAGTGTTAACGTGGATCAAGTCACGTTACGTCCGTCCCCTTTTCGTGCTGCCACATGTTTTCTGCAAAGAATATGGTTTAGTAAGTTGCAAACCTCTTTCCTCGTACACACCAAGTAGAGGGGCCATGATGAGGGTTCCATGGCCCTGGATTAAAGCCCGTCATCCGGTCAGGGGGCATGGGTGTTTCCGGTTGGGACCGAGAGGAGGACACCCCTTAGAGCGCGCGATATAAATTTGATCCCATCCTACTCGAGGTTGTGGCCTCCCCATCTCCAAGTTTTTCTTGAACGTTGCCCAGGGTGATTCCTAGCATCGAGATGAGGAATGGGTGTGTACTGGTTAGGTGTGTTTCTTCTAAAATACCGTAAACGGAACTAGCCCTTTGTGACTACTGAAATCCGTTGGCTATGGTTAAATAGTACAAACTCTGCAGAGTCAAAACCATCCGAGTAACCGAGTCCATGGTCAAGAATCTTGGTCAACATATCTATATCAGTATCAGTATCAGTCTCAACGTCCGTCTCAGCGTCAGTCTCCGTGTCAGTCTTAGTGGAAATTCTCCGGTGAATAAACACGAGTGGTAAACCCGGCTGAATGTTATTCCTGTGGATGGACTAACCAGTTTATTATTACGTATTAAGTATTTCCTTGAGATGATTTAAATTCATGAGCTACTTTAATTCGAACAATGAAATATAGGCCCTTTATGTGATGTCGCTCAGACGTCCGACTGTGGCATTCTTGTTATTTATTTTGGATATAAGCCCTTTATGTAATGTCGCCCAGACGTCCGACTGTGGCATTCTTGTTATTTACTTTTGATATAAGCCCTTTATGTGATGTCGCTCAGACGTCCGACTGTGGCATTCTTGTTATTTACTTTTTATATAAGCCCTTTTCGAGATGTCACTTAGACGTCCGACTGTGGCACGCACTGCCGTTTATATTTCAATATAAGCCCTTTATGTGGTGTCTCCCTGACGCCCGACTGCGGCATTGTTAATTTATTTTTACCTTTCGAGGCGTCGCTTCAGACACCCGATCGGTCTTCAGTTTTTTTTTTGGGATTTCGGGAGGACTACAGCCTGACTTCCTTTTTATTTAACATGTCGTGCAAATTTATTATCTAAGTATGCATTACTAATCTGCTCATGTGCATCATGTTTGCATTTGTTATATCTTATGTCCGAACTGTCTTGTGAGTACATTCAAAGTACTCACCTGGCTTGTTGATTTGGCGGATGTTGTGAAAGGCGATCTTATGGATGAAGAGTATGATAGCGAGTCCGACGCCTAGAGGAGTCGGTACCAGTCCGTGCGATCCTGGAATTGGTCACTTGTATCATATACGCTTCCGCTACCGAATAAAATCATCGAGCCTCACTCCGGCCTCCGATGAGTCAGAAGATTAGGAGCCATGTCACCCACCTCGCTGTGACATATCCACCACCACTTTTATTACGAGTTAGTAGTTATGCCACCATACTCCGTGTGCCATATCCGCCTTTATGTATAATATCGGCGTGCTTGTAATAAATTGTTGAGCAGCCTCAGCTCAACGTTGTATAATATTTAGTATACGGATTTACGTATCAAGGATTTGTCTACCAGTAAGAAGGATTCTTCTATACTGGTCCGATAAAAGGGTCGGTTTCTCAATAAATGTTTTATTAGAAAACCGGTCCTGACAAACTTGGTATCAGAGCCAGGCTGACTGTAGGAAGCCACTAGGTGTGATCTCTAATCGGTTATTGGCGTAATAAGTGCTATTTTAAAATTTTGCAATTGTAGTCATTTTCTGACAGTCATCATAAATTTATGATCTGACTATTCAGAATTTTTGCCTACTTTTGTAGATGGCTGGCAGCGACCGTGAGTCACAGGTGTTCGCCAATGTACCTGAGGGGTTTGTCAAGCTTCTCGTCTTCATCGTCAAAGTCGTGATCAGGCCATCGACTCGTCCGGAGTTCACACTCTACCAGCACAAGATCAGTGACAGTTTGTCCATGCACCAGGCCGCGGTGCAATTCAAGGGAGGACGTTATGAGTCACGCCGCTTCCGATTTGTGGGAAGGCCATGCCTACGGAGAGGCATGCCATGCAGATGGCTGCCCGTAAGGTGATAGCTCATCTCCGGGATGTTCTTCCTTCGATGAAGACTCGTCGCTACCGCTACCTCCCATGCCACGTGCCATACACTTGTCACTATGCATTCGCTTGCCCTAGGGGGGAGAGAGATGAGGCTATTGAGATGCTTGTTGAGTATCTCAAAGCTCTTGAGGCAGCTTTTGATAACCTCGTGGACGACCTTCTAGCTGCTCGTATGGACTCAGTTCAGGGCTGTTCCGCCAACAGGAGGGAGCTCCTCCACACAGCACCACCACTAACTTACGTCTCGTCCTCAGCATCCTATACACCTGCCATCTTTGCCACTGCTTGCCGCCTGCCTACCACTGAAGAGTTTGACCAAGTCATTGCTCCTACTCCAGTCAGAGCTGCACCACCTACCGCACCCGCACCAGCTCCACACTCAGTGCTTCACGCCTGGAGCCTATTAGTTAGGAGGAGGTTGAGTCTCCAGCACCACTGGGTATTACCCTTGGCAAGCCGAGGGAAGTCCTTACCATCTCCGACTGAGTGCGCCTAGCAGCCGTGCGATGTACCAGCTTGTATGCTATGTTTATATGTATATAGGTTGTGAGAAGTAGTTTGTGTGCGCATCATGTAGGAACTGGGAGAAGTGCACTAGCCTAAATAACATGTCAGGAATGTGTACGCACATCCTGAGTGATGTATTGTATAATTACGGCTTGCGTGTAAGATATGTACTAAGCGGTCCTTCTCCATGCGCAATCAAGTATTTTCTTCAAAAATGTTGGAGTTCTTAAATTTCCGCCTTTGCAAAATTATTTATTTTTCCACTCAGTTTTTCTTTTCTCGTGAGTTTTACAAAAATACCCCAGAGTGGAAAATGCCTCGTCCTTGGACTCGTTCCATGCCAAGTCCGCCGGAAGAAAATTATGGTACCCAGACAAGCAACAATTTCACACGAGGCGATCAAGTCGGCAAAGCGTTGAAGCAGCATTTTCTCAAGTATGCCACCTTTATGAGCAAAGCCAGCAGCAGCATCAAGAAATGATGAACCATGTTATCAATATGGGAAATCACCATGGACCGTACCAGCAGCGATCCAAACTGTCTGAACTACAAAAGACACGTCCCTCAACGTTCTCTCACACTGATAGACCTCTTGAGGCCGATGATTGGCTTCGAGACATTGAGAGGAAATTAATTATTGCACAATGTTCGGACCATGATAAGGTACTATATGCACGTCACTATCTCACTGGAGCAGCTGCATCATGGTGGGAAAATTTCCTACACACGCACCCCAATGAAAATAACATCGCCTGGGAAGAATTTAAAGAAGGTTTTCGTGGGGCGCACATTCCTAGAAGCATTATGAAGATCAATAAATGGGAGTTTGATGACCTTAAGCAGAGAAGCATGACAGTGAATGAGTACAACAGTCAGTTTACTCAATTACCATGTTATGCCAATGAAGAGCATATGACTGAAAATAAAAAGATGGAAAAATTCCTGGACGGTCTGGCACTAGCACTTAAATGCCAGCTGGTCGTACACAACTTTACGGATTTCAAAACACTTGTGGACAAAGCTATTACATTGGAAAATGAGCGCCGCAGCTTGGAGGATTTTCGCAAGCGCAAAAGAGACCAGACTACTCATGCTCGCAACAACCGGAACAAGACTGATTTTCAGAAAGGTGGAGCAAAAAAAACCACGACAAATGTTCCTCGACCAAACAAAAACTTCCATGCAAGGGACAAGGATTTTACATATCGCCCAGGTGTTACTTGCTACGCTTGTGGAGAGGAAGGACACTATGCCAAACAGTGGCCAAAACCAAGAAACTCGGCCCCCAAGCTGAACAAGGGTGGCAATAATTCAGCACCCAAGCGAAACAACTTCAACCCCAATAACAATCACAAGAAGGGTCACTTGAACCATGTGACCAAGGAGGAAGCACAGAATGCCCCGGTTATCTTTATCGGTACGTTACCTGTCAACACTATTACTGCCACGGTTTTGTTTGATTCTGGAGCTTCTCACTCGTTCATTTCAAAGAAATTTGCTTTGCAACATGATTTCTCAATGCTTCCCTTGGAAAAATCCATGATCATCAAGTCCCCCGGGATTAAGCAAATCACTCAAAGTTACTGCCAAGGTGTGGTTATTGAGTTTGAAGGACTAAAATTTCAGGCAAACCTCATTGTATTGGAAAATAAGGGACTGGATGTTATCCTAGGAATGGACTGGTTAACCACCAACAAGGGATTTATCGATTGCTTCAATCGGACTGTAATTCTTACCCATCATCACGGGAAGACGATAAAAATTGCAGCTCAAGAAAGACAAATGTCACGGCAACCAAGGTTGAACAAGGTGGACGTTTCAGAGATTAGAAAAGTTCCAGTGGTATGTGAGTTCCCTGACGTGTTTCCTGAAGAACTACCAGGCATGCCACCAGAATGGGAAATAGAGTTCATCATTGAACTAGCACCTGGAACCACCCCCATTTACATGAAACCCTATAGAATGGCACCCTCCGAGTTGGTAGAATTAAAGAAGCAAATAAAATAATTGCTGGACAAAGGATTTATACGAGCCAGCTCCTCACCTTGGGGTTCACAAGTATTATTTGCCAAGAAAAATGATGGGACACTCAGATTATGTATCGACTATCGAGCACTCAACATGGTTACCATCAAAAACAAATATCCGATGCCTCGGATAAATGATTTATTTGACTAGCTCGCGCAAGCTAAGGTTTTCTCAAAAATTGATTTAAGGTCGGGGTATCATCAATTAAAAGTACGGACAGAAGATATCCCCAAGACAGCATTCACCTCCAGATACGGACTGTATGAGTTTACAGTAATGCCGTTTTGTCACATCCCTAGCTTCTGGCAATGCACTAGTGCTAGCCTTTGGTGATGCATCATGTTTACTTTTTACAGAAAGTTGAAATGGGGATTGCCTAAACCCTAGCATTAAAGGAATTCACTAGGTTCACCTAAAATATCTTCACTAAGTCCGAATAGCTTTCAAAAAAATTCATCATTTATGGAAAATACTGTAAAGAGTATCCAGACATGATGCACATTTTTCCATGACATATTTGGGCTCTGAATGAAATCATACTCTATTGGATTTGTGCATTTAAATACTATAAAATATTTAAAATGTCCAAATAATCCTAAACTGAAATGTTCATGTTGGATATATTTCAAACAGTGGCCATGAGCAGTTTGGTGATTTTTGAGTGTGCCTAACTATTTTTAATAAAACCATCAAGTTGCAGAAGAAATAGAAAAGAGAAATAAAAATAGGAAAAGAACAGAGGTTTACCTGGACCTACCTGCAGCCCACCTAACGCCCCAACTGGCCCAGCACTTTGGCTGAGGCCCAGCCCAACCCCCCACCGTCTTCAACCTCTGCCAGTAGGCAGAGGCGTGTCGACGCGCGCGCGCCCGAGGCCTCCACCTCCTGCCTGCCGCCTCCCCGACGCGTCTGGATGATGCCACGCACCCCCTAGTCCTCTCCCTCGCTCCCCTCGTCCTTTCCCCTCCCTTGGATCCCTCTCTCTCTCACCACCGAGCGGGGCTCGTCGCCACCAATGTCGTTCACCGTAGCCACCGCCTCCCCCTGAACCTCTCTCCACCTCTAGAAGATTCCTCACGACCACCTCTTCCTCCTCGACGAGTCACGTGAGCTCGGCCGCCCTGCGTCGCCGTCTGCATCGCCTTCTTCTCCCTACGGCCGCCGAGATCGCCGGCAACGCCACGACGCTGTCTGTGCCTCCCCGAGCCCAATGAGACCGCCGACGACCTCGCTGTGAGCTCCACTCCGTTTCCCCTCCCTTGTTTTGCTCGTTCCCGTGCCGTAGCACCCTCGCCACATGCCCGAGCACCGCCGTCCGCCATGGCTGCCTAGCCTCCTCGACCCGAGCCCCTCCGCTCGAACCTGTGGCACCAGAGTGTTTCTGGTGGCCTGCAGATGCCACCTAGCCCATCAGCTCCTCCCCTGGCGCACGCAGCCGCATCCCCGCGCGTGTCCGAACTCCGACCACCGCCTCGCTTGCCACCGCCGATGCCACAGCTCACCCCAGCTCCTCTCACCTGCTCCTCTGGATGCGCGCAAACTCAAGGAACTCGTAGAAACAAACGGCTAGGCAAATGGTTGCCCGTAGCTCGATTCAGATGAACATTCGTCGTCGGATGTGTTCGCCGGCGTCCAACTCCGGTGAGGTGACGTGGCGTCATTAGCCTGAGGCTAGTTACCGCGTTAACCTCGCCCTGTGTCACTGACAGACCCACCCCACCACCCTAATTAACCACGGGGTAAACCCCGGTTCAGTTTTAACCTAACCCCTATGGGCCACGTCGCCTTTCACCAAGCCGATATGGTTGCCGATCGGGCCCACATGTCTGTGACCCAGAGAGCATTGTGTCACTGACCAGTGGACCCCACTGGTCAGGTTTACCTGGACCGGGTCAGTTGACCTGCTGACGTCACCCTGACGCAGTATTTGATTTCTGGATTTAAAATAATTCAGAAATTCTAGAAAATAGTATAAACTTCTAAAATTCATATAAATTCAACCGTAACTCAGAATGAAATAATTTATATATGAAAAACGATCAGAAAAATCCAATCTATCCATCTGTACCTTTTTCATGCATGTTAGAACAACCTATAGCTGATGTTTAGGACAAATCATATAAAGGGCATTTAAACCATCACATATGGAGTTTGAATTTGAATCTTTGATTCAAACCAACTTCATTTAATCTGTTGCTAGTTGCATTAGCTGAAATCACAGCATATTGACATGTCATGATCATGCATCATATTGTGCATTGCATTGATTGTGTTCTTCCTTTTTTGCCGGTGTTTGTCCCCTCTCAAGAGACGCACGCATCGACGATGAGTTCGATGACACCGATGAAGAACTATATTATCTTGAAGTGTCGGGCAAGCAAAACCCCTTGTTCATTCTCGATACAATCCCACTCTCTCGCCTCCTGCTCTCTTTTATTGCATTAGGACAACAACGATTCATACATTACTTGCTGCGGTAGCTGAACCCCTTTCCTCTGCATGACCTGTCATTGCCACAGTAACTAGATGAAACCCACTAGCATGAGTAGGAGTTGTTTGAGCCCTAATGTGCCTACTCATTCATGCTTGTTTTTCATGCCTGCTACTGCTTAGTGTTGAGTCAGGTCTGATTCATCAGTGATGAATTGGAGGTGTGTGAACATGTCCTACTGTTGAGAGCTAAGTGTGTGAACACGATTTGGTAAAGGTAGCGGTGAGAGGCCATGTAGGAGTACATGGTGGGTTGTCTCATTGCAGCCGTCCTCAGGAACTGAGTTCTGTGTTTGTGATCCATGAAACAGTTACTACCACACATTGGGCTACGGGTGCTCCAAGCTCTCTCGACTCATTAACCAACCTGATCTCTGTCCAAGAGTTGCAACTAGTTTCTGGTGTTTGTAGGTAGTGTTAGTAGTCTACCAAGTGGCACCCAGTACAGATGGGCTTGGGACAGACTAGGCACACTGGCACGGTGTACCAAGTGGCACCCGGATGGTGGGCTTGGGAACCCTGCTCACATCGTTTGGGGCCGTGAGTGACACCCTGGCCGGATCTCCTTGCGGATGGAACCCGAATAGGCGATAAACCTCGACGAGAGATTTGTGTGGTTAGTCGGTCGTGGCCGACTCCCTCACCAAAGCTTCCGCTTGAAGGTTGCCGAGATACATGATGTGTACATGGTGGTAAGTGGCGAGAGCGTGTGTGAAGAAGTACACCCCTGCAGGGTTAACATCATATATTCCAATAGCCGTGTCCGCGGTAAAGGACTTCTGGGTTGCCTGTACATTTCATAGACAAGTGAAAGTGGAAACTCTAAAACTCGCAAGATAAGCATGAGTGCTATGGATGGCCTTCCCGTAGGGAGACGGGAGCGGATCCATAGTGGTGTATTGATATGGTGAATATGTGGACTCGTGTGCGCCACCTCAAAGAGTTACTTGCAGTCATAGTTTAGGATAGCCACTGAGTCAAAGCTGGCTTGCTGCAGCCAAACTCCACCACCCCCTTTATTGGTACCGATGCATTTGTAGTTAGTTCTGATGTAAGTCTTGCTGGGTACATTGTACTCACATTTGCTTATTTTATGTTTTGCAGAGAGACGTCAGTCTCGCTAGTACCGTGTGGACTTCGACGTTTAGCTTGATACCTCAGCTACGATCTTGTGCCCTCGGCAGGATCTGGTAGATAGTCAGGCTTCTCAGCCTTTTTAATTTGTAGATGTCTGTACTCAGACATGTTAAGCTTCCGCATGTGCTTTGACTTGTATGCTCTGAATGTTGGGTCATGAGACCCATGTTTGTAATATCTCGCTCCTCGAAGCCTAATGAATAAATACTTAGAGTCGTAGAGTTTTGTTGTGATGCCATGTTGTATTTACACATATCGAGCATATTGTGTGTATGATTGAAATGCTTGGTATGTGTGGGATCCGACTACCTAGTTGTTTATCCTTGGTAGCCTCTCTTATGGGGAAATGTAGTCTTCTGCTTCCATGAGCCATAGTAGTCCGCTACAGCCCGGTTCACCGGAGTCCTGCTAGCCCAAAGACTACTGCTCCGGAACACTTGATCGGCCGGGCATGTGATTCACTTCGTTCTCGTTCTGTCCCTTCGGGAAATGTCACGCGGTGACATCCGGAGTCCTGCCTAGCCTGCTACAGCCCGGTTCCCGGAGTCTTGTTAGCCATGCTACAGCCCGGATTCGCATTAATGGCCAATCGACATGCTCGATGTTGATTCATGTATGCCTGTCCCCGTAAGTTAGTGCCACTTTGGGTTCACGACTAGTCATGTCGGCCCGGGTTCTTTATCATATGGATGCTAGCGACACTATCATATACGTGAGCCAAAAGACGCAAACGGTCCCGGGCCATGGTAAGGCGACACCCGTGGGAATACCGTGCGTGAGGCTGCAAAGTGATATGAGGTGTTACAGGCTAGATCGGTGTGACTTAGAATCGGGGTCCTGACACGTTTGGACTGACGAACGCCCTCGCATATTTTGTCCACCTCATGAACAAAGTGTTTATGAAATTTATGGACAAATTTTTTGTGGTGTTCATTGATGATATTCTGGTATACTCTAAGACACCAGAAGAGCATGCTGAACATCTTAGAATTGTACTGGGAGAATTAAGGAAACATCAATTATACGCCAAATTCAGCAAATGTGAATTTTGGTTAAGACAGGTTGGTTTCCTAGGCCACATATTGACCCAAGAAGGTGTTGCCGTAGACCCAGAAAAAGTCAAGGCCATACTTGGCTGGAAACCACCAGCCAACGTAACAGATGTACGAAGTTTCCTGGGAATGGCAGGATATTACCGAAGATTTATTGAAGGGTTCTCCACCATAGCAAAACCAATGACGCAGTTACTCAAGAAGGATAAGAAATTTGTATGGACTGAAGCTAGCGAGAAAAGTTTCCAAGAACTCAAAAGGAAATTAACAAGAGCACCAGTATTGGTTGTGCCAGACATACACAAAAGTTTTGAAGTGTATTGTGACGCATCCCGGAAGGGCCTCGAATGCGTACTAAAGCAAGAAGGCAAAGTGGTCGCATATGCTTCCAGGCAACTACGAAAGCATGAAGAAAATTATCCTACTCATGACTTAGAGTTGGCAGCAGTCATTTATGCACTCAAAGAATGGAGGCACTTTCTGCTTGGAAATCGTTGTGAAATATATACGGACCATAAAAGCCTCAAATATATTTTCGCACAACCAGAACTCAATTTGCGACAACGGCACTGGTTGGAATTAGTGAAAGATTATGATGTTGGCATTCACTACCATCCGGGAAAGGCGAATGTAGTGGCAGATGCTCTTAGTCGGAATCCCAGCTCGGGCAACGACAACCTACAGAACTTGAGACCTGAATTTCAGCAGGAGTTCGCAAAACTCAACTTAGTGATGGTCACTGAAGGCGACATGTCAAATTTGGAAATACAGCCCACCCTAATGGAACAGATTAAGGAGGCTCAGCATGGACACCCCAGTATCGAGGGCATAAAAAGAAAAGTGAGTTTGGGCAAGGCCTGAGAATTCATCATAGACGATAAGGGAATATTATGGTATAGAGACAGACTTTGCGTACCAAATATAAAAGACCTCAAACAGCAAATTATAGCCGAAGGCCACACCGCTCCATATTCAATCCATCCTGGAGGGACCAAAATGTACAAGGACATTCAGGAAAAAATTTGGTGGCATGGTATGAAGAGGGATATAGCCACATTCATTGCATGTTGTGATTCATGTCAGCGCATAAAGGCCGAGCACCAAAAACCAGCAGGACTACTACAGCCAAACAAGATACCTGAGTGGAAATGGGACGAAATTGGAATGGATTTTATTGTCGGACTACCTCGGTCACTATGTGGAAATGATGCCATATGGGTCATCATAGACAGATTAACTAATTAAGGTAGCACATTTCATCCCAGTAAAGACAACCCACACCACTCAGAAGCTTGCCAAGCTTTATCTCTCCCGTATAGTTTGTCTGCATGGAATTCCAAAGACTATAATATCCGACAGAGGCACTCAGTTCGTCTCTAGATTTTGGGAGCAATTACAACAAGCTCTGGGAACTCAACTAGTATTCAGTGCAGCATACCACCCCCAGACAGATGGACAAACGGAACGCGTGAACCAAATTCTAGAGGACGTGCTGAGAGCATGTGTTCTCACCTATGGAACCAGCTGGGAAGAAAGCTTGCCATATGCCGAATTCGCATAAAACAACAGTTACCAGGCCAGCCTACAAATGGCACCTTTTGAAGCCTTGTACGGGCGGAGATGCCGTACTCCATTAAATTGGTCAGAGACAGGACACAGTCGTATCTTCGGCCCAGACATGCTCAAGGAAGCTGAGGAGAAAGTTAGGCAAATCAGGGACCGACTCAAGACAGCTCAAAGCCGACAAAAGAGTTATTATGATCGAAAACATCGGGAAGTCAGCTTTGAACCCGGTGAATATGTGTATCTACGAGTATCTCCTATGAGGGGCCTGCAACGATTCAAAGTTTAAGGAAAGCTAGCACCACGGTTTATTGGACCTTTCTGTGTAGTTGCGCGAAGAGGCACAGTAGCCTACCAGCTAGACCTACCCAAAGAACTGTCAGACGTCCACGACGTGTTCCACGTCTCGCAATTGAGGAAATGTGTAAGCAACCCAAAGAAGCATGTATCTCATGAGAGCATTGACGTGCAACCAGACCTCACCTATAGGGAACGTCCAATAAAAATATTGGAGGAGTCTAAAAGGAGGACCCGTCAGAAAACAATTAAGTTTTTCAAAGTTCAGTGGAGCAATCACACCGAGGATGAAGCAACATGGGAAAGAGAAGATTTTCTTCGGGCAGAGCACCCACACCTATTTGAGGATTAGCTGAAATCTCGGGGACGAGATTTTTCCTAAGGGGGTAGGTGTTGTAACACTCCAAAAAAAATTGATTTGGTTTTTATTAAGTTCTTTATTTTATTCAAAAGAGGTTATTTAAATTTTTCTTAAAAGCCTCTCCTTCTCAAATCTTTTATGAAAAATATTTTTATGTGATCTTCTCAACCTTGACTTTTGGCCTTGAGGGCTTTTCATTTAGTGTTGACTCAACACAAATAATTCTGGAAAGCTTTTGAAATTCTTTTTATTAAAAAGAAACTCTATGGATTTTGGTTTTTATTCTCTTCCCTTCTAAAAATTTCTCTTTTGCCTTGTCACATGTTGATATCTCCTTCCAAATCCATCCCCCTACTTTGAGTCAAGTCAAATGTCCAACTCCAGCAAGTTTCAACCCATTTTTTATTTTTATTCTATTTATTTTATCCTCAAAACAATTTCTGTCATTTATTTTGGACGAAGGTGACTTACAAAGGAACTACAAGTTTCCTTTTGAATTTTAGTCCCAAATAAACTCCTCTGGCTAGTCCTTAGTACCCTCAACCTAGATCCATCAAGATCCACTGGTCCACAGTTCAAATTTTTCAAATTTTGCTTGCTGCAAGTTTGAACCAGATTTGCCAAATTTGGTGAAATTCATTCTTTTTCTTCTCCAAAAAATCTGAGGTAAATCAGGCAGCCCCTAGATGCATTGAGAGGTCACCTCACCAAGGATCAACTCCTGAAGATTTTCCACATGCCAAATACATTTCATCGAACACCTGGCGTGTAATCGCTCTGTCAAGTTCGTAAATTCGGTGATCTGGGCCAATCGTGATGTCGCTTTCTTGAGCGCGGCATCAATCTCGCCAGTGTCCGCGTTTGGCACCTTGCTCACCGCTTCTCCTCCTTATCCAGTGCGCCGCACGGTCGTTTGGACGGTCGTGAGCGTCGGTGGAGACGTGTCTCGCCTACGCCGGCGTCTTCCGCGGTGGCAGAACCGCCCGTGGCGGCCAGCAGGGGACTAGCCCTGCCATTCGGCGCCATCCAGCACCGCCCAAACCACCAGAAGCCTACGCGTGGCCGTCCTCATCCCCGTGCATGTTGTTGCACAGTCGCCGTGGCCCGAGAGGCGCAGAGCACGCTCTCTGCCGCCGACGTGCCCGTGAGTCGTTCCGTCGAGGGCTTGGAGTGTCACCCAAGTCTGGCCAAGTTTAGCTATGGGATGAAGCCAGTGATCCAATCCACAGCTGCCTTGACCCCTAAAACCCCCGTTCAACCACTGTCTCGCCGTAATCACTCGCCGGAGTTATCCCGTCTCGGCAACCGCCTAGGACCGTCTATAAAAGGAGCCCTCGAGCTCATTCTCGACCCAGCACCACTCCTCCACCTCACCAGAGCCACGCCTAGCTACTAGGAAGACCTCGGAGAGGCCTTCTTCCCCGACTCCGGCCGCCCCGATCCGCTTCGGGCTCCTGTAAGATTAGCTCGAGTGTGTGCACCCCCACCTCTCAAACTGTACAAGTGACATCCTAGTGCACCCACTCCACTACCCCGCACCCCAATTCGAAGGTTGCAGCTTCCTTCGGAGAGAACCAACCTCGTCCGAACCACCGTCCGCCGGAGTGAAGGCCACCGTCGACGTGGTGCTCGCCAACGACCAAGTCCACCACCCACCGACGCGGAATTGCCCCATGAGTACACCCGTACCCGTGCCCTCCTCTGGATCGCTGTCGATCGTCGTCGGCGACCACCGCAAGCCTCGGGCGCCGGCGTACTCTGTTTCAGTTCTCAAACCTGACGGGTGGGACCCCCTCGTCAGCCTCTCTTCTTCTATTTGAAACGTTTTCTGAAGAAAACGCGTTCGGGCAGAATACGTTTTCCTTTGGGGTTGGCGTGTTTCTAACCGAAACGTTTTCTGTTTCTATAAACTAACCCTTGGAAACTTTCTGTTTCATTACAGATGAGTCCCTGGACTAAAACCTTAATAACTTTTAAAAAAAAGATGATTTTGAGTTGATTCTTTTTCTGACATCTTTATTTTTCTGTCTAGTTTTTTATCATATTTATTTGAAAAAAAATTGGAACAATTTTTATGCACACACGGTATTTACGTTAGTATGCGATTTCTTTATACCATAGATACCGGAGGAGGTGATGGAACCGCAAACTTCGCCGAGCTAGACTCCGACTACTCCGAACCAGGCAAGCATGTTTGAACCTTTGACATGATGAGTTTTTTGCATGTTTTCTTGAGTAGTTATTTCATGGCATGTTTATATAAGCATCAGTGAGTGTTATATTGCATGCAAGGCAACTACAAGTGAGCTTCGAAACTCGATGTGTTATTTGATGGGAGATAACACGATCATGTGGTGACATGAAAGGTGGTAAGATGGTATTGTTGAAGCATGCCAGTCTTACGTCAAACCGGTTAACTCCAGTGTTAACGTGGATCAAGTCACGTTACCGTCCGTCCCCTTTTCGTGCTGCCACATGTTTTCTGCAAAGAATACGGTTTAGTAAGTTGCAAACCTCTTTCCTCATACACACCAAGTAGAGGGGACGTGATGAGGGTTCCATGGCCCTGGATTAAAGCCCGTCATACGGTCAGGGGGCATGGGTGTTTCCGGTTGGGACCGAGAGGGGGGCACCCCTTAGAGCGCGTGATATAAATTTGATCCCATGCTACTCGAGGTTGTGGCCTCTCCGTCTCAAAGTTTTTCTTGAACGTTGCCTAGGGTGATTCCTGGCATCGAGATGAGGAATGGGTGTGTACTGTTTAGGTGTGTTTCTTCTAAAATACCGTAAATGGAACTAACCCTTTGTGACTACTGAAATCCGTTGGCTGTGGTTAAATAGTACAAACTCTGCATAGTCAAAACCATCCGAGTAACCGAGTCCATGGTCAAGGATCTTGGTCAACATATCTATATCGATATCGATGTCGGTCTCAACGTCCGTCTCAGCGATCTACGTAATGGTCTCTGTGGAAATTCTCCGGTGAATAAACATGAATGGTAAACCCGGCTGAATGTTATTCCTGTGTATGGACTAACCAGTTTATTATTACGTATTAAGTATTTCCTTGAGATGATTTAAATTCATGAGCTACTTGAATTCGAATAATGAAATATAAGCCCTTTATGTGATGTCGCTCAGACGTCCGGATCGTGGCATTCTTGTTATTTATTTTGATATAAGCCCTTTATGTGATGTCGCCGACGTCCGATCGCGTGGCATTCTTGTTATTTACTTTCGATATAAGCCATTTATGTGATGTCGCTCAGACGTCCGACTATGGCATTCTTGTTATTTACTTTTCATATAAGCCCTTTTCGAGATGTCGCTTAGACGTCCGACTGTGGCACGCACTGTCGTTTATATTTCAATATAAGCCCTTTATGTGGTGTCGCCTCGACGCCGATCATGCATTGTTAATTTATTTTTACCTTTCGAGGCGTCGCTTCAGACACCCGATCGGTCTTCAGTTATTTTTTTGGGGGATTTCGGGAGGACTACCGCCTGACTTCCTTTTTATTTAACATGTCGTGCAAATTTATTATCTGAGTATGCATTGCTAATCTGCTCATGTGCATCATGTTTGCATTTGTTATATCTTATGTCCAAACTGTCTTGCGAGTACATTCAAAGTACTCACCTGGCTTGTTGATTTGGCCAGATGTTGACGAAGGCGATCTTATGGATGAAGAGTATGCTAGCGAGTCCGACGCCTAGAGGAGCCCAGTCAGTCCTGTGCGATCCTGGAATTGGTCACTTGTATCATATACGCTTCCGCTACCCGAATAAAATCATCGAGCCTCACTCCGACGCTCGATGAGCTGTAAGATTAGGAGCCATGTCACCCACCTCACTGTGATATATCCACCACCACTTTTATTACGAGTCAGTAGTTATGCCACCATACTCCGTGTGCCATATCCGCCTTTATGTATAATATCGGCATGCTTGTAATAAATTGTTGAGCAGCCTCACCTCAACCTTGTATAATATTTAGTACTTCTGGATTTCTGTATCAAGGATTTGTCTACCAGTAAGAAGGATTCTTCTATACTGGTCCGATAAAAGGGTCGGTTTCTCAATAAATGTTTTAATGGAAAACCGGTCCTGACATCGTAGAAGCATTAATTTTAGCAAGAAGTACCTCCGACTGAACACCATTTACCATTCTGCAATGTAGAATTTTGGCGAGCTATAGGACCAAGATGAGCCAGTAAACTAGTTGGATGAAAGTAGTGGCCAAGTTGCTCAAACCTCCCTCGGCACGAGGCCACTATTTGAGGATAAACCTACAGGCAAAGTTCAGATTGTCTGTACTGCCTCTTATGTACTCGAAAGTTTACTTGTACAAGCATTAATTTTAGCAAGAAGTACCTCCGACTGAACACCATTTACCAGTATGTACCCTAGGTAATTAAAGTTCATCCATGGATCATATTGGTTGTGATCTCAATCATTTGGATGCATAAACATATTGAACATGTGTATATTTGAATCTTTTTGTGAGTTATCTATGAATATTGTTGTGTGATCTATCAATCATTTGGATCCATAGACATGCTGAACTTGTGTATATATGAATCTTTTGAGTTGTTGATAGTGAATGTTGGCTATGAATATGAACGTGTCATGTGAACCTGTGTTTGATACGAATGTTTACCTTTTTCGTTGTGCTTGTGTGTGAACTTGTTAGTATGCCTCTTGTGGGTATGTGGACGCAGGGTGTGAACGGCACACCTTCTTCCCGAGAAGAATTGCACCTGCTTTGTTAGGGTAGCAACGACGCATCATCTCTTTTTAATCTTTTTGCTCTGTCTTGCCCCCTGCCCCGCTCAACCCCTGCCGTAATGTTTTCGGCCTCAAAACAAACATAGTACTGCATCGTTTTTGTGGCTTGATGAAAAATCGAGTGCTGGTTTCTGTAGGTTGGCCCGCCCAGCAAATGGGCTGCTGGTCCACCACAGACTGGGAGGCTAAAATACAAGTTGTATGGTGCAGAGGCAAGTAAAAAACGCCATCGAGAGCCATCCACTGAACAAAAAAATCTCTCCTGATGTGCTTCTTCAGTCGTGCCGCCGGCCCCCTCTATAATCCAGATCACTCGGGGATCTGGTATCATTTTTTTCCAAAGGGCGAACAAGTATCAGCTAGGCCTAGGTTTTGTATTTTAACATGCGTAGCCCACGACATACGGGTGACAGTGGTTTCAACTTATTTTTTGAGGTCCATACTGGCCTATGGGATTTTTCTTAAAGATCGACAGCCCAATGTATTTTTTTAACCACATTATATATATTTATATTATTACTATTATCGTATATTTTATAGAGACTTATATATACATTATGAAAACATCCCACGTGTTATTAACTTATAAAAGTAAATGTTTAACAGAAGTTGGCAAGGAAAATCCTGATTGTTTTTGACTCACGGGCAAGGAAAATCCTTGTGATTGCGTACAAAAGCTTGCGAAGATTTTAAGGACCAATGTAATAATAACGCGCTCATTTTTATTTTGAGCAATATCTCGCTAATTTGTTAGTTATGTATATAAAAAATGTGACTCTCCGGTTTATTTTTGATATTAATTGCTCCTTCTAACATAACATTATATATATAGCAAGCCCAGCTAATTCATGTATTTGAAGGAAGTGCAAATGGGCTGGGATTTCTTAGATAATATAAATGGGCCGCATTGATGCGAAATTATTTGTTCAACCAGCCCAGCAAATGGACTGTACATTCTAGAAAACATGGGTTAAATATATGCCCCATTTTTGCAGGCTGACATGTGGGCCAATAGGTCGAAGCCCACGCAGGGCGTTGTCAACTTGGTCGGCATGCACCTTCAATCTCTCGTCTTCTTCCTCCAAAGGTCGCCGGGACCACCTGGTCCGCCTCCAATGACTAAGCGGCTCTGCTTAGCACGCATCGCTGCGAAGCGCTACCCCACCGCCGGCCAGGCTATCCCTCCACCCCTCCACACCTCCTGTTATTCTCCACCGACTGCAGCCCCACGCCACACCAGAACCAATTATAACCCTTCTCCTCCACTCAATATGCGACTCCACTGCTGCGTCTTCCCATCTCCGAGTCGTTCCCGTCCGGGGCCTCGCCGTCGTCCACCGCCTCACTGCGCTCGGTGCGGCGTGGTCAACAAACGAGAGTCATCGGAGGAGGACTATACGTGGAGAGCCTGACGGTTGGGACCCACGAGGTCCATGGTCGCATGCAAGGAAGGTTCCTCTTTATTAAGCTGGAAAAATGTTTCCTCCACCTGACAGCTGGGACCCACCGGCTGTATCTTTGCACGGAAGGAAGTGCCTCCTTGTTATGCGAAAAAAATTATTCCTCCCATAGATAGCTGGGACCCGTCAGATTTGGTGGCTGACTTGTGGGCCTACTAAGCAGACGTGTACACAGGGCTTTGTCAACTTACTCAACAAATGATTCTAGCAGCTGGACCATTGGATGTTAATCCAACAGCCGTGCTCCTTCTTCAACCTCTGTTCTTGCTCCATCTCCGTGGCGGCAGCGCTGGCTTTGCCGCCAAGACCAACCGGTCAAGTTTCCCACTTCTCTCCATCTGCGACTCCACTGCCCTGTCTTCCCCATCTCCGGATCGTTCCAGTCTGGGGCCTCGCCATCGTCCACCGGCCTTTGGTGCACTCGGCATGGTATAGTCAACATGGTCAACAACCGAGAGTCATCGGAACATGACTGTACGTGAGAGGCTGACAGTGGGGACGGACCATGCCCATGGACGCATGCATGCAACGGAACGCGGTGTGGTCAACGTGGTCAAGGAACGACTTCCATCGGAAGTGTACTGTACATGGAGAGGCTGACAGCTGGGTCCACAGCAACAGCAAAGAAGTGCCTCCTTATTACGCGGAAAATAATGATTCCTCCACCTAACAGCAGGGACCCACCGGACGGGCCACCGTATTTTGCGAAAAAAAATGTTTCCCCCTAACTGTTGGGACCCACCGGACGGGTCACCGTATTTCGTGAAAAAAACTTTCCCCCCGCTGTCAGCTCGGACCCACCAGATGTGCCTCCTTATTACGCAAAAAAATGAATACTCCCCCTGCTAGTTGGGACCCATCTTGGTGAGTGGCGAACTTGTGGGCCTACTATGTTGACGGGGACGGAGTGCTTTGTCAACTTAGTCAATATGAACGATTCTAGCTCCAATGACTGTACGATGTCCATCCAACGGCCGTAGTGCTTCTTCAACCTCTGCTCTTGTTGCTCCAGCCGCCCAAAGCAGCGTCGGTCGTGCCACATGCTCCTGGCTCCCGTGGCGGGCTGTGCTGCCGCGGAGGCCTCACCGCCCCCTACTATTCCCATCGCTGGCCAGGCCCTGCAGCGACGGCAGCCTCACACCACAGCCGAACCAGTGAACCTCAGATTCTCTCTCCGCACGGGCTTCCACTGTCGCGTCTTCCCCAGCTCCGCGTCGTCCCCTTCCTAGGCCTCGCCGTCGTCCACCGCCCTGGTGCTCTCGGCGCGGCGTGGTCAACGTGGTCAAGGAACGGCTTCCATAGGACGTGGATTATACATGGAGAGGCTGACAGTTGGGTCCACGACGGCAGCAAGGAAGTGCCTCCTTATTATGCGGAAAATAATGATTCCTCCACCTGACAGCAAGGACCCATCGGACGGGCCACCGTATTTCACGAAAAAAACGTTTCCCCCCGGACTGCTGGGACCAAACGGATGGGCCACCGTATTGCGTGAAAAAATGTTCCCCCCGCTGTCAGCTTGGACCCACCGGAAGTGCCTCCTTATTACGCACAAAAAAATGAATACTCCCCCTGCTGGTTGGGACCCACCTTGGTGGGAGGCTGACTTGTGGGCCTACTAAGTTGACGGGGACGGAGTGCTTTGTCAACTTAGTCAATATGAACGACTCTAGCTCCAGTGACCGTATGATGTCCATCCAACGGCCGTAGTGCTTCTTCAACCTCTAGTCTTGTTGCTCCAGCCGCCCAAAGCAGCGCCGGTCGTGCCGCATGCTCCTGCCTCCCGTGGCCGGCTGTGCTGCCGCAGAGGCAACACCGCCCCTACTATTCCCACCGCTGGCCAGCCCCTGCAGCGAGGGCAGCCTCACACCACAGCCGAACCAGTGTACCCTCGTACTCCACTCCGCGCGGGCTTCCACTGTCGCGTCTTCCCCGGCTCCGCGTCATCCCCTTCCTAGGCCTCACCGTCATCCACCGCCCTTGTGGTCTCGGCGCGGCGTGTTCAATGTGGTCAAGGAACGGCTTCCATTGGACGTGGACTGTACGTGGAGAGGCTGACAGCTTGGTCCACGGCCGCAGTAAGGAAGTGCCTCCTTATTACGCGCAAAATAATTATTCCTCCACCTGACAGCGGGGACCCACCGGACGGGCCACCATAATTCACAAAAAAAATGTTTCCCCCTGACTGCTGGGACCCACCAGCTACATCTTCGCGGGCAAGGAAGTGCCTGACAGTCGGGACCCACCTCGTCGAAGCGTATGTAGCGTTGTCATTCTGGTCGCGAACGTGTACGCACATACTGGTCAATGTAGAGGCACGCACGTGTCGTAGTAGAGGCGCGCACATAGCATGTGCACGTACGTACAGCGGCCAGGGTGCAAGAAATAAAATACGGCCACGTATGTACATACGAGCAGGGTCTTGAACGCCTACTCGCGCATACGTACGGCCAAGGCTCGTGTACATGGCTGGGTCGGAATGGAGAAACAGCGTCGTCGTCATGTTCATGGGGAGCCAACCGGCTGGGTCGGAACGGAATGTGTCGTGGTGTTCATCGGGAGGGCTTGGACAGAACAGCCGATGGAAACGAGGCCTGGCGTACCACAGAATGGAGGAAACGGCCTTGTGTTCGACCGGCCATGTTCGAAACGGGATCATGTTCATCGATAGGGGTCTGGCGTACCACAAAACGGAGGAAACGGACCTCCTACGGTCGAAACGGGTGTCCTGTTGATCGGGAGGGGTGTGGCGTACCGCAAAACGGAGGAAACGGACTTGTGTTGGAGCGCTACGGTCGAAACGGGGGTCCTGTTCATCGGGAGGGGTGTGGCGTACCACAAAACGGGACTCCGCGGGATCTGTTCATCTCCACCATTGACCCTCCAGCCTCCACAGACTCTTGTTCATCCACCGTCGACCTCCTCCAGCCTCCACCTGCGACTGTTCATCCACGGGCTCATGTTCATCCAGCCTCCACCGCGCGCTACTCCACTGGCTACTGTTCAACCAGCCCTCTCTACAGGCTCCTGTTCAACCACCCCTCCACGGGCTACTGTTCATCATGCCCTCCACCGTCTATTGTTCATCCTGCCCTCCACGGGGTGGTCCAGTTCATCCTGCCCTCCACGGGGTCCTGTTCATCCAGCCCCAACTGGCTCGATCGATCGGGTCCTGTTCATCCAGAGGCAACACCACGGGGTCATGTTCATCCACCCCCACCAAGAACTGTTCATCCAAACCCCCCCAGCAACGCTCACTATTCATCCAGAGGCAACGCCATGGGGTCCTGTTCATCCACCCCCACCGGGAACTGTTCATCCAACCCCCCAAAGAACACTCATCGCTCATCCGAAGCAGCATCGGTCGGCTTGATTAGCGGCGATAGCGAAGGAATCTTGATTAATAGCCATCGATCGATCGCTCGGGTTCGATAATGCATAGCCTGCGGTGCAATCGCCGTTCGGGTTGATCGAGCCCAACGCCTCGCACCTGCAGCGTATCGTATGAGAGAAACGCGCATCGCTCGGCCCCTGACCATCCACCGTAACCAGGGACTCCCCTATATTTTCCGCGCCCTCGCTTCTACCACGGTTTTTTCCGTCATGGACGGCCCAAAGAATGTCATGCAGTTGCGTCTCCGGACAGCCCAGGACGAAAAGCCCATTTTCTGTCATAGAAGTAGGACCCCACCACATCTATGATGATACCGTGTTTTGTCACAATTATTGTCATAGAAGTGTCATAAGTATGACAGAAAAGATTTTTGTTCGGCCCAAAATGTCATGGATGTGTCTTTTTTTGTAGTGCCATCTTCACCAACAAGCACTCAAGACCCTCGCGAGGGGCCAAGCCTCGCGAGGCGGATGACACAAGACCTCCTCGGGAGCGCCCTCACCAGGCAGACTCGCGAGGGGCGGAGAGTTCAAGGCAAGGCAAACCTCGCGAGGTTCCAATGACGTGAGCCATGATGATCAAGATCAGGCGGGCGCCAGCGCGCACAGTGTCCTCGTTTCCTCTTTGGTGCTAAGAAGGCGAGTGTAGGCGCGGAGTACCAAGGCGTCAAGCAAAGGTTTCCATATCAGTGCAACGAGACCAAGACCAGCAGGACAGCAAGACGGAGGTCACCATGGAGCCCAAGGTGGCGTCACCACTAGAGCCTTTTGCAGGCGAAGACTGCTTTTGTCAGGATAAGCTGTACTACGTGTCCCCTTTCAAATTGGCTGTTGTTGGCTCCCTTCCCGCTCAATATTTGGGGAGAGGACCCGGGCCTCTATAAATAGGATTAGCCACCACAGTAGGAGGCAACTGGTCTCAAACTCATTCAGTTCATCCTCACACCCACCAAGCACAAGAACACCTCGCCTCAGGAGGTTGTTCTTCCCCTTGTACTGTTCATCCTCAGCCCAAGAGGCAATCCACCACCACCACACTGGAGTAGGGTATTACACCACAACGGTGGCCCGAACCAGTATAAATCTTGTGTCCTTTGTGTTGCGAGTTCGTCGAGTTAGCCCTTGATATCTTAGCGAAGCTAGGACGTGGATCGGTAGGGGGAGATCTTCGTGCGTACCCCAGTGTTCGAACCTTGAGGGTTTTGCCGGAACCCAAGATCCGACAACCCCTTTTAGGTTCAGTCCTGGGTGGCCCCGTACCTACCAAAGGCACCAACGGCCACCGTCGTGGCAAAACAAAACGGTCCCAAACAGGGACATGAGCTCAAAACCAAACCCGGGAACACAAGGCTTATGTCCGCCTACTTGATCAGGGTAGCGTGCGCCTATAACCTTCCCTCGTTGGAGGCACCGACGAGAGGAACGACAATAGATCGCATTAGGGCCTTCCCAAATGTGGCTGCACTAAAAAAGTAGAGTAGTGACATGGCATTATCAATAACAATATTCTAATTAACATGGCAAAAGATATCATGAAATCACAAGCATGCATGATAAGCATAACGGAATAACTGCAGACGAAAATGATAAGGAACAACTGCAACTACACACACAGGGTGCAAGCAAAGTCAACATGCAAGTTCGGGGCTCATGATAAGAGGTTGGCTTGCCTGGGGTTGATAAATACTTTGGGAAGAAGTGTGAAACGATCGCGGAAAGATTTGCCCGAAACAATTCTCTCCCGAAGGGGGATGTTTTTGGGAAAGGGCAAAATGGTCATTTTTACTATGTGAAAAGATTATGAAAATGATACCAACAGAAAGAGCTCGACGAACAGAGAACGCGAGTGTTGGAATCACCTCAATAGGAGTTACGGTTGCAAAGTTGGGGCCGTTCACTTTTGAGGCAGAAAAAGGCACTAAACAGGGAGCGTTCACAATTTAACCTTTTCGGCGGGCGGGGCTGAAAAAGAGAAAGCGCATTCTCAGAAATACGCCTTCGGTTAAGTGAAAACGCATTTTGATCTAAAGAAGCACGAGAATACGCTTTCGGACAACTGAAGACGTAATCCAGAGGATTACGCCTCCACTTATCTAAGTCAGCGTACCTGGTCAATGCCGATGTTAGACTGGTGGGTGGGGTCCACGCGAGGTGGGGCCTGCATAGCCCTGGCTTCTTCTTCCTCCTGCTCGGGATCGAGCGTGGCCGAGGGAGGAGATCGCCTCGACGGTGATTGCCGGCGCGTCCGGCCACGGCAGCGGACAGGCGACCTACCCAAGAGATCAGCAGAGAGAGGCGCTTCTCCGGGTGGTGGTCACTACCGTCAAGGAGCGCTGGAGAAGGGGCTGCAGGGCCCACGGCGGAGAGGAGCTTCGACCACCGTTGAATAGGGTGCTCCGATGAGGGAGAGGGGAGGCCGAGGCTACGGGGCGGCTCGCCGGAGCATGGGGGATGCGGTGGTGGTGAGGGAACGGAGAGAGGGGCGCGGCACTGCCGGAATCGGGCAAGACCTGAGGCGGCGGCCACAGCGGCGGTGGTGGTCAAGGAGAAGCTCCGGGGCGAAATGAGGAGCGTGGGGAGGCGTAGAGGAGGGTGGGGAAGATGCTGACGTGCTCGAGGGGGTCGCGTCTACTTATATAGCCGGGGCGAGGTGTGGCCGAGCCGAGTGCCGTCGGGCGAGTCCGTCCACGGCTCTGCCGGCCACAGCTGTCACGAGGAGGAGGGGGAAGGCGGCGAGGAGGGTGCGGACGAGCGCCAGAGAGTCACGGAGATGAGCGAAGCTCGCGGACGAGAGGAGGAAGAGGACACCGGGGAGGAAGAAGATGAGCTCACGGGTACGCACTGCTCGGTCGTTGGCACGGCTCGCCAGAGAAGAAAACAGAGGGGGCGAGCGGTCCGGAGGGAAGAGGACGCCGAGGGGGAACTGTAGGACACTAATGGTGAGGCCAGAGCCAGTCGGAGCAGCGTTGCCGACGAGAACAGTGGCTAGACCACCGTTTTGGGCTGGCATTGCCCGTGGTCACCACCGACAACACGCACTCTGGAGTTTTTCCTTATGCCAGCTCATGTCTACCGCGTAGTCCGTCGAAGATAGAGTGTTACTATGGTAAAGAAACGGGCAGAGACAAATGAGGCTGGGTAAACTAAGCTTCACAAGTTTGTTGTTGCAAACTTGGCCACATTCTTGAGATAAAACCAGAGAGGTTAAAAGGTAAACCTGATGTCTGGTAGGCTTAGGGTAGCAAAGACTACGATCCTGGGAATTATGAGGTCATTTGGTCAAATATTTAACATAGTTGCAGTGCAATTACCAAATCTGGTTCAGAAATCAAATGATGAAGAAGCACTCACTAGGAGTGTTAGATTGGGCTAAAACTTGGCACAGCTTGATGATTTGGACATACCATGATGCTGTACAAATTTCATACCAAATGGGCTTGCCATAATGGTACTTCCTTCACAGCTATTATTTCTACCCAGAAACTTGAGAAAAATCCTCAGGGCAAATGGCTAACTGAAATGAGCCAAACTTTTGTGGAGATAGGTTATATGGATATGAGAAGACCTGGGAAAAGTTTCAGCCACAATGAAGCAAGATAAAATGCACTTGCTTCACAAACTGAAAAGTTGGCAGAAACCAAGAATTGCTCCTGTGCTGACATAGTTCAATGGAATGAGCTGAATTTTGGTGGAGGGTGGTTACATGATCATTAGAGACTGATGGAAAAGTTTCACCTCATTTTGATCATCTACGAGGGTACTTCCTTCACAGACAAGCAATCTGAACAGAAACTTGAGAAAATTGCCAAGGAAGATTGGATAGATGGATTGAGCTGATTTTTGGTATCCAGAGGGGATTTACAATGTTAATCATCCTGCCAATTTTCAGATCAAATGGATCAAGGGTTCAAGCACTTCCTTTGCAAAAATTTCAGATGAGGCAGAAACTTGCATTGGATCATGTGCTCAAATTATGAACTTTGGAACATGGGTTTCGATGGAATTGGTGGAGATATAGCAAGTACAAGCTCCACAAATTATTTGGGAATTTTCCTTGCTAAAAAAATGGTAGTTCCTTTGGAAAATGGCAGAAATGCAATATTGACATTAAATAGGGAAAGGCAATTTTCCTTATTTAATTATGGCCAATATATTTGCCAGAGCTTGGATTAGGCATAAATATCAACTCCACAAATTCTCATGAATTTAGGGGAGATGGCTAGCTATGTATGTGGATTTTATTCCTCAGAAAGACCAGAAAAGGAATAAATCACAAATGAAAAATATTGCATAGGACTTAGCAATATTTTTGCATATCCAAGATTTGAAAGGGTAGGAGGATCTCTGAGATAATTTGGAAGGTCAACAGATCAAGACAAACGATGGCTCCTTGGTAAGCACGAAGGTAATGTTCACATTCCAAAAATTGGAATTAGGGTTTTGATGGATCTGAGATGATGCAAATGTGGTCTTGCCCAGTAACAAAGACATGAGCAAGGTTTTGAAAGGTTGAAAATGGCAAGAATTCTCAGAGTCATCCAGCAAACTCAGGAGAAATATTAAAAAATTGATTGCCAGGAAGGAATAACAGCACAAAAATTGATAATCCAATTTTGGGGCTGTTACAGCGGGCTTTATAACTTTCAGTTAGTCATAGGAGCCTAAAGTTGGGAGGCCAAATATTAGCCCCCAGTTAATGTTCGGCGACAGCAGAGATCAACTCGTTAACACTTCAGCCAATATTATGAATGGCCCGTCGCTTAACACGGGGTGACCTCCATCGATCTTATAGTTTAACACAGTCATCGGATCGCTGGCCAGTTTACGCTTATTGTGACAGTCAGTTTTTGGCTTTCTCCACTGAGGTGCTTAACCATGCGAGCTAGAAGCACAATCGCAGTGGTTCTCCCTTTGCACACCTAGCCGAACAAAGCGTAACATAGGAGGCAAGCACAGGAGCCGGGCAACCCAACTATTGACCGAAGACACAATTCGAAACTGATGCATATCTAGCAATATCCGAGAATGTTTTTGCCAAATATCTAAAGGTCTCCAGCGTTGCACTACGAGACTTATGCTGGAAACACACAAATAGTTTAAAAGTGTCATAGGCTTGGAAAACAAAAAACTTCAGTAAAAAACTTGGTGTCCGAACTAGATCAAGTGTTCGGTGCCAATCCGAAAATTGGTCTTAGAAAAAAAAATTGTGCTGCTGTCGTGCTTTAACATGACACATCCTATCTCAAGACTTCAAGCGGATCAGCCTACGGCTTCAACCTCCTATCCCGAAGGCGGAGTATTTGTCGTTAGGCCAGTTTAGCAAACTAAACTCTAGCGGCTTTGAGAGAGAAATTAGGCTCCCCGGCTATTGACCACACACTCGCGTCGAAAAAAGGAGTGATAGAAAAAGACTTTGCAACGACTAAGAAGAAGAACACTTATTATAAAACAGCTCACATAAATTTAAGAGCCCCCAATTAACATGGGAAAGGAAGTGTTTTTAACAAACAACGTTTGTTGACAAACTAAGTTTTTAACACAAATATAATGTCTGGTCGAACCGAACAAGAATTAAAAAAACTGAGCATGGAAGCGACTTAGCTGGTTAATGTGCTCGGTGTAGATGACGCGGTCGAGCCTGCGGCCAGACTAGGTCCAAGCCCCCGAGCTGGCCCTAAGGCGGACGGGCGAAGAGCTCGGTGCTCCGAAGTGGCAATGCAACATCGTTGATGTGGCGAGGTGGAGCCCCCAGCCCCGCTAACATGACCCCGCTAACATGACGAAGCAGGTCAGCGTACCAAGCATCAGCTTAATGTTGGCACGAGCAGTGCACCAAAGTAACGACACAATTCAGTCGATAAAAGTGGGATGACAACGTCGGCACGCCAAGGTGACCATATATCGCAGTCAAAATCGATTTCCTGCACACAAAAAGACAGTGCAAGCAAGAAACAACAATAATTGAAAGAAAGAAAATATAATGCATAATTAATATATGCAAAGCGAATAATCAGGTAAGCTTGGCCCGAGCGTCGAGGTCGGTTCGATGGAGTGGCAGCGCGAATATGTTGATGTAGGTCGACATGTGTGGGGCGAAAACATCGTCTTGGCATCATCCGAACTCATTGCACGGAGGTGTTGGTCGGCGCGGTGGCTGTCGAATGGGTAAGATAGCTTTGTTGCATCAATCCGATCTTGATGGACGTGCAGCAACTAGTAGTGCTAATTGCATCAGGGAAGCACATGAAAGAGAGACCATTAATGAGAAGTGTAGACGTCCTCCGAACTTAATTAAATGATAAGGAAAAAGAAAGATCAAATCTCCCTGTGACTGAGCTGAGCCGAACTATCATCGGTCTCACATGCATGTTGTGTACGGTACTGCGTCATCTCCTCGGCTGACGCAGTCGAAGTTGATTACCTGTACACATAAAATAGTGCAAGCCAATAATAATAGTAGTAATAATATATATATATATATATATATATATATATATATATATATATAACTCTTACACTTAATTATTTTTTAAGTGATGTAAATAATTAAAAGAAAAAGAAGGCCTGGAAGAAACAACGACACGGCGATGCCAGGCAGAGTAGTTTTCCTGCACACATATAAGTGGTGCAAGACAGGAATAATAATAATATACATATATATATGTATATATTAAAATAAAATTCTTCTACTTAATTAATTTAGCGGAGAAGAAAGTTAGAAAATAGCTTGGCCGACAAGCTCGGCTTGATGATGTCAGTGTCGCGAGGTGTGGAGCGGTGTCTGCCAGACTACGGGCAAAGAGGACGGCTTGAACTTACAGCACAGTTGGGATCAGATAGACTGCAAATGTCATACACTCGTGTAACCGCTTGAAAAATTCCTGCGAAAAGCGACACAGTGAAAGCCAAGAAAAATATTTTAGAGCAATTTAGCAAAGCACTCTCATCAAGGAAAAATATCGCCTGGACGTTCTCGTGAAGCAATAGTAATGTGTATGTAGAGTAATAATACTAGTTTTGGAAAACTGGATTTGGCCAAGGGCGTGATTGATCTTCTCCTGTGAATTGCAATATTGTACATTAATTCAGAAGAAACTAAAACCAGTCTAGTTTACTACTAGGCCGGACTGATCCTGTCATTGCGGTGCTCCAACAGCACCCGGCGACTGGTAGAACAGGAGCGGCAGCAACCTTGAGACTTGTAGCTACGCACTAGAATTATGAGGAAAACTGGCATGGTGGATCATTAGACGCTACTTGAATAGTAACAATAATAATAAAAGACAAAAGCAGATGATCATCCCTGCGCACGCGTTGCCCGAGGAGGGCTGCTCCAGGCTGCTCGGGTCGCTCAGGACCCGGGATTGCGAGGGGTGCAAGGCCAACACTGCGGCCGAATTGTTCGGGCAGAAACGCGATGCTTAGCGGCGGCGGCGTATGAATTCTCTGATCCGACCTAAGCAAAATCGATCTTGGACGAGCCTGTGGAATAAAGCTGCAATCCGACAGCAATAATTCTCAAGAAAAAATATTATGCATTAAAACTAATTTGGAGGGATAGCACCTGGCAGTAACACTGCAGGACGGCTAAGAGCATCTCCAGCCGTTGGCCCCCCCAGGAGGCATAAAAATCGCCTCCTGGGGGCGAGCCGGCGATACAATCGGCGCTAGGGGCGGTTGGCCACCCAGCCGTCGCCCCCATGCGCTGATATTGGCCCACTTTTCGGCCCAATTTCGACAAATAAAGGGTCCATATGGGCGAGAATAGGCCCATATTCGGCGTGGTTCGTCGTGGCTCAACATTCAATTATCAACACAAACATATTTTTATCACATAGTTCATCACAGAATATCAAATACTTAAACAAAATAGTGCAACAACAAATCGTTTAATACAAATTATATAGTTCAACAAATAAAAACTCATCACACGTCGTGCCCAGCTTCGCCCTTGAGCCTCCATATGTGATCCACCAGATCCTGCTGCAGTTGATGATGCACCTGTGGGTCTCGGATCTCCTGACGCATACTGAGGTAGGCAGTCCAGGTTGCCGGTAGCTGGTGATCAACTTCGGCTAGAGGACCCTGCCTGTAGTATGGTTCAGTATCAAACACTGGCTCTTCTTGCTTGCTCTCGATGATCATGTTGTGCAAGATGACATAGCAAGTCATGATCTCCCACATTTGATCTTTCGACCAGGTCTGAGAGGGTACCGGACAACAGCAAATCGAGATTGGAGCACACCAAATGCCCGCTCGACATCCTTTCGGCAAGCCTCCTGCACCTTGGCAAAGTGGGACTTCTTGCCTCCTAGCACAGCGTTTGAGATAGTCTTCACAAATGTAAACCATCTCGGATAGATGCCATCAGCTAGGTAGTACCCCCTTGTTGTAGTCGAAGTTCACCGGAGGAGAATGACCTTCAACAAGCTTGGCAAAGACAGGGGAGCACTACAGCATGTTGATGTCATTGTGAGTTCCTGGCATACCAAAGAAGGAGTGCCAAATCCAGAGGTCCTGTGTGGCCACCGCCTCAAGTACCACACTGCAACCGCCTTTGGCGCCATTGTACATCCCCTGCCAAGCAAATGGGCAATTCTTCCATTTCCAATGCATGAAGTCGATGCTTCCAAGGATCCCAGGAAATCCTCTTGTTGCATTCTGTGCTAGGATCCGAGCAGTGTCTTCCGCATTGGGTGTTCTCAAGTATTGCGGTCCAAACACTGCCACCACTGCCCGACAGAACTTGGAGAAACACTCAATGCTAGTGGACTCGGCCATGCGCCCATAGTCGTCGAGTGAATCACCGGGAGCTCCGTATGCAAGCATCCTCATCGCTGTCGTGCACTTCTAGATCGAGGTGAATCCAAGTTTGCCGGTGCAATCCATCTTGCACTTCAAGTAGCTGTCAAACTCCCGGATGGAATTCACAATCCTGAGGAAGAGCTTTCAGCTCATCCGATAACGGCGCCGAAATGTTTTGTCACCGTGAAGTGGAGCATCGGCGAAGTAGTTGGATGTCACGCCCAATATGCGACCCTATCCAAAAGCAACTCGAAGGTCCCACCAAAGATAGACCCGCATATTGAAACGCTTTTGCAAGGTGGATATCATTACATCAACATTACATAATAGGTAGGGATACATACATAAGGCACAAAGGCCACAAGAATACATCAACATCATATACAAGAGATCAACATCCGACTATGGATGGAACACAAACAGAAACTCAAACGACATCCACCCTGCTAGCCCAGGCTGCCGACCTGGAACCTATCCCCTGATCGAAGAAGAAGCAGAAGAAGAACTCCAAAACAAGTAAACATCGCTCTCACGTCATGATCATCGCATAACCTGTACCTGCAACTGTTGTTGTAGTAATCTGTGAGCCACGAGGACTCAGCAATCCCATTACCATGGGTATCAAGACTAGCAAAGCTTAAAGGGAAAGGAAGGGGGAAAGTGGTGAGGTTGCAGCAGCGACTAAGCATATATGGTGGCTAACATACACAAATAAGAGCGAGAAGAGAAGCAAAAGGAACGGTCGTCAACTAGTAATGATCAAGAAGTGATCCTGAACTCCTACTTACGCCGACATAACCCGAAACCGTGTTCTCCTCTCGATCAACCCCGAAAAGAGACACTCACGGTTACGCACACGGTTGGTGTATTTTAGAAGAGTTCACTTCAAGTTTACTACAACCAGATATCAACAAATTCCCATCTGCCACATAACCGCGGGCACGGCTCTCGAAAGTTTATACCCTGCAGGGGTGTCCCAACTTAGCCCATGATAAGCTCTCGCGATCAACGAAGGATATTCCTTCTCCCCGGGAAGACCCGATCAGTCTCCGAATCCCGGCTACAAGACATTTCGACAGTAATAAAACAAGACCAGCAAAGCCGCCCGGATGTGCCAAAAAATCCCAATAGGATTCGCACGTACCTCGTTCTCAGGGCACACCGGATATGTCAAGCTACGAGTAAAACCAAGCCTCGAGTTTCCCCGTGGTGGCCCCGTAGGCTGCTCGGTTCGGACCAACACTCGAAGGAGCACTGGCCCGGGGGGGCTAAATAAAGATGACCCTTGGGCTCAAAACCCAAGGTAAAAGGGCATAGGTGAGGCAAATGGTAAAACCAATGTTGGGCCTTCTTTGGAGGAGTCTTATTCAAAGCGAATCGTCAAGGGGGTCCCATAAATCACCCAACCGCGTTAGGGACGCAAAATCCGGGAACATAATACCGATATGACGGAAACTAGGGCGGCAAGAGTGGAACAAAACACCGGGCATAAGGCCGAGCCTTCCACCCTTTACCAAGTATATAGATGCATTAATAATATAAGAGATATTGTGATATCCCAACATAAACATAATCCAACATGGAGCAATCTTCATCTTCACCTGCAACTAGCAACGCTATAAGATGGGCTGAGCAAAAGCGGTAACATAGCCAAACAAAGGTTTGCTAGGAAGGGTGTCAAAGGTTAGAGGTTCATGGCAATTTGGGAGGCTTGAGCAGCAAGTGATAGGTAGCGCAGCATAGCGAAAGAACGAAGCAACTAGCATAGCAATGATAGTAATGAGATCCAAGGTGATGGTCATCTTGCCTGAAATCCCGCTATGAAGAAGAACGAGTCCATGAAGAAGATGAAGCCACGAAGACGAACCAAGCGTAGATGAACGAATCCTCACGATCGCAACGAAACGGGAACTATCGAGAAGAAGCACACAACATAGTAAACACACCACACATGAACAAGGCATGATGCTCAACCAAGTATGATGCATGACAAGGCTATGAAGCTACTCATGGCAAAAGATGATGCATACAAGACCAACACATCAAAGAAAGTTTAAATGAGGCCGGAAACAACATAGATCAACTCCGGTAAGTCCTCATATGCAAATTTCGAAATTGGTCCAGATCTGAATAACTTTATGTTCAAATTGTTAAACAGCAAGTTAAGATGCACCACGGTGATCTACACGAAATTCTAGTCAAGCTACATATAAAGTTCATTAGATTCGGAGCTACGGCCTAGAAGATATGAGCAAAACAAGTTGAACATGGCATTGATGCTAAATGCATCCAAACATCAAGCAAACACCTCAATACAAGGATGCAACATGATAATATAAAACTACGTGCAAAATCAAGCAAGTTTATATAGAGCACACTCAAAACGGAGCAACGGATCAACACATACACTCTAAACAAGTTTAAAGGACAAGCTGTTCAAAACAGCAACTAGGCATATTGCAAGCACCAAAACAATATGCGACATCATCTCAACGTGAAAAAAAAGGCATGGGAATGAAGTACAGGTAAAGCATGACAAAACATGAACACTGAGCTGTCTCCAGAAACAACTAGAACATGCTCAAAAGGACATGGCAAGATTGGAAATAATAACAGTTTACAGGCTTGGCAGAAATAACATCAGGTTGCAGTGTTTAGAGCTACCAAACAACCTGCTACGGTAACTTATCATGGCGACAAAAGGCATGGAATTAATCTACTAAATGCATAGAACATAAGTCCTTTACTGACTATGAGCCACAAGGGCACTGAAAATATGATGGCACCCATGTAAACATAGCAAGTTATATTAAAGATTCATACATGGCAGGAACAACAATAAGTAGGCATGTTGGTGAGCTTGAACCACTCACCACAGAGCAATACATGTCATGGAAAGGCAACCAACAGCAATAAGATATGTTTATGAAGCTAAGCATGGCAAGAGCAAGTTCATAGGGTACATGGATCACTAACAACAATCATGGCAACATTGAACTTAATGTTAACAGGCTGACAGCAACATTGTTTAGCAACTTTGGAGCAAGATTACAACAAGCTACAGTAGGCAATAAATGCAACCAGGGGCATGGATGGATAGAGCATGACATGTATAACAAATTATCTTTAGTGAATATCTCCAGATTATGCATAGAATGACTTGTAGCAGCAGGTTTACAAAGCAACATGATATAGCAGATTCAGCCTAGCAAAACAGCAACAGCAAGTACCCTACTTAACAAGCTTGATGCACTCAGTACAAGACTCAAAAAAATATATGGATTGCACCTATGTAAAGACGGCATAGCATAGATCAAAACACATGTAGACATCAACCTCATAGGATGCACACATCAAACATGGCAAAGATGACAAATATGCATGTTATAACAGTTTCAGCAGATTAACATCACATAGCACTCTTACAATGATGATTCGGGGCATCAAGATGGACTCAAATGAACATGACGCAATGGAATGAAATGGATTACTTGTCGAGGCGAACAATTTTACATATTACACGCACGAAACGGAGCAGTATGCATGGAGTTATGATGCGATGAACATGGCATGATGATGTAAAAATAACAGGGACTTAGGGAAAAAACGGGGTCAACCTTCGATCTGCACGGTTTTTGAGGTTCGTCGGAGCTCGTCGCCGGAGACGAGGAGGAAGATGCCGGGAGGCGCTGGAGGCGGCCCTGGTCCGGATTCGCCGGCCGCACGCTGGGACGGCGGCGGAGGAGCTGCGGGCGGCGGGCGCGGGCGGATCCGCCGGGCGGCGCATGCCGGGGCGGCCGGGCGGAGCGACCTGGGCGCAGCTGGCGCTGGGAGATCCGGCCACTGTGGCGGCGAGCACCAGCCGAGGCGCCGGGCGACGGAGGCGGCGGGCACGCCGGGCGTAGAGCGGACGCGGCGGCGCTGAGCTGGCGGCGCCAGTTGGCCGGCTGCTCGGGAGGGCCTGGCCTCGGGCCGGGCGGCGGGCGCGGAGGAGAGAGAGGAAGGCGCGGGTGAGGTGGCGGCGCGGGATTGGGTGCGGGCGGCGGCGCTACTGACGTGTCGGCATGCCATTGGCCGGCGCGACGTGGAAGGGAGCGGCGGACATGTCCGGCCAGAAGGAGATGCGTCCGGGCGGAGAGGGAAATTGCTAGGGTTTGACTGCGGGATTTCGGGGAGGAAGACATATTTATAGATAGAGGGAGCTACGAGAGTCCAAATGGAGCATGGTTTTCGCCCACACGATCGTGATCGAACGACCAAGAGCATGGAGGGGGTTTGGATGGGTTAGTGGGCTGATATTAAGGGGTGTTGGGCTGCAACAAAAGAGGCTTTACGGTACCCCGGTTAACCGTTGGAGTATCAAACGGACTCCAAATGGCACGAAACTTGACAGGCGGTCTACCGATGCTATACCAAGGCCACCTGGCAAACCTCGGGCCTTTCCGAGAAAGTTCAACACCCGCTCACAACGAGAGACAAAAGGGGGACGCCGGGGGACATAGGAGTGCCGGATTGCAAAACGGACAACGGGGAAAATGCTCGGATGCATGAGACGAACACGTATGCAAAACGAGATGCACATGATGACATGATATGAAATGCATATGATGACATGGCAAAGTGCAACACGCAAGCAAATGACATGGCAACGACGGCGAATGACTGGCAGACACCTGGCGCAACGAATCCAGGGCGTTACATTGGAGTAGAGCATGCAGTAGCCTTCGAGACGATGCCTGTTCTTTGCTTTCACCCGCCCCGGCGCCGAGCCACCTCGCCGTGGCTTTTCATTGCTCGCCAGCAGCTGGGCGAGGGCGGCGAGCACCATGAGATGCTCATCTTCCTGGACGTCGGCCTCGGCTTCCTCCTCCAGTAGCGCGGTGAGCGCTTCCTCGTCGTCCGAGTCCATCGCCGAGGCAGGCAAATCGCCGAACACCTTGCGCCCAGTGGGCGTGTACCCGTCGCCAAACTGCCTCTCCGCGGCCGGAAACGCCCAGCTGCTGGTGGAGGGGCTGCCTCGGCGAACCTCTGCTATTTTTCTGGCGGGGATTGGCTTTCTAGCGGTGAAGGGCGGTAGGCGGCACTGGGATACAGCTAGTGGTGGCCGAGGGCGTGGGGGGTGGGAGGCGAGTCGGGGAAGAAAAACTTGACTTTTCACCTGATGGTGTGGGCCAGGCGCGCTTTTCCCTTGCGGAGCCCCGATCGCCCAGTCGCCGGGTTGACTGCGACCGCCGGAGCCCAAAAGCAGGCCGAACCGGCGCTTTGGCGATCTGGGGCGCGGCGAAGCGTTTTGTGTGATGCGAAAAAGTGGCCTGGGGGGCCTGTTGGGTGCGCGGTTGGAGATGCTCTAAGACCAAAGTCACACAACGCGGATCGAATCTGATGGAAATCTGAAGTGCTATGTGAACTCTTGGGAGGCGTGCTCCAGCTACTACAAAAGTAGTACTCCATGTTGACTTTGACAGCCATCACGTGGGGTTGTGTTCGGTTCACACTAATCCATTATAAAATTCAACCAATGAGAATTGAGGGGCATCCTCTGCACTATTTTTTATTCGTTGGACTTTCCGTCTACGCTCGTCTTCTTGGTCGATCTCACGGGAAGTGACTTGTGCGCGCACGCTAGCCTGATTTGACGTGGGGATCTATTGCGATCTAGGGCAAAAAGACGGCTATCACAAAGACTAAACCTCGGATCAGCATGGTTGCCTGACGTCGTGCTCTGCCGTGGAGGAAATTTCCTCCACATCGCGAATACTCCTAGAACCTGTGAACAGAACAGTATGAACGAGTAGCAGGAATTCACACAGAATTTCGGCATACGTGATATAAATTTAACTAAAAACATAACACCTGATTTGGCGTCGGTTGAAGATTCCATCGCACCGTGGCGATACCTTGCAGGCTCTCAATGAAAGCACCAATGTCGGTTCTATAGCCGGCATATCTCGTAGTAGGGATCCTAAGCTAAGCGTCTTGGAGCGATGGTAACATGGAAACGGGATTTTACCCAGCTTCGGGCTCTCTCGAAGAGATAATACCCTACATGCTGCTTTTGATTGTATTCATATGGGGTGTAGTACAGAGTACATGTATCTACCACGAGATTGTAGTAATGAATACGAGAGATTGTCTATTGACTAGCCTGGCCTCTGTTTATATAACACGCCAGAGGCCTAGGGTTTAGGAGAGTCCTCGCCTTGTGCGCCAAGTCTTATGGGATCTCCCTTGTATGCGGCATGGGCTACCCGAAGTGGCCCATGAGTGAACCGCCATGGAGGTCCTCGGCCCGATCCATCTGGTCGGGAGACGACGTGGTGAGTACCCCTTAGTCCATGACACCGTCAGTAGGTGCATTACATAAACCAAAAGGCATACGTCTGTAAGTATAGGTTCCAAAGGGACAAGTAAAAGTGGTTTTTTCTGATTAGGTTGAGAAACAGGTATTTGTGAAAAGCCAGGAAGCAAAAGTGTGTGTGCTTAGATAATATTTCAAGCATTTGATCAATAAAAGGAAAAGGGTAATGATCTTTTGTAGTTTCTTTATTTAATTTTCTATAAATCAGTTACCATTCTATAGCCTGTAACATATCTTTGTGGAATAAGTTCATTCTTATCATTAGGAACAACAGTAATACCTCCTTTCTCAGGGACACAATGAACTGGGCTTACCCATCTACTATCAGCTATAGGATAGATTATACCTACTTCCAGAAGTTTTAATATTTCCATTCTTACCACCTCTTTCATCTTCGGATTTAACCGACGTTGGTGATCAACAACGGGTTTAGCATCCGGTTCCATATTAATTTTGTGCTGACATAGAGTGGGACTAATGCCCTTTAAATCATCAAGAGTATATCCGATAGCAACTCGGTGCATCCTTAGAACTTTCAATAATCTTTCTTCTTCATGTTCTGAAAGGTTAGCACTAATAATAACATGATATATTTTCTTTTCATCTAGATAAGCATATTTCAAAGTGTCTGGCAATTGTTTTAATTCAAACACAGGATCACCTTTAGGTGGAGGAGGACCTCCTAAAGTTTCAATAGGAAAATTGTGTTTAAGCAGAGGACGTTGTTCAAATAAAATCTTATCTATTCCATTTCTTTCATGCATATGTAAATCATTTTCATGATCTAGCAAATATTGTTCTAAAGGATCAGTAGGTGGCACAGCAACAGAAGCAAGGCCAATTAATTCATCTTTACTAGGCAATTCTTTTTCATGAAGATTTCTACTAAACTTGGAAAAATTAAACTCATGAGACCCATCACCAAAGCTAACACCGACTGTTTGTTTCTTACAATCTATCTTAGCATTAATTGTGTTCAAGAAAGGCCTACCAAAGTTAATGGGACAGAAGTCATCTTGTGGGGAACCAAGAACAAGAAAAGCAGTAGGGTATTTTATTTTCCCACACAAGACTTCAACATCTCTAACAATCCCAAATGGTGATATGGTGTCTCTATTGGCAAGTTTAATAGTAATATCTATTTCTTCTAACTCTGCAGGTGCTATGGCTTTCATAATTTCTTGATATAAGGTGTAAGGAATAGCACTCACACTACGTATCAAGCATGGTTTGATCATTACGAGAAAGCCGAGCATAAAAATTCTGGATAATAATTTCTCTTGAGAGCTCATGATTGGGCCATGAATATAATATTGACTTAAGCCTCCCTCAAGCTAGAGCGATACTTTCTCCTTCACGAGGCCAAAAATTACATATATAATTCCGATCACGATGAACTAGATGCATAGGATAATTTTTTTGATGAAACTCCAATTTTAATCGATTCCAATTCCATGATCTAATATCATCGCATAGCCTATACCATGCCAATGCTTTTCCCTTCAAAGATAAAGGGAAACCTTTTTCATAACTTCATCCCTGGGTAAACCTGCAAGCTTAAACAATCCACAAATTTGTTCCACATATATCAAGTGCATATCAGGATGTTCGGTTCCATCTCCTGCATAAGGATTAGCTAGCAGTTGTTCTATCATACCCGAAGGAATTTCATATTCAATATTTTCAGTAGGTGCGATGGGTTGAGGGTAGCTAATTTTGGTTCCGCATTTAGGTGAAGATACCCCGAACAAACCCCTCAAAGGATTGTTTTCCATAGTAACAAGTGACAATAAATTTTATCACACTATATAAATGTTTCCTCACCAAATTCCACTTACCAAAGGCGCTTCACTCCCCGGCAACGGCACCAGAAAATAGCCTTGATGACCCACAAGTATAGGGGATCAATTGCAGCTCTTTTCGATAAGTAAGAGTGTCGAACCCAACGAGGAGCAGAAGGAAATGATAAGTAGTTTTCAGTAAGGTAATGTCTGCAATTGCTGAAATTGTAAGTAGTGGAGTTGTTTGATAGCAAGATAATTTGTAACGAGCAAGTAACGATAGTAGTAACAAAGGTGCAGCAAAGCAGCCCAATCCTTTTGAGGCAAAGGACAGGTCAAAACGGACTCTTATGATAAGCAAAGTGTTCTTGAGGGTACATGGGAATTTCGTCTAGTCACTTTCATCATGTTGATTCGATTTATGTTTGCTACTTTGATAATTTGATATGTGGGTGGACCGGTGCTTAGGTGTTGTTCTTACTTGAACAAACCTCCTACTTATGATTAACCCCCCTCCCCCCCCCCTCCCGCAAGCATCCGCAACTACGAGAAAAGTATTAAGAATAAATTCTAACCATAGATTTAAACTTTTGGATCCAATCGGTCCCTTACGGAATAGCGCATAAATTGGGGTTTAAGATTCTGTCACTCTCGCAACCCATCATCTAATTGATACTCCATAATGCATTCACTTAGGCCCAAATATGGTGAAGTGCCATGTAGTCGATGTTCACATGACACCACTAAAGGAATCACAACATACATACTATCAAAATATCAAACACATATCAAGTTCACATGATTACTTGCAACATGATTTCTCCCGTGACATCAAGAACAAAAGTAACTACTCACAAATGATAAACATGTTCATGATCAGAGGGGTACTAAATAGCATATTGCATCTGTACATATAATATTCCACCAAATAAACCATATAGTAATCAACTACAAGATGTAATCAACACTACTAGTCACCCACAAGTACCAATCTATAGTTTCGGTAACAAGATTGAACACAAGAGATGAACTAGGGTTTGAGATGAGATGGTGTTGTTGAAGATGTTGATGGAGATTGCCCATCCCAAGATGGGAGAGTTGTTGGTAATGATGATTTCCCCCTCCGGGAGGGAAGTTCCCCCGGCGGAATCGCTCCGTCGAAGGGCAAAAGTGCTCCTGCCCAAGTTCCGCCTCGAGACGGCGGCGCTCCATCCCAAAAGTCCTCTTCTTATTTATTTTTTCTAGGTCAAAATGACTTATATAACAGAAGATGGACACCAGAGGTGGGCCGAGGAGGGCACAACCCACCAGGGCGCGCCTGGGCTCCCTGGCGTGCCCAGGTGGGTTGTGCCCACCTGGTGGGCCCCCTTTGGTAGTTATTTGCTCCAATAATTTTTAAATATTTCATAAAAAATCTCCGTGAAGTTTCAGCTTGTTTGGAGTTGTACGGAATAGGTGGCCTGACGTAGCTTTTCCAGGTCCTGATTTCCAGCTACCGGATTTCTCCCTTTTGGTGCATACCTTGCAAATTATGAGAGAAAAGGCATTAGAATTACACTAAAAAACATTATTATGAATAAAAACATTATAAATAACAGTAAGAAAACATGATGCAAAATGGACGTATCAGTCGCAAGGAGTAGAGCGAGGAGGTGGGGAGGGGTGGATAGCCACACAATAAAATACAAAGTAATTACATGTAACCCAAATGAAATACCGATAGCCACACAATAATTACAACTAACCCAAACCATCCCGGGATTCTTACAGGAAAATTCGAAAGAATTTCAAAACAAAATGTTACCAAGTTTTTTTTAAGGGCTATGTATACGAACCAATTAGATCGAGGCAGCCGTGCATGAGTACGGTCACAGCAAATGGATCTTGTGTTGAAATCAATTCAGTTTCATGGACTTTCTGAAAAATCGGTTCCACGGAGAATAAAAAAAGAGTCAAGGTTTTTGATATATTTCTTTTAAAGAAAATTCGAAAATCAGGAAGGGAGCAGAGAGGTAACCAGATCGTTCCTTCATCCCTAGGAGGGTAGCATTTTGCTCATAGTCTACAGAAAAAGGACGGAACTCAGTTTTTTTACTGCAAAAATACGTAGTATCCGCTTGGTTCAAATGTTGTTGAAGGAACTTTTGCTGTGCTATTGAGATGCTGGAGGAGGTGAGCTGGTGTGTGTGACACCTTCTTCAGTGCTCCCTCTCGTCTCTGAATAAATGGACACTTTATCATTGTTTGCTGCTGCTGTCCCTTTTTGGCTTCAGTTAGCAGAGCAAACAGCCAACACAACGTATTTTCCAGTGGAATATCCAATGATACTGCATACAACTCAATGAATACTAGCCGAACATGAGAACTTCAATTTCGATGACGTGGTAAATTCAGTTAGTTCAAAAAAATGAAAAACGCCTATTCGATCAAAGGAAAAAAGAGAAATGCAAAGTCACAGATTTGTAAACCTGGGAGCTACCACCAGAGAAAGATCGAGTTGTGAAATTAAATTCAGTTGTGACATGCGTAACCCACTTTGTGTTTTACTAGCAAATACTTACATTAATTAGGAAAAAGGGAAATAAACATGTACGCCGTAGTAATGAACAAGAGCAGTGTTTTCTTACTGTTCCCATTTATGTGTTTTACTACCACAAGAGCAGTCCCTTCAGTCCGATGTTCCCATTTATGTGTCAGTAATGAACAAGAGCAGTGTTGGTGACAACAGCCTGTACGCCGTAGTAAGTCGATCGAGATCTATTCTTTACACATTTCAGCTGCCAATGGGATGTGCTATTATTCATTGTATTCTTAAACCTAGTAAGATTTCAGCTAACCTGTTGTTTTAATGCAACATTTTGTGTAACAGACTATTTGCAGGAAGTATGCTGCTGAGTATCTACCAGCTGGAGCGCAGACTGTGACACTCCTGAGGGCAGAGAAGAGCAAGACATGGGAAGTCAAGGTGAACCCGAGGATTGGCAACGCGAAGATGCTCAGCGGACGTTGGCGCGAGTTTGCCCACGACAACCATCTGAAACTCAAAGACATATGTCTGTTCCAGCTGATGACGGACCAGAGGAAGCTTACGATGATGGTCGACATCATTCGTCACAATGAGAAGTGTTAGTTTTAACTTTCCAGCACATGAGAGTGAATCTCGGGTGGCTATTCTGCTGGTATTTTGTGTGTGCTTTTGGTAGTTCTGTAATCTGTAAACTCTGTGGTGGTGTGGCTACTTTCCAAACTAAGGGAGAAACCTATGTTTATGTTGCGGAATTATTCAAGAGGCCTTCTGGTATTCAGGGAGTTATCTAATTTTAGGTTGGGTTATTGAATCATTCCAATATTGTTTTTTATGCACATTATCGCAAACTTCCCCTGTGTTTCTATCATACATGAATAAATAATTGTTCATGAAACCATATGTAGTTTGATTCGATGGCTTGGTTCCGTCGAGAGATGGCTACAGCAACTTTCAAGGTCCGAAGGATGAAGTGAAGGTCTGTTGGAATCCACATTCAATCATTCCATAATCACTCTGCTTTAAAAAGGAACTGTCTAACTGTTTTTTTTCCACAAGAACTGTAGAACAGTGCTTCTGACTCAACATAATACTGTATGGTAGAGAAGAATTATTTACCGTCGGCGTCAACCGGTGCCTCTTCCCTGCCTTTCTCTTCCGCGTCCGCTTTGTATCTTGAATCCTCTCCGGTTATTTCTTGTACCACCCCATCGCCGCGTCAGTTCTGCAAGTTGGCAAAGGTGGTGCGGCCACTGCTGTCACTATGATTATATGGTTGTAAAGTCTCCAATATTAACAAAGAAAAAAGAAAAAGAAGTTACATCTACTGTTGAATTGTGACACACGGATAGGAGAATATGCAAAATATGAACACCTACTGCAACGAGGATAGAACAAATGCTGAATAAAACATGATTTAAAATAAGTCATGTGTGTATTGAAATGTCGAGCTTACATAATAATTTAATATTTGAATCAGTTATCTCAGTACAAATATGAAAAAATCAATAACTTTGGGTAAAACATTACTTATATGGACAATATTACTCATCAAGCCGTGTAGAACAACTAGAGAAACTGACATGCACTAAATATGTGTCTAACAGAAACTACTTAGCTCTATGAATATAATTATGTTTCTTCCCTTTGGTAAACAAGGAAAGACTATTACATACTTACAAATGTGAGCTGATATTTCCAATTCAGGTTTTCCACATATAACTCAAATATTTTTTTGTCCATGATTTTTATGAGTGTGATCACCGAGGAATTAACGAGTAGATTGGACACGCACAAAAGGAGTATCAGAATCACTTTGAAATGTTCAGTACCGTAAAACTGAAATGTCCTTAAAACAGTGTTATATGATCAAGAGATTATATACAGTTTGAGGATGAGAATCGCCTTAAATGTTGGGTCCTCATATAATGCACCATCTACATAGGAAAGAGTAGAAGATTTTAATCCTTTTTTTGTTTTTTTATTTCTGAAGGTATTGCTAATAATTCAGATTTGGCACAACCAGATGAACTATATGGTATGCCAAATATGGCAAAAGGGCCACATACCTTGAAGTAATATCATCATACTTGAGTCAAGCTCTCCATGTTGCCCGTCAGGTTCACCATAGCAATTTGATATAAAAGTAATACAAAATGGAAGAACTAGAGATTAATTCAGACAAATTTACTCACAGAGGCAATAAAGCTCTTGCACTAATCTAGCCTTATGGTGCAACCAGCAAACGGCTATGCATGTAAATTATTGCACCACCCGCAACCCACTATATACTTTGATTAAGAAGAAATATAATTCAGAAAAATAGAACTTGGAAGTTGCCTGTGATAGTTTATAAATCTACATAGTAGGAAGAATTATATTATGTAGGCACTGCTTAATATGGCAAAACACTTACACTTCACATATAAGGTCACCTAAATATTTAAGACAGACTATAGATACATTTATCTTTTTCCATGCGGCAACGAATTTCGTAACTATTCGTGGGTAGTTGTACCATCCTATGTTGCATGAAATAACATATCAAGAAATGAACTAGAATAATTATAAGCAGCTCAAATCCTGTACAGGGGCAAAAAGAAGAAAAAATAGGAGAGAAATTAGGGATCATAGAAATATAAAGCTCGTAATTCTGAAGTCATATGAATATAACAGCGCAAATCATGACTTAAGACATTTTCAACAAGGAAAATGTTGGACAACTTATGAAGGATATTCTGAATTCAAACTTCTCAAAGAATTTGGGGAGGTTTATTCCAATTTTGTTAGTGAAAATTAGGTATCATAATTCATACATAAAAAAAGGTACTACCTCTGTTTATTTTTATAAGACGTTTTAGACTTTCAGACACTGCTAAAAAACAGCACAAAGTAAGTTGTCTGAACGTCTTATAAAAACAAACGGAGGGAGTATGAAAGATCAAGCCATTCCTCTGCTTTTTCAATCTGAATTTAGAACTTTTGCATACACCTATATGTACTGCAATTATTAGTTCATGAATTTGACTGTGCATAAACTTTAAACAAAAAAAAACTTTAACTACTACTACTCCAACAGAAAAATGAAACATTTGCTTAGTCAAGATGGATGGACTAAAACAATTACATTTGCTTACCAGGAACTAATAGGACACCCTGCTGATCACTTACACATGGGAAAATAGATAAGTATCCTTATAAACACGAAGGGAGGCACTAGGGATCAGACTACTGATCCCATGCATTGTATCAGACTAGTCATCCACCGTAGGATGAGAACCATGATGACCATCGGATCCAGCATGCACAGCCCCACGCCTAGCACCGTAATTTGCATGCAGCATGCGTAATTCCGCACTAATTGCGACCAATTTATTTCCTAAACTACTACCATCAATCAGGGCATGTCAAATTGATTAGGCGCCATGCTTTTCATGCATGCGATTTGCTTCCATACAATTTGTTTCCAATCCTTATTTCGGATGAAACTTCAATTGTGGTGTACACTTACCTTTTTTTCCAGCCAGCCTATGAAATTGTTTCCATGGAAAGATATGCTTCCATCGGGTTAGAATTTGTTTGCTTCAGTCAGCCAAATTGTTTGCTTCCACAGCGGCTGACGATTGCTTCGATCTAGTTTGATTGTATTTGTGTCCAGTGTATGCAAAGAAAAATATGTTCAATCGACTAGAAAATTATTTCGAGTGTACCATATAAAAGAGCTCTCGACAAGATACAAATTTGTTTCCATTTAATACTACTTATTAGAATTTGCTTCCGAAGCAACGGGAGATTATTTTCCATCTGGTTGAAATTTATGCTTCGGTCGATTGCACAAAGTGCTTCCATTGCAACAGGCAACCATTTTGATCTAGTTAGAATTTCTGTATTCCAGACGTCCATAAAATATTGCATCCATTGTAATGAGTGATTGCTTCGATCTATTTAGAACTTCATAGTTTCGACAGGTCATCTAAATTGCTTCTACAGATTACAACAACCAGAATTGCTCACAAATGTAGGCTTGACAACAGCAAACAGCGACGTATGGGACAAGCTGGCAACGTCATGGAATTTGGTATTTGCATCGATTAAATTGGGACTTTGCTTCCAAAGAATTTGGTATTTGCATCCTAAGAAACAAGAATTTGCTACCGAAGAATTAGGAACGTGCATCTATAAAAAAAAAGAAGATTTGATTCCATACAACAAAAAATGACGCATATGATCAGGATTTGCTCCCACGATATACATTTTGTTCCTAAATCATTATGATACTATAGTTTCATATATCAGAGAACTGCTTCCATACGAGCATATATTTGTTTACATCAAAATGGAAAAAATGTAGACTGCATGGGAATATGTTTTCACGACGGTGAAACATTAGTCTCAGTTAAGTGGACAATTTGCTTTCATGATGATCTTGAAGCACTGCACCATCTACAGCAGTAACACGAACTGCACGGAAAAGTGCCAAGACCTTGTCTCTCGCCCCGTGGCCTATGGAAAGACGTGCTACATCTTACTACCTTCTTCGTCTGTGCTTCCTGCAATCCGAGGCATTTTCATGCAACGGTGTTAACATAGTTCGATGAAGAAATCCAAGAACGATGGAGAAGAACTCTTGAAATGAAAATATCCTGATGAAGAAAAGAATAATACCGACTATAATCCTCCATTCATTCATGATGAATGAAGGGTACGTGCAATCCAGATTCAATCTAGTGCATCATTCGAGACTCACATATGCTTCACCCTTGTCACCTACTTGCGCATGTGATGCTTTTTTTTTTTGAACCGGGCTTTCACCCCTTTCCATTACCAAGAACGGAAATACAAACCAGTTCAAACTAGAGAGAACAGGAGGAGGGAAAGAGGTAAAGCGAGTTCTAGCACTACCAGGAAACCCACCATACTTGCTCGCCGTCGAGCCAGTATCATGGGGCGAAAACCTGGATAGCACGGCATAACAACTATCCTATTACAATCTCAAAAGATCAGGTCAAGTATCAAAGAAACACAGACGCATGAGCTATGTGAGGGAAACAGTATTGGCGCGCCCGTTTATCTCCACATCTCCACATCCAGCGCATCTCCAGAGAGCATCAGGCACCTTGGATTGGTTGTTTGGCAGCGCCACACATATTCATCAGCTGCATCGTCGATCCCCGATCATCTCGACTCAAAGACGCAGCTCCACGGCGTCCTCTCCTTGTTGAAGCCCTGTCCAAAGAAAGTAGAAAGGAACATAGAGAAAACACGATCTCAAAAGGGGTCTTAATTTGTTTCTTTTCAAACGTAGCCCGATTACGTGCCAACCAAATGGCCCAACATACAGCTGCTAAGCCCACCATATAAAACTTTTGCTTCCCAGGAAGGAGTTTGTGGCACCACGAAATATTGCCCGATGGTTTGGCGGGCACCTATCGGTGCCAAGAGCTACTCCAATAGATCGCCATATAATTCAGCCACAGATTGTAAAAACAGGTGCTGCCCGTTTCCACCTGCTTGCAGAAAAGAGCAACAGGGGTCCCCTTGCCATTTCCTTTTTCTCATCACTTGCCTAGTAAGAACTGCATCTTGCGACATTTGCCACAGAAAGATTTTGATTTTAAGAGGGATCTTGGCTTTCCAAATCCATCTGTAATGGCAACCACTTAGAGGTTTCTCCAGCATCTTATACACCGACTTAGTGGTGAACTTACCATTCTGGTTAAGACCCCAGAAGATACGATCACCCCTCTCACCCAGGGGAATTTTATTAACTACAGCACGCATGTCTTCCCATTGTTTGAACAAACCAGGGGTAAGCCTACGTCTGAACATCGAAGCGTCATTAAGTCCCTCTCTTTTGTCCAGGGTGCTCGTGGGGTAATTGCAAATCTCAAACAGACGTGGATATTGATCCTGAAATGGGATCAGCCCATTTATTGGATCTTTCCACAGCCTAATCAAGTTCCCAAAGACCAGTTTCAATCTTTACGCCCATCATATAAACATGTTTAATCTTGAGCAAAGCTTTCCAACAGGCGAGTCGGAAAATTTGGGAGAAATTTCAGCAACAGAGGTGTTGCGAAGATACTGGCCCTGACAATATCCTGCCACAATCCGCTTTGTGTCTCTAACTTCCACCACCATTTAACCATGAGACTAATGTTTTGTTTTCTAAGATCTTTTATACCCAAACCCCCTTTATCTTTGGATCTACATATCTTACTCCACTTAATAAGATAGTATCTCCTCTTTTAATTACAACCTTGCCAGAAGAACCTACGTCTGTGTTTATCCAGTCTCTCGATGAAAGTTTTATTCATGAGCCACATAGACATGTGGTAGAGAGATATCTGTGTAACAACAGAATCAAGCAGAGTGTGCCTCCCCCCATTGAGGCAGCGTTGCCAATCCAGGCCTCGAACCTCTTCAGGTATTTACCAACAATGAACTCCCAATCAGATGATTTTAGGTTAGCATAACTCACAGGCATCCCCAAGTATTTGAGTGGGAAGCTGCCAACCTCACAGTTAAAGATATCTGCATATTTATTCACCACACTTGCATCTCCACCCACAGTGAGAATCTCACTTTTCTGAAAGTTAACTTTCGGGCGGACATCATTTCAAACATATACAGCGTAACTTCAGATTGACAGCCTTATCAACATCGTCCTCGATGCAAATGATTGTATCATCCGCATATTGTAGAACCGCCACCCCATCGGGATAAGGTCTGCAGCCGTGCCCACTATGAGTTTGTTTTTGGGCATTTTGATCATTTTAGTGAGGCATTCCTTCGCTAGATTGAACAAGAAAGGAGAGTGCGGGTCCCCCTGCCTCACCCCTTTTTTGCTTTGAAAATACGGCCCAACACTACCATTAAGTTTGATGCTAACTGTCCCATTATGCAGTATCTGTTCGATCCAACCACACCAGGTTTTGTCAAAACCCCGCATTTTGTGGCATTCAAGGAGAAAATCCCAATTCACCCTATCATAGGCTTTCTCAAAGTCCAACTTAAGGACGATTCCCACTCTCTTTTTAATATAAGTGTAGTTGAGAATTTCGTGAAGGGACAGGACACCGTCCATGATATTCCTCCCCTTTACAAAAGCGTTCTGAGTAGGACTAATGAGTTTATTTGCGTAAACAGCAACTCTGCGGTCAAGAACTTTGGTGATCAGCTTATACGGGCACCTCAACAAGCAGATAGGTCTGTACTGTTGGATTTTCTCAGCTCCAGAAACCTTAGGAAGCAGTGTAATAACACCATAATTAAGCCGTTGGACATCCAGCGCCCCTTGATGAAAAGCTTTAAAAAGAGCCATAATGTCATTTTTACTATATCCCAAAGACACCCGATAAAACTCTGCAGGAATATTATGGGTCCGGGGGAGCTCTATTGAGGCCATGTCAAACAGGGCCTCTTTGATCTCTTGTTCAAGAAATTCTCGGCAAAGATCTCTATTATCTTTTTCGTCTAATTTCTCCCCAGGAGACCAAGTTTCCGGATCAAGATGAATCCGGTTGCCAGGAGCTGGCCCGAACAAATTTTTGTAAAACTCAGTGGCATGTGCAATCAAATTGTCCGTGCCATCAATCAGTGTCTCGCCCATTTTAAGTGATTGAATTGTATTTTTACGTTTCCTCCCATTAGCAATTTTGTGATAATAGTCAGTATTCAGGTCTCCTTTGAGCAGCCAGCGCTCACGAGACTGTTGGAGCCAAAAGATTTCCTCATTCACCAGGAGCTCAGAAGCTCAAGATTAATATCCATTTTTCTACTATATAGATCAGGAGGAAGCATATCCTCTTCTTCTAGTTCCTCGAGCATAGCTAGTTCTATTCAGAAATCCTCTTTTCTTTTCTTATCGTGACCATACTTATCCGAACCCCACCCTTTAAAATATGTTTTGAATCTTTTCAGCTTGATATTCAGGACATCAATAGGATCTGATGAGGCAACATTCCTAGCCCAAATTTTCCTCACAGTGGGTAGGAACTTGTCATCATTGATCCAGGACAGATTAAAGCGAAATTCGCGGGGTTTCGGGGTTTCACGCCCCTCTTCCCCAGAGGACAGAAGGAGCGGGTTATGATCAGAAATCTCCCGAACTAATTTCCTCACAGAGACCAAAGGGGAAAATATCTTCCCAACATTCAGACATAAGGATGCGGTCAAGCTTTTCTAACGTGGGATGAGTCTGGTTATTAGTCCAGGTATATCTCCCACCATTAATATGAATCTCCCTAAGAGCTAGCGTATTGATAATGGAGTTGAACAGGTCAGTGGCTTTATTGTTCACCATCTTCTTATTCTTCTCCCCCGAATGTCTCAAGATATTAAAGTCTCCCCCCACAATGTAGGGCACAGTCATGCCACTACAAAAGGATGCTAGCTCAACTAGGAATTCATTTTTGAATTCATCATGTGCCGAACCATAAACTACAGCCAGACCCAATCGAGTTTTCTTCTTTTTGTCATATATCACTAGTTGCAAAACATGTCTGCCCTTAATACAGGAAACAATATCAAAAGTATCCTTCCTCACTCCACATAATATGCCCCCAGATTTGCCCATAGAGGGCACCCAGTTCCACTGGAAAATGTCAAAAGGGTCAATTCTTCTCAAGCATTTAGGCGTGAAATCCTTCTTTATAGTTTCTTGCAGACCCAGGAAGTCAAGGGCATGGTCACTGATCATGTCCGAGAGGCAGGTGGCCATCCCTTTCTTGCCTACCTCGACAGTTCCAAATGAGGCCTCTCATTTGGAGCGTTTTAATAAATTTGGCTCGAGTATCCCTGCCAGGAGACGGAGCAGGGTTACATAATTGTTATTTCTCTGCATTTTTTCTTTTCTGACTCCTAGTCACAGGCCTAGATATCTTTACGTTGGATTTACTATGTTTTTTCTTCTTCGATTTAATGAAGAGCCACACTCAAAAATATGTTCTTCCTGGTCTAGCCATTCTAAATTCACAGGATGTTCCTGCCTAAACCATTAGCCACGGTCAAGTTATCCTGTTCTTTATCAAGATTATTATCTTCTTTTTCTCTTCTAATTCTATTCGGGCATGTTCAAGCTCTCTAATAATGTCTACAACAGCGAAATCATCATTGGGGATATCTACCCCATCTTATTAGCTCTACTAACCAACTCATTATCGTAAAGCACAGAATGAATTTTTGAAAGCAGGAAAATTATTACCTTCCAGATTTCTCTTACTAGCCATTTTTTTGGCCTTGTCCTCCACCTTGTCCTGCATTCCAGAGATGTTACGCTTGCTGAATCTCAGTGGGGCTTCAGGTGCTAGCGGAGGAGTGAGAATGATCTCTTGAAGCATCTGAGGGATGGGAGTTGTACCACATAGCTGCTCAAGTCTTAACCCTGTGGTCCACCTCGCCACCACCTCCACAATCTGAGAAGGGTTAGAAGCAGTCACATTGTGGTGAGGCAAATTTATTAGAAATTTTTTTCTTCACCTGAATATCTTGAGTAGTTTTCTTCACGACAACAGGGTTCCTGGGAACAATCCAGTTGGAAGAAGCAACGTCACCACCTTTCATTTTCTCCTCAATCTCTCTCTGTAATGTCAACAGAGAATTATCCCCATCACTTTCAGAAGAAGGAGATCCCTCTTTATCATCGTATAGCGGTATGTGCCTTGCCACCACGGTAGGAACTCCCAACATTGCCATGCCCAGCAGATTCAGGCTGCACCACCCCTTTTTCTTGTTCAGTACGTTTCCTCTTAGGAGTTTGGTCTGGCTTGGTCCTTTCATCAGGAATAGGATCAACAGTTTCTGTATTCACATGATTTTTAACCAAAACCTCCTCAACCTCATAAGTAAACCTGTAAAAGCGCCTCAAAGAAGCACCCCTTCAGCAGTGGCAGGGAGTTGAGCTATCGATCTGCAGCCAATTTTAGCTCTGACAGAGGATGGGCGATTTATGGTTGACATATCAACTTCCAGGGTAATCCCAACTAGCCCTCCCACATAAGCTACAGTTCTATCGCACCTCTTGTTTGGTGGAATCTTTCCGATCTTAACCCAGGCAATCTCTAACAGTCCCTCAGAATCAATGTCCTCGGACCAAGGGGAAAACTTGACACTAACTCCACACTTTTTCAACATGATGTTTTCAACAAAAAGCGCTCTGTCGACCTCTCTAGGATTTGGCATTCTCATGACAAACTTTTGTGGAGCAAAAAATCTCGCAGAGCAACGCCATCCCTGACCCACGTACACACTCAACTCGTGCTCAATATCTTTAGTCAGAGCAGAGCCATCAGTAATGGTGACAACAATGTTGAAAATATTATCCCTACTCTGTCTATCCACGCTGTAATCAGGTATGTAAAAGAAACCCTGACCCTTGGTTTGGAAGGCACACATCACAGGCGTGTGATCCCAAGGGAAGAACTCATTGCACACAAGAGACAGATGACCTCTCTTTTTACACCTATCACAGAGAGCCTGAGGACATCTAACAGTGAAATGCCCAGGAAGATGACATATCTGACAGGTATCACAAGGGGGAGCGACAGTACCAGAGGAGGGTTGCTCGCGTTTGGCAGTAACGGTGGTGTTCTTGTCGAGGGTGAGGGTCTTGTCGCTTCAAAGGTCGCCATCACAGCATCTGGGCGGTGGAGTGCCTGCCGCCTCGGTCACCGCTGCCTCTGGGAGTCCTGCAGGTCGTCGTCGTCCCCATCCCACCGGGATTGCCGGGTCCGGTTCGTCTGCATGCCGCCGGCCGCTTCATCCCACTTGTCATTGGAGTTGGAGGAGCTTCCCATCTCCGTCTTGCACTTCCAGACGTGGGAATCAAAGCCGCGGCTGCGGCCACGATCAAAACGCCCAGCACTGCGCCCATGGCGGCCCGCACCAAATCCATCCCCTCTCATCTCAACAGACGGCTTCTCTTTGGATCTGGCAGCAGTATTTGCGAGAGGTCTCGTAGGAGGCTTATCTATGGGTCTAGCAAGGGGGTTCATGGGGGGTTGAGAGGCAACTACTTGAGCAAAGGACCGCAGGTCGCCATGGATTTTGCCTTCCCACCAAGCAAAGCTAGGACGAACCCTAGATCTGGCGAGAGGCGAAGCGCTCCAGAAGTGGGCGAGCCCCTCGTCGAGATCCAAAATGGGGGGAGGGGTGGCAGCCGGATGTTTTATACCCGCGGTGCCCCCGGAAACCCTAGCTCCACCGCTCTCATGGCGGTTGGACCTCTCCTCGCCAACGTGTCGCGCATCCGACCCATGGCGGACCGGTCCACCTTGAGGATCCCGGTCCGCTTTGTCGAGATGAGACGCTTCGGTGGTGCATGTCCCGATCCGCCTGGCGTTCCGTGTACCGCGCGCGCGGTGATGGCCATGCGGGCGGCGCATCCTCGCCGGGATTTCCCCGATCGCCGGAGATCTGTCACAAATCTGGCAAATGACACGGAAACGCGACGATGTCCCCGATATCGATCCACTCACCAGGCCGTAGGTAGCGGGCATCCACCGTGTGCCCCCTTGTGTTGAGCAGCACGATCCGGAGAGCCTCCCCGCGCAACCAAAGCTCGCCGTCGTCGAACGTGGCGTGACGAGCGGTCACTAGGTCCGCCGCGTAGCAAACCCTCCAACGAACGCCCATCCCGTGTTGTCCAACAGTCCCACCTCCAAATCCCGCATGTGATGCTGACTTGATGAGATACAACATCGCATGATAAGTCACCCTCCTGCATGTAGTGAGAGCCTATCCTTGCTGACCTCGTTCCCAAACCAGGCGGCCCTCCGGCAAGGTGGTTCAGACAATCTTGGTGGAGTTCTCGGTGGCGTGGAAGTTTACAAGCTCATCCCTGAGCAGGTGGTCGGTCAGTCCCCGCGCCGACGACGGACGAGATGATGCACCGACGAGATGGAACAGAGGCAGTAGATGGGATAGCCATGAATTCATGCCGGGGAAGAGAGAGGGAGTAGGGGCAGCGCAGGGCATGGCGAGCTCGGCAACGGGACTGGCAGGACATATGTGGAGAGTTATTTCGGGCAACTAATCAGGGAGAGATTACGAGGGTGGGCCAGAAAATCAGGAGATTAGTATCCGGCGCATGATATGAGTACATCTCTCAGCCGTGAGATAAAATACTAATCGACGGCTTCTAACTGGTCTGACGAGTGCCTCTCCTCAGACGACTGTAGAGAAGTGTTTCCCAAACACGAAGCATCATAGAAAACACATGGCTACATACAGCCTAGTGCTTGGATAAGTTTCAATTAAATCATACAAACTAAATAAACATCCAATAATCACAGTTCACAATAGAGTAGATCGACCTTAATGGCACCTCACACATCAATCAGTTGAAAATTGATCACAATATTAAATGAGCATTACCCACTCCATAAATCCCACCAAGCCTGTCACTAGAGAAATCATAATTGCAACCATCAGAAAATTGCAGGTCTCAAACAACTAATGCTTTGAAAATTCTAAATCTGAAAATACAGAAAATAAACATTATATAACCATGACCTACCAATTGACATTAATATAAATCTAATAAGGCAGTGGGTTTATCTAAAACATTGAGATAATCATATATGCCAGAATCACTAGCCAAGCACATAGGCACTGCATCCCATCCCTCGCAGCTACAGCCGCTGCAGAGGTATGAAGGGCAGTTACTCGGGGTGAAACAGTTACTGAGGAATAGGAAGGAGGAATAAAGTGAAAGATAACAGAGACGGTGGAGGCAATGCCAGTGCTGCAGAGGACACAAAACAGTAGCCTGATGTGAGTGCACATCACAACTCAGCTTAAGTAGATCAATTTATTTATCAAACAAGCGGATTACATCCTAACTTGTCGACTTGAACACATGAACCGGACTCTGTAACAGCCTAACAGAGCCCATCAATTGGTATAAACACATCGATAGACAACCATAGGAGGAACTCTTGCTACAAATGTAGGAAAGATTCGCCTAGATGACAACTAAGTAGAAGAACTCCGACTAGATGACAACTAAGTAGAAGAACTCCTCGCCATCCCCACCAATAAGCTACTCCTCTTCCCAGCCTTTGCCTTCCAGCTTATCCTGCTAGATGTTTCGGACTTGTAATCCGATTACTTCTGGTTGCCTCCTCAACACTCAGCAACATGAAGGCCATCGGTGAGTTTAATTCGGTTGTATGTGCTCCGACATTGACAGGAAAACAAAAGAAAGCAAGTCATTCATATGGCCTCAAAAAGACTCTGTAATAAACACAAGGACAGGGTAAAAGATTGAACCTTCTTCAGGCGATTTGGTCAGCACGACCAGGGGGATTTGGTTGATACGACTAGATGACTGTCCAGTAGACCAGCTCCTCGACAGTCGGCTCCTTTTCACTCCCTTGCCGATCCAGGATTTCTTCTGCCACAACTGCCGGAGCTGTCTCCTGGTCACGGCTGTTCTGCGCCTCAGTCACGACGAGGCAGCCGCGGTGGAAGGAAGAGGGGGATGGGCCTCGCCGACGGCGGAGGGCGAGGCTGCGGTCCAGGATCGCCGACGACCAACCTGCAGCCTCGGAGTCGTCGGCGAGAAGGAGATCCCCGCAGCGATCTCTCTTCTTCCCGCCGGGGCCGCGCATCTGCGCCGGCTGGACGGGATCCACGAAGGTGAAAGACCCGTTCATGACGAGCATGGCGCTCGCGCCCCGCAGCGGGATCTCGACGGACGACATAGCGGCGGCTGTCGAAATCGATCGAAAACCTAGATCTGGCTTGGAGCAGCGAGAGCGCGGGAGAAAGGAGAGAATTGAGCCGAGGCAAAGACGGAGAAATCAAATTATCGATCTGGGCGACGGGTTAGGGTACGGCTTTATACCAGTATATCGAAAACAAGTCGAATACGCATATTTTATACCGCAAACAAGTCGAATACATATCCTTTTACCGTAGGAAATTAGTTTTTTTTAGCAAGTAAGAAATTGGTAAGTGCTCGGATGACCTGCGTCGCCAGCATCTTCGTAAGTGAAAACTTGTTTTTTTTTAGAAATGTACGTTTTTTTAGCGATTTTAGAAATGTACGTGAAAACTTGTGGCGTTCGGGAGAGAGACGGGCTGGCAATATGGGCCGCTACTGGGCCGAGTTCTGTAACGTGCGCAAAAGGCACAAAAAATGGGGCCTACACTGTCACATAACAATTTCTGATAATTCTAAAAAAAACATAAGAAATGGTAAAAGGATATGTATTCCCGGCGACATCCTGGTAAAATAGAATCTTGTGCTCCACGGTCCTCCTCCTTCTTCCCGTCCGGACGGATTTGTCACGGCAAGAGGAGCGGGACACGATGTTACGCTTTTATTTTTCTTAGGTTTTTGCTTCCCCGGTGACATCGACGAGGTGGGTGGTGACGATGGCTTGTTGGGGTCTATTCGCTCACTCCCTACCTCGACGACATCTGATCCGACACCGGCGAATGGCTTGTGAGAGTTTGTGTCTTCAGATTTGTTGTTTCCTTCAGATCTTGGTAGTTAATGTGTCTTTCGAGGAGAGGTTTTCGGCTGGTTGTTGGTGAGGTGAGTTCAACATCTTATTCTTTGTTGTTGCGTGGCTTGACCCTGTTCTCCAACCCTTTGAAGTGATGGGATGGATTGCAAACCTGTTTTACGTGAGGCGATGCTCCAGCTGATGTTGCTTCAGAGATTTATAATTCTTGTCTCAAGGGGCGAGTGGCTATTGCGGTCTTCAAAGCTTGGTATGACGACGGCGCTTGTAGGTATCGCTTTTCTTTGCAGTTGGATCAGTGCAATTTTTAATCACCGGCGGTCAATGTACCACCGGTGGAAGGAGAAGACTAGTATGATTTTTATGTATTTTTTCAATGGTCATTCTACGTCCATTTGTTTATCCACTGTAGTAGGCGATGATTGATGCCTGACGAGGAGTAGAGGATGGCAGAGGAAGAGGCGCTTGAGGAGGGGGGAGATCAATCTAGATATCACTACAGGAAAAATGATTGGTACCTAGTGAGGAGTAGAGTGTGACGGAGGAGGATGAGGCGCTTGAGGAGGGAGGGAGATCAATCTATATATCACGATAGGGGAGACGATCAGTGCCCGGTGAGGAGCAGAGGATGACAGAGTAGGAGGCGCCTATGGATGCCTCCGAGCCGTCTCATGGTGGCCATCGATTTACATCCCGATCCTGCGCCAAAATAAGTGTCTTTGAGGTGGTCGTGGCTGTGGACAAAGGCAATCGTAGTTCCACCTGCCGGACGAACAAGGCAAAGGTGTCATTGTCCCAACCGAAAAGCTCGACAACTCCAGACAAAAACACTGCCATGAAGGCAAAACAGTCGGTTCAAGGAAATGCTTCCATGGCAGCCAAAAACGCTACCATGGCAACCTCATCGACCGTAGGGACCAATTGGGGGGAAGGTCGCGTCATTCAATGTCTAGCTCGGATTGTGCGTTTGGATCACAACTATGTGGGCCCAATTGGATCAATGCTACTTAAGAACAAGCCAAGAGGATGGAGGGCGTCAAGTGGATCATGACAACGACTAGGCGGATTTTGCATTTCTTCTTTTACCTTTAGTGCATAGTTGTATATGAGATCGACCATCCACTGTATTCGATCAAGTGAATGCAAAATAGAGGGAACTATATCTTAACATCATCGTATCAGAGACCAGCCACTACCCTTCCCTCGCCTCCACCAGTACCAATGTTGGATACCCGCCATCGGAAACATGCCCGTGAAGCTTTGGTTGCGTCCATGGACCGCGAGCTTCGTGCCTACCTCGACAAGATGAACTCCAACGCAGTCAACCATGGCAACAAGTAGGACAGCATCCCCACTTACATTCTCAAGGCGCTTGACATGCAGATGGCCCAGAACGACTCCCTCACCGCATGAAAACCAGAGCCCAAAGCGCTCTTCACCAAGCTGGTGAAGGAAATGTGCCCTAGAGGCAATAATAAAGTTGTTATTTATATTTCCTTGTATCATGATAAATGTTTATTATTCATGCTAGAATTCTATTAATCGGAAACTTGGTACATGTGTGAATACATAGACAAATAGAGTGTCCCTAGTATGCCTCTAATTGACTAGCTCGTTAATCAAAGATGGTTAAGTTTCCTAGCCATGGACATGTGTTGTCATTTGATGAACGGGATCACATAATTAGAGAATGATGTGATGGACAAGACCCATCCGTTAGCTTAGCATAATGATCGTTTAGTTTTATTGCTATTGCTTTCTTCACGACTTATACATATTCCTCTGACTATGAGATTATGCAACTCCCGAATACCGGAGGAACACTCTGTGTGCTATCAAATGTCACAACGTAACTGGGTGATTATAAAGATGCTCTACAGGTGTCTCCGATGGTGTTTGTTGAGTTGGCATAGATCGAGATTAGGATTTGTCACTCCGAGTGTCGGAGAGGTATCTCTGGCCCTCTCGGTAATGCACATCACTATAAGCCTTGCAAGCAATGTGATTAATGAGTTAGTTACGGGATGATGCATTACAGAACGAGTAAAGAGACTTGCCGGTAACGAGATTGAACTAGGTATGATGATACCGACGATCGAATCTCGGGCAAGTAACATACCGATGACAAAGGGAATGACGTATGTTGTTATGCGGTTAGACCGATATAGATCTTCGTAGAATATGTAGGAGCCAATATGAGCATCCAGGTTTCGCTATTGGTTATTGACCAGAGATGTGTCTCGGTCATGTCTACATAGTTCTCGAACCCGTAGGGTCCACACGCTTAACGTTCGATGACGGTTTGTATTATGAGTTATGTGATTTGATGACTGAAGTTCGTTCGGAGTCCCGGATGAGATCACGGACATGACAAGGAGTCTCGAAATGGTAGAGAGGTAAAGATTCATATATTGGAAGGTTGCATTTGGACATCGTAATGGTTCCGAGTGGTTCGGGCATTTTTCCGGAGAACCGGGAGGTTACCGGAACCCCCCTGAGAGAAGTATTGGGCCTATTGGGCCTTATTGGAGGAGAGGAGAAAGGCCACATGAGAGGCGCCCCCCCCCCCTTGCCCAAACCGAATTGGACTAGGGGAGGGGGCCGGCCCCCCTCTTTCCTTCTCCCTCTCTCTCCCTTCCCCTTTTCTCTCTCCGGTGGAAGGAAGGAGGGGGGCCGAATCCTACTTGGACTGGGAGTCCAAGTAGGACTCCCCCCTTATGGCGCGCCCCCTAGGCCGGCCACCTCCTCCTCCCCCATTTATATACGGAGGCGGGGGGCACCCCAAATACAGAACAAACATCTCTTAGCCGTGTCTGGTACCCCCCTCCACAGTTTACCACCTCGGTCATATTGTCGTAGTGCTTAGGCGAAGCCCTGCGCCGGTAACTTCATCATCACCGTCGCCACGCCGTCGTACTGACGGAACTCTCCCTTGTTCTCAACTAGATCAAGAGCTCGAGGGACGTCATCGTCTTTGAACGCGGTGCGTAACACGGAGGTGCCGTGACGTTCGGTACTTGGATCGGTTGGATCGTGAAGACGTTCGACTACATCAACCGCGTTACTAAACGCTTCCGCTTTCGGTCTACGAGGGTACGTGGACACACTCTCCCCTCTCGTTGCTATGCATCTCCTAGATAGATCTTGCGTGATCGTAGGAATTTTTTTGAAATACTGCGTTCCCCAACAGTGGCATCCGAGCCAGGTCTATGCGTAGATGTTATATGCACGAGTAGAACACAATGAGTTGTGGGCGATAATAGTCATACTGCTTACCACCAACGTCTTACTTTGATTCGGCGGTATTGTTGGATGAAGCGGCCCGGACCGACATTACATGACCGTGTTCATGAGACTGGTTCTACCGACGTGCTTTGCACATAGGTGGCTGGCGGAAGCAAAGACGGAGAAATCAAATTATCGATCTGGGCGACGGGTATTTTATACCGGAAACAAGTCGAATACACGTATTTTATATCAAAAACATGTCGAATACGTATTTTATATAGAAAACAAGTCAAATATGTATTTTCTTACCGTAGGAAATTGGTAAGTGCTCGGATTTTTTTGTATGGTAATACGTGTCTCATTTGTATCATGAAGATCAAAGTACAAGTCACGTAAGGACCGACATGACAAAACTGAAAAGATAACAGAACATCTCTGAGCTTGACACCAACGCCCGTCACCTGCCTCCGGCACCATCATAGCAGCCACCGAAGAAAATAATGATGAATCACCTCCTCACCCGAGCTCGATGTGGCTCCATCGCCGATATGCAGCTTTGCGGACCTCAAAGGTGGCTCGCAAAAATTGAAGCCCTTGTCGTTGAACGAATCAGACCGGGGCAACACCCCGGACACGCCATCGAACTCCAGATCTGGCACCCCACCATGACTAAGGCGCCGAAGGAGGAAACCATATCTGCCATTCACGAACCACGAAACCACCACACGTTCCATCTTCCAGATGTCGTCGATGCAGACCACAATCTGCATTCGCTCCTAGACTACCTCCCAAGCTCCACGCCGACGCTAGAGCAAACGATGTCACAACGACGGAGCCCGAGGACAAAGGTCCACCACGAGGATGCCGTCGCTGCCACGCCATCCTTACCTGAACAGACTGGTTTCCAAATCAATCCCCAACCATAGGACCGATGACCTTGTCAGGGAAGGATCCAAAGAATTTTTATTCAGCACTGTCATCGTCATCGCCAAAGCCAAGACGATGAACGGTCTAAAAATCTAGACTACGAGAGAGTAAAAACGATCCACACATGGATCCGGCGACCCCCCTCACCACCGACGACCGAGGTCATTGACAGAGGGGAGTCACCAGAGAACGGCGCTGGAAGATTGGACTGTCCTGACGGCGGCTAGGGTTCCATCCGCCAGGAGCGAGAGACGGTACTGGTCGAGGCAATGTGAACTAAGTGCTCGGATTTGTTATGTTTTTTGAGAAAAAGGCAAGTCCTCGGATGACCCGCGTCATCAACATCTTCGTACGTGAAAACTTTTTTTTTGAGAAAATCGTACGTGAAGAAGGTCCAGCCGCCCACACCGCACGATCACACTCCATCTGCTTGCGGCTGGCGCGCTCCGCCTCCAGCTTCTCCCTTAGCCTCGTCTCATACTCCAGATCCGGGGAGCGGCCCGCCTCCGACGAGCCCTCACGGCCGCGCTTGCTGCCGGACAGGGCCTCCAAGGAGCAATCCCGAGATTTGTCCATAGAGAGGACGACAGCGAAGGAGAACGAAAGGGGAGGAGGAGGTTTGGATCTAATGAGACGACGGATGCAGAAGGGACATGATGCACGTCAGATTGGGAAGCCAGAAACCCTAGTTCAGGGGCGAGGAGGCCCTTTCTGAGCCATATAAAGCCTCGCAGTCATGGGGCAATAGACTGGAGCGAAGTGGGCTGGCCAACATGAGGCCCACGCGACATGCTCGGCCCAAGAGGAACCAGAGGAGGAAAATCTGAATCAGAGGACAAGCCCAAGTCCAGCACAACACTAGGCCCAATAGGCCCGAGGCCCGCAACCTGGCCCACCACCAAATCCCGCACCAGGGGAGCATCCGCTCCTTGGGTTTCCCCCACACCAAGCAGCGGCGTTGCTGCCTTGTTGGCCATAGCAGGCGACGGGAAAGCATGACCCATCACCCCAGCCTGACCGAAGCCGGAGAAGACAGCAACAAATCCACCAGAGGAACATCAAAACACTCCGGAGGGAAGGTCGGGACCGACAACCGGATGCACTTACCAGACCTACGACCATGACGACGAGGAACAGACCAACCAGCCTCCACCGCAGGCGATGACAGCACACGACCATGGCCACCCGACGCGAACTTCCTCACCTTAGGCGCCGGCAAAAACCTAGAAGGAAGAGGCGGATCCACGAAGGAATCAGCGTCATCCTCCGACTCCGAGCAACATCCATCGAGCGCCCAGAATCGGTTGGCCGTGGGAGCGTCGCCAGTGCGCGGAGAGGAGGGGCCGTTGATGACCCACAAGTATAGGGGATCAATTGTAGCTCTTTTCGATAAGTAAGAGTGTCGAACCCAACGAGGAGCAGAAGGAAATGACAAGTAGCTTTCAGTAAGGTAATGTCTATGCTACGTCTTGAGCTTGCGTTGGTTTTCCTCGAAGAGGAGAGGGTGATGTAGCAAAGTGTAGCGTAAGTATTTCCATCAGTTTTGTGAACCAAGGTATCAATCCAGTAGGAGGCTCCTCAAAAGTCCCACCTACCTACACAAACAAACTGAGAACTCACAACCAACGCAATAAAGGGGTTGTCAATCCCTTCACAGCCACTTGCGAAAGTGAGATCTAATAAAGATAGTATGATAAGATAAATATATTTTTGGTATTTTATAATATAGATGCAAAAAGTAAAGATGCAAATAAAAGTAGATTGAAAGCAAATATGATAAGACATAGACCCGGGGGCCATAGGTTTCACTAGTGGCTTCTCTCAAGATAGCATAAGTATTACGGTGGGTGAACAAATTACTGTCGAGCAATTGATAGAAAAGCGCATAGTTATGAGATTATCTAGGCATGATCATGTATATAGGCATCACGTCCATAACAAGTAGACCGACTCGTGCCTACATCTACTACTGTTACTCCACACATCGACCGCTATCCAGCATGCATCTAGAGTATTAAGTTCATAAGAACAGAGTAACGCATTAAGCAAGATGACATGATGTAGAGGAATAAACTCATGCAATATGATATAAACCCCATCTTGTTATCCTCGATGGCAACAACACAATACGTGCCTTGCAACCCTTTACATCCTTTGGGTAAGGACACCGCAAGATTGAACCCAAAGCTAAACACTTCTCCCATGGCAAGAAAAACCAATCTAGTAGGCCAAACCAAACTGATAATTCGAAGAGACTTGCAAAGATAACTTAATCATACATTAAAGAATTCAGAGAAGATTCAAATATTATTCATAGATAAACTTGATCATAAACCCACAATTCATCGGATCTCGACAAACACACCGCAAAAAGAGATTACATCGAATAGATCTCCACAAGAGAGGGGAGAACATTGTATTGAGATCCAAAAAGAGAGAAGAAGCCATCTAGCTAATAACTATGGACCCATAGGTCTGTGGTAAACTACTCACAACTCATCGCAGGGGCAAGGATGTTGATGTAGAGGCCCTCCGTGCTTGATTCCCTCTCCGGCAGAGTGCCGGTGAAGGCTCCAAGATGGGATCTCGCGGACCTGAGAAGGTTCTGGCGGTGGAAATTGTGTTTCGTGGTGCCCTGGATGTTTTCGTGGTGCGAGGGTATATATAGGAAGAAGAAGTACGTCGGTGGCTTGAGGGGCCCACGAGATGGGGCGTGCCCTATAGGGGGCCCTCCTATCTCGTGGAGGCTCGGTTGCTTCTTGACTTGCACTCCAAGTTCTCTGGATCACGTTCGGTGAGAAAATCACGTTCCGGAGGTTTCATCCCGTTTGGACTCGCTTTGATATTCCTTTTCTTGAAATACTGAAATAGGCAAAAAACAGCAATATGGGTTGGGCCTCCGGTTAATAGGTTAGTCCCAAAAATGATATAAAAGTGGAAAATAAAGCCCAATAAAACCTAAAACAGTAGATAAAGTAGCATGGAGCAATCAAAATTATAGATACGTTGGAGACGTATCGAGGCATCCCCAAGCTTAATTCCTGCTCGTCCTCGAGTAGGTAAATAATAAAAGAGAATTTTTGATGCGGAGTGATACTTTGGCATAATTTCAATGTAAATCTTCTTAATTGTGGTATGAATATTCAGATCCGAAAGATTCAAGACAAAAGTTCATATTGACATAAAAATAATAATACTTCAAGTATACTAACTAAGCAATTATGTCTTCTCAAAATAACATGGCCAAAGAAAGTTATCCCTACAAAATCATATAGTCCGGCTATGCTCCATCTTCCCACACAAAATATTTAAATCATGCACAACCCCGATGACAAGCCAAGCAATTGTTTCATACTTTAACATTTTCAAAACGTTTTCAATCTTCACGCAATACATGAGCGTGAGCCATGGATATAGCACTATATGTGGAATATAATGGTGGTTGTGGAGAAGACAAAAAGGGAGAAAAAGTCTCACATCAATTAGGCGTATCGACGGGCTATGGAGATGCCCATCAATAGATATCAATGTGAGCGAGTAGGTATTGCCATGCAACGGATGCACTAGAGCTATAAGTATATGAAAGCTCAACAAAAGAAACTAAGTGGGTGTGCATCCAACGCGCTTGCTCACGAAGACCTAGGGCATTTGAGGAAGCCCATCATTGGAATATACAAGCCAAGTTCTATAATGAAAAATTCCCACTAGTATATATGAAAGTGACAAAATGAGAGACTCTCTATCATGAAGATCTTGGTACTACTTTGAAGCACAAGTGTGTTAAAAGGATAGTAACATTGCCCCTTCTCTCTTATTCTCTCATTATTATTTTTTCTTTGGGCCTTTTCTCTTTTTTATGTCCTCTTTTTTTTTTCTTCTTTTTTCTTTTTTTTTCATTTTTTGTCCGGAGTCTCATCCCGACTTGTGGGGGAATCATAGTCTCCATCATCCTTTTCTCACTAGGACAATGCTCTAATAATGATGATCATCACACTTTTATTTACTTATAACTCAAGAATTACAACTCGATACTTAGAACAAAATATGACTATATGAATGCCTCCGGCGGTGTACCGGGATATGCAATGAATCAAGAGTGAAATGTATGAAAGAATGATGAACGGTGGCTTTGCCACAAATACGATGTCAACTACATGATCATGCTAGCAATATGACAATGTTGGAGCGTGTCATAATAAACGGAACGGTGGAAAGTTGCATGGAAATATATCTCGGAATGGCTATGGAAATGCCATAATAGGTAGGTATGGTGGCTGTTTTGAGGAAGATATATGGTGGGTGTATGATACCGGCGAAAAGTGCTCGGTATTAGAGAGGCTAGCAATGGTGGAAAGATGGGAAAAGTGCTTATAATCCATGGACTCAACATTAGTCATAAAGAACTCATATACTTATTGCAAAAATCTAGAAGTTATCAAAGCAAAGTATTACGCGCATGCTCCTAGGGGGATAGATTGGTAGGAAAATACCATTGCTCGTCCCCGACCGCCACTCATAAGGAAGACAATCAATAAATAAATCATGCTCCGAGTTCATCACATAACGGTTCACCATACGTGCATGCTACGGGAATCACAAACTTCAACACAAGTATTCTTTAAATTCACAACTACTCAACTAGCATGACTCTAATATCACCATCTTCATATCTCAAAACAATTATCAAGCATCAAACTTTTCTTAGTATTCAACGCACTCAAAAGAAAGTTTCACATATCTTGAATACCAAGTATATTAATATTTAAGCAAATCACCATGCTATTAACGACTCTCAAAATAATCTAAGTGAAGCATGAGAGATCAATAGTTTCTTTAAAACAAATATACCACCGTGCTCTAAAATATCTAAGTGAAGCACTAGAGCAAAAATTATCACGCTCAAAAGATATAAGTGAAGCACTATGAGCAAAAATATCAAGCTCAAAAGATATAAGTGAAGCACATAGAGTATTCTATCAAATTCCAATTTATGTATGGCTCTCTCAAAAGGTGTGTACAGCAAGGATGATTGCGTTAAACGAAAAAGCAAAAACTAATATAACACACGACACTCCAAGCAAAACACTTATCATGTGGTGAATAAAAATATAACCCCAAGTAAAGTTACCAATGAACAAAGACGAAAGAGGGGATGCCTTCCCGGGGTATCCCCAAGCTTAGGATTTTGGCTATTCTTGAATATCTTGGGGTGCCATGGGCATCCCCAAGCTTAGGCTCTTGCCACCCTTTATTCCATAGTCCATAAAAGCTTTACCCAAAACTTGAAAACTTCACAACACAAAACTCAATAGAAATCTCGTGAGCTCCGTTAGAGAAAGAAAACAAAAGGCTACTTTAAGGTACTGTAATTAACTCATTCTTTATTTATATTGGTGTTAAACCTACTGTATTCCAACTTCTCTATGGATTATAAACTATTTTACTAGCCATAGATTCATCAAAACAAGCAAACAACACACGAAAAACAGAATCTGTCAAAAATAGAACAGTCTGTAGTAATCTGTAACTAACGCAAACTTATGGAACTAAAATCTACCAAAATTAGACGACCTAGAAAATTTGTTTATTGATCAGCAGCAATTGGAATCACTATTTTATCATGTTCTGGTGATTTTTAACAATTAGGGCACTGAGCGCAAAGTTTCTGGAAATTACAGCAAGATCAAATAACTATCATCCAAGAAGATCCAATAGGTCTATCTTGGCACAAACACTAATTAAAAGATAAAAACACATCTAAATAGAAGGTAGATGGATTATTTATTCCTAAACAGAAACAAAAACAAAAAACATAAAGAAAATTGGGTTGCCTCCCAACTAGCGCTATCGTTTAACGCCCCTAGCTAGGCATAAAAGCGAGGATAGATCTAACAAGTGCCATCTTTGGCACTAAACTCATAAGTAGCACGCATGATAGATTCATAAGGTAATTTAACTTTCTTTCTTGGAAAGTGTTCCATGCCTTTCTTTAAGGGAAATTGGAATCTAATATTCCCTTCCTTCATATCAATAATCGCACCAATCGTTCTAAGGAAAGGTCTACCAAGAATAATAGGACATGAAAGATTGCAATCTATATCAAGAACGATAAAATCTACGGGCACCAAATTTCTATTTGCAACGATAAGAACATCATTGATCCTTCCCATAGGCTTTTTAATGGTGGGATCCGCAAGGTGCAAATTTAAAGAACAATCATCAAGATCATGGAAACCTAGAATATCACATGAAGTTTTTGGAATCGTGGAAACACTAGCACCCAAATCATACAACGAAATACACTCATAATCTTTAATTCTAATCTTTATAGTAGGTTCCCACTCATCATTAAGTTTTATAGGTATAGAAACTTCCAAATTAAGTTTCTCATCATAAGATTGCATCAAGGCATCAACAATATGTTTGGTAAAAGCTTTGTTTTGACTATAAGCATGAGGAGAATTAACAACGGCTTGCAACAAGAAAATACAACCTTTTAAAGAGAAATTATCATAATTAAATTCCTTGAAGTCCGAGATAGTGGGTTCAACATTATTAAAAGTTGAGGATTCTCCAATCTCACTTTTACCAAATTCATCATTAAGATCTAAAGATTCCGAATTCTTGGGACGCCTTCTAGGCAAAGTTGATTCATCATCAGTCCCATAATTATCAAAGTTCATATTGCAAAACATAGATCTAATTGGAGATGCATCAATAACTTTAAGATCTTCATCATTATTTTCACGGAAACTAGACGAACACGCTTTTATAAAGCTTTCTTTCTTAGCACGCAATCTAGCGGTTCTTTCCTTGCACTCGTCAATGGAAATTCTCATTAATTTGAGAGACTCATTGATATCATGCTTAGGAGAAGAAGATCCAAGTTTAAGAGAATTAACATCAAGCTTAAAGTCTATCAACGTTCCTAGCCAAATCATCAACTTTGAGCAATTTTTCCTCAAGCATAGCATTAAAATTCTTTTGAGAGATCATAAATTCTTTCACGCTATTCTCAAAATCAAAGGGCATCTTATTAAAATTACCATAAGAATTATTGTAGGAATTTCCATAATTATTGGAGGGATTACTAGGGAACGGTCTAGCATTAAAATTTCCTCTATAGGCATTGTTTCCAAAACTATTCCTACCAACAAAATTCACATCCATAGATTCATTATTATTCTCAATCAAGGAAGACAAAGGCATATCATTGGGATCAAGCAGAGTATTTTTAGTTGCAAGCATCTTCATAAGTTCATCCATCTTTCCACTCAAAACATTGATTTCTTCTATAGCATGCACTTTTTACTAGAAGATCTTTGATTGTGCCATTGAGAATAATTAGCCATAATATTATCAAGTAACTTTGTAGCATCTCCTAACGTGATTTCCATAAAGGTGCCTCCCGCGGCCGAATCTAAGATATTTCTAGAAGCAAAGTTCAAACCGGCATAAATTTTTTGTATGATCATCCATAAGTTCAAACCATGAGTAGGGCAATTGCGAAGCATCAATTTCATTCTTTCCCAAGATTGGGAAACATGCTCATGATCAAGTTGTTTAAAATTCATAATATCGTTCCTAAGAGTGATGATCTTAGCGGGAGGAAAATACTTAGAGATAAAAGCATCTTTGCACTTGTTCCAAGAATCAATACTATTTTTAGGCAAAGATGGAAACAAAACTTTAGCGCGATCTCTAAGTGAAAACGGAAATAACTTCAGTTTGACAACATTGTTATCCGTATCTTTCTTCTTTTGCATATCACACAAATCAACAAAGTTGTTTAGATGAGTAGCGGCATCTTCGCTAGGAAGGCGGTAATTGATCTTTCATAACAAGATTCAAGAAAGCGGTATTGATTTCACAAGACTCATCGTTATTAAGAGGAGCAATCGGAGTACTAAGGAAATCATTATTATTCGTATTCGAGAAGTCACACAATTTGGTATTATCTTGCGCCATGGCAACAAGTAATCCAACACACAAGCAAACAGAACAATGACGAGCAAAAAAGAGAGGAGGAGATTGGGAAAGAGAGGGCAAATAAAACGGCAAGGGTGAAGTGGGGGATAGGAAAACGAGAGGCAAATGGCAAATAATGTAAATGCGAGGGAGATGGGTTTGTGATGGGTACTTGGTATGTCTTGACTTGAGCGAAGACCTCCCTCAAGAACGGGCGCCAGAAATCCTTCTTGCTACGTCTTGAGCTTGCATTGGTTTTCCTCGAAGAGGAGAGGGTGATGCAACAAAGTGTAGCGTAAGTATTTCCCTCAGTTTTGAGAACCAAGGTATCAATCCAGTAGGAGGCTCCTCAAAAGTCCCACGCACCTACACAAACAAGCGAGAACTGCAACCAACGCAATAAAGGGGTTGTCAATCCCTTCACGGCCACTTCATGAAAGTGAGATCTAATAAAGATAGTATGATAAGATAAATATATTTTTGGTATTTTATAATATAGATGCAAAAAGTAAAGATGCAAATAAAAGTAGATTGAAAAGCAAATATGATAAGAGATAGACCCGGGGGCCATAGGTTTCACTAGTGGCTTCTCTCAAGATAGCATAAGTATTACGGTGGGTGAACAAATTACTGTCGAGCAATTGATAGAAAAGCGCATAGTTATGAGATTATCTAGGCATGATCATGTATATAGGCATCACGTCCATAACAAGTAGACCGACTCCTACCTGCATCTACTACTATTACTCCACACATCGACCGTTATCCAGCATGCATCTAGAGTATTAAGTTCATAAGAACAGAGTAACGCACTAAGCAAGATGACATGATGTAGAGGGATAAACTCATGCAATATGATATAAACCCCATCTTGTTATCCTCGATGGCAACAATACAATACATGCCTTGCAACTCTTTCTGTCGCTGGGTAAGGACACCGCAAGATTGAACCCAAAGCTAAGCACTTCTCCCATGGCAAGAAAAACCAATCTAGTAGGCCAAACCAAACTGATAATTCGAAGAGACTTGCAAAGATAACTTAATCATACATAAAAGAATTCAGAGAAGATTCAAATATTATTCTTAGATAAAATTGATCATAAAACCACAATTCGTCGGATCTCGACAAACACACCGCAAAAAGAGATTACATCGAATAGATCTCCACAAGAGAGGGGGAGAACATTGTATTGAGATCCAAAAAGAGAGAAGAAGACATCTAACTAATAACTATGGACCCGTAGGTTTGTGGTAAACTACTCACAACTCATCGGAGGGGCAAGGATGTTGATGTAGAGGCCCTCCGTGCTTGATTCCCTCTCCGGCAGAGTGCCGGCGAAGGCTCCAAGATGGGATCTCGCGGATACATAAGGTTACAACGGTGGAAATTGTGTTTCGTGGTGCCCCTGGATGTTTTCGGGGTGCATAGGTATATATAGGAAGAAGAAGTACGTCGGTGGCCGCCCGAGGGGCCCACGAGACAGGGGGGCGCGCCCTCCTATCTTGTGGAGGCTCCGGTTGCTTCTTGACTTGCACTCCAAGTTCTCTGGATCACGTTCGGTGAGAAAATCACGTTCCCGAAGGTTTCATTCCGTTTGTACTCCGTTTGATATTCCTTTTCTTCGAAATACTGAAATAGGCAAAAAAAACAGCAATATGGGTTGGGCCTCCGGTTAATAGCTTAGTCCCAAAAATGATATAAAAGTGGAAAATAAAGCCCAATAAAACCTAAAACAGTAGATAAAGTAGCATGGAGCAATCAAAAATTATAGATACGTTGGAGACTTATGAGTCTACAAGTGCTGAAATTGTAAGTAGTGGAGTAGTTTGATAGCAAGATAATTTGTAACGAGCAAGTAACGATAGTAGTAACAAAGGTGCAGCAAGGTAGCCCAATCCTTTTGAGAGAAAGGACAGGCCAAAACGGTCTCTTATGATAAGCAAAGTGTTCTTGAGGGTACACGGGAATTTCATCTAGTCACTTTCATGTTGATTCGATTTGTGTTCGCTACTTTGATAATTTGATATGTGGGTGGACCAGTGCTTAGGTGCTGTTCTTACTTGAACAAACCTCCTACTTATGGTTAACCCTCCCGCAAGCATCCACAACTATGAGAAATGTATTAAGAATATATTCTAACCAATGCATTAAACTTTTGGATCCAATCGGTCCCTTATGGAATAGCGCATAAACTGAGGTTTAAGAGCATCTCCAGCCGTTTGCCCCCCCCCCCCAGGAGGCATTTTTTCGCATCCTGGGGGGCTGCCGGCGAGAACTTTGGACTGGGGGGCCAAAATTTTCCACTCGTTGCCTTCCCACTAGCAGTGTTGGACTCCCACAAACGGAGCGGCATTTCGTCGAGCACCTTGACCGCGGCGGTGTCGACGACCTCCAGCCAGCGAAGGAGCGCGGGCGTCGCCAAGGAGGACGCCGGCAGCGCCAAGGCAGCCAAGCGGGCAGGGGCGCGGCCAGAAGTGAGGCGGGGTGCGTAGGAAGAGGCAGCAGCAGCGGCGGCGCAAGCAGCGGGCAGGGCCGCGGCCAGAGGTGAGGCGCGGCGCGCAGGAGGCAGCAGCAGCTCACAAGTGCTCGCGAGGACACGACCAAGCGGGCAGGGGGCGCGGCCAGGGGCGCACGACCGCGCGCGGGAGCAGAGCTCTCGCCATGGAGTCGGAAGCGCCGGCCGGGGATGAGCAGCGGCAGCAGTGCGGGCGGCGCGGGTGCCGCAGTCCGCACGGGCGCTGCCTGGGCGCGCTGCAGCTGCGTCGCGGCGTGCTGCCCCTGCCGCGCGCTTCCGCCTGCCGCCGCCGCCCAGGAGATGCGCGCCGGTGTGCCGCACCCGGCCAAGCCCGGCCTATCCAAGGACTCGACGACGGCGCGCATCATGCGCCTGCCGGCGGACCCCGCGGCGGAGCTCGCCACGCGCGCAACCTCCTTCGCCTGCCACACACGTGCGCTCCTCATCCGCTTCAGCCACGCACGGGCGGTGTCGGCTCGCCTCGCACCGCAGCGTCCGTGCCGCTGCGCCCCACCACCGACGGGAGCGCCTCCATGGCCTCCGACATGGACGAGTCCTTCGACGCCGAGGAGGTCGAGGTCTGCAGCGGTGGCTACTCGGTCGACTCCTCGCCCCGCCACCGCGACGACGCCCCACGCCGCACCGCCGTGCCCCTGTACTGGTACGCCAATGTGCCCGTGGTGAGGAGGCAGAGGCTGGTCGGCGCACGGCGAGGAGGCGCCTGCGACCAGCAGGGGGAGTGCCTGCGGGATCCTGCCGGAGACGCGGCGGGGTCTGTGGCTCGGTGGAGGCTGGCAGGGAGGGGGGCAGAGAGGCGGCGAGCTCGGTGGCATGCTGGAGCGGAGCTCTGCTTGCAGAGAGAGAGAGAGAGAGAGAGAGAGGAGCCAGATTCCTTTTGCATGCAGAAAAAGGGGGAGAGAGGGTGGCTGGTGGGGTTTCACCATGCATAAAGTAGCACCGGGCGTCTCAAGTGCCTCCCAGGGGGCTGGGTTTTGCCTGTGGTCGCCGGCGCTATTTTTGCTAAAATACGGCGCAAAACCAGCTCGTGGGGGCGTGACTGGGACCATTTTTTGACGCCGGTGCTAAAAAAGCGCTTGTGGGGTGTCTGGGGAGCCTAGTGGAGATGCTCTAAGCTTCTGTCACTCTCGCAACCCATCATCTAATTGCTACTCCACAATGCATTCCCTTATGCCCAAATATGGTGAAGTGTCATGTAGTCGACGTTCACATGACACCACTAAGGGAATCACAACATACATACTATCAAAATATCGAACACATATCAAGTTCACATGATTACTTGCAACATGATTTCTCCCGTGACATCAAGAACAAAAGTAACTACTCACAAATGATAAACATGCTCATGATTAGAGGGGTATTAAATAGCATATTGGATCTGAACATATAATCTTCCACCAAATAAACCATATAGTAATCAACTACAAGATGTAGTCAACACTACTAGTCACCCACAAGTACCAATCTATAGTTCCGGTAATAAGATTGAACTCAAGAGATGAGCTAGGGTTTGAGATGAGATGGCGTTGTTGAAGATGTTGATGGAGATTGCCCTCCCCAAGATGGGAGAGTTGTTGGTGATGATGATGATGTTGATTTCCCCCTCCGGGAGGGAAGTTCCCCTGGCGGAATCGCTCCACCGGAGGGCAAAAGTGCTCCTTCCCAAGTTCCGCCTCAAGACGGCGCCACTCCATCCCGAAAGTCCTCTTCTTATTTTTTTTCTAGGTCAAAATGACTTATATACCAGAAGATGGACACCGCAGGTGGGCCGAGGAGGGCACAACCCACCAGGGCGCGCCTGGGCTCCCTGGCGCGCCCAGGTGGGTTGTGCCCACCTGGTGGGCCCCGTCTGGTAGTTATTTCACTGGTACGCGTCGGTCCTAAACAAACGGTTTTTAACCCCTTTCCACGACGGCATTTGGAACCGTCGCCAAGTGAGTGTGGGTGATAGGGGGGTCCTTCCCACACGACCTAGAAACCGTCGGGAATATGCCCTCCTGGCACACACGCTTGGCAAAATGAGGTCATGTGCGACCGGCGAGCGCTCAAATACGGAAATACATACAGTAGAGCTAAAAAAAAATACAATTATACAGTGAAATTGTTCCCGTTCGCAAGTACATCCCACACAGTCAGTCCCCGCTAAACGTTTCCATTTATACGTACATCTCACACAGTCGCTCCAAGGAAAATGTTTCCGTTCACAGGTACATCACACGCAATTCTTCCCATTAAATCGTTTATTGAATGTATTACACTCAGTCCGTAGAAGAAACTGTGTGGCAAAGGCTGTCCATCACACATAGTTTTTATGTTGTAAACGTTTGCGCAAGGTGGCCTAACGCAAACAGTTTTCAAGAGAAAGTCGTGTGTGATTGTTCATTGATCCAACACGGTTTATTCCTAGAAACCGTGTGCGTTGCCTGAGGTCATTGCCCACGGTATTTTTTCAACAACCATTTGCAATAGCAAAAACCAATTAGCAGGCTAGTTCTCCATTAGCAGGCTAATTATCCGATTATTCATAATCCATTTATTAATCTAATTGACATTTCATATTAAGCACACAATATATTTCATTTGCATATTAAGGAAGCAGAATTTCATAATTGAAATACAGCAAAGTACAACATGATATAGCTTCAGCACTCAGCTACCCCATTACACAACTGCACCAGTAGCAAGTTCCACATGCAACATGTAGAACCTTTCGAAATTAGCATCATAGACGGTATATAGACAGCTGCATCTCATCTGGAAAACTGCTGAAGCGGAAGGCGAATATTGAGCCTTCATTCATGTTGAAGGTCTTTGTAACTTTATGTCAGTGCGTGTGGATGATTGACCGTCCGTCCTTTGTCCTCTTCAGGAACACTTCAATATTGAACCGTGGGTGTTGTATGAAAACCTTCCTCGCCTCCTGACCATAGAGGTGGTTTGAGAGGTAATCATCGATGAACCGCTTTGGAAAGGCCTCGAAAACAAGGATGTGCCTAAATATCTTCTTTATATTGGAAATGGGGCAAAGGAATAAAAAAAGGCAAGGCATAATAGTTAGTACCATCTTGTAGTGAATCGATGTCTTTTTCATTGTGCGCATAAAGATCTTGTTGTTTTTTTGTCGCTAATTTCTTTATCCTAACAATCTTTCTGAGTTTCATGATTTGATTGATATTCATGGAGAACTCATTTCCCCATATGCAAAAAGGGTCGAACAATGGGTCAAAACCTCTGATAGCAGGACCTACATGGGCAAGACCAAATTGTTAAAAACCAAAATATTAGAATGGTTCCCGCAATTGCACAATAATGTGCTATTAGAGAACAGACCATGTACTTGCTAACCTCGATTGTAAACCTCAGTGCTTCCCATTGTTTCCCTGCAACACATATAAGGTAGTTAGTCATTGATACGTCTCCAACGTATCTATAATTTTTTATTGTTCCATGCTATTATTTTATCCATCTAGGATGTTTTATATGCATTTATATGCTATTTTATATGATTTTTGGGACTAACCTATTAACCTAGAGCCCAGTGCCAGTTTCTGTTTTTTCCTTGTTTTTGAGTATTGCAGAAAAGGAAAACCAAACGGAGTCCAATTGACCTTAAATTCAACGGAGATTGTTTTTGGACCAGAAGAAGCCCACAGAGCATCGGAGATGGGCCAGAAGAGTCCCGAGGCCACCACGAGGGTGGGGGCGCGCCCTACCCCCCTGGGCGCGCCCCTACCTCGTGGCCGCCTTGGAGACCCCCCTGACTTGTTCCTGACGCCAAAACCTCTTATATATACAAAAACCCCCAGAACATAACTTAGATCGGTAGTTCCGTCGCCGCAAGCCTCTGTAGCCACCAAAAACCAATCTAGACCCGTTCCGGCACCTTGCCGGAGGGGGGAACCCTCACCGGTGGCCATCTTCATCATCCCGGCGCTCTCCATGACGAGGAGGGAGTAGTTCACCCTCGGGGCTGAGGGTATGTACCAGTAGCTATGTGTTTGATCTCTCTCTCTCTCTCTCTCTCTCTCTCGTGTTCTTGATTTTGCACGATCTTGATGTATCGCGAGCTTTGCTATTATAGCTGGATCTTATGATCTTTCTCCGCCTCTACTCTCTTGTAATGGATTGAGTTTTCCCTTTGAAGTTATCTTATCGGATTGAGTCTTTAAGGATTTGAGAACACTTGATGTATGTCTTGCATGTGCTTATCTGTGGTGACAATGGGATATTCACGTGATCTACTTGATGTATGTTTTGGTGATAAACTTGCGGGTTCAGTGACCTTGTGAACTTATGCATAGGGGTTGGCACACGTTTTCGTATTGACTATCTGGTAGAAACTTTGGGGCACTCTTTGAAGTTATTTGTGTTGGTTGAATAGATGAATCTGAGATTGTGTGATGCATATCGTATAATCATACCCACGGATACTTGAGGTGACATTGGAGTATCTAGGTGACATTAGGGTTTTGGTTGATTTGTGTCTTAAGGTGTTATTCTAGTACGAACTCTAGGATAGATCAAACAGAAAGAATAGCTTCGTGCTATTTTATTACGGACTCTTGAATAGATCAATCAGAAAGGATAACTTTGAGGTGGTTTCATACCCTACCATAATCTCTTCGTTTGTTCTCCGCTATTAGTGACTTTGGAGTGACTCTTTGTTGCATGTTGAGGGATAGTTATATGATCCAATTATGTTATTATTGTTGAGAGAACTTGCACTAGTGAAAGTATGAACCCTAGGCCTTGTTTCCTACCATTGCAATACCGTTTACGCTCACTTTTATTACTTGTTACCTTGCTGTTTTTTTATATTTTCATATTACAAAAACCTATATCTACCGTCCATATTGCACTTGTATCACCTTCTCTTTGCCGAATTAGTGCACCTATCACTACAAAAAAAAGACACATCCATGACATTTTGGGCCGAACGAATTTTTTTCTGTCATACTTATGACACTTCTATGACGATAATTGTGACAAAACCCGGTATCATCATAGATGTGGTGGGCTCCTACTTCTATGACAAAAAATCATGACAGAAAATGGGTTTTTCGTCCTGGGCGGGCCGGAGACGCAGCTACATGACATTCTTTGGGCCATCCATGACGAAAAAAATCGTGGTAAAAGCGAGGGCGAGGAAAATATCGGGGTGTTCCTGATTACGGTGGGTGGTCGGGGCCGAGCAATGGGCGTTTCTCTCGTACTGCGCTGCGTGTGGAGTGCGGCGTTGGGCTCTAACCCGAACCCGGCGAGGCGTTGGGCTCTAGCGAACACGGCGATTACCGCTGCGAACTCTGGCGTTCTTGAACTGAGTGATCGATCGATGGCTGTTAATCGAACCCGATCGGCGATTCTTCGCCATCGCCGCTAATCGAAGCCGATCGATGCTGCCTCTGGATGAACAGTGAGCGCTGCTGGGGGGGGGAGGTTTGGATGAACAGTTCCTGGCGGGGGTGGATGAACAGGACCCCGTGGTGTTGCATCTGGATGAACAGCACCCCGATCGATCGAGCCGGTTGGGGCTGGATGAACAGGACCCCGTGGAGGGCAGGATGAAAAGGACCGCCCCGTGGAGGGCAGGATGAACAGTAGATGGTGGAGGGCTGGATGAACAGTAGCCCGTGGAGGGGTGGTTGAACATGAGCCCGTGGAGAGGGCTGGTTGAACAGTAGCCGGTGGAGTAGCGTGCGGTGGAGGCTGGATGAACAGGAGCCCGTGGATGAACAGTTTCAGGTGGAGCTGGAGGAGGTCGATGGTGGATGAACAGTAGCCCCTGGAGGCTAGAGGGGGTCGACGGTGGAGATGAACAGTATCCCGTGGAGTCCCGTTTTGCGGTATGCCACACCCCTCCCGATGAACAGGACCCCCGTTTCGACTGTAGCGCTCCAACACAAGTAAGTTTCCTCCATTTTGCGGTATGCCACACCCCTCCCGATCAACAGGACCCCCATTTCGACCGAGGAGGTCTGTTTCCTTCGTTTTGCGGTATGCCAGACCCCTCCCGATGAACAGGATCCTGTTTCGACCGTGGCCAGTCGAACACAAGGCCGTTTCCTCCGTTCTGTGGTACGCCAGGCCTCGTTTCCATCGGCTATTCCGTCCAAGCCGGTTGGCTCCCACGCGTTCTGTTGCCTCCCGATGAACACGACGCATTTCGTTGCCTCCCCATGAACACGACGACGACGCAGTTTCTCCGTTCCGACCCAGCCATGTACACGAGCCCTGGCCGTACGTATGCGCGAGTAGGCGTTCGAGACCCCGCCCGTATGTACGTACGTGGCCGTATTTTCTTTCTTGCACACTAGCCGCTGTACGTACGTGTACATGCTACGTGCGCGCCTCTACTACGACACGTGCACGCCTCTACATCGACCAGTATGTACATACACATTCCCGACCAGAATGACAATGCTACGTATGCTTCGACCAGGTGGGTCCCGACTGTCAGGCACTTCCTTGTGTGCGAAGATGTAGCTGGTGGGTCCCAGCAGTCAGGGGGAAACGTTTTTTTCGTGAAACACGGTGGCCCGTCCGGTGGGTCCCCATTGCCGTGGAGGAATAATTATTTTGGCGTAATAAGGAGGCACTTCCTTCTTTGTGGCCGTGGACCCATCGGCCTCTCCACGTACAGTCCACGTCCGATGGAAGTCGTTCCTTGACCATGTTGACCACGCCGCGCCGAGAGCACCAGGGCGGTGGACGACGGCAAGGCCTAGAAAGGGGACGATGCGGAGCCGGTGAAGACGCGGTAGTGGAAGCCCGCACGGAGAGGAGTACTGGTTTGGCTGCGGTGTGAGGCTGCCGTCGCCGCAGGGCTTGGCCAGCGGTGGGAATAGTAGGGGGCGGTGAGGCCTCCACGGCAGCACAACCGGCCACGGGAGGCAGGAGCATGCGGCACGAAGTGCTGCTTTGGGCGGCTGGAGCAAGAAGACCAGAGGTTGAAGAAGCACTACGGCCGATGGATGGACATCGTACGGTCACTGGAGCTAGAATCGTTCATATTGACTAAGTTGACAAAGCCCTCCGTCCCCGTCAACTTAGTAGGCCCACAAGTCAGCCACCCACCAAGGTGGATCCCAACTAGCAGGGGGAGTATTCATTTTTTTGTGCGTAATAAGGAGGCACTTCCGGTGGGTCCGAGCTGACAGCGGGGGGAACATTTTTTTCGTGAAATACGGTGACCCGTCCGGTGGGTCCCAGCAGTTAGGGGGAAAACGTTTTTTTCGCAAAATACGGTGGCTCGTCCGGTGGGTCCCTGCGGTTAGGTGGAGGAATCATTATTTTTCGCGTAATATGGAGGCACTTCCGTTGCGGTCAGGACCCGTCGGCCTCTCCACGACAAAGACACTTCGATGGAAGTCGTTCCTTGACCACGTTGACCACGCCGCATTCCGCATGCGTCCATGGGCGTGGTGCGTCCCCACTGTCAGCCTCTCATGTACAGTCATCTTCCGATGACTCTCAGTTGTTGACCATGTTGACCACACCGTGCCGAGCGCACCAAAGGCCGGTGGACGACGGCGAGGCCCCAGACTGGAACGACCCGGAGATGGGGAAGACAACACTACAAAAAAAGACACATCCGTGACATTTTGGGTCGAACGAATTTTTTTTCTGTCATACATATGACACTTCTATGACGATAATTGTGACAAAACCCGGTATCATCATAGATGTGGTGGGCTCCTACTTCTATGACAAAAAATCATGACATAAAATGGGCTCTTCGTCTGGCGGGCCGGAGACGCAGCTGCATGACATTCTTTGGGCCGTCCATGACGGAAAAAACCGTGGTAGAAGCGAGGGGAGGAAAATTTTGGGGAGTTCCGGTTATGGTGGGAGGTCGAGGGCGGCGATGCACGCTTTCTCTCATACACGACGCTGCGTGTGTGCGAGGCATTGGCTCTAATCGAACCCGGCGAGGCGTTGGGCTCTAATCGAACCCGAGCGATTGTAATCGCAGGGCTACGACATCGAATCTCGAAAGCGATCGATCGATGGCTGTTAACTGAACCCGATCGAGCGATACCCTCGCTAATGCTGCTAACTGAAGCCGATCGATGCTGCCTCTGGATGAACAGTGAGCATTGCGGGGGGGGGGGGGGGGGTTGGATGAACAGTGAGCGGTGGCATTGCGTCTGGATGAATAGGACCCCGTGGTGTGGTGGAGCGCTGGATGAACAATACACGGTGGAGGGGTGCCCGTGGAGGGGTGGTTGAACATGACCCCGTGGTGTGGAGGGCTGGATGAACAGTAGACAGTGGAGGGCTGGTTGAACAGTAGCCGGTGGAGTAGCGCGCCGTGGAGGCTGGATGAACAGGAGCCCGTGGAGGCTGGAGGAGGTCGACGGTAGCCCGTGGAGGCTAGTGGAGGTCGATGGTGGAGATGAACAGTATCCCATGGAGTCCCGTTTTGCGGTACGACACACCCCTCCCGATGAACATGACCCCGCTTTGACCAGAAGCGCTCCAACACAAGTTCGCTTTCGTCTGCTTTTGCGGCACGCCACACCCTCCCGATCAACAGGACCCCGTTTCGACCGTAGGGAGGTCCGTTTGCCTGCTTTTGGCACGCCACACCCCTCCCGATCAACAAGACCCCCGTTTCGACCGTAGGAGGTCCGTTTCCTCTGCTTTGTGGTACCCCACACCCCTCCCGATCAATAAGACCCCGTTCCGAACGTAGGAGGTCTGTTTCCTCCGTTGTGTGGTACGCCAGGCCTCGTTTCCATCGCCTATTCCATCCAAGCCCTCCCGATGAACACGACAACGCATTCCGTTCCGACCCAGCCGGTTGGATCCCATGCATTCCGTTGCCTCCCGATGAACACGACGCATTCCGTTGCCCCCCATGAACACGACGCATTCCGTTGCCTCCCCATGAACACGACGACGACACTGTTTCTCCGTTCCGACCCAGCCATGTACACGAGCCCCGGCCGCACGTGCGCGTGAGTAGGCGTTCGAGACCCGCCCGTATGTACGTGCGGGTCAGATTTTCTTTCTTGCACCTGGCCGCTATACGTGCGTGTACATGCTACGGCGGCGCCTCTACTACGACACGGCGCCGCCTCTACATCCACCAAGATATATGTACGCATACGTTCGCGACCAGAATGACAACGCCACGCACGCTTCGACCAGGTGGGTCCCGATCGCCGTGCACTTCCTTGCGTGCGAAGATGTAGCTGGTGGGTCCCAGCAGTCAGGGGGCGAATCGTTTTATTGCCCGGACGCACTTCCTTGCGTGCGAAGATGTAGCTGGTGGGTCCCAGCAGTCAGGGGGCGAATCCTTTTTTTTGCCCGGACGCACTTCCTTGCGTGCGAAGATATAGCTGGTGGTTCCCAGCAGTCAGCGGGGCGAATCGTTTTTTTGCCCGGACGCACTTCCTTGCGTGCGAAGATGTAGCTGGTGGGTCCCAGCAGTCAGGGGGAAATATTTTTTTTGAGAAATACGGTGGCCCGTCCGGTGGGTCCCATTGCCGTGGAGGAATCATTATTTTGCGCGTAATAAGGAGGCACTTCCTTGCTGCGGCCGTGGACCCGGCTGTCAGCCTCTCCACGTAGAGTCCACGTCCGATGGAAGTCGTTCCTTAACCATGTTGACCACGCCGCGCCGAGAGCACCACGGCGGTGGACGACGGGGAGGACTAGGAAGGGGACAACTCGGATTCGGGGAAGACGCAGTAGTGGATGCCCACGCGAAGAGGAGTACGAGGGTTCACTGGTTCGGCTGTGCTGTGAGGCTGTTGTCGCCGCAGAATAACAGGGGATGTGGGTGAGTAGAGGGATGGCCTGGCCAGCGGTGGGAGTAGTAGGGGCGGTGAGGCCTCCGCGGCATCACAGCCGGCCACGGGAGGCAGGAGCACGCAGCACGACCGACGCTAGTTTGGGCGGCTGGAGCAAGAAGAACAGAGGTTGAAGAAGCACTATGGCCATTGGATGAACATCGTACGGTAACAGGAGGTAGAATCGTTCATATTGACTAATAAGTTGACAAAGCCCTCCGTCCCTGTTAACTTGGTAGGCCCACAAGTCAGCCTCCCACTATGCTGGGTTCCAGCTGGCAGGGGGAGTATTCATTTTTTTGTGCGTAATAAGGAGGCACTTCCTTGCGTGCGAAGATAGCTGGTGGGTCCGACATGTCAGCGGGGGGCACGTTTTTCTCGCGAAATACAGAGGCCTTTCCGGTGGGTCCCAGATGTCAGGTGGAGGAATCATTATTTTGCGTGTAATAAGGAGGCATTTCCTTGTGTGCGGCCGTGGACCCAGCTGTCAGCCTCTCCACGCACAGTCTACTTCCGATGGCGTCGTTGGTTGACCATGTTGACCATGCTGCGCCGAGCGCATCCAAGGTGGTGGACGACGGCGAGGCCCCGGACAGCAACGAGCCGGAGATGGGAAGACGCGGGAGTAGAGTCGCAGACGGAGAGGTGTACGAGGGTTAACTGGTTCTAGTGCGGTGTGGTTCGAGAGTCGGTGGAGAAGAACATGAGTTGTGGAGGGGTGGAGGTATGGCCTGGCCAACGATGGAGTAGCGCTTCATAGCGAAGCGTGCTAAGCAGAGCTGCTAGCAGCAGGAGGCGGGAGGTGGTCCCGGCGGCGCTGGAGGAAGAAGACGAGAGATTGAAGATGGATGCCGGTCGTTGGATGTAAATCCAACGGCTAACATGTTAGAATCATTTGTTGACTAAATTGACAACGACTTGCGTTGGCTTCGTCTTATTGGCCCACATTTCAGCCTCCAAAAATGTGGCACGTATTCAACCCATTTTTTTTAGAATTTACAGTCTTTTTTTGTGCGGTAGAATTTATAGTCAATTTGATCTTTTTTTTGAATTACAGCCATTAGCTGGGCTGGGTGAACAAATAATGTAGCGTCCATGCGGCCCATTTATTTTATTTCCTAAAAAGTTACAGGCCATTTGCATTTTCTCGAAATACACGATTTTGCTGGGCTGATTCTAATTATAATGTTGGGTTGGGCCAGCAATGTTATCCAAAAATAAAAAGGGGCTGAGCATTTTGTTATAAATATATTTAGATAATAAGTGATATTATTACATTCGTCCTTAAATCTTACCAAGCTTTTTTACACAATCACTAGGATTTTCGTGCCAAAACAATCCAGGATTTTATTTGTTAAGAAATTATTTTTATAAGTTAATAAGATGTGGGATATTGTTTTCTTACATATGTAAGTATCTGTTAAATATATGATGACAATAAAAATAATATATAATAACATATAAAATAATTTATATATATACATAATATAGTTAGAAGGGAAACATAAGTTGGACCTGGCGTTCCTATTCTTATATAGAAAAATAGAACAGACCTCTGCGTTTTCTTCAAAAAATTTGGGCTGCCAAAAATAAAACCTCGGATGGGAGGTCCATAGGCCGGTCGATACATGACGACCCTAAGAAAATACAGACTGGCCTATGGACCTCCCATCCGAGGTCATGGGTTGCGCATGTTAAAAATGAAAGCCTAGAAGGGGCAGCCCAAAACCACATCCAACACTTGCCAAAACTTCGTCCCTCGTTATCTCTGTGTTTCGCACACTCGACATTGTGTGGGCATTTTGACTGTGCATCAAATGAAGACGTACTATGCATGAATGTTGATCCCCATGATGTTAATCGGATGGTAGTTCCATTTTCGAGCCATGAATAAAACTTCCAACATGATGTTAACCCTGTTTGAAAAGGCCGTGTTAATATAAATGCTCGCCTCTGAAAGTTGCAGTTTCTTATCTGAAATCGAACTTGCGCTTTCTTATCTCAAACTGAAACTTGCAGTTTCTTCTCTGAGAATCACATTGTCTGCATTTTTATACTCCTATGAAACTACATTTTTGAAGTGCTAAAAATAGATCTCTAGAATTCATAAAATACTTCATATGCTCAATACTGCAAACTGAAATTCAAATGGCATTCATATCTGAAAGTACTCTCAAAATACACAACACAAAACACAATTCACAACCTGCAAATACTGACAACCCTAAGCTCCTCCTGACAATTCACAACCTGCCCGACTATTGGGCTGGGAGGGGGGGGGGGGCAGCCTCCTCCTATTCCTCGGCGGCAGACAGGCGCCCCCTGAGACGATGTGAACGGCGAGGGAGACGATGGAGGGAAGCGTCGCCGGGCCAACCGCTTTTCTCCTCTTGCAGTTGGGTTCGGTCGATGAAGACTCCACCGCTCGCTCTGGCAGGACACCCTCACAAACGACACCTCAGAGATGCTCGATCCTTCAATCTGTTGGATGCTCCATCTGGGATCGATACTCTCACCACCGCTCCCTCACGATCGGATTCGGTGAATCTGTTTGCTCCATGGCCCAGAGGAGCAGCTCTATGTACTCCGGCGCGACTCCCTCCGGGAGTATCGCCGCCTTTTCGCTCTGTTGCAGATATTTGGCCATGGATGTCGCCGCCGCCGCTAGTTGGTCCTTGTTGTCAAACCAAGACTGTATCTCCAACATCCTAGCTAGCTTCACAGGGTCGCCGTCTGCGATCCTCACGTATCGGTTGTACTCCTCCATCGATCTACTTCTCCACAACACCTTCACTCGCCGGCGGTGGTTTTTGAATGGAAGAGGAGAGGAGCAACGCTGGTTTTGGATTAGAACAAGAGAGGAGCGACGCTGGTTTTGGACTGGAATAGGAGAGGAGGGGCGGTGGTTTTGAAATGGAAGAGGAGAGGAGCGGCGCTGGATTTAGATTGGAACAGGAGAGGAGCGGCGGTGGTTTAAGAGGAGAAGAGCGGAAGAGCGACGCTAGTCTTGGAAGTATTTTTTTTGTTATTTTGCGTATTTTGGGTCAAAGTTTGACCACGTACTGTATTTGACAAGCAAAATGTGACTGCATGTCACCAAAAATTGTATCGTTTGGTTCGTATCTGAATGTACTTTCAAATTATATTATTTTTGCAACGTATAACATATATTTTATGTGCGAAAATCATGGTCAATTATGACCTAGAATAAAAGGGAGACTAGTTAATGTGGGGTCACTTTCTTAATTGAAGGGTAAATTGATTTTGATTTTGATCCATTCACAGCGCGCCGGCCCTCTCGTCCAATCCTAAATTGTTGCCGCATGCTCCTCTCCCTCTTCTCCATTGCAAAACCACTTCCTCTCCTCTCCATCATCTCCATTCCAAAACCGCCGTCTCGCCTCTCCCTCTTCTGATCTTCTCCATTGCAAAACCCCCTCCTCTCCTCTCCATCATCTCCATTCCAAAACCACCGTCTCGCCTCTCCTCTTCTGATCTTCACCATTGCAAAACCACCTCCAATCATCTCAATCATCTACATTCCAAAACCACCGCCTCGCCTCTCCCTCTTCTGATCTTCTCCATTGCAAAACCACCTCCTCTCCTCTCCATCATCTCCATTCCAAAACCACCGTGTCGCCTCTCCCTCTTCTCTATTGCAAGACCACCGTCTCTCCTCCCATCTTCCAAAGCTAGCACCGGACCACTCAGAAGGACATCTATGGAGAGGATGCAGCAGCGAATTGGCAGATCACCGACGGTGACCAGGCAAAGTTAGCCCGGTTGAAGGATATCCTTATTTGGTTTGACAATGAGTGGGAGATTTCGAGGACGGTGTGAGCCATGTGGCAATGCATGCGAAAGAGCGAGATGGTGGCGATGAGGGCGGCGATGTACATGTACTCCTCGGCGGCAGTCACGCTGCAGTCCTCCGAGTTCATCGAGTATCTCCTCTGGGTGATGGAGCAGACAGATTCGACCAAGGCTACATTCAGGCGGAGGTGGTGGGCGTACAGGTCAAAGGTCGAGCACCCAGAGGATAACGAATCGATCGAGTATGGTGTGCCGTTCGTGAGGGTGCAGAGCCAGCCGGAGCCACATGAATATTCATTCTCTCACCGCAAGAGGAGGCCGGATGGCGTGACGTCGCTTCCCCGCCGTTCTCCACGGTTCCCTCGGCGCTCGCCTCATTTCAATGGCGGCGGTAGGGTTTAAGGTAAGCTTCGCACTAACCTAATCTTCCACCTGCTCATGCTTACAATCAGTGTGACAGCTAATGAAAATCATGCTTACAATCAGTCTCCGAGTACTACGCCAATCACCCTAAAATAGCTCTGGACCTTTGGGTCAAAGTTGTGACATAGTGTACAAATAAAGAAAAATAGATTGGTGCTTCTTTAAGAAAAGAGTACTCCCTAGAAAACTGCCACTATAAGCTACTAGTATTTGGTTAGAGGATTTGCTGCCGAGAAAGATCCGTCCATAGAGAGCGCCACACATCCCACTGGTGGTGGTGGATGCCAATGCGTGCATGCAGCATGGTTGGTGTCGGTAATTTTTACTTGGCACACCTCGCACTCTGCATATATGCCGGTTCCATACGTACATTTGTGCAGTTCCACCAAAATGCAACTGAATAACCCTGTTTGCACAGATAATTAAAAAGCGTGATTACATTATAGTAGCACTAGTTGATGAAACACACAAAATAAATAGAAGAAAATATTGCGATAGTATCATAGTATGCCATGTCATGAGGGCGAGATGGGCCCTGTGACGCCTCATACGGTACGCCTCATACTGGACATCGTCCCAAGTCTCCCAGATACACCTTCTGCCAGTGATGAACATCAGTGTACATGTGGCGACCGGTTTTCCGGGCAACAAATTCAAGAAAATGGCCGTCGTGCTCACCAGCCCCAGGATTACTGTTAGCTGATGAGGCACCAACTTGATACAGGAATTCCAAGCAAAATACAAAATATGTGGTACAAGACCATTCTGGTCTATGAGTACAACAAATGGTTTCTAGTGGTCAATGGCGGAAGCGGGTTGTGGATCATCAGGGTCTATGGGACTCCATTTCCCACGGGAACAGCTGACTGTGGTAACTCCTATCTTCGCGAGGCTGCTATCACCGCTATGGAGGTTCCGGCTGGCATCGCAACGCTCCTCTCCATGCAAGAAGTCTGGCCAAGACAATAGCCAGGACAAGCCAACAAGATTACTTTGAATGTACTCGCAAACATTATGAACACAGGTATAACATAACAACCGATAATCATGCTTTGAAAATATACTATGATCACAACGTCAGTCATAAAAAGGAAGTCTTTGATGCATGCATGTAGGTCATTAATAAGTAACAACAAATATGAAATGACGGAGCAGAAATAAATGCCTCAGTCGGGCGTCTGAGCGACACAACATAAAGGGCTTTAAAATAAATGCCACAATCGGGCGTCTTAGCGACACCACATAAAGGGCTTTAAAATAAATGCCCCAGTCGGGCGTCTGAGCGACACCACATAAAGGGCTTTAAAATAAATGCCACAGTCGGGCGTCTGAGCGACACCACATAAAGGGCTTTAAAATAAATGCCACAGTCGGGCGTCTGAGCGACACCACATAAAGGGCTTAAAGGGCTTTAAAATAAATGCCACAGTCGGGCGTCTGAGCGACATCACATAAAGGGCTTTAAAATAAATGCCACAGTCGGGCGTCTGAGCGACACCACATAAAGGGCTTTAAAAAATGCAGTGAATATCCAGGAGGTAGAACCATCCCAGGGATACTCAATAATTCGAATAATATAACGAGTTAGTCCATAACATAAATAATGATCGTGGGGTTAGTCCATAACAGAAATAATGATCGTGGGGTTAGTCCATAACAGAAATAATAATCATAATCATCATAAGTCACAAGTCACGATTCATGTTTGGGTTTAACAGTTTCTCCTCCGAAGACCGACACTAAGACCGACACTTGACCCATCCCAGACTGTAGTCCTTAGACATGGACACGACTATTCGAATAGGTTTAATACCTCTGCAGAGGGTGTACTCTTTACCCACGAGTAACGGATTTGTTTAGTCCATCGGGACTAATTCCGTTTACGGTCTTTTAGTCGAAACACGCCTGACTTGCACACACCAGCTTAACTTACCGGTGTATGGAATCACCCACGACACCTGTCAAGCAAAACTCTAAGTGGGGAGGCTACAACCTCGCGTTGCATGGGATCAAATTTCTATCGCGCGCTCTAAGGGGTGCCCCCCTCTCGGTCCCAACCGGATACACCCATGCTCTCGGACCAGGTGGCATGCCTACCGGATGCAGCCGATATCTTCCACCATGGCCTCTCTGTACGGTGTGTGCCAAGACAAGGGTTAACAACTTACTGAACCATACCCTACCTATGGCAGGGACTAGTGGCAGCACGAAACAAGTATGGGGGTTACTGGAACAAGACTCGAGCTACGGCCGATTCAGGAGGCTTAAGTATTTCCTGCATGATATGTAAAACAAACATATTTTCAATCAACAGAATCACCGCTCATTATACCTTACTATGCCATACCAGACATAACCGTCCCAACGGAGATCGGCGACAAGCTCACGCCTACCCAAGGCAGAGGCTTTCCCGGATTCATTTCCGGCATGCATGCAAGGCACATGAGTATGATTACCATCACAAGTACATTCATTTCCAACAGCAAGGAAAACACCAATATGCATCCATGCAAATGATCATGTCACATGAGATAACAAGTTTCCCGAAAATAATGTGGTGTTATAAACGTGTCACTGACACACCAAAAATATTATGCCATGGTTCAGGATGCGTGCCTTGAAGGTGTGGAAAGGCAGGGTGCACTCCAAAACTTTGGAAGGTTAGCTCTTCTCTCTCCAAAACCCTATTAAAGATATTTTTGAATCAATAAATAATTTCAAAACAGAACCAAAAATTTGTCTGAATTTTTTTGAAATAAATCTTAAAATAAACTAGACAATATTTGAGAGAGGTAGGAAAAAGAATCAACTCATTTGGAGTTGTATTTAAAAAGTTACATCCATTCAAAGTTTTGATCAAAAACTGTAATTTAAATAAAAAGAGAAAAAGAAAACGAGTCGAATAAACACGTACACGTCGAAAGCGTATTCGGGAAGTACGCTTCCACTTATCCAGCGTGGATCGGTACTGGGTCACTGACAGTGGACCCGCCGCCCATCGGGTCGTTTGACCAGTCCACGCGCGTGTTGCCTTCTCCGGCCGAAACTGAGGCGGAGCTCCGGCGAGGCTCGCCGGCGAATGAGGGCACCGTTCGGAAAACGGAGGCCATCTGCGGGCTCAGGGGATCGAGACGGTCACTCCGGTGGTCGTTTTGGCCTCAGGGTGGATTGAGCTACCGCGGCGAAGCCAAGGGTGGTCGGTGGTCACGGGCAAAGTGGTTTTGGGGCTGCGGTGGTTCCTGATCAAGATTGAGCAGGGGAAGGGTTCACGGGAGGAAGAGAGAGCTTCTGGTTGATAGAGTGGAGAGGGGGAGGTCCTGGTGGCGCCGGAATGGCCGAGGCAGTACCGGCGGCTGCAGTTGCCGGAGACGGGGAAGAAGACCTCCCCGGGTCGATTGGCTGCCATTGGAGAGCTAGGGGAGCATGCTGAGGCTGTTTTTTTTCCACGAAACGCGCTCAGGGCCTCCTTTTTATAGTGCAACGAGGTCGGTTTGCGGCGGCCGGGGATAAGCTCGTCGGCGAACCGCCTCCCTGTAGCTTGGGCGACGTGGCGGCGACGAGAGATAGAGGACACGCTTGTGGATGAGCTCGCGCTGTTCCAGGAGGCAGGTGGTGTCACGCCCAATATGCGACCCTATCCAAAAGGAACTCGAAGGTCCCACCAAGGATAGACCCGCATATTGAAACGCTTTTGCAAGGTGGATATCATTACATCAACATTACATAATAGATGGGGATACATACAAAAAGGCACAAATGCCACAAGAATACATCAACATCATATACAAGATCAACATCCGACTACGGATGAAACATAAACAGAAGCTCAAACGACATCCACCCTGCTAGCCCAGGCTGCCGACCTGGAACCTATCTCCCGATCGAAGAAGAAGCGTAAGAAGAACTCCAAAACAAGTAAACATCGCTCTCGCGCCATGATCATCGCAACCTGCACTGCAACTGGTGGTGTAGTAATCTGTGAGCCACGAGGACTCAGCAATCCCATTACCATGGGTATCAAGACTAGCAAAGCTTAAATAGGAAAGGAAGGGATAAAGTGGTGAGTTTGCAGCAGCGACTAAGCATATATGGTGGCTAACATACGCAAATGAGAGCGAGAAGAGAAACAAAGGAACGGTCGTCAACTAGTAATGATCAAGAAGTGATCCTGAACTCCTACTTACGCCAAACATAACCCGAAACCGTGTTCTCCTCTCGATCAACCCGAAAAGAGACACTCACGTTACGCATTACACGGTTGGTGTATTTTAATTAAGATCAGCTTCGGGTTTTCTACAACCGGACATTAACAAATTCCCATCTGCCACATAACCGCTGGCACGGCTCTCGAAAGTTTATACCTGCAGGGTGTCCCAACTTAGCCCATGATAAGCTCTCGCGATCAACGAAGGATATTCCTTCTCCCGGAAGACCCGATCAGTCTCGGAATCCGGCTACAAGACATTTCACAGCAATAAAACAAGACCAAAGAAAGCCGCCCGATGCCGAAAAATCCCGATAGGAGTCGCACGTACCTCGTTCTCAGGGCAACACCGGATGAGACTAGCTACGAGTAAAACCAGACCTCGAGTTGCTCCGAGGGGGCCCCGCAGGCAGCTCGGTTCAGGCCAGCACTCAAAGGAGCACTGGCCCGGGGGGGCTAAAATAAAGATGACCCTTGGGCTCCGGAAACCCAAGGGAAAAAGGGCTGGGTGAGGCAAATGGTAAAACCAATGTTGGGCCTTGCTGGAGGAGTCTTATTCAAAGCGAACTGTCAAGGGGGGTCCCATAAATCACCCGACCGCGTTAGGGACGCAAAATCCGGGAACATAATACCGATATGACGGAAACTAGGGCGGCAAGAGTGGAACAAAACACCAGGCATAAGGCCGAGCCTTCCACCCTTTACCAAGTATATAGATGCATTAATTAAATAAGATATATTGTGATAACTCAACAAGTAAACATGTTCCAACAAGGAACAACATCTCCCTGTTCCAACAAGGAACAAACTTCATCTTCACCGCAACTAACAACGCTATAAGAGGGGCTGAGCAAAGCGGTAACATAGCCAAACAACGGTTTGCTAGGAAGGGTGAAAACGAGTTAGAGGTTCATGGCAATTTGGGATGGCTTGAAAAGCAGGTAATAGGTAGCGCAAAGCATAGCGATAGAACGAAGCAACTAGCATAGAAATGATAGTAGTGATATCCAGGGTAGCGGTCATCTTGCCTGAAATCCCGCAAGGAAGAAGAACGAGTCCATGAAGAAGATGAACGGGTCCATGAAGAAGATGAACGGATGAAGCCGAACCAAGCGTAGACGAACGCATCCTCACGATCGCAACGTAAACAGGAACTAACAAGAAGAAGCACACAACATAGTAAACACACCACACATGAACAAGACATGATTCACAACCAAGCATGAAGCATGACAAAGCTACATGAAGCTACTCATGGCAAGGAATGATGCAAACAAGAGCAACACATCAAGGCAAGTTTAAATGAGGCCTAAACAACATATAACAATTCGGTAAGTCCTCATATGCAAATTTCGAAATTGGTCCAGATCTGAATAAACCTTATGTTCAAGTTGTTAAACAGCAAGTTAAGATGCACCACGATGATCTACACGAAATTCTAGTTAAGTTACATATAAAGTTCATTAGAATCGGAGCTACGGCCTAGAAGATATGAGCAAAACAAGTTAAACATGGCATTGATGCAAAATGCATACAAACATCGAACAAACACCTCAAAACAAGGATGCAACATGATAATATGAAACTACATGCAAAATCAAGCAAGTTTCATATAGAGCACACTCAAAACGGAGCAACGGTTCAACACATACACACCATACAAGTTTAAGGGATAAGCTGTCCAAAACAGCAACTAGGCATATTGCAAGCATCAAAACAACAAGCTACAGCATCTCAATATGAAAACAAAAGGCATGGGCATGATGTACAGGTAAAGCGTTACAAAACATGAACACTGAGCTATCTCCAGAAATCACTAGAACATGCTCAAAATGGCATGGCAAGATTGCAAGTATTAACAGTTTCAGACTTTAGCAGAAATAACATCAGGTTGCAATGTTTAGAGCAATGAAACAACATGTTACAGGAACTTATCATGGCAAACAAAGGCATGGCATGAATTTGCTAATTGCATAGAACAAAAGTCCTTTAATGACCATAAGCCAAAAAGGATCAGAAAATATAGTAACACCCATGTCAATATCGAAAGTTTCATTAACAGATTCAGCAACATGGCATGTCAAAATCTGATAACAAGTAGGCATGTTTACAAGCTCAATGCACTCACTACAGAGCCTTATATGATAAACTAAGCATACATACATCAAGAAGACATGGCATAGAAGACATACATGGCAAGAACAATAACATAGCATACATGGATCAACCACAACAACCTTGGCAAAATTGAATAACCTGTAAACAATCTGCCAGGAACATTTTGAAGCAAAAGTAGAGCTCGATTGACTCAAGCTAGACTACTCCATAATTGCAAACAAGGGCATGGATGGATAGAGAAAGACATGCTTTACAAAACATCCTTACTGAAGTATCTCAAAATATGCATGGATCTCTTGGTAGCATCAAGCAAACATGGCATCAAAATATCAGCAAAACAGGGCTGAAATCAGCAACAACAAGACACCTAGTTTGCATGCTTGTGCTAGTCACCACATTGATCACAAAAATACATAGCAAACACCACTGGAAAGATAGCATGGCATATAACAAAACTCATGTAGGACTCAAGTCCATAGGATGCACACATCAATCATGGCAAAAATGACAAAAGTGCATGTTCTGATAAAAATCAGAAACTAACATCACATAGCACTCTTCTAACAGCATTTCTGGCATCAAGATGAGCTCAAATGAAAATGACGCAATGAGATGAAATGATCTACTCTTCGAGGCGAACATTTTGACATATTATACGCGCCAAACGGAGCAACGATGACAGAGATATGATGCAATGAAAATGGAACAAAATTACTGCAGATTAAAGACTTAGAGGAATTTATACCCTCTCGAAAAGTCAACGGGACCGATTCGTGCGGGATGGGCAGATCCGGGACGCGGGCGTGGGCGTTTGGATGAGATCCCGGTGGATCTCATCCCGATCCGGGGCGACGGGTCCGGCGGCTCCGGCGAGAGCTCCGGCGAGGGCTCCGGCCGGAGTTGGAGGCGAGGGCGACGGAGGCGAGGGCGCCGGCGAAGCTAGGCTCGGGCCGCCGGAGGGAAGCGAGGGCGGCGCCGCGGAGGTCGAGGGCGGCGATCAAGGGGAGCGGGCGGCGATCCGGCGGTTCCGGCGCCGAGGCGGCGGGATGGCTGGCGCGGCACGGGGCAAGCGAGAGTGAAAGCGGCAGGGCGCCGGCAGCTCTCGGCGGCGCCGGGCGGGAAGCCGAGGCGGCGGGCGCGGGCGACTGGCTGGCGGCGGCGGGCGCGGGCGACTGGCCGGAGGGCGGTGGCGGGGTCGCAAGGGGTTCTCGATTCTGGTTTCGCGCCGCGGGCGAGGAGGAGGAGAGAGAAGGTGAGGTGGCGGCGCGTGGTTGGAGGAGCCGGGCGGCGGAGGCGACGCGGGCGCCCACGATTGGTCGGGCGACGTGGCCGGGCGGACATGTCCGGGCGGGTTGGACATGTCCGCGCCATGGCGGAAGGGGCTAGGGTTTGATCTGCGGGATGCGCAATATCCGAGAATTTCGAAGGGGGGAACTAATTTATAGGTAGAGGGAGCTAGGAGAGTCCAAATGAGGTGCGGTTTTCGCCACGCCGATCGTGATCGAACGCATCGAGAGCATGGAGGGAGTGTGGTGGGTTTTGGGCCAGTTTGGAAGGGGTGTTGGGCTGCAAACAAAAGAGGCTTTTGCAGTTACCCGGTTAACCGTTGGAGTATTAAACGACCTCCAAATGGCACGAAACTTGATAGGCGGTCTACCGGTGCTATACCAAGGCCGCTTGGCAAACCTCGGTCCATTCCGAGAAAGTTTAATACCCGCACACGAAAAGAGGTAAAAGGGGGCGCCGGGAGACATAGGAGTGCCGGATTGCAAAAGCGGACAACGGGAAAATGCTCGGATGCATGAGACGAACACGTATGCAAAATGAAATGCACATGATGACATGATATGAAATGCAGATGATGACATGGCAAAAGAAACACGCAAGCACATGACATGGCAACGACGACGAATAATCGGCGAGACACTGGCGATCGAATCCGGCGTTACAACACTCCTCCACTAACAAGAGATCTCGTCCCGAGATCTTAGGACCGAGACGGAAGAGAAAAAGGATGAGGTGAAACAAGAACTCAAAGAAGAAGCAAACAATCGAGAGCACTCGAGAAGAAGAGATGAGCGACGAGAATGACGAGAATGAAAAGCTCGCTGAATCAGATAGACCATGAAACAACTAGAATGAGAAAATAAACGAATAAGACTGAAAGGATTTAGGCAGCACACCGGTTAAAACATGGAGGAATAGAACATGAACTTGAGAAGATGGAATGACACTTGATGAATCATTACACAAGACCTCCGGAAAGAATTGAAAGAGAATTGAATGAAAAGAATTTAGAAGGATTGAATGGAGTTGTTGAGGAAATCAACAACGAAAAGAATAAGCTTGATGTGGACTTATGGAAAACATCTCAAAATTATATGGTGATAACCGACCACAAGCGGAAAAAGATTGAATAGCTGAGAAGAACGAAGAGATGCAACACTCCACTTCAAAAGAATACGGAGAATTAATTGCACTTGAGACGCAAGAAGAAGGATACTTGAACTCCACCAATAAGAATCTTGATGAACTCTTGAAGAAATGAATTAAATCATGAAGAACCACCATGAAGAACTCCGGTAACAAAAAGGATGGTGAGATAGAATGAAGGAAGAAAGAATAAGATGAGCGCTATGATGATTTAGATGGATGTTCCGACAAAATGGCAGAGGGCATTTGAACTCCGGAAAAGAAAAAGATGAAAACACTTGGAAGTGGAATTTATTCCTCAAGAACAAACTCGAAGGAAGGGATTAATCACTTGGATGAAATAAGAATAAGATTTATTGTATGCTTATCCTTCATCAAATTAAATTGATGAGAAGCAATGGATTTTACATACTACTTATTCTTCTTGAAAAAGAATTGAGAAGTGACATAACGCAAACTTGAGAAGGACTTCATGAATCACCGGTAGGTTGAAAAGAACATATGGATTAAAATGATAATCAAGGAAAAAGAATCTTGAACGAACCACCGTTAGAATTCGGAAAATGACTGATGAAAGAGGAAGAATCACCGGGAAGAATTAGGAAAGCACGAAGGTACTTGAGGGAATTAAAATGCAAGAGAACAAGGAGATCGCGAACTGATAGAAGAATACTTGAACGAAGCAATCGGAAGAATATTGAGACGAATGAAGGGGCACGAATATGGAATAATTGGAGAACGAATTTGAAAACTTGGAACGAATAAATCTTCCGAAAAGATGGCCTCCGGATGATTGAGACGGAAAGCAACTCCTGAAATGCTCCGGATGGATGAAAAGAATTGCACAACTGGAAACAAATTGATAGGATAACATCGAGCTAGCACCATGAATCTCCGGGAGAACGGACAAGATTTAAGAGAAAATCTACGACGGTATTCAAATGGCGACGATAAACACCACCAAAATTAATGAGATACTCCGGAAGAACAAAAGCGAAGAGGTTGAGGCAACAATGAAAATGATTTGAAATCGATGTTGGAAAGGCATCTGACTGATGAAATCATACTTACGTCAAACTTCAAAACATATTTGAGAATAACTCCGGGAGAATTAGAAGAGTCAGGTAAGATCCTGGGAAAGACCTGTGGGTTAGGGCCCACTAAAAGAAAAACACCGTTGAAAGGGATGACGAACAGATAGATGATGCAACGGAAGATCTGAAATATTTGAATGAGGTGACAACCTCGAATTAATTCGAAGACAGACGAATCTCCTGAGATGTCTTAAGCACTCCGCAGAATAAACTGGCGAGAGGCAAATGAGCAAGGAGAACACTTTGAAGGAAAAGAATATGATTAACCCGAAAAACTTGAATTGAGAGCACCGGAAAAGAAAAGAGATGAAGAATGTCGTACAAAACGAGAATTCACCGGTTGAAATAATTGAGGGAAGACTGAAGAGACTCCACACTAATGGAATTGATGGTCGAAACAGACTCAAACTCCGGGAGGAAAAAGGTTGGGAGGCGGGAAAACAAAGGCAATTTGGAGGGGAATCGACGAATAACTTGAAGAGAAAAGCACCGGTTGAAATCATTGAGGAAAGAAAAGCAAAGACTTCGCACGAGTAGGATGGATACTCGATTACGGACTCCGGTTCCAAGACGAAGAAGGGAGGGCGGGTGGGAAAAACAAGGACAAGTTCGGACAAGGAAAGACAACGACGTCGGAGGAAGAACAGAGGATTGAACTCAAAGATGAAGAGGCTCGAGTCAACTTGACGAGAAATGCACCGGATCAAAAGAGCTGAGAAACAACTACCGGAAAAACAACTGCGTGAACCTAAAGGAAAATTTGAAGGGAAGAGGAGTAATTCAAAACACCTACGCCAAGATTCCTCACCAGAGCGAAGGCGCGAGGAGTAAAAAGAATTCCTACTCTCCGATATAACTAGACTCAGAAAATAGTTTTCTTCTAGACTCAACAACGGCCAAACTACACGATCAATCAAGGGGCTCCTAAGGTCGGTCGAGGCTCGACATTACCAACTTATCACGCCTAATATGCGACCCTATCCAAAAGGAACTCGAAGGTCCCACCAAGGATAGACCCGCATATTGAAACGCTTTTGCAAGGTGGATATCATTACATCAACATTACATAATAGATGGGGATACATACAAAAAGGCACAAATGCCACAAGAATACATCAACATCATATACAAGATCAACATCCGACTACGGATGAAACATAAACGTAAGCTCAAACGACATCCACCACCTGCTAGCCCAGGCTGCCGACTGGAACCTATCCCCGATCGAAGAAGAAGCGGAAGAAGAACTCCAAAACAAGTAAACATCGCTCTCGCGTCATGATCATCGCAACCCGTACACACTGGCTCGGTGGTGTAGTAATCTGTGAGCCACGAGGACTCAAAGCAATACCATTACCATGGGTATCAAGACTAGCAAAGCTTAAATAGGAAAGGAAGGGATAAAGTGGTGAGTTTGCAGCAGCGACTAAGCATATATGGTGGCTAACATACGCAAATGAGAGCGAGAAGAGAAACAAAGGAACGGTCGTCAACTAGTAATGATCAAGAAGTGATCCTGAACTCCTACTTACGCCAAACATAACCCGAAACCGTGTTCTCCTCTCGATCAACCCGAAAAGAGACACTCACGCAGTTACGCACACGGTTGGTGTATTTTAATTAAGATCAGCTTCGGGTTTTCTACAACCGGACATTAACAAATTCCCATCTGCCACATAACCGCTGCACGGCTCTCGAAAGTTTATACCCTGCAGGTGTCCCAACTTAGCCCATGATAAGCTCTCGCGATCAACGAAGGATATTCCTTCTCCCGGGAAGACCCGATCGGTCTCGGAATCCGGCTACAAGACATTTCACAGCAATAAAACAAGACCAAAGAAAGCCGCCCGATGTGCCGAAAAATCCCGATAGGAGTCGCACGTACCTCGTTCTCAGGGCAACACCGGATGAGACTAGCTACGAGTAAAACCAGACCTCGAGTTGCTCCGAGGGGGCCCCGCAGGCAGCTCGGTTCAGGCCAGCACTCAAAGGAGCACCGCCCGGGGCTAAAATAAAGATGACCCTTGGGCTCCGAAACCCAAGGGAAAAAGGGCTGGTGAGGCAAATGGTAAAACCAATGTTGGGCCTTCTTTGGAGGAGTCTTATTCAAAGCGAACTGTCAAGGGGTCCCATAAATCACCCGACCGCGTTAGGGACGCAAAATCCGGGAACATAATACCGATATGACGGAAACTAGGGCGGCAAGAGTGGAACAAAACACCAGGCATAAGGCCGAGCCTTCCACCCTTTACCAAGTATATAGATGCATTAATTAAATAAGATATATTGTGATAACCCAACAAGTAAACATGTTCCAACAAGGAACAACATCTCCCTGTTCCAACAAGGAACAAACTTCATCTTCACCTGCAACTAACAACGCTATAAGAGGGGTTGAGCAAAGCGGTAACATAGCCAAACAACGGTTTGCTAGGAAGGGTGAAACGAGTTAGAGGTTCATGGCAATTTGGGATGGCTTGAAAACAGGTAATAGGTAGCGCAAAGATAGCGATAGAACGAAGCAACTAGCATAGAAATGATAGTAGTGATATCCAGGGTAGCGGTCATCTTGCCTGAAATCCCGCAAGGAAGAAGAACGAGTCCATGAAGAAGATGAACGGGTCCATGAAGAAGATGAACGGATGAAGCCGAACCAAGCGTAGACGAACGCATCCTCACGATCATAGCAACGAAACAGGAACTAACAAGAAGAAGCACACAACATAGTAAACACCACACATGAACAAGACATGATTCACAACCAAGCATGAAGCATGACAAAGCTACATGAAGCTACTCATGGCAAGGAATGATGCAAACAAGAGCAACACATCAAGGCAAGTTTAAATGAGGCCGGAAACAACATATAACAATTCCGGTAAGTCCTCATATGCAAATTTCGAAATTGGTCCAGATCTGAATAAACCTTATGTTCAAGTTGTTAAACAGCAAGTTAAGATGCACCACGATGATCTACACGAAATTCTAGTTAAGTTACATATAAAGTTCATTAGAATCGAGACTACGGCCTAGAAGATATGAGCAAAACAAGTTAAACATGGCATTGATGCAAAATGCATACAAACATCGAACAAACACCTCAAAACAAGGATGCAACATGATAATATGAAACTACATGCAAAATCAAGCAAGTTTCATATAGAGCACACTCAAACGGAGCAACGGTTCAACACATACACACCATACAAGTTAAGGGATAAGCTGTCCAAAACAGCAACTAGGCATATTGCAAGCATCAAAACAACAAGCTACAGCATCTCAATATGAAAACAAAAGGCATGGGCATGATGTACAGGTAAAGCGTTACAAAACATGAACACTGAGCTATCTCCAGAAATCACTAGAACATGCTCAAAATGGCATGGCAAGATTGCAAGTATTAACAGTTTCAGACTTTAGCAGAAATAACATCAGGTTGCAATGTTTAGAGCAATGAAACAACATGTTACAGGAACTTATCATGGCAAACAAAGGCATGGCATGAATTTGCTAATTGCATAGAACAAAAGTCCTTTAATGACCATAAGCCAAAAAGGATCAGAAAATATAGTAACACCCATGTCAATATCGAAAGTTTCATTAACAGATTCAGCAACATGGCATGTCAAAATCTGATAACAAGTAGGCATGTTTACAAGCTCAATGCACTCACTACAGAGCCTTATATGATAAACTAAGCATACATACATCAAGAAGACATGGCATAGAAGACATACATGGCAAGAACAATAACATAGCATACATGGATCAACCACAACAACCTTGGCAAAATTGAATAACCTGTAAACAATCTGCCAGGAACATTTTGAAGCAAAAGTAGAGCTCGATTGACTCAAGCTAGACTACTCCATAATTGCAAACAAGGGCATGGATGGATAGAGAAAGACATGCTTTACAAAACATCCTTACTGAAGTATCTCAAAATATGCATGGATCTCTTGGTAGCATCAAGCAAACATGGCATCAAAATATCAGCAAAACAGGGCTGAAATCAGCAACAACAAGACACCTAGTTCGCATGCTTGTGCTAGTCACCACATTGATCACAAAAATACATAGCAAACACCACTGGAAAGATGGCATGGCATATAACAAAACTCATGTAGGACTCAAGTCCATAGGATGCACACATCAATCATGGCAAAAATGACAAAAGTGCATGTTCTGATAAAAATCAGAAACTAACATCACATAGCACTCTTCTAACAGCATTTCTGGCATCAAGATGAGCTCAAATGAAAATGATGCAATGAGATGAAACGATCTACTCTTCGAGGCGAACATTTTGACATATTATACGCGCCAAACGGAGCAACGATGACAGAGATATGATGCAATGAAAATGGAACAAAATTACTGCAGATTAAAGACTTAGAGGAATTTATACCCTCTCGAAAAGTCAACGGGACCGATTCGTGCGGGATGGGCAGATCCGGGACTCGGGCGTATGCGTTGGATGAGATCCCGTGGATCTCATCCCGATCCGGGCGACGGGTCCGCGGCTCGGCGAGAGCTCCGGCGAGGGCTCGGCCGGAGTTGGAGGCGAGGGCGACGGAGGCGAGGCGCCGGCGAGCTAGGCTCGGGCCGGCCGGAGGGAAGCCGAGGCGGCGCCATGGAGGTCGAGGGCGGCGCATCAAGGGGAGCGGGCGGCGCATCCGGGCGTTCCGGCCGAGGCGGCGGGCGCCGAGGCGGCGGGATGGCCCATGCAAGACGCAAGTGAGGAGGCGCAGCAGAGCGCCGGGCGGCAATCCTCGGCGGCGCCAAGGGGAAGCCGAGGCGGCGGGATGCGGGCGACTGGCGGCGGGCGGGTGGCAAGGGCTGCCCGATCTGGTTTCGCGGGCCGCGGCGGAGGAGGGAGGAGAGAGAAGGTGAGGTGGCGGCGCGTGGTTGGAGGAGCCGGCGGCGGAGGCGACGTGGCGCTCCACGATTGGCCGGGGCGACGTGGCCGGCGGACATGTCCGGCGGGGTTGGACATGTCCGGCGCGCGAGGGGAGCGGGGCTAGGGTTTGATCTGCGGGATGCGCAAAATCCGCGAATTTCGAAGGGGGGAAGTAATTTATAGGTAGAGGGAGCTAGGAGAGTCCAAATGAGGTGCGGTTTCGCCACGCGATCGTGATCGAACGACCGAGAGCATGGAGGGGAGTTTGGTGGGTTTTGGGCCAGTTTGGAAGGGGTGTTGGGCTGCAAACAAAAGAGGCTTTTGCAGTTACCCGGTTAACCGTTGGAGTATTAAACGACCTCCAAATGGCACGAAACTTGATAGGCGGTCTACCGGTGCTATACCAAGGTCATGGCAAACCTCGGTCCATTCCGAGAAAGTTTAATACCCGCACAAAAGAAGAGGTAAAAGGGGCGCCGGGAGACATAGGAGTGCCGGATTGCAAAACGGACAACGGGGAAAATGCTCGGATGCATGAGACGAACACGTATGCAAAATGAAATGCACATGATGACATGATATGAAATGCAGATGATGACATGGCAAAAAGAAACACGCAAGCACATGACATGGCAACGACGACGAATAACTGGCAGACACCTGGCGCATCGAATCCGGGGCGTTACAACACTCCTCCACTAACAAGAGATCTCGTCCCGAGATCTTAGAACCGAGACGGAAGAGAAAAAGGATGAGGTGAAACAAGAACTCAAAGAAGAAGCAAACAATCGAGAGCACTCGAGAAGAAGAGATGAGCGACGAGAATGACGAGAATGAAAAGCTCGCTGAATCAGATAGACCATGAAACAACTAGAATGAGAAAATAAACGAATAAGACTGAAAGGATTTAGGCAGCACACCGGTTAAAACATGGAGGAATAGAACATGAACTTGAGAAGATGGAATGACACTTGATGAATCATTACACAAGACCTCCGGAAAGAATTGAAAGAGAATTGAATGAAAAGAATTTAGAAGGATTGAATGGAGTTGTTGAGGAAATCAACAACGAAAGAATAAGCTTGATGTGGACTTATGGAAAACATCTCAAAATTATATGGTGATAACCGACCACAAGCGGAAAAGATTGAATAGCTGAGAAGAACGAAGAGATGCAAAACTCCACTTCAAAAGAATACGGAGAATTAATTGCACTTCGAGACGCAAGAAGAAGGATACTTGAACTCCACCAATAAGAATCTTGATGAACTCTTGAAGAAATGAATTAAATCATGAAGAACCACCATGAAGAACTCCGGTAACAAAAAGGATGGTGAGATAGAATGAAGGAAGAAAGAATAAGATGAGCGCTATGATGATTTAGATGGATGTTCCGACAAAATGGCAGAGGGCATTTGAACTCCGGAAAAGAAAAAGATGAAAACACTTGGAAGTGGAATTTATTCCTCAAGAACAAACTCGAAGGAAGGGATTAATCACTTGGATGAAATAAGAATAAGATTTATTGTATGCTTATCCTTCATCAAATTAAATTGATGAGAAGCAATGGATTTTACATACTACTTATTCTTCTTGAAAAAGAATTGAGAAGTGACATAACGCAAACTTGAGAAGGACTTCATGAATCACCGGTAGGTTGAAAAGAACATATGGATTAAAATGATAATCAAGGAAAAAGAATCTTGAACGAACCACCGTTAGAATTCGGAAAATGACTGATGAAAGAGGAAGAATCACCGGGAAGAATTAGGAAAGCACGAAGGTACTTGAGGGAATTAAAATGCAAGAGAACAAGGAGATCGCGAACTGATAGAAGAATACTTGAACGAAGCACCGGAAGAATATTGAGACGAATGAAGGGGCACGAATATGGAATAATTGGAGAACGAATTTGAAAACTTGGAACGAATAAATCTTCCGAAAAGATGGCCTCCGGATGATTGAGACGGAAAGCAACTCCTGAAATGCTCCGGATGGATGAAAAGAATTGCACAACCTGAAACAAATTGATAGGATAACATCGAGCTAGCACCATGAATCTCCGGGAGAACGGACAAGATTTAAGAGAAAATCTACGACGGTATTCAAATGGCATTTATAAACACCACCAAAATTAATGAGATACTCCGGAAGAACAAAAGCGAAGAGGTTGAGGCAACAATGAAAATGATTTGAAATCGATGTTGGAAAGGCATCTGACTGATGAAATCATACTTACGTCAAACTTCAAAACATATTTGAGAATAACTCCGGGAGAATTAGAAGAGTCAGGTAAGATCCTGGGAAAAGACCTGTGGGTTAGGGCCCACTAAAAGAAAAACACCGTTGAAAGGGATGACGAACAGATAGATGATGCAACGGAAGATCTGAAATATTTGAATGAGGTGACAACCTCGAATTAATTCGAAGATGCATTTAATCTCTGAGATGTCTTAAGCACTCCGCAGAATAAAGCTGGCGAGAGGCAAATGAGCAAGGAGAACACTTTGAAGGAAAAGAATATGATTAACCCGAAAAACTTGAATTGAGAGCACCGGAAAGAAAAGAGATGAAGAATGTCGTACAAAACGAGAATTCACCGGTTGAAATAATTGAGGGAAGACTGAAGAGACTCCACACTAATGGAATTGATGGTCGAAACAGACTCAAACTCCGGGAGGAAAAAGGTTGGGAGGGCGGGAAAACAAAGGCAATTTGGAGGGGAATCGACGAATAACTTGAAGAGAAAAGCACCGGTTGAAATCATTGAGGAAAGAAAAGCAAAGACTTCGCACGAGTAGGATGGATACTCGATTACGGACTCCGGTTCCGAGACGAAGAAGGGAGGGCGGGTGGGAAAAACAAGGACAAGTTCGGACAAGGAAAGACAACGACGTCGGAGGAAGAACAGAGGATTGAACTCAAAGATGAAGAGGCTCGAGTCAACTTGACGAGAAATGCACCGGATCAAAAGAGCTGAGAAACAACTACCGGAAAAAACAACTGCGTGAACCTAAAGGAAAATTTGAAGGGGAAGAGGAGTAATTCAAAACACCTACGTCAAGATTCCTCACCAGAGCGACGAAGGGGCAGAGGAGTAAAAAGAATTCCTACTCTCCGATATAACTAGACTCAGAAAATAGTTTTCTTCTAGACTCAACAACGGCCAAACTACACGATCAATCAAGGGGGCTCCTAAGGTCGGTCGAGGCTCGACGATTACCAACTTGAAACACGCCTAATATGCGACCCTATCCAAAAGGAACTCAAGGTCCCACCAAGGATAGACCCGCATATTGAAACGCTTTTGCAAGGTGGATATCATTACATCAACATTACATAATAGATGGGGATACATACAAAAAGGCACAAATGCCACAAGAATACATCAACATCATATACAAGATCAACATCCGACTACGGATGAAACATAAATGTAAGCTCAAACGACATCCACCCTGCTAGCCCAGGCTGCCGACCTGGAACCTATCCCCTGATCGAAGAAGAAGCAGAAGAAGAACTCCAAAACAAGTAAACATCGCTCTCGCGTCATGATCATCGCAACCCGTACCTGCAACTGGTGGTGTAGTAATCTGTGAGCCACGAGGACTCAGCAATCCCATTACCATGGGTATCAAGACTAGCAAAGCTTAAATAGGAAAGGAAGGGATAAAGTGGTGAGTTTGCAGCAGCGACTAAGCATATATGGTGGCTAACATACGCAAATGAGAGCGAGAAGAGAAACAAAGGAACGGTCGTCAACTAGTAATGATCAAGAAGTGATCCTGAACTCCTACTTACGTCAAACATAACCCAGAAACCGTGTTCTCCTCTCGATCAACCCGAAAAGAGACACTCACGGTTACGCACACGTTGGTGTATTTTAATTAAGATCAGCTTCGGGTTTTCTACAACCGGACATTAACAAATTCCCATCTGCCACATAACCGCGGGCACGGCTCTCGAAAGTTTATACCCTGCAGGGGTGTCCCAACTTAGCCCATGATAAGCTCTCGCGATCAACGAAGGATATTCCTTCTCCCCGGGAAGACCCGATCAGTCTCGGAATCCCGGCTACAAGACATTTCACAGCAATAAAACAAGACCAGCAAAGCCGCCCGATGTGCCGAAAAATCCCGATAGGAGTCGCACGTACCTCGTTCTCAGGGCAATACCGGATGAGACTAGCTACGAGTAAAACCAGACCTCGAGTTGCTCCGAGGGGGCCCCGCAGGCAGCTCGGTTCAGGCCAGCACTCGAAGGAGCACTGGCCCGGGGGGGCTAAAATAAAGATGACCCTTGGGCTCCGGAAACCCAAGGGAAAAAGGGCTGGGTGAGGCAAATGGTAAAACCAATGTTGGGCCTTGCTGGAGGAGTCTTATTCAAAGCGAACTGTCAAGGGGGTCCCATAAATCACCCGACCGCGTTAGGGACGCAAAATCCGGGAACATAATACCGATATGACGGAAACTAGGGCGGCAAGAGTGGAACAAAACACCAGGCATAAGGCCGAGCCTTCCACCCTTTACCAAGTATATAGATGCATTAATTAAATAAGATATATTGTGATAACCCAACAAGTAAACATGTTCCAACAAGGAACAACATCTCCCTGTTCCAACAAGGAACAAACTTCATCTTCACCTGCAACTAACAACGCTATAAGAGGGCTGAGCAAAGCGGTAACATAGCCAAACAACGGTTTGCTAGGAAGGGTGAAAACGAGTTAGAGGTTCATGGCAATTTGGGATGGCTTGAAAAAGGTAATAGGTAGCGCAAAGCATAGCGATAGAACGAAGCAACTAGCATAGCAATGATAGTAGTGATATCCAGGGTAGCGGTCATCTTGCCTGAAATCCCGCAAGGAAGAAGAACGAGTCCATGAAGAAGATGAACGGGTCCATGAAGAAGATGAACGGATGAAGCCGAACCAAGCGTGAAGCGAACGCATCCTCACGATCGCAACGTAAACAGGAACTAACAAGAAGAAGCACACAACATAGTAAACACACCACACATGAACAAGACATGATTCACAACCAAGCATGAAGCATGACAAAGCTACATGAAGCTACTCATGGCAAGGAATGATGCAAACAAGAGCAACACATCAAGGCAAGTTTAAATGAGGCCGGAAACAACATATAACAATTCCGTAAGTCCTCATATGCAAATTTCGAAATTGGTCCAGATCTGAATAAACCTTATGTTCAAGTTGTTAAACAGCAAGTTAAGATGCACCACGATGATCTACACGAAATTCTAGTTAAGTTACATATAAAGTTCATTAGAATCGAAGCTACGGCCTAGAAGATATGAGCAAAACAAGTTAAACATGGCATTGATGCAAAATGCATACAAACATCGAACAAACACCTCAAAACAAGGATGCAACATGATAATATGAAACTACATGCAAAATCAAGCAAGTTTCATATAGAGCACACTCAAAACGGAGCAACGGTTCAACACATACACACCATACAAGTTAAGGGATAAGCTGTCCAAAACAGCAACTAGGCATATTGCAAGCATCAAAAAAACAAGCTACAGCATCTCAATATGAAAAAAAAGGCATGGGCATGATGTACAGGTAAAGCGTTACAAAACATGAACAATGAGCTATCTCCAGAAATCACTAGAACATGCTCAAAATGGCATGGCAAGATTGCAAGTATTAACAGTTTCAGACTTTAGCAGAAATAACATCAGGTTGCAATGTTTAGAGCAATGAAACAGCATGTTACAGTAAGTTATCATGGCAAACAAAGGCATGGCATGAATATACTAATTGCATAGAACAAAAGTTCTTTAGTGACCATAAGCCAAAAAGGATCAGAAAATATAGTAACACCCATGTCAATATCGAAAGTTTCATTAACAGATTCAGCAACATGGCATGTCAAAATCTGATAACAAGTAGGCATGTTTACAAGCTCAATGCACTCACTACAGAGCCTTATATGATAAACTAAGCATACATACATCAAGAAGACATGGCATAGAAGACATACATGGCAAGAACAATAATATAGCATACATGGATCAACCACAACAACCTTGGCAAAATTGAATAACCTGTAAACAATCTGCCAGGAACATTTTGAAGCAAAAGTAGAGCTCGATTGACTCAAGCTAGACTACTCCATAATTGCAAACAAGGGCATGGATGGATAGAGAAAGACATGCTTTACAAAACATCCTTACTGAAGTATCTCAAAATATGCATGGATCTCTTGGTAGCATCAAGCAAACATGGCATCAAAATATCAGCAAAACAGGGCTGAAATCAGCAACAACAAGACACCTAGTTTGCATGCTTGTGCTAGTCACCACATTGATCACAAAAATACATAGCAAGCACCACTGGAAAGACGGCATGGCATATAACAAAACTCATGTAGGACTCAAGTCCATAGGATGCACACATCAATCATGGCAAAAATGACAAAAGTGCATGTTCTGATAAAAATCAGAAACTAACATCACATAGCACTCTTCTAACAGAATTTCGGGCATCAAGATGAGCTCAAATGAAAATGATGCAATGAGATGAAATGATCTAATCTTCGAGGCGAACATTTTGACATATTATACGCGCCAAACGGAGCAACGATGACAGAGATATGATGCAATGAAAATGGAACAAAATTACTGCAGATTAAAGACTTAGAGGAATTTATACCCTCTCGAAAAGTCAACGGGACCGATTCGTGCGGGATGGGCAGATCCGGACGCTGGCGTATGCGTTTGGATGAGATCCGGTGGATCTCATCCCAATCCGGGGCGACGGGTCCAGCGGTTCGGCGAGAGCTCCCGAGGGCTCCACGGAGTTGGAGGCGAGGCGACGGAGGCGAGGGCGCCGGCGAAGCTAGGCTCGGGCCGGCCGGGAGAAGCCGAGGGGCGGCGCCAAGTGGAGGTCGAGGGCGGCGATCATGGGAGCGGGCGGCGATCCGGCGTTCCGGCGCCGGAGGCGGCGGGATGGCCGGGCAGTATGGGCCGGGCGGAGGAGGCGCGCAATGGCGCCGGGCGGCGCCCTCGGGCGGCGCCAAGGGAAGCCGAGGCGTGGGCGCGGGCGACCGGCTGGCGGCGGGCGGGCGGGCGCTGGGCCTCGCGGGTTCGACCGGCTGGGCCGCGCGAGGAGGGAGGAGAGAGAAGGTGAGGTGGCGGCGCGTGGTTGGAGGAGCCGGCGGCGGAGGCGACGTGGCGCTCCACGATTGGCCGGGGCGACGTGGCCGGCGGACATGTCCGGCGGGGTTGGACATGTCCGGCGCGCGAGGGGAGCGGGGCTAGGGTTTGATCTGCGGGATGCGCAAAATCCGCGAATTTCGAAGGGGGGAACTAATTTATAGGTAGAGGGAGCTAGGAGAGTCCAAATGAGGTGCGGTTTTCGGCCACGCGATCGTGATCGAACGACCGAGAGCATGGAGGGGAGTTTGGTGGGTTTTGGGCCAGTTTGGAAGGGGTGTTGGGCTGCAAACAAAAGAGGCTTTTGCAGTTACCCGGTTAACCGTTGGAGTATTAAACGACCTCCAAATGGCACGAAACTTGACAGCGGTTCACTGGGTGCTATACCAAGGCCGCTTGGCAAACCTCGGTCCATTCCGAGAAAGTTTAATACCCGCACACGAAAAGAGGTAAAAGGGGGCGCCGGGAGACATAGGAGTGCCGGATTGCAAAACGGACAACGGGGAAAATGCTCGGATGCATGAGACCACGTATGGAAAATGAAAGGCACATGATGACATGATATGAAATGCAGATGATGACATGGCAAAAAGAAACACGCAAGCACATGACATGGCAACGACGACGAATAACTGGCAGACACCTGGCGCATCGAATCCGGGGCGTTACAGGTGGCGAGCGCTGGCGGTTTGGGCGGCACCGACCTGGCCGAGACGCGCTGCGGACGCCAGCGTGCCGCCAAGGGCTCTGATGGCGGTGCTGTAGGGCGCCAGGGGCTGCTTGGTGTGATGCGGGGAGAAGGTTAGCGAGTGGCGTGGCTCCGCAGGGCGGTGGCAAACCAGGGGCGACGCTGTCGGGCGCCGCACGTAATACGCGATGCTCTGCTTTCGCGCACGCACGGACGGGGCGTTTCGATGAAATGCCTTGGCATGCTAGGGGGCTCCAAACCGCAAGAGGGTTAGCAGGGTGGGGTTATAGGCTAGGGCAAAATTATTGGACATGCTTTGGTGCAGTCGGGGATTAGGTTCACAGCGTAAACAAAAACTCATGCCAAAACAGATCATGCCCATAAGGTGTTTGACAAAATGCCAAGGGCACTTAGGCATTTCTTGGAGTGGCCAAAACTTCCAGAATGGGGTCTCTTTAGATGAAAGAGAGGGTGGTAAGGTTAGTTTGTCCAAAGCACAAACTTGCCAGTGCAAATTTTGCAAAACTTCAATTCTGGGCAGAAAGCAAAAGGCATTGTTGCAAGCATTTAGAATCATCCAATGGGTCCACTCTCCTGGACTTAAGGGTTTGGCAAGGAGGGCTACCAATAGGAAAAGGAATCATGGAATCAAGGAGCAACTAAAAAGGTGGTTGCTGTTCAAAACCTCAAGTTGGAGCAGAATGGAGAAGAGGATGATTTACTCAGTTCTTCCAAAGGACATCACTGGGTTTTTGCACAAAGTTGATTAATATACTCCTTATGATATCCCAAAATTTTGGTAGAAGTTTTAAAGAAATATTTGAATAGGTTGTAGTGTAAAAATGCTCTCTGGACCAGATTTGAAAATATGGTGTAGAGCTCAAAATAATCAATGGGCAGAAGATATTTTTGTACAAAAGTGGTTCAAATACTCCATATGACATCTCCAAATTTTGGTGGGATTTTTGAATGAATTTATAAAAGGGTTGTAGTACAAATGGGACCATAAAACTAGGGAAAACCATTTTTCAAGAAAATAAAGATCAGGGAGAATATTATATAATTAACTCTTCTGATAACAGAAAAGATTTTCTTGAGAGGGTAAACAAGTCCAATATCATAAGTGAAAGGTTTTTCGTCTCAGGGAACAACTCCAAGGTAACCAAGAAAATAATGGTTCTGAAATCAAGAAAAACCAAGAAAAAGGAAAGTTAAATTTCCTGGCAAAATTTTAATTAACAAAATCAGGTTAAAATTTTTGGGGTGTCACAACACTACCCCCCTTAAGAAAAATCTCGTCCTCGAGATTTGCTAAGAGTTATTTCTTTAGCAAAATTTTATCAAAACAAAAACGGCTACAGTGAGAGGGCAATAAGTGGTGCAAAAATACAGTGTGGAAAACTGGCGCGGCGTGGAAAAATCCACGGTTAGGAGCAAAAACGAGAGATTTCTATGCTGGATATAGATTTAGAATAAATTCTAAATCTTAAAATACGCTGGTCGCACCCGAGAGCACAGTGCTCTCTCTGGCTGACAGGTGGACCCGGGCCCACTGTCAGCCTCTTCTTCTTCCTCTGGCTCCTTCTTCTTCCTCTCTCCCGCGTGCTTTCCCGCGCTTTCTCCACCGGTGACGCCTAGCGCGTAGGGCATCTAGGCCATACTGCGGTAGTGCGCGGCGTGCTAGCTACCGGTGCAGCGTGCACTCACCTCGCGGGCAGTCTGCTGTCGGCCTTTGCTCGAGGATTCGCCTCCGAACACCGGGCGATCGGGCGACGAAGCGGTGCTGGTGGACCTCGCCCACCGTACACCGAGCTCGAGCTATAAAGCGGCCGAGGTGTTCTTCTCTTTCCTCACACCTGGCCTCGCTTCCTCCTCCTTCCTTCTCCTCTGTTTCCGTTTGCGAAGCTCGAGGCCGAGGCTCTAATGGCGGCAGTGGTGCCGGACTGGTACGTGATCTGTTGTGCGCAGGGGCTGGCAGTGATCTTTGGGGCTCTCCGTGCTCCTGTGCGCGATGATCCTCGATAATCGTCGCGATGCTGCTGCTCGGGTGTTGGATCTCTGCGGTGGTGGTGATCACGAGGAGTAGGTGGGGTGTGTCGGGCGCTGACTCTTGTTGGGAGGTGCTCAGTTAGATGTAACACCGTTGCAAAATTTTTGCAAGCAGTGTGTGTGTGTGATCGAGTAGTTGTGGTTGTGAGTCTGCTGCCATGGTGCTGCGGGAAATAAAAATAATCCATGTCGTGAGGAGACGTATGATGCAGCAACACAGGGAAAAGAAAACTCACTCTAGGATTTTTCGCGAGAGAAAACAGTAATACACTAGAGTCAAACTGCAACAGAGCTACTCGCATTAACAGAAACTAAATGATTTGCTTGCCGTGCAAATTCGGGGTACCACGCATAAGTTCCAACACACAAACAAATGTTGCAGCAATGAACACATCAGTGACGTTTAAAATGAAAACGGTAACTGGACGGGGTCCCGAGAAAACGTCTATGGTACTGGGATACACTCTTCTTCTATCGGGGAAAGTGGATTGACCAGACGATGAATGTGCCTCTCCTGGTCGGGCCTCAGTGATTCGCCGATGGCGATCGAGGATTTAAATCCACGAGATTCTGGAGATAACCCATCACGTCTTTGGGTTAAACGCTCTTGAGCGATAGCGACGCATCGACGAGGTTGGCCAGGACTGGGTCTCTCTCAATTCGTCCATCGGGAAAATATGTTACTCCTCCGGGTGCTGCACGACTCGAAAAGTAACGTTCGCTAGCATAGGGTACCGCGAATCAAAGGCGAGCGAGCGCTTCGTATGCCGCAGATTCTACGGCCATATGTGGGGTCGGCATAGATTTCCCCACGAAGGAGACCTCCGTTGGGTCTTGGTTTGGGTTTACAGGAGGGATGTGCACTGCTGCCCAGTATCTCGAGGTGGAAAGGGAGATCCTTGATTTGAACAGCTCGTACTGGGGTGGCTGGGTAGCGCCCATGGTACTGCAGGTAAAATCCCACAACATCTTGACAAAACTACCTGGGGTTGCATCTGGAGTTCTCAAATAAATACTAGGGCTTGGCATGGCAAGAAATGATTGTGAGGAGGCTGCACAAGGCGAGGGATGCTTGGCAAGGTCACGCGGAGGCCTTTATATAGCACTGGAGCTGGGTTATTTTACCGTGGTGAAAGGTAATGAATTTGCCAGCTCGGCTCCGAGGGTCGGGGTCCAAGCCACTGATACATATCTCACCAAAGCGACGTATCTCTGTGGGGTTTGTCGGGGTGGTTTTGGTAGCTGTGCCTGGGATAGAAAAAATCACACTACATGCTAATATATTCATGCAAGGCTACTATTTAAAACAGAGGCACGACGACAGGCGGCGTCTATTACAAGGTCGCACGATTACATAGCGAGGATACACTGGGACTCGACACCACTTGGGTGACTTAGTCTACCTCGTTTACATCCAAGCGGGCGTGCCTAGTGGATGTCGAGGCTTCTCCACGGGTCTCACCATCGGAATTAGCTGGAGAGAGTTGAGGGGCTGCAAGCTCGGGGTAGTGATGATGACCATCGCGGGGATAGTTGACCACAACCCCGTTGGAGTGTGCTCCCAAAAGGCGACGAAGCACTTCTGGGGTCATCAAAGCACCTTGGCTGATGGCTGGGGCTGACCTCAGGGTCTCGATCGGGTGTCCGAATAGCACGACTGGGTTGTCGGTGTTGGGCTCGTTCTCTTCTCTCGCCGGGGCTCGACGAACCAGCTCTCCACGAGCTGCGATCAGATCAATGGTGATTTGATCGAACAGTTCCTCCAGTGCACCTACATAGCGCACTAGGTGCAACAATGCAGGATCCGTCCTCGTGATCTCCGTTGGCAACTTGGGGTGGTCTACCATACCCTTCACGCCTGGGTAGTAGTGGAACGAGCGACGATTAACTCTGGGCGACAGGTGTGCACGAGATGAACTATAGCTTCTCGAGCAGCTAATTTGGATGGCTTGTGGCTCAAAGGAAGTTGTTCTTCCGGTGAACACAGAGGCGCTCGGGCGCTAGACCCCTCTTGTGAATGTGTACAAGGGCCTGTAATTGACGCTCTCACCGCTCATGGGTCCTTGGTACACAACATATTCTGGTGGCTCTTCTAATGCATAGGCACGACGGGTGAGGTTTGCAAGTATGGTCACAAAGCCTGCAAGGTTGGTTGCTGTGGTTTCATTGTGCACGACGGGGCCAGGCATTGTGGCTCAGTTTGGGTAGCGGTTGTGCTGTGCTGGGTTGGGGCTAACGTGCCCTTTTTATAGAAAAAAGGGGACGGAGTCTTCCTTCGCACGCTTGCGAATAAGACGCCTTGGGTGCTGGTCACTGGTGCGCGATAGACAGGCTAGGTTGATAGGTTGGGCACCGACTGCCAAAAGATGTCGGGGGCACTGTGTGGCTATCTTGCACGAGAAGTTTGGTTGGGGTTCGGTTATGGTCTGGTGGGTTGGTTTGCCTAAGTTTATTGACCTGACTAAGATATGATTAGCCAATGGTCAGCCTGGCTCGGATACCAGGTCTGTGGCGACCGGTTTTCTGGGCAACAAATTCCAGAAAATGGCCGTCGTGCTCACCAGCCCCAGGATTACTGTTAGCTGATGAGGCACCAACTTGATACAGGAATTCCAAGCAAAATACAAAATATGTGGTACAAGACCATTCTGGTCTATGAGTACAACAAATGGTTTCTAGTGGTCGATGGCGGAAGCGGGTTGTGGATCATCAGGGTCTATGGGACTCCATTTCCCACGGGAACAGCTGACCAGGGTAACTCCTATCTTCGCGAGGCTGCTATCACCGTTGCGGAGGTTCCGGGGCTGGCATCGCAACGCTCCTCTCCATGCAAGAAGTCTGGCCAAGACAATAGCCAGGGACAAGCCAGTGAGTACTTTGAATGTACTCGCAAACATTATGAACACAGGTATAACATAACAACCGATAATCATGCTTTGAAAATATACTATGATCACAACGTCAGTCATAAAAAGGAAGTCCTTGATGCATGCATGTAGGTCATTAATAAGTAACAACAAATATGAAATGACGGAGCAGAAATAAATGCCTCAGTCGGGCGTTGAGCGACACCACATAAAGGGCTTTAAAATAAATGCCACAATCGGGCGTCTTAGCGACACCACATAAAGGGCTTTAAAATAAATGCCACGATCAGGCGTCTGGCGACACCACATAAAGGGCTTTAAAATAAATGCCACAATCAAGGCGTCGAGCGACACCACATAAAGCTCATTAAAATAAATTCCACAGTCGGTCGTCTGAGCGACACCACATAAAGGGCTTAAAGGGCTTTAAAATAAATGCCACAGTCGGGCGTCTGAGCGACACCACATAAAGGGCTTTCAAAAAATGCAGTGAATATCCAGGAGGTAGAACCATCCCAGGGATACTCAATAATTCAAATAATATAACAGGTTAGTCCATAACAGAAATAATGATCGTGGGGTTAGTCCATAACAGAAATAATGATCGTGGGGTTAGTCCATAACAGAAATAATAATCACAATCATCATAAGTCACAAGTCACGATTCATGTTTGGGTTTAACAGTTTCTCCTCCGAAGACCGATACTAAGACCGACACTTGACCCAATCTAGACTGTAGTCCTTAACCATGGACACGGCTATTCTAATAGGATTAATACCTATGCAGAGGGTGTACTCTTTACCCACGAGTAATGGATTTCTTTAGTCCATCGGGACTAATTCCGTCTACGGTCTTTTAGTCGAAACACGCCTGACTTGCACACACCAGCTTAACTTACCGGTGTCTAGAATCACCCACGACACCTGTCAAGCGAAACTCTAAGTGGGGAGGCTACAACCTTGCGTAGCATGGGATCAAATTTCTATCGCGCGCTCTAAGGGGTGCCCCCCTCTCGGTCCCAACCGGATACACCCATGCTCCCGGACCAGGTGGCATGCCTACCGGATGCAGCGGTATCTTCCACCATGGTCTCTACATGCGGTGTGTGTGCCAAGACAAGGGTTAACAACTTACTGAAGCATACCCTACCTATGGCAGGGACTAGTGGCAGCACGAAACAAGTATGGGGGTTACTGGAACAAGACTCGAGCTACGACCGACTCAGGAGGCTTAAGTATTTCCTGCATGATATGTAAAACAAACATATTTTCAATCAACAGAATCACCGCTCATTATACCTTCATACCAGACATAACCGTCCCAACGGAGATCGGCGACAAGCTCACGCCTACCCAAGGTAGAGGCTTTCCCGGATTCATTTCCGGCATGCATGCAAGGCACATGAGGATGATTACCATCACAAGTACATTCATTTCCAACAGCAAGGAAAACACCAATATGCATCCATGCAAATGATCATGTCACATGAAATAACAAGTTTTCCGAAAATAATGTGGTGTTATAAACGTGTCACTGACACACCAAAAATATTATGCCATGGTTCAGGATGCTTGCCTTCAAGGTGTGGAAAGGCAGGGTGCACTCCAAAACTTTGGATGGTTAGCTCTTCTCTCTCCAAAACCCTATTAAAGATATTTTTGAATCAATAAATAATTTCAAAACAGAACCAAAAAGTTGTCTGAATTTTTTTGAAATAAATCTTAAAATAAACTAGACAATATTTGAGAGAGGTAGGAAAAAGAATCAACTCATTTGGAGTTGTATTTAAAAAGTTACATCCATTCAATGTTTTGATCAAAAACTGTAATTTAAATAAAAAGAGAAAAAGAAAATGATTCGAATAAACACGTACACATCGAAAGCGTGTTCGGGAAGTACGCTTCCACTTATCCAGCGTGGATCGGTACTGGGTCACTGACAGTGGACCCGCTCGCCCATCGGGTCAGTTTGACGATCCACGCTGCCGCCTCCTCTGGCCGAAACTGAGGCGGAGCTCCGGCGAGGCTTGCCGGCGAATGATGGCACCGTTCGGAAAACGGAGGCCATCTGCGGGCTCAGGGGATCGAGACGGTCACTCCGGTGGTCGTTTTGGCCTCAGGGGTGGACGGAGCTGCCGGTGGCGAGCTTCGCGGCGGTCGGTGGCCGTCGGGCAAAGTGGTTTTGGGGCTGCGGTGGTTCCTGATCAAGATTGAGCAGGGGGAAGGGTTCACGGGAGGAAGAGAGACCTTCTGGTGGAGAGAGTGGATAGGGGGAGGTCCTGGTGGCGCCGGAATGGCCGAGGCAGTAGCGGCGACTGCAGTTGCCGGAGACGGGGAAGAAGACCTCCCCGGGTCGATTGGCTGCCACGGGAGAGCTAGTGGAGCATGCTGAGGCTGTTTTTTTTCAACGAAACGCGCTTAGGGACTCCTTTTTATAGTGCAACGAGGTCGGTTTGCGGCGGCCGGGGATAAGCTCGTCGGCGAACCGCCTCCCTGTAGCTTGGGCGACGTGGCGGCGACGAGAGCTAGAGGAAACGCTTGTGGATGAGCTCGCGCTGTTCCAGGAGGTAGGTGGCGAGCGCTGGCGGCTTGGGCGGCACCGACCTGGCCGAGATGCGCTGCGGACGCCGGCGTGCCGCCAAGGGCTCTGATGGCGGTGCTGTAGGGCGCCAGGGGCTGCTTGGCGTGATGCGGGGAGAAGGTTAGCGAGTGGCGTGGCTCCGCAGGACCGTGGCAAACCAGGGGCGCGACAGCGTCATTTCGAGGCGTGGCACGTCTGTCTGGCGATGCTACTGCTTTCGCGCCCAGAGCACGCACGGGACGTGCTCGATGAAATGCCTTGGCATGCTAGGTGGCTCCAAACCGCAAGAGGGTTAGCAGGGTGGGGTTATAGGCTAGGGCAAAATTATTGGACATGCTGGTCTGGTCAGGGGATTAGGTTCACAGCGTAAACAAAAACTCATGCCAAAACAGATCATGCCCATAAGGTGTTTGACAAAATGCCAAGGGCACTTAGGCATTTCTTGGAGTGGCCAAAACTTCCAGAATGGGGTCTCCTTAGATGAAAGAGAGGGTGGTAAGGTTAGTTTGTCCAAAGCACAAACTTGCTAGTGCAAATTTTGCGAAACTTCAATTCTGGGCAGAAAGCAAAAGGCGTTGTTGCAAGCATTTAGAATCATCCAATGGGTCCACTCTCCTGGACTTAAGGGTTTGGCAAGGAGGGCTACCAATAGGAAAATGAATCATGGAATCAAGGAGCAACTAAAAAGGTGGTTGCTGTTCAAAACCTCAAGTTGGACCAGAATGGAGAAGAGGATGATTTACTCAATTTTTTCAAAGAACATCACTGGGTTTTTGCACAAAGTTGATTAATATACCCCTGTTGATATCCCAAAATTTTGGTAGAAGTTTTAAAGAAATATTTGAATAGGTTGTAGTGTAAAAATGCTCTCTGGACCAGATTTGAAAATATGGTGTGGAGCTCAAAATAATCAACGGGCAGAAGATATTTTTGTACAAAAGTGGTTCAAATACTCCATATGACATCTCCAAATTTTGGTGGGATTTTTTAATGAATTTATAAAAGGGTTGTAGTACTAATGGGACCATAAAACTATGGAAAACCATTTTTCAAGAAAATAAAGATCAGGGAGAATATTATATAATTAATTCTTCTGATAACAGAAAAGATTTCCTTGAGAGGGTAAACAAGTCCAATATCATAAGTGAAAGGTTTTTCCTCTCAGGGAACAACTCCAAGGTAACCAAGAAAATAATGGTTCTGAAATCAAGAAAAACCAAGAAAAAGGAAAGTTAAATTTCCTGGCAAAATTTTAATTAACAAAATCAGGTTAAAATTTTTAGGGTGTCACAGTACAACGGTAGTACAAGAAGGCGCCTTGAGACATTCAAATCTCTATTTTTGTACATATCAACTAAAATTAAGCACCCCAGTTTGCAGAAACGCTTAAACATTAACAATGGGACTAGTTGATGAAACATACATTAACAAAGAGAAGCACTTTCTTTATCTACATTGGAAATGAAATGATAGAGATGACACTCGCTCTATTTTAATTGTATTGTTAATTCATTTTATCAGTGACACTAGGGTCGAACAGGTGGCAAACGAGGTGTACCGTGCGTCGCAAGGATGGAGGCCGGGGGTGCTTAGACTGGGATGCTGAAGCTGGCTCTTTCAGTCACCAACATGGATGATTCAATTCATGGGACCTTTTGGTGTAGTTCACCTAAAATGAAGCAATGTCCCGTGAGCTAGCAGCTTCTTCTTCAATTTTTTTTAAGAAAAGGGCTCGGCCCAGGTTCCATTTCCATCGTAAAACTAAACCCACAGAGCTTCTTCTTCATTAGTTGCAATTAAATTGAGCAACATCAAGGTTGGTTGTGAAGCTCCTGGAATGCTCAACTATAATTTGGATATCATTTGTGCAGTTCAACTAAGATCGAGCGTGAAATGTATACCTCTGTTTGCACAAAAAAGGTGGAAAGGAGGGTGACTAACAAGTGATGAAACATGCATTAAATGAAAAGAAGCATGTTCCTTATCTGAATGGCAATCCTACAAGGACAGTAGCAATTTCTAAAGAAGTGGCATTGCTAGATATTAGTGTGGGCATTAGGATTAACTATGACAACCGTTAAATACGACATTACTTTGGGCACGGGAGAGTAGGCGAACCAGGACAGTTGCATTTCTAACGAAAAGAACCAACTTATCTTAATGGGAAATTTTAGCAGGACATGTAAATAAGTGCCATTGATTCATATTACTGGAGGCATTACATTGAAAACAACATTGGTTTAACATGTCCTTACTTTTAACAGTGCGACTGCTACATTTTACCAGTGGCATTACATAAGAGTGGCTCGGGGCAACAAACATCAGAACAGGATATCTGGGTTGGTCCCATTTTTGTTCGGTATAGCCACCTTATATTGTGTGAGGCTAGCAAATCTAGTGCTGGTGTCAAAACCGGCGGATCTCGGGTAGGGGGTCGCGAACTGTGCGTCTAAGGCGGATGGTAACAGGAGGCAAGGGACACGATGTTTACCCAGGTTCGGGCCCTCTCTATGGAGGTAATACCCTACTTCCTGCTTGATTGATCTTGATGAATATGAGTATTACAAGAGTTGATCTACCACGAGATCGTAGAGGCTAAACCCTAGAAGCTAGCCTATGGTATGATTGTTGTTGTCCTATGGACTAAACCCTCCGGTTTATATAGACACCGGAGGGGGCTAGGGTTACACAGAGTCGGTTACAACAGAAGGAGATCTACATATCTGTATCGCCAAGCTTGCCTTCCACGCCAAGAGAGTCCCATCCGGACACGAGACGAAGTCTTCAATCTTGTATCTTCATAGTCCAACAGTCCGGCCAAAGGATATAGTCCGGCTGTCCGGATACCCCTAATCCAGGACTCCTCGGTAGCCTGAACCAGGCTTCAATGACGATGAGTCCGGCGCGCAGATTGTCTTCGGCATTGCAAGGTGGGTTCCTCCTCCGAATACTCCTTAGAAGATCTTGAACACAAGGATAGTGTCCGGCTCTGCAAAACAAGATCCACATTCCACTGTAGAGAGAATAATATTCACAAATCCGACCTGCTGACGTATTTGATACCAAGACATCATGCCATGGCCCGGTTATTATCGAACCGTGTTTTTCAACCAGCCTTGGCGCATATCACGAGGCGGTTTCCTTGGCACGTCTTGTTGAAGCAGAGATCGTGTCCCCTTATCACGGGATTCTCATCAATACGGGCGTGGGTAACCCAATCGTGCCCGCTGGTATGACTCCTCGATTTTAGGCAAGTCCCAAACGGCCACGAGGAGGATGCTTGGTATTCACCCTCTTTATAAAGAGACCAAGGCCTATCCTTTTTTATTCCTCGGACTCAATCGAATCCCTCCCCCGCCTCGAGTTCCAACACCCAAAGCTCCGGTCAGGCGCTTCGGACCTTCAACCATGTCCGGATCCAACCTTCAAGGTCGGTGTATGTCCTCCTCCGTCACGAAGGAAGACGTCAGAAAGTTAAGAGAGGCCAGGATCTTGACCGGCGAGATTGCGCACCGGCTGCCTGCTCAAGGGCAGGTCATACCTACTCCCAAACCCGGCGAGAGCGTAGTATTCATATCTCACTTCCTTCGAGGGCTAGGCCTGGTTTTGGATCCCTTTGTGAGGGGGCTCATGTTCTATTACGAGCTGGACTTCCATGATTTAGCTCTGGATTCTATTCTCCACATCTCTTCTTTTATCGTTGTGCGCGAAGCTTTTCTCCGCATCACCCCTCACTTCGGCCTGTGGCTCAAGACCTTCCAAGTGGAGCCGAAGACGATCGAGTGGAGGTATGCAGAATGTGGAGGTGCTGTAATAAGCAAAAGCGCTGATGCCCCATGGCCTGAGGGTTCTTTCCAGAAGGTGTCCAGCTTAGGGCAACAAGAATGGTTTTATGTCACAGCTCCCAGGGGTACCAAATGGGTGGCCCCACCTGCCTTTCGCTCGGGTCACCCTCCACGACTAACGTCATGGATCAACAAGGGGCTAGACTAGGGGCCAGTGAAGGACGTGCCCATACTGCAGGGTTGTCACAGCCCTAGCTTAGTCTTGCGTGTCATTGCATAATCTCCATGCATCATGTTTAAATTCCTTTGAAAGTTGAATTGGGGATTGATCCAAACCCTAGCACCAAATGAATTCAAATAGGATCAAATGAAATCATTTTCAATGAATCCAAAATGTCCTTTGAAAATGTTCATGATTTTTTATAAAGGTGAAAACCTCTGCCAAAAATGATGAACATATTTCTAGGTCATTTCTGGATTTTTGAATTAAATCATTTTGTATTTGACTTTGGGCATTTAAACACTATAAATAATTTAAATGCTCAAATAATGTTGGAATTATTTGTGGGACACTGAAATAATTCAGAAAGTGCTCATGAATACTTTCAGGATTTATAAAATTGATTTGGTTTTTAAAACTGGATAAAAAAACAAACTGCAAAATTAGAAAAAAGAAAAACAGAAATAGAAAGAGCAGGAACCATACCTGCCAGCCCACTTACCTGGCGCCTATTGGTTCGGCCCAGCACAGCCCAGCCCACTAGCCCCGTTGCCAGTCATCTCCCATCTCTACCAGAAGGCAGAGGCGAGGCGTGGCGCGCGCCCGAGAGCCCCCGGCCACCTCCTGCTTCTACCTGGGAGCCCCGGGCCTTCTACCGGCGCCACGGAGACGGCCGAACCCCCTGTCCCCTCTCCCTCACTCGCTGCTCTCTCTCCCCTCCCCTGGCTCTCTCCCCTGAGCTCACCCGAACGCAGCCGTCGCCGCCGACTAGCACCACCGCGGCCACCGGCCCTCCCTCGCCCATCCAGCGTGTCCAAGAGAACTGCCGCGGCTCCGTCACCCTCCTCGACGACCAACGCAACCGGGGACCCACCACAGCGCCTGCATCGACCCCTTCTTCAACCTTCGGCTGCGGAGATCGCCCCGCCATGCCGACCGCCTGGTCTTCCCGACCTCGCTGCCTTTCTTGCTGGACTCGCTGTGAGCCCCCGCATCTCTCACCCTTCTTCCCGTCGACGCGTTCTACCTCTAGCCGCCGTTCGTGAGCAACCGAGCGCCACCGTCTGCTATGGCCGGTGAGCCCGCGGTCCCGAGCCTCTCCTGCTCGCCCCAGGGGCACTGGCATGTTCCTGGCGCCTATAGGAGGCCGCCTAGCCACTCCATTTGCTCGCTCAAGCGCTGCAGCCGCATCCCCACACCTAGCCGAACACCGGTGGCCGCAAAAGAGCTCGCCGCCGTCAACTCCGGCCACCTCAGCCCCTGCCGCTTACATCTATGGATGCGGCGCACATCCAGCAACCCGTAGGACCAAACCGTGAGTCAAACGGTCGCCGGACGACAAATCCTGAGCGCCTCCACCGCTCCGTTGGGTCGCCGGCAGCTAACCGCCGGTGCGTCTGACGTGGCAAAGTCATTAGTGGCTAATGACGCCCTAATAACCCCCTAGCTCACTGACACCTGGGCCCCACGCCATAACTAATTTAGGTTTTATTTCTGTTTAGATTAGTTTAATAATGCGGGACCCACCAGTCAGAGTTGACTGTGCTGACGTGTCAGTTGACCCGACCCCACCTGTCAGTGTCACTAAACAACACTGGGTCACTGACCAGTGGACCCCACTGGTCAGGTTTGACCTGGTCAACCGCGGTTGACCTGCTGACGTCACAGTGATGCAATGCTGACGCAGTTAACCTTTTTCTGGATTTATTCTTATTCAGGAAATTTCAGAAAATGTTCAAAACTTCTAAAAATCATAGAAATTCAACCGTAACTCCAAATGAAATAAATTATATATGAAAAATGATCAGAAAAATCCAATCTATCCATCTGTACCATTTTCATGCATGATAGAACAACTTAGAGCTGATGTTTAGGCCAAATCTTATAATGGCATTTAAACCTTCACATATGGAGTTTGAATTTGAACCTAGGGTTCAAACCAACTTCATTTAACCTGCTGCTAGTTGCATTAGCTCAAACCACAGCATATTGCCATGTCACATTCATGCATCATATTGTTGCATTGCATTGATTGTGTTCCTTCTCTGTTTGCCGATGTTGTTCCCTCTCGATAGACGTGTTCCGACAATGAGTTCGATGACACCGATGAAGAGCTATATCATCTTCAGAAGTGCCAGGCAAGCAAAACACCCTTGTTCATTCCGATAAAATCCCACTCTCTCGCTCCTGCTCTCTTTTACTGCATTAGGACAACAACGATTCATCTGTTACTTGTTGTGGTAGTTGAACCCCTTTATCCTCTGCATGACCTGTCATTGCCACAGTAAATAGATGAAACCCACTAGCATGAGTAGGAGTTGTTTGAGCCTGATGTGCCTACTCATTCATGCTTGTTTGTCATGCCTGCTATTGCTTAGAGTTGAGTCAGTCCGATTCATCGAGGGGATGAATTGGAGGTGTGGTGAACATGTCCTACTGTTATGAGCTAAGTGTGTGAACACGATTTGGTAAAGGTAGCGGTGAGAGGCCATGTAGGAGTACACGGTGGGTTGTCTCATTGCAGCCGTCCTCAGGAACTGAGTTCTCTGTTTGTGATCCATGAACAGTTACTACCACACATTGGGTTCCGGTAACTCGACCCCTCTCGACTTATTAATCAACATGATCTCTGTCCAGGAGTTGCAACTAGTTTACGGTGTTTGTAGGTAGTGTTAGTAGTCTACCAAGTGGCACCCGATGCAGGTGGGCTTGGGACAGACTAAACCTGATGGCCGGTGTACCAAGTGGCACCCGGATGGTGGACTTGGGAACCCTGCACACATCGTTTGGGGTCATGAGCGGCACCCCGGCCGGATCTCCTTGCGGATGGAACCCGAATAGGCGATAAACCTGGACTAGGGACTTGTGTGGTTAGTCAGGTCGTGGCCGACTCCCTCGCCAGGCTTCCGCTTGAAGGTTGCCGAGATACACGACGTGTACATGATGGTAAGTGGCGAGAGCGTGTGTGAAGAAGTACACCCTGCAGGGTTAACATCATCTATTCGAATAGCCGTGTCCGCGAAAAGGACTTCGGGTTGCACATGCAGTTCATAGACAAGTGAAAGTGGATACTCACGAAATGCGCAAGATAAGCGGGAGTGCTATGGATGGCGTTCTCATAGGGAGACGGGAGCGGATCCATAGTGGTGTATTGATATGGTGAATATGTGGACTCGTGTGCGCCACCTCAAAAGAGTTACTTGCAGTCGTAGTTCAAGATAGCCACCGAGTCAAAGCTGGCTTGCTGCAGTTAAACCCCACCTTCCCCTTTGTTGACAATGATGCATATGTAGTTTGTTCTGATGTAAGTCTTGCTGGGTACGTTTGTACTCACGTTTGCCTATTTTATGTTTTTGCAGAGAGACTTCCGTCTCACTAGTAGTTCCGCGTGGACTTCGACGTTTAGCTTGTTACCTCAGCTATGATCTTGTGCCCTCGGCAGGATCTGGTAGATAGTCAGGCTCCTCAGCCTTTTTCATTTGTAGATGTCTGTACTCAGACATGTTATCTTTCGCTTGTGTTTGACTTGTATGCCCTGAATGCTGGGTCGAGAGACCCATATTTGTAATATCTCGCTCCTCAGAGCCTAATGAATAAATACTTGAGTCGTAGAGTTATGTTGTGATGCCATGTTGTATTTACACATATCGAGCATATTGTGTGTATGTTTGAAATGCTTGGTATATGTGGGATCCGACAATCTAGTTGTATATCTTTGGCAGCCTCTCTTATGGGGAAATGTAGTCTAGTGCTCCCATGAGCCATAGTAGTCCGCTATAGCCCGGTTCACCGGAGTCCTGCTAGCCCAGCACTACTATTCAGGACGCTTGACTGGCCGGCATGTGTTTCACCGTTCACGTGTTCATCCCTTCGGGAAATGTCACGCGATGACATCCGGAGTCCTGCCTAGCCTGCTACAGCCCGGATTCCCAGAGTCCTATTAGCCCAGTGCTACAGCCCGGATTCATACGCTGCTGACCGACATGCTCGAAGTTGATTCATGTATGCCTGTCCCCATGGTTTAGTGCCGCTTTGGGTTCACGACTAGCCATGTCGGCCCGGGTTCTCTGTCATATGGATGATAGCGACACTATCATATCGTGAGCCAAAAGCGCCAAATGGTCCCGGGCCATGGTAAGGCGACACCCGTGGGAATACCGTGCGTGAGGCCGCAAAGTGATATGAGGTATTACCGGCTAGATCGATGTGACTTGGAATCGCGGTCCTGACAGCTTTGGTATCGAGCTGATCGCAGAGGATTACCAAGCCAAACTGGTGAAGTTGAGTCTAAAAATGCTTTAGTTATATAAGGAATTGATTGTGGAAGGAACGTAAGGCTCTTTTTACTCCTTTACCTTATGCCCTTCGATCTGAGTCATCCTCTTCTCTTCTACGGGGATTAAGAACTAGGCCTTCTCATCTATCTATCAGGATCACGTGTTACTAATCCGTAGACTCATAGGACTGTTGGATTTAAGTTTCATTTCAGTTCCTACTACTTCCATATGTTCATAGCTGGTCTCAGAACCTTGATATTGTGATGTTAAGAGGTTATGCCATCAAATTACAGGATGTCTCAAATCTTTTTGAGCATTTACAGCCGTTATGCTGTCCGATTCATCCCAGGTTTCTAAATAGTCTGATGCATTGCAAATCCTTTCCTTCCGTTCCCGATGTCCCTTTGGCCAGATTAATCACACAAATCAGTGAGTTGAGGTACTTTGTTACCTCGACATATATGTTGGAGTTATTATTATGACCCTAGATGTTTTAGGGGATCATCTTGTGATCTAGCCATGATCTGTGTCTCCAGTGTGATGATTCTGGCCACCAATCTCGAAAGCATCCCGTGATGCCATTTAGTAGTAGGTATTTTACTCCTGGGTTCTTGACCCAAGATTCACTCTACTTACCTCGTGTTGATAGTGTTGCTCGTACCTTTAGGATATTAGTAACCTTTGCGATAGTCCTCGAGGTCCATGGTATTTCCTTCTTCCAAATACCATGAACCATTAAGGCAGAAGTTCTTTGAACCAAAAGCTCACAATCAGAGTACTCTTGAGGAGTTCTCCATTCATAATTGTGACTCTGCCAGTTCTACCTTTCTGCATGGGTTATCCGAAAGAAGTATGTTGAACTCGTTCGACATGCTAGTCTATCCATCCACAACTCAGAAAATCGTATGTTCCTTTGAGTTGTCCCTCTTTAGTTGTTTTCTGACCTCTGTCTATCAATTGATAATCAGGACTAGTTGTGCATTCGTGTTATCGATGCCTATTATTCTTGTGGCCCGTCAAGCCATTCTATTCGGGAATGACTAGGAGAAACAAACTCGATTACCTCATCCATTTCTAGGATTGGGTCAAGCAGTTGTATTCATGGATCAAATGCCAACCAGCTTTTGCTCTACTGTACCTTGGAGTGTTACCATCTTTATGTCAAGAGTGTCATGAGAATTGCACCACCCCTTATGAATTCTTGACGCAGTAATACTTCTTGCCATCATTGTTCATTCATCGGTTCCCGCGTTATTGTAACCGGAATGCCGACAAGTGTACCGTGATGTGTGAAATCAATACTCCTAGCAACTACATTGCTTGGTAGTTAATGGACAATACTCTCATTCTTAGCGTGCTGGTTATTGAATTATCATTCTAAGACTGATCGTGCTACCTAGTCCATTTTTCCTGGTGCACCCTTCGATCAAGAGTTAGGATTGCATTAATCCCTCTCTTGTTTGGTCACATCGTCTTGCCCTGAAAAGCAAGATTGTTCTTGAGCTTAGTAACATATTGGTGGTTCGTGATGTTCCGAATATCTTCTCAGAAGTATGACCAGGTTTCACCTGACCGCTATGTTGAGTTCGTGATCATGTTGGTTTTCTTCCAAACCACCCATTCTCCAAGATTCTGTGTTGGATACCCCCGAGCTAGTTGGTTAAGTTAAACAACAACTGGGAGAGTTGGAAGATGAAAGCTTGTCCGACTTAGTTCATCACTAAGGGATATCCTTGTGTGTGTGTGTGTGTTGAAGAAAAATGATATCTTCATCGGTTGTTCCTTGTGATCAGTTGTTGAATCTATCATCTTGTCCAAACCTTGATTCGAGTGTGGGCTATCATCAAATCAAGTCAGAACCAACCATGTTCGTAATGTTGTCTTACTTGTGGTTGATCCCTCGAGAATACACCATTACATCTTTTGGTCTGACCAATACTATCACCGTGTTCACATGATGGCGGAAGTCCAGTGATATGGAAATTTCGATGAGTTACTGTTGAGCCCATCAGCAACAATTTTTCTCCCCCATGACTCATGTTGAACATCAACCTAGTGTTGGAAACTTTTATAAGCATTATCTTCATGTCCCCTTCGTGAAGAATATGTTGGATGAAAGAAGTGACTTTCTCTGATTCACGTGCATTTGGTGCAAGTTGCCGCCGTGAGTTCAAGAAAGATTGTTTTTGTTCCCCCTGGTACCATCCCAAGTCAGTCATGCATGTGCGAAGTATGCTATGGTTTGACAGGCTTGCAACCTTCATTCCATATGTATCCCTAGCACACCAAGCCAATAACTGAATTGTTCAAGGAGAAGAAGTTCCTTCATAAGAGCTAATCATATGACTTATGCAAGGACTTCGTTATCCGTGATGATGGTTCCCAAACAGAACTTGGTAGTGTTTTATTATAAGACTACCATGTGGTCATGCTTGTCTAGGACAGTGTGTTCACAGGGGTGTAGCAGAACCAGCTCATATTTTGGAGCTTGCTATCGTAGTTCATCTCCCGAGAATCTCGCAACGCCATCTCGTCGATTTATGTTGCAAACTTTCATTTATCTTCTAGACTCGACGAGTCTGGATTATTCTGACACCAACCAGATCTGAATCTCAGGCAAATATGATGGTTGGAACGTTTTCCAAGAACTATAGTATTGGTCTCTCTGTAATCCCGTAAAGTGGATGTTGTGGCCAACACACCCAACCGGAAGACTTATTACTGTAGTATCTTGATTGAGAAAGTCGGCCACCTCCCCATAAGGATCTCGTAGAATTTATTCCAGTAATTGTTCCTTATGGATTATTGTGTTCCCGAAGTCTGACCTTTTACTTGATGTTCTAGATATCAAACCATATCTATGAATGGATTACGCTAGCACATCAAGGAGAACATTAGAAGCGGAGTGCTAAATGTCTCTCGGTCGATCATCCAGATTCTGTTTCCTTAGCCTCGCTAAGGGGAAGTCTAAGAAGGTGTTATCTTCTTTTGTATCCGCATCATCCATCACTAGCCATCATGGTAGTATGTCGTGTTGCCAGGATCCTTGACATGGATGCTGGTAAAACCTTGATGAGTATGGAAATGCTCAAGTTCCTGAGAGCACACTCAGTCACTCGGTTATATCCTCGGTATCAATTGGGATGTGCCTCCCGTTTGCCGAGTTGTTTTATAACCATAGTTTCCCTTTTGATCTGAGTATGCCATTTCTCTGAACTCCGTCAAACGATCGTTCGTAAATTGCCTCAGGCTGGTGAAAAGAGTTCCAATGATCTATGTATCAAAAGTAATTCCTTTTTGCCACTTGAGGGAATAATTCTACGAGTCACTTTCCCTAAGGTGCCCCGTTGTGGAATCATAGCATTTTTTTCATCGCTAATTGAAACCCTCGTCAAATTGTTTCTTCCATCCGTCCTGATGGATGTTTTGCCTCTCAGCTCCAGAGATGTTTCCATGTTCCATTCCATGAGTTGATCTTGTGATCATTAAGATGATCCTAAGTTACTCGAACCTCAGGAAGATCGATTCTTCTAAATTCTTCCTTTCTACCCGTTGTCATGTTGGATGTAATTCTCAAGCAAGAAGTCAAGATCAAGGTGATGCAATGAATCAACACCCTCGAGAAAGATATCTTGATCGTGAAGGTTGTGTTAGCTTGTGTCCCTCTGTCTTCTTAACTCACGTCTTGAATCTCGGGACGAGAATCTTGTTTAGTGGGGGTGAGTTGTCACAGCCCTAGCTTAGTCTTGCCTGTCATTGCATAATCTCCATGCATCATGTTTAAATTCCTTAGAAAGTTGAATTGGGGATTGATCCAAACCCTAGCACCAAATGAATTCAAATAGGATCAAATGAAATCATTTTCAATGAATCCAAAATGTCCTTTGAAAATGTTCATGATTTTTGATAAAGGTGAAAACCTCTGCCAAAAATGATGAACATATTTCTAGGTCATTTCTGGATTTTTGAATTAAATCATATTGTATTTGACTTTGGGCATTTAAACACTATAAATAATTTAAATGCTCAAATAATGTTGGAATTATTTGTGGGACACTGAAATAATTCAGAAAGTGCTCATGAATATTTTCAGGATTTATAAAATTGATTTGGTTTTTAAAACTGGATCAAAAACAAACTGCAAAATTAGAAAAAAGAAAAACAGAAATAGTAAGAGCAGGAACCATACCTGACCCACTTACTGGCGCCTATTGGTTCGGCCCAGACAGCCCAGCCCATCGCCTGTTGCCAGTCATCTCCAACCTCTGCCAGAAGGCAGAGGCGAGGCGTGGCGCGCGCCCGAGAGCCCCCGGCCACCTCCTGCTTCCACCTGGGAGCCCCGGGCCTTCTACCAGTGCCACGGAGACGGCCGCAGCCCCTGTCCCGTCTCCCTCACTCGTTGCTCTCTCTCCCCTCCCCTGGCACTCTCCCCTGAGCTCACCCGAACGCAGCCGTCGCCGCCGACTAGCACCACCGCGGCCACCGGCCCTCCCTCGCCCATCCAGCGTGTCCAGGAGAACTGTCGCGGCTCCGTCACCCTCCTCGACGACCAACGCAACCGGGGACCCACCGCAGCGCTTGCATCGACCCCTTCTTCAACCTTCGGTTGCGGAGATCGCCCCGCCATGCCGACCGCTCTGGGTCTTCCCCGACCTCATCGTTGCCTTTGCTGGACTTGCTGTGAGCCCCCGCATCTCTCACCCTTCTTCCCGTCGACGCGTTCTACCTCTAGCCGCCGTTCGTGAGCAACCGAGCGCCACCGTCTGCTATGGCGATGAGCCCAGTGCCGAGCCTCTCTGCCGCCCAGAAACGCTGGCATATTCCTGGCGCCTCCAGGAGGCCGCCTAGCCACTCCATTTGCTCGCTCAAGCGTTGCAGCCGCATCCTCACACCTGGCCGAACACCGGCAGCCGCAAAAGAGCTCGCCGCCGTCAACTCCGGCCGCCTCAGCCCCTGCTGCTTACACTTATGGATGCGTCCCACATCCAGCAACCCGTAGGACCAAACCCCGAGTCAAACAGTCGCTGGACGACGAATCCTGAGTGCCTTCATCGCTCCGTTGGGTCGCCGGCGGCTAACCACCGGTGCGTCTGACGTGGCAAAGTCATTAGTGGCTAATGATGCCCTAATAACCCCCTAGCTCACTGACACCTGGGCCCCACGCCATAACTAATTTAGGTTTTATTTCTTTTTAGATTAGTTTAATAACGCGGGACCCACCAGTCAGAGTTGACTGTGCTGACGTGTCAGTTGACCCGACCCCACCTGTCAGTGTCACTAAACAACACTGGTTCACTGACCAGTGGACCCCACTCGTCAGGTTTGACCTGGTCAACCGCGGTTGACCTGCTGACGTCATAGTGATGCAATGCTGACACAGTTAACCTTTTTCTGGATTTATTCTTATTCAGGAAATTTCAGAAAATGTTCAAAACTTCTAAAATTCATAGAAATTCAACCGTAACTCCAAATGAAATAAATTATATATGAAAAATGATCAGAAAAATCCAACCTATCCATCTGTACCATTTTCATGCATGATAGAACAAATTAGGGCTGCTGTTTAGGCCAGATCTTATAATGGCATTTAAACCTTCACATATGGAGTTTGAATTTGAACCTAGGGTTCAAACCAACTTCATTTAACCTGCTGCTAGTTGCATTAGCTCAAACCACAGCATATTGCCATGTCACATTCATGAATCATATTGTTGCATTGCATTGATTGTGTTCCTTCTCTGTTTGCCGATGTTGTTCCCTCTCGATAGACGTGTTCCGACAATGAGTTCGATGACACCGATGAAGAGCTATATCATCTTCAGAAGTGCCAGGCAAGCAAAAACCCCTTGTTCATTCCGATAAAATCCCACTCTCTCGCTCCTGCTCTCTTTTAGTGCATTAGGACAACAACGATTCATCTGTTACTTGTTGCGGTGGTTGAACCCCTTTATCCTCTGCATGACCTGTCATTTCCACAGTAAATAGATGAAACCCACTAGCATGAGTAGGAGTTGTTTGAGCCCTGATGTGCCTACTCATTCATGCTTGTTTGTCATGCCTGCCATTGCTTAGAGTTCTGTCAGGTCTGATTCATCAGGGATGAATTGGAGGTGTGGTGAACATGTCCTACTGTTATGAGCTAAGTGTGTGAACACGATTTGGTAAAGGTAGCGGTGAGAGGCCATGTAGGAGTACATGGTGGGTTGTCTCATTACAGCCGTCCTAGGAACTGAGTTCTATGTTTGTGATCCATGAACAGTTACTACCACACATTGGGTTCCGGTAACTCGACCCCTCTCGACTTATTAATCAACATGATCTCTGTCCAGGAGTTGCAACTAGTTTCTGGTGTTTGTAGGTAGTGTTAGTAGTCTACCAAGTGGCGCCCGGTACAGGTGGGCTTGGGACAGACTAGGCACAGTGGCCCGGTGTACCAAGTGGCACCCAGATGGTGGACTTGGGAACCCTGCACACATCGTTTGGGGCCGTGAGCGACACCCCGGCCGGATCTCCTTGCGGATGGAACCCGAATAGGCGATAAACCTGGACTAGGGACTTGTGTGGTTAGTCAGGTCGTGGCCGACTCCTCGTGAGCTTCCGCTTGAAGGTTGCCGAGATACACGACGTGTACATGGTGGTAAGTGGCGAGGCGTGTGTGAAGAAGTACACCCCTGCAGGGTTAACATCATCTATTCGAATAGCCGTGTCATGAAAAAGGACTTACGGGTTGCTGCACAGTTCATAGACAAGTGAAAGTGGATACTCTAAAATGCGCCAAGATAAGCGGAGTGCTATGGATGGCGTTCTCATAGGGAGACGGAGGCGGATCCATAGTGGTGTATTGATATGGTGAATATGTGGACTCGTGTGCGCCACCTCAAAAGAGTTACTTGCAGTCGTAGTTCAGGATAGCCACCGAGTCAAAGTTGGCTTGCTGCAGTTAAACCCCACCTTCCCCTTTGTTGACAATGATACATATGTAGTTAGTTCTGATGTAAGTCTTGCTGGGTACATTTGTACTCACGTTTGCCTATTTTATGTTTTTGCAGAGAGACTTCCGTCTCACTAGTAGTTCCGCGTGGACTTCGACGTTTAGCTTGTTACCTCAGCTATGATCTTGTGCCCTCGGCAGATCTCGGTAGATAGTCAGGGCTCCTCGGCCTTTTTCATTTGTAGGTGTACGTACTTTCGAGACATGTTAGCTTCCGCTTGTGTTTGACTTGTATGCTCTGAATGCTGGGTCGAGAGACCCATGTTTGTAATATCTCGCTCCTCAGAGCCTAATGAATAAATACTTGAGTCGTAGAGTTATGTTGTGATGCCATGTTGTATTTACACATATCGAGCATATTGTGTGTATGTTTGAAATGCTTGGTATGTGTGGGATCCAACAATCTAGTTGTTTATCTTTGGCAGCCTCTCTTATGGGGAAATGTAGTCTAGTGCTCCCATGAGCCATAGTAGTCCGCTCTGACCCGGTTCACGGAGTCCTGCTAGCCCAAAGACTACCGCTTTGCCAGACGCTTGACTGGCCGGCATGTGTTTCACTTCATTCCTATGTCTGTCCCTTTGGGGAAATGTCACGCGGTGACATCCGGAGTCCTGCCTAGCCTGCTACAGCCCGGGTTCCCAAAGTCCTGTTAGCCCAGTGCGACAGCCCGGATTCATACGCTGCTGACCGACATGCTCGAAGTTGATTCATGTATGCCTGTCCCCATGGGTTAGTGCCGCTTTGGGTTCACGACTAGCCATGTCGGCCCGGGTTCTCTGTCATATGGATGCTAGCGACACTATCATATCGTGAGCGAAAGGCGCAAACGGTCCCGGGCCATGGTAAGGCGACACCCGTGGGAATACCGTGCGTGAGGTCGCAAAGTGATATGAGGTGTTACCGGCTAGATCGATGTGACTTGGAATCGGGGTCCTGACACGCATCCGAGATCTCCTCGAAAGAGATATTGGTCTGGTCATAGTAACGCAAGTAATGTTACTTCGCCGAACCCTGCCCTGTAAACGTCGTCCCCTTCGTCTGTGGGAATTCAATCCGGAGGGACCGTGAGCTATCCAGCACTTCCTCGGCATGACGCCCAAGGAGATGTACAAATTGTACTTCGGACCGCAAGCAATGTGTTCGGATTCCACCGAGGATGCGGGTCTGAGCTGCAATTGTCCAGATACCCAAGTAAGTCGCCCTATGGCCGAACACGTTGTATTTCTATTTATCACGACATCATTCTGAAAAGTTGCTCTTTGACCAGGACTAGATAGCACAGGCGAAGATGATCACGTGTCCGGCCCCCCTCCCCGAGGTCTCACCGGATCCGGTACTAGTCCGGATGTTGGAGCTTGCGCCCTACCAAGCGCCCTCAGGGGAGGATAAAGGTGGGAAGAAAGAGGCTGACGTCTCCATGAAGGCGGACAACCGGGGAGAAGAAGCCAAAGCTCCCTCTCCCCAAGGAAGGAAAAGGACCGCCTCTGAAGGCCCGGAGACAATAGTCTCTAAACGGGGGAAGAAATCTACGCCAGAGGGTCCCGCCCGAGGATACCCGGCCGTCTGCAGTGCCCGCAAGGGGGTCAGCCCTCCATCGAGTTGTAAGTAAAAGAAAGGGTTTAATAGTAAAAACTTCCTACTTTACTTCTGAGGAAAATAACCAAAACATCCGTCTTGTAGTCCGGATCGTGGCCCTTCTCGGCAGAGTTCTTCTTCGGGGGATCTTCTTCCGGAGATGATGGAGAGTGAAACGCCTCCCCACGCCATCCCGCCTTACGAGGCGGGTGACCCCGAGGTGTCGTCTTGGAGGGCTTCTCCCGATCTAGCAAGGCCAGAGAGTGATTCTTTGGCCACCCGAAGTACTCAGTATCCGGCTCTTGAAGAGAGCAACCGGAAGGGTCCGGCTCCACCTGTCATGCGGTCGGACGCACTGAAGGATCTGCTAGAGCAGGCGGCTATCTCATAAGCGCACCGTGCAATAATGGGCGCGGTGGTTGAGAGGGTTTCATCCGCAGAAAGCGGGTTGCATGAAGCCTTTATAAGTCTGCTGAAAGGTTTTGAGGTATGCGAAGCGACGTGTATTTTTGACAGTACCGCACATGTTTTAAATGTGCCCTGTGCAGATAGTAGCCCCTGAGACTCTGGTTGCCGTCGGAAACGGCGGTAAACAGAGGATCATAGTCGCAGGTAATAATCCAGCCGTCTTCATATGCAGGTGGCGGGAGGTCCGGTGGCTAGCCGGACTTGTGAGGTTGCTGAGCTAATGCGGCGACTTGATGCGGCAGATGCCGACATCGTGCTTGTCAACAAGCGGTTGACGAGGCGCAGGGTATGCAATTTCTCCGGTGATCAACATATGGTAAGAGGAGCGTAATGCCAGTATCATGAACATGTTGTTAAATGCAGATGGAGCTGCGGCAGTGGAGACGCTTCAGGCAGAACTTGCCCGAGCCAAAAAGCAAGCCAGGAATAGTGATGCGGCCGCTCTAAAAAGTAATTTGAAGAGCTGAGGGCGAACAAGCTGCCCATTGCCAAAGTAAGGAGAAGATGGCCAAGATGGCCGTTGAGTTATGTGATGCCGCCGACCGATACCGGCTTCTTGAGAAGGAAAGCCAAGCGAGGGCTACAGAGCTGGAGAAGGCCATGGTAGCAGCTAAGGAATCCCGCTCTACAATTAGAGCGATGAAGGAGGAGCTGCATCACGCCGGGGATATCGCGGCTGGGAAGCCCTTTATGATGCGGATGAAGTTCATAGATCCTAAGTATGCTCCTGTGGACCGGCTATGGAGTTACGTAGAGCGCCTATTCGGATTTGGCAAATGAGTGCTGCTGATGCGGCTGAGTTCTTCAAAGATCAAGGAGATCGCGAAGTGGAGAAGCTGTTCTAGTCACAATTTAATGGTCCAGCGCGTCCGCTTCCTTTGAATGAGCGGATGGCCGAATGGGCCGAGCTCCATAGGTTGTCCGGACTCGCCATGAGGTCTGTTGTGGATCACCTGTGGCCGGCAGGGCCAAGGCCGAACAGTTACTTCAGCTTGGTGCAGCAGTTCCTTGGTGTTGTGCCGCGCATCGACGCTATGAAGAGGTAGCATGCATCGAGGTTGCGCGGATGGCGCTTGCCCGTGTCAAAACGCACTGGGCGGAGATGGAAGCCACTGCAATTGCAGCCCCTAGTTCGGCAGTTAGCCGAGTAGCTGCCGAGCACTACTTTGATGAGGTCCTTGAAGGCGCTCGTTCAATACAAGCGCATTGCTCGAAGAATATTATGTTCGAATGACATGTATTCCCATTGAAAAAAATGTGTTACTAAATTATATAAAGGCTATTTTTATACTTTTGCCTAAAAGTGTTATGATGCCTCCTGTGCGGCCGTTTATGTATATGTGTATATAACCTGAAAGTTTGCAGTCGTCGGCTTCAGCCCCCACGCATATAATGCGGGGGTGTTCTCAAAAGACGCGTGTTCACACTTGATCCAACGTCTTGGTCCATTAAGGAGGTGATAGCGCAGCGAACTAGGCAATCAGACTATATTGCTTTAACACTTTCACTTAGCCATAGGAGTTTGACAAAGGGGGCTACTATATAGCTCATGGTGGCTCGCGCTCATCCGAATACGGGCGCGGTCATGCCTGGCCGGAAAGCGGCCCTTCGTTAATGCGGAGGAATCCGAAGATTCCGATAAGTCATCGAGTGGTTGACTAGTCTCTCGCTTTATCATGACGGTCGGTTTGGCTTTCTCTCGAGGTGCTCGTCCGGGCTAGCTGAGGCACAATCGCAGTAGTTCTCCTGGTGCCACCTTAGTTGATAGAGAGGAACGTAAGGTAGCAAAACACAGGAGCCGGGCAAACCCAACATTTGACTAAAGACATGATTCGGAGCTGACGCATATAAGGCCTAACTCGCGACGCCGAACACTCCCTAAGGTGTTCGGTCTTTGAAACATATACTGGGCTTAGGTGATGCCCTTGGATAATGAACCCATAGTGTCCAGGTACAAGCAATATTCTGACGTGGCCACATGGCAAGACGTCAGCATCCTTATCGGTTTTATTGAGAATCCGGAGGATGTGAACAACAAAAGACAGTAAAAATGGTTTACGCATGGTCTTAATCTAAAGAGAAACCTTTACACAGGTCCCTGTTGCACGTCTGCGCCTATGTCTCTATTGTGCCATATCCTGGACGGGTGTAGCATGATCGTCATCTGTAAAAGAGAGGTGCTTAGTGAAAAGTTGTTGTGCAAAAATTTGGTTATTATAAATAAACCATGAAAAAGTCGAGATGGGTAAAGTTGAGCCGAGTTATCGCGGCGAAGCCCCTGGTACCGTCTATACGGGTGTAACCATTGAACCAATATCTATCCAATGATTGGCCGGACTCGTCTAACCGTGTCCGCGGTCCTAACAACCGGTCATCATCTCTGGTGGTGAGGCCGTCTAGTGTTCGACTATTAAAGCAGCCGTGCATTCTTCTGCTCAGAACGAACGCTCAACATTTCCATGTAATGTGATGGTGCCGCACGGACCGGGCATTTTAAGTTGGAGTAAAGCGTAATGCGGTATTGCATTGAAACGGGCGAAAGCCTCTCGTCCGAGTAGTGCTTGATAGCCACTTCAGAATGGAGCAATGTCGAAGGTTAACCTTTCGCTTCAGAGGTTGTCGGGCGAGAGTATAGACGTGCTAGAGTAGTACTAGAGAGCCCGTGCAGCGAGCCTCTGTGCCTGGTATTACTCCCTTGAAGGTAGTATTACTGTGGCTAATGTTTGTTGGGTTTATCCCCATTTTGCGGATGGTGTCCTGGTATATCAGATTTAGACTACTGCCGCCATCCATAAGGACTCGTGTAAGGTGGTATCCGTTTATTATTGGGTCCAGCACCAAGGCGGCTGATCCTTCCTGTCGGATACCTATTAGGTGGTCCCTGCGATCGAAAGTGACCGGGCAAGCCGGCCAGTGGTAGGACTCATGGGTGACGGGCTCTATGACTAGTGTATTTCGGATTGCGTATTTGCCTCTCCTCTTTGTCACGTGGATAACATTTACTGTTTTGACTTCTGGCGGGAATTTTTTCTGTCCCCCGGTGTCTTGCTGGTGAGGCGTATCCTTGTCCTCGCTCGGAGTGTCCTCCCCCTTGTGTTCGGCGTTTAGCTTGCCAGCCTGCTTGAAGACCCAACAATCTCTGTGGGTATGATTTGCAGGTTTGCCGGAGGTGCCGTGGATCTGACATAGTTTGTCTAGAATTTTGTTTAGGCCGATCGGTTCATCTCTGTTGCCTTTAAAGGACTTTTTCCGCTGACCCGGTCAAGAGCCTCTAAATCCGGCGTTTACCGCCGTGTTGTCTGGGCTGTCTTCTTCATTCCGGCGTTTGTTTTTACTGTGTCGTGGTTTTCCATTGCCGTCCCGGACCTTGGATGTGCTTGGGTCGCTGGTGCTGCTGCGGGCTAACCAGCTATCCTCGCCCGCGCAAAAGCGGGTCATGAGGCTTGTTAGGGCTGCCATTGTTCTCGGCTTTTCTTGGCCAAGGTGTCTGGCAAGCCATTCGTCTCGAACGCTGTGATTGAAAGCTGCTAGGGCTTCAGCATCCGGATAGTCGACAATTTGGTTCTTCTTAGTGAGAAACCTATTCCAAAGCTTTCAGGCTGACTCTCCGGGCTGTTGAATTATATGGCTCAAATCATCAGCGTCCAGGGGTCGGACATAAGTCCCTTGAAAGTTAGTCCGGAAAGCGTCCTCGAGCTCCTCCCAACTTCCAATGGAATTTTCGGGGAGGCTTTTCAGCCAGTGCCGAGATGGTCCTTTGAGCTTGAGTGGTAAGTATTTGATGGCGCGGAGATCGTCTCCACGAGCCATGTGAATATGGAGGATGAAGTCCTCGATCCAGACCCCAGGGTCTGTGGTTCCGTCGTATGCCTCTATGTTAACTGGTTTGAACCCTTCTGGAAATTCATGGTCTAATACCTCGTCGGTGAAACATAGTGGGTGTGCGATACCCCTGTATTTGGCTGTGCCATGGCGTTCGGACGGTTGTGGTATTTGGTGTTAGCTGAGTGCTGGAGCGCCTTTCCTTGATCCGTAGATGGATCTGGTTGCTCCGACCCGTTGATGCGGGTCCTCGCGTCGGTCATGTACTGACTTATGTGCAGCCTCGTTGGCCACCCTATCGCGGCCACGAGGTCGTTGATCTGACCGATCAGCAGTTTTGTTTTTTGGCTACGAGGGTTCGAAGGCCTCATCGTCGAATTCCGGCAGCAGCTTCCGTTTTGGGTAGCTCTTTGTGGGGCGACTGACACCGTACTTTTCTGCCGTGTCGAGCACTTTATTCCATCTACTATTGAGTGTGTTTTGTGCAGCCTTGAGCCTTTGTTTCTGCTTCTTCAAACTTCTTGCAGTGGCCATAAGCCTTTCTTGCTCCAGCTGCCTTTCCAGGATGATGCGCTCATCGTCGTCCGGACTGTTCTCCTGACCGGAGACGGGTTGGTTGTCTTGATGCTCGGCGTCGCCGTGCTCGGACAGCGGCTCCGCACTTTGTTCGTCGTCCGCTGGCTTACCCTGCTCTATCGCTGGGTCAATTTGGCTTCTTGTTGCGCTGTTGTCGCTGTTTTTGCCAAGGCGGGATTTAGAGCGGCGCCTACGGCGCTGTTTTGACTGCTTGTCATGGGAGCTATCTTTCGCTGCATCCTCGTTATTATTTTCTTTGGGCGTATCCACCATATATACGTCGTGTGATGAAGTGGCAGTCCAGCGCCCTGTTGGCGATGGTTCCTATTCGTCTCCTGCATCGTTGTCTATTCCATCGATGTCTTCGGAGTCAAAGTCGAGCATGTCGGTTAAGTAAATCGGCGATGGCTACTAAGTGGGTGGTGGGTGGGGAGTGAATTTCTTCGTCATCCGCATCCCACTCTAGCCGGACATAGTTCGGCCAAGGTTCTCCAGACAGGGAGAGAGATTTTAATGAGTTCAGTATGTCGCCGAAGGGCGAGTGCTGAAAGATATCTGTGGAGGTGAACTCCATGATCGGTGCCCAATCGGATTCGATAGGTATGGGCGCGGGTGGTTTGGAGTCCGTGGCCGGGGACGAGTCCAGCAGTTCGGCGACACGGCTCCCGTGAGGGGTAAGGTCAATATTCGGCTCTATCGCCACCGAGGGCGCGGTCTCCGTGGCGGAGTCTATCCTCCCATCCTCGGATGGCGCGATCTGCTCCAGACTAAAGGCCGGAGTAGTTGCTGGCGTGATCTCCCGAACACTCTCCGACGGCAGAGCTATGTCGTGCTCGTCGTGATCGTGCGGCACACCTGGCATGGGTCCGAATCCGTCGAATATCGAGTCTCCGCGGATATCGGCAACGTAATTCAAGTTTCCAAACCTAACCTGATGGCTAGGGGCGTTGCTCTTGATCTGCTCCAGATGGCCAAACGAGTTGGCCCGCAGTGAGAAGCCGCTGGACGCGAAGATCTGTCCGGGGAGGAAAACCTCACCCTGGACCGCATCGTTGTCGATGATGGAAGGGGCCATCGAACCTTGCAGCGACGACACAGTGGAACTCTCAATGAAAGCACCAATGTCGGTGTCAAAATCGGCGGATCTCGGGTAGGGGGTCCCGAACTGTGCGTCTAAGGCGGATGGTAACAGGAGGCAACGGACACGATGTTTACCCAGATTCAGGCCCTCTCTATGGGGGTAATACCCTACTTCCTGCTTGATTGATCTTGATGAATATGAGTATTACAAGAGTTGATCTACCACGAGATCGTAGAGGCTAAACCCTAGAAGCTAGCCTATGGTATGATTGTTGTTGTCCTACAGACTAAACCCTCTGGCTTATATAGACACCGGAGGGGGTTAGGGTTACACAGAGTCGGTTACAACAGAAGGAGATCTACATATCCGTATCGCCAAGCTTGCCTTCCACGCCAAGAGAGTCCCATCCGGACACGAGACGAAGTCTTGAATCTTGTATCTTCATAGTCCAATACTCTGGCCAAAGGATATAGTCCGTCTGTCCGGATACCCCCTTATCCAGGACTCCCTCAGCTGGACTTACTCTGTTGACTTGTCCCCCAGTCCCCACTTTCTTTCCTTTTCAACCAATAGATCAGGTTTATATTGAGTTTGTACTGCGTTTCCCTTTATTTCCCTATTAGACCTAGAGACCAGTTGGATAGCCAGTCTCTGCTACTTTTCGCCCAATTATTTCCTCTTTCGACCAAGTCCTAGATTCAGGTAACAAATCATCCCCACCCCACCCCCACCCCTTTCTTCCTTGTTTGAACCAAGTAGTACTAGATTCGAGTGCATGAACTAGTTTTACCTCTTAAACGTAAAAAAATTAGGTGGTTTTCGAACAGCCGATCGATCCTATCTATGAGGGGGCCTGAGAAATAGTAAAAGATACAAATGCAACGACGTCAGGAGCTCGCGAAGTAGAGCAACGCCGGTTTCGAAGGAAGTTATACCTGATGGTCGCCGGGATGTCACTAGGTGGGCGGCGAGATGCCGGATCTGCCCACACTACGACAGCAAGGAAGAAGGGGTCGGAGGCCCTCCCTCGCCAGCGGTGCTTGGGGGAGAACGGCAAGCCAGGTTGATCGGGACGCGCCCAGCAGTGGGTAAGGGCCGTCGCCGAGGACGACCGCGTGAACGTTGCACCTTCTCACCTTCCCCGACAGAGAGGATCCGACTGGATCTGTGACCAGCAGTGAGCAAAGAGAGAGAGAGAGAGAGAGAGAGAGAGAGAGAGAGAGTATGGCCACCGCTGTCATGTTTAGATCTGGAGAGGCCGAGACAGTGTGAAGAGAGTAACACTAGCAAGCAAGCGCGGAGGCTCCTTCCTATATAGTGGAGTAGTACTAGTTTTCTTTTGTCTACCGGAGCCGGCTTAACCTCGTCAATGACTGTCGAGAAGTCTTCATGCACGTGGCCCGGAGGCACAGTTGTCGTCATTTTGATCTGAAGCGCCGGATTATAACATATAACACGAAAAAATGCCACATGACAAGAAATCATAACCTCACTGCCCAAAGGAGACAACATGAATCCTGACGGACAAACTAGACGAGGAACAAAGCTCAAATTAAAGATAAACTCGTAGAAAAGGGTTCCATCGATAGATGTCCTAATTAACATAGCCGGCTTGACCTAGTTGGCAGCCAGTAGTCACTGTTCGTGCATGTGCCCCCAATGACTAGCCCAAGTCAGTTGTCGCTGTTTAACCCTCACAGTGATCCGAAGCACATGACACCTAATTTTGCGAGATGACAAGAAACCTTTCTTTAGATTTCTCACCACAACTACAGCCATGTACAACATAGCCTGCACGATATGTAGACGATAGCCAATTCAGGCGTGTCTGCTGTAGTCTGGTCACATGCATGGACGAACTGATCTTCCGTGTCTTGCAGGGATCGTCCAGCCACCAACGTAGTACAACACTTCTCTAGTACTATCGCTCGTCTCCCTCTTCTATTAAGTCACACGACTTGCGGGGCTGGGGAGTGTGCCTATGGTCGGTTCTCAATTGCCGTCCCACATGTGTGTGCAAACGCAATATGACGCTGCTCCATTCGGAGAGCAGCGTGCAGACCGGCCCGACCGTCTGGGGTTCGACGAGCCTTGACGAAGCGTCTTGTATACTCCGTACATGTGTACCGCCGTTTTCTAGGCGATTTGCTCCATGCGCGGGCGCAATCCATGGATACAAAATTAGTATACTGTATACTATTTAAAAGTCGAGGGCGGGGCTTTTCATGCGCGGTAGGCGGGGCCTAGTCGGTTCGACAGAGGCGCAAGAAGACGAGGGAGTAGGCTGCTGCAAACGTAGGGCTGTGTGATTTGACAGCGAGTTACGGCTGGACAGGTGGGGCCCCGTGATTTGACTTGCCATTATCATTTTAACTGCGGCCTTCTGACCGGCGTGAGTCTCCTGATTCTGACCACCTCCATACAGGTGCCTCTCCCAATGCTCCACCATGTAGTAGAGGCTGGCTCTTGCATGAGAGCCCACTTCTCCACTTTTTCCTTGCCTCTCTTTCCTCCACATATGCAAAAATGCCATGTAAAGCGCACTATTGTACTTACTTTTACTTGCTCCTACATGTGCTTAAGCTTGCCACATAGGAATAAAGTCCGATGTGGCAAGTTGAGAGAGACTAGTTTGGTGACCCAAGGAAGAAACGGTGCTAAGCGCGTGTACCTAGGTGAAAAGACAATTTTTAGTCTATAGCTAATTAAATGAAGCAAACTTAGCAACACCATTTCATTGGAAGAGGTCACTCCTTGGCAAATGCAATAAATACTAGTACTCCCTGTGCCCCATAATATAAGAACGTTTTGGCACTACACTAGTGTCAAAACGTTCTTATATTATGGCACGGAGGAGTAATGAAGAAAGAGATAGAGAGAAGTAAAAAAAACACTTATAGCCAACCTTATAGCCAAAACCTTGTTGTAGTATGAGTGACTAAGTGATGACTATGTATGACATGCCAGCATCAGATAGCCTAACGCACCGTGTTAAATCTCCAAGGCGGCGATCATACGAGCGGCCTTCTGACGGTGGTAGGCGCGACCATGATATGGGCTGCTGGTGGCCCTTCGATCTAAGATCAAACGGTCGCATGCTAAGTTGCTGAAAATTTGCAGAATAACCCTCCAGGATAGGATATTCACCCATAGGTCTAGAATCACGCCATGCAACCGTTCGATCTCAGATCCAAGCGCTCTCGAATGCCCGTATCATGGGAGAATGGAAAGCCACTACCCTGCCGTTCGCACGCTGGCAGTTCGCTCCTACTCGTCCTCGCACGTCCTTCAATCCTACGGCGTTTCGCTCCTAGTCGTCCCGTCCATTCACATTTCGGAAGTTCCACTAATCCTAACCCTCCTCCCAAATCCATGGCATCTCAAATCTCCCCGATCGGCGATGAGTACAAGGTTAGAACCATCACCAGCGATGAGTTCGACGTCATCTACACCCGTTCTTCCGCGACGGTGAAAGGATGCCTTTCTCGCTTCAGACGCATGTTCGAAGACTCAGATGATGAGTGGGTCGATGGGCTAGATGTTGAGTACACCACAGTCCTGGGACGAGAGAAGGATCTAATGGATGAAGAGAGGAAGAAGCCCGCCGTGATCCATGTTTGCGTGCATGACTTATGCTTGGTCTACCACATATGCCATGCCGACGTTGAGTGCCAGGATTTTAAGGACTTCCTCGAGAGCAACCTAGTCAAATTTATTCTTTGTAGACTTTGGTAACGACAAAGAAGTCCTGCGTCGGATAGGCCTCGTTGTAGGCAACACCTTCCGACCTCCGGAAGAAGAATCTTTGGTGTCCTCTCGTCGACCTTCAATGCTTACCTGGCAGGAGCCATGGTTCATCCTTCGTATGATAAACTGGAGAAACCTCCATACACGTTTCATCGTCATGCATGGCAGCGGAATGTACTAGATATAGACCACATCCACTACGCTGCAATGGATGGCTACCTTTGCTTCAATATCTACAAGGGTTGGATGAAGAGCAAGAGCCAAGTGTGCGGTTCAAGCAAAGAAGTATCGGCCAAGAGGAAGAGGGACAAGGGCGAAGTCGAGGGGCGTGGACGAGGACTCCGAGTAAGGTGGCAATGTCGTTGCTCATGGTGGTTCTAATGCAGTGTCTACCGGAATAGTTGCAAAGTTTAATTTCAGGTGTGCTTAATTTAATTTGAGGGGTGTGTTGTGCTGAGCCCCCAGCAGAACTATGCTATGTTTCTTCTCGTTACTTTAACTCTTTAGTACGTACATACTAGTATTTCTTACATTTCATCTTTTAGTTGGTATAGTACTACCACTCGTTTCTTCACATTATATAATGCATTACAATATATATGGCCAACATCATATAGCCAGCAGTTTAGTTGTCAAAGAATTTCAGGGTGCTTAGTTTTGTCAAACAATTCCAGGATGCTTAGTTTTATTTGAGGGGTGGGTTGTGCTGGACACCATTATTGTGACTAGCCTTTTTAATAGTACTATATGCATAATTTGGCAACGAGCGCTCTCTATATGCACCACCTTTTTTTTAATTTCAAGTTTTGCTCCATGGCGCAATCCATCGATGCTAGTACTGATATACAAAAGTGTACATTTTTTAAAAGGCTAGAGGGCGGGGCAGTCTAGCTTGGTCGGTTTCACGAGAGGCGAGGGCCTTTGTGATTTGACGGCTCATTACTGCTGGAAGGCGGGGCCTTGATTTATTTGCTTTCGTATAAATGCGCCGACGACCTGATCGAGGAGGAGCAAGAACCATGCAGTATACTCAAGTTTTCCTTTGGAGTAGTACTGCGACGGAGAAACCTGAAACACGGCAGCCCAGTGCCATATGGCGATAAAAATGTTCTAATTTGCTAGTCATCTCATTGTTAGCATTGTTCTATTCATTCCCTAAAAAAACCATTGTTCTATTTATGCCTCACAGAGAACGTGACACGTGCGGCGAAACACCCGAAGCAAAAGATGAAACATAGGAGCAAAAGAAGAAGGAAGATTATCACCCCAAATGATCTAATTCGCCGTGGAGTCGTAACTACTTCTTCATCACCTCCACGACCTCCATCTCCTTGCGCGTCTCCTCCGCCATTTTCTTCATTCTGTCCATGACGCGGGATTCTCGACGCGAGCCTTCATCATCTGTTCCATGGCCGCATTACGTACCTTGACAACAGCCGGGTGCTCGATGCGGAGCTTCGCCAACTCCTCCTTCTGATCCATGAAGAGGGCCTGCAGCATCTTCATCGAGGAACTACTATTCTCATGCAACTTCTTCCAGCCGGCGTTCTTCTCCTTCAACAGGTCGATCTCGTGGTAGAGCTTCGCCTTGTCCTCCTAAAGTCGCAGGATTTTGCCGGTCGCCTTCTTTCTTCGAGGCAATGCTCTTCTTCAGCAGCATCACCAAGCCAGCGGTTAACTCCCCCTGCTGATTGAGCTCAGCAGGCATGTCGTCGAGGCTCTCCTTCAGCAACTTCCTCAAGCCTTGGATGAACTCCTTCTGCTTATTGAGGTGCTTATTGAGCTGATCGGGCATGCCGTCGAGGGATAATGACTCCAGCTCCACCGGCTCGGCATGTTCGCCTCCACGGCTAGGGCGCTCCTGGGAGCCATCGCCTGCCCGTGAGAGATCTTTCGAGGTCTCTGCGTGGCGGCGAGCCCTCTCTTTTTTTTCCGCAGCCTTGGTTGCCGCTCCCTTGTTACGAGTAGTTCTCGACCTAGAGCTCTGCTCACTGGCCATGGCAACGACGGACGAAGAAGAAGCACTTATGAGGAGGAAAGGTAGAGTAATTTTTGGTTAGGTAGTTCCCCTTTTTATAACCTAAGTACTAGCACTAGTACTAATACCTGCATAGTGGGAACACGTTCATATTTGGTACGTACTAGTAGGTGTGAGCAGGCTTTCGAATGTGGTGGGAACAAGGTAAAGATTAATTGATGGTTTTGGCTTTGAGGCCCGAAACGGCTCCCGACGAGTTTAGCGGAACATAAATTTCAAGTACTACACTGCTCAAATGCGTAAATATTATGTTACTGTCAAAAATTGGCACTATAGCATGTAAGCTCCGAGTCATATATGCCTGATGTAGCCCTTCGTTTAATTCCTATAGTTCATCTCATTCAAAATCAATTAGTTTTTATAAAAAAGCTAAGAACGCGGGAATAGGAAAAATATGGGATTATAGTGGAATGTCGTCTTGAATCCTACAGGATTGTACGAGTGTTTGATTGTGCATAGAAAAAACGCAGAATTCTTTCAAAGAGGTTTGAGTGGATGGGATGTTTCCTATGAAATCTAGTGCAAATGAATCATATGGAAAAATTCCTATGGTTACAATCCTACGAATCAAACAACCAAGATAAGAAAAATTCCTAATGATTATAATCCTCCAAAATTTCTTTGAGAATCCTTTGAATAAAAAAAGCCCGTAATCTATTTTATGATTCATGGAATTGTGAGTTATAAAGCATAAATAAAAACAAATAATGGCAATTCAACTATAAAAAAGTTTGGGCAGGTATGATACGGAAGATTCTAGAACAAAAGAGAACCACTGTTGTTTTGAGGTTTGTGCATTATGCTTAAGTTCAACCATGGAGCCTTCTAGATTGTACATGTGGCAAAATCTGGTGGGGGGCTAGAAGATGGTACAAGAGGTGTTTGTGTGTTGTTGTGCGTGTTGAGGTGCAAATTGTCTTTTTTTGGTACACGTTAAGCTTGTTCTTCCGAAATTTCAAGCCGCGCCTTGTTATGCCAAAAATTCAAGCTAAGCGTCTCTGTCTCATCGTCTTCTTGAAACTCCGCCTCTTCAACCCAGCGCCTTATTAGCCCGAAATATTTAAGATATATCTTTGTCTCGTTGTGCTCCGACAACTCCCTCCATCTCAACCCGCGCCTTGCTATTTTGAAATTACAACGCGCGCGAAAACTCCCACCTCCTGTGAAATCCCGACACGTGAAATGCCCGTGGTACCCCTGTCGGAGTTATTGGCGACGGGTATCCCGAAGGCAGCAAGACGATATTTCAAGACATCGGGGCTAGCAAAGCCCCTCAGTCCAACTACCCGGCCGGCTGCTGGCTGCTGGCTACTGACTGCTCCACCAGGCCGACTGCTCCACCAGCCGATTGGCGGCCGATCGCTTCCACCAGCCGGTCGCCGATCGTCCGCCACCCCTACCGGCTGTTGGCCGACTTCCGACCGCCGCCACCGCTTGCCGATCGCTTCCACTAGGCCGGCTTTGGCTGCCCTCTTGCTCCACCAGGCCGGCTGCTGGATGTCGACTTCTCCAACCAGCCGGCTGCCCGAATTCAACTACAGCCTGATGCGACCCCGACGTGACGGCCGTACCCGGCACTGTTCACGTGTCACCCCAGCCATCATGTACAATGTCCCTTGTCCCTGGGCACTATTTATGAAGTGACCCAGGGGACAAGGATGACACCCCACCATACCCCTTTGCTCCCATACCACCGCATAGCTTAGATAGTAAGCTAGCTCCACACTATATATAGCCATCCATCCATCCATCCAGGAGGAGAGGCCTCACACATGCATGCTAGCTAGCAAGATAGCTAGCTAGCGCGCGCGCGCACAGACACACATGCATGAGCACCCAAGCTCACTCACGGCCATGCATGGCCACTAGTTCATACGGCCACCCGGCCATGGGCACGCATGCAGAGATACTGACTCAGGAGCACTCTGTACCAGATATACATACCACATATACTCAGACATGCAGGAGTAGGGGTGTTATCTCTCCGGAGAGCCCCGAACCTGGGTAATCTAGCGCGTGCTACTCGCATACCCGTCCTTGGATATTCTAGCAGCAGTCTTGCCCTCACACAAAGCCACCTTGTGGCATATGTCGTCCTGCACCCCCCGTGAGAATACCACGATATTTGGCGCCCACCGTGGGGCGGTACTATGCTACCGCGCTGCTGCTGGTTTCGCAGTCCGGGCGGTACCATTTTCGTCATCACCGCGGCGTCGCCGTTGTATCTCCGGTAGCGCTCAGGGGCCCGACATCGACGCGCCCTCGGAGCGTCCGTGAGGGGCAGCGCGTCCTCGCCGTCGGCCTCTTCGTCTTCACCATCGCGATGTCACGCCGTCTCTCTGATAGCAGTCGGGGGCTCGATATCGACATGCCCCCGGAATGGCCGTGAGGGGCGGCGCGTCCTCGCCGTCGGCCTTGCCTTCTTCACCACCACCGCAACGCCGGCCGTCCATCCACGCGCGCGCCGCGCGCCGCGCTCGGGGCCTCGTTTCGGTCGGTCGTGGCCATCCACGCGCCGCTCGCGTCTGCTTCCCTCCGCGTTGCGCCTTGCTTCGGCCGAAACACGTGTTGGTTCCTCCGCATGCCATCTATGCAAGCTAGTTAGATGCAAGTCAAACCATTGGCCATACACTACACAGATAATACTACCCAAACAACGCCCATACACCACTTTTACAATGATCAGATGCAAGTCGGACAAGCCCCAGACAATCCTTGTATAATCCCTATAGATCGCCCATACACTTGTCAGATATAGGACGGACACGACTTGTACACAAGCACAATGGCTATACACTTCCAAAATTCATGGCACTGCTGCCTAGCGAAGCTGCTCCTGATGCGTCCTCGAGCTGCTCCGTGCAACCCCGTGTGTGCTGCCGCCTGCAGCGCTCCATCATGCGCGGCCACAATGGGCCGCCGTCGCGTTCCCCGGGCTGGTGCATCTCCTCGCTGCCATGCTCGCGCCTCGCGCCGGACCGCATCCCAGCAGCGGCTACGGCCTCCCCGCCACCTCGCCGCGCTTGCCCGCTATTCTGGCTGCACCGCTCAGCTGCGTGTGCCGTCTCCGAGTGCGAGCTCCGCCTTCCCGCCCACCCGCCAAGCGGCACCGCCGCGTCCCTGCGTCCTCCGCCTTCCACGCCGGGTCCGGCTGCCCCCGCGTTGCTGTGCCGACGCCTTCCGGGCGGCTCCGCCTCGCCCGTCCGGCTCCACCAGCACCGGGCCGCTTCCTCCGCTGGCCTTTATCGGGCCGGCTCGGCCTCGCCTTAGCCGCCTCGCGCCAGCCGCCGCTCCTCCTGTCCGACCACCGGCTTGCGCTCGCGCCGGCTGCTCCTGCGTCCGGCTGCGCCCCACGAGCCCCCGTCGGGTCCTCCTCGTCGCTGGGCCGCACCTCCGCCTTCTCTTCCGCGTGCCGCCTCGCGCATGCGCTGCAGAGCGCACTCCAGCTGGACGGCAGTTCGCCGCTCAGGCGGCTCAGCCTCTGGCCGGGCCTCCGCATCGGCCTTTGCCCAGGCGGCTCCCGCGCCTCTGGCTCGAATCGAGGGCTCCCCGTCGTCAAGACGGGCCGGCTCCGCCTCGCTCACTGGCTGCTCCTGCGGCGCCATGAAGTCCCGCTTGGGTCCCTTGCCATGCCTCACGAGAAAGAAAGAAAGCAGAGACAGGCTGCCCAAGCTGGCTAAAAGAAAAGTCAAGGGTGGTAGAGAGAGAGAGAGAGAGAGAGAGGAGCCGGGTGCTAGAAGAAAGAGTGCCGGCTGCTTGCTTGGGGCCGGCTGAAAAAGTCCAAGGCCGGGTGCCAAAGGCCGGCTGACAAAAAGAGTCCGACTAATGGGTCGGTAAAAAAAAGGAGAGTGAGACTCCGCGTCGGGCTGCCCGCAGCCAGCAAAAAAGAAAGAGAAGGAAAAAGATTGTTGCCGGGTGGAGAAAAGTCAGGCCGTGTGCCCAGCCAACTGCTCGTGCAGAAGAAACGTCCGGCTGCCGACAGCCGGTAAAAGAAGAAAGAGGGTGCTACCAGACGCCTCGCCGCCTGGCCGGCTATCCACGTCGGCTCGGCCGCGTCCCGCTCACCCCCTGACCGGCCAGGCCCGACCGGCTGGACCCTCCTCGAGCGCCTAGAGGCTCGTGGGCTACACCCAGCGGGTGCGCCGGCGCGCTCCGCTAGCGCCGAGCCGCGTCGGCTGTCTTCGACAACCTCTTCCGCGACTACACGAAAATCAATGTGAGCTCCTCACCCGCATAGTTTTTCACCGCGAGAGCATGGATAACCCCGAGCGATGCTCGGGGTTTATCTCCGCATTTTATTACAGTTGCATCACTGTTCGCCCTGGCACCAGCCAGATTTGGCCCGGGGGCTGGCCGCTTGGCCTGAGACGTTTGTTCCCGCAAACGGCTTAGTAGAGTGCAGTACCAAAGGCCCACCTCTCAACCACAGACCGCAGAGAAGCTGGCCGGCTAGCGAGAGCAAAAGCTGGAGGTCACGCCATGCGAAAAATGTCCGGGAAGAAAAACGGTTCGGGCGACCCGGCCGTTTCCTTTATGAGTATCTACTCGGTCGAATCTGCTCCCAGAGTCCGAGTACTGTACACTCCACTTTGTGGCCCACTCTCAGCCACAAACCGCAGAGCGGCTGTCCGGCGAGCGAGAGCACAAGCCAAAAAGCGAAGAGAACACGAAAAAGATTGAACGGGGCCCGGACAAAACCGAGTCGGCACCCTCCGCATAAAACTTGCAATGCTAAAAGCAAACATTTGATATATCTGCGTGGACTAACTTCATCTTTTTGCATGATCATTTTCGTGGGGAACCCTCCTCCTCGCTCGGAGGCTCGGAGACTACATTAACACCTGCCAAGGAACCTCCGCCCTACTTTGCCAAGTTGCCCGGAGGCTCGGGGGCTACTGTCGGAGTTATTGGCGACGGGTATCCCGAAGGCGGCAAGACCATATTTCAAGACATCGAGGCTAGCAAAGCCCCTCAGTCCAACCATCCTACCATTGCTGCCGACCGCTTCCACCAGGCCGATCTTGGTCAGCCGATCGCTTCCACCAGCCGGGCATTGGTCACGATCGCTCCACTGTGCCGATCACGGGCGGCCGATCGCTTCCACCAAGCCAAGCCATCTGGCCGACCGTCTGCCACCCCTGTTGGCCGCTATCGCCGACTTCCGCCGCCTGCCGGTCGCTAGCCGTCGATCGCTTCCACTAGCTGGAAGGTCGCCGGCTGCCGACCGCTTCCAACCAGCCGGGTCAGCCTGAAGTCAATTGCGTACCGACGTGACCCCGACGTGACGGCCATACCCGGCACTGTTCACGTGTCACCCCAGCCATCATGTACAGTGTCCCTTGTCCCTGGGCACTATTTATGAACTGACCCAGGGGACAAGGATGACACCCCACCATACCCCTTTGCTCCCATACCACCGCATAGCTTAGATAGTAAGCTAGCTCCACACTATATATAGCCATCCATCCATCCATCCAGGAGGAGAGGCCTCACGCATGCATGCTAGCTAGAAAGATAGCTAGCTAGCACACACACACACACACACATGCATGAGCACCCAAGCTTACTCACGGCCATGCATGGCCACTAGTTCATACGGCCACCCGGCCATGGTCACGCATGCCCGAGATACAGCTCCAGGAGCACTCTGTACCAGATATACATACCACATATACTCAGACATGCAGGAGTAGGGGTGTTATCTCTCCGGAGAGCCCCGAACCTGGGTAAAACTAGCGCATGCTACTCGCATACCCATCCCTGGATATTCTAGCAGCAATCTTGCCCTCACACGAAGCCACCTTGTGGCATATGTAAATCTGCACCCGCACTTCGGTGAGAATACCACGACAGCCCCTGAACCGAAAGAACCGGCTCAAATCGGTGGGGGTACTTTCGTAACTTACCCCACATTTAGGACAAGCGCGTCTCTAAGCCATGGTTCCCCACTACCATCCCATCCGCCCACCCATTCATACACCGAGGCCACGAAAACCCGCGACGAAACCCCACACCCTGCTCCATCCTCCACCCAGCCGGAGCATCTTCCCCGACGACGTCGTCCACAACAACACCTCGACGTCCCTCATCCACCGTACCGGATGAGGATCCGTCGTCGATCTCATCGTCCCGCCGGTTCAGCCACCCCGTCCTCCACCTCCAAGGAGCTTCCCCGACGTTCCCCTCGTCTTTCGCGCCACCTCCATTCCCACACCGCCGTCTTCACCTGCACCACCGAAAGAGCATCATCATCACCGTTTCCTCGGATGAAGCTGCGGCCTAATCGGCGCCACCAAAGAGGTTGTACACTAATCGCCACATTTTCTTCTTGATTCGATCTCACGGTGCTGCCGGCGCTCGGTCCCGAGCCGACACGGCGAGGCTCCATCCACGGCGGCGTCGCCGGCCACTTCCTCCACGGCGTCACTCCCTCGGCGGAGACATCCAAATCAGTAGGAGCTGCTGCTGCTTTAGCTCTCGCTCACGCTACTGCTCTGCTCTTGCTCTCGGTCCCCTGCCTGGTGTGCTCTTGCTCGCGCTGCTGCTCTTGCTCTTGCTCTTGCTTGCGATGCTGCTCCAATTTAGCTACACTTCAGTTGACTGAATCGACTTTTGGGTCAGTCAATTTTCAGGGGGTGGGGGGGGGGGGGGCTCGCCAGGGTGAAGGAAGAACCAGCCCTTGATGGGGAGGGGGCTCACGAGAGGTACTCCACTATCTATCTTAGGGTTCAGGATGGGGGCGGTGGTCGCGGTGGCGGGCGTTGGCGGGCGGTGGCGTGGGGATCGCCGGAGAAAAGCTCGACACGAGGGGGCTAGAGGATGGGCCAGGCGGCGGACCGGCGATGGGGAGTGTTTTTGGGGCGGGCGGGGCGGCTGTTTGGCCGGTGGTGGCTGGCGACTCAGGGGGGTGGAGGTTGAAGATGAACTGCATGCCCTTGATTTCGTATCCAACGGCTGCAAAATCGACTGACCAGAGATGAAAAGTCGATCGACCGGCGTAACCTCACCTTGCTAGTGCGTTCGGTTTGATGACAAAATTCAGTTTCGACAGTTAAGTTCAGTTTCGACAGTTAAGTTCAGAGATGAGCGGCTGATGTATTTTACATCTAGCACTTTGTGGTTATGTATTTTACGTCATGTATTGGAGATGCTATTAGAATTCCACTCAGGTTAACGTTGTCCGTTGTCTCTCTTGTCCTGCTTCAGCCTCGGCGTCGTACAACTCATCGGAGCTGCTCCAACGACGAAACCCTCCATCACAGCGGAGCAGTACCTCGGTGTTGGGGATGTTAATACTGGGCGTAAACCGGCCTATCTGGGCCGGGTTAACTTCATCAGTAGTTCAAGGGTGTAAAATCCCAAGAGGCATGAGTGTAAGGGCCCAAGGCCTGTAGTCGGTTCAGAACCTGTAGCCGTAAACCGGCCTGATGTGTAAACTTGTATTGTAAGTTAGGAATAGAGAGAGAGAGACCAACCCGGATACAAATATGAACCGGAGGTTGGGACTCTCTGGGCCGACGGGCGTCACCCGTGTATATAAGGGGACGACCCGGGGCGGTTCAAGGATAGAGAACAAGAACTCGAGGTCTAGGCGAAGCTGTCTGCTCCCTAGCCATTGAGACCACATCAATCCCATCACAAACTAGACGTAGGCTTTTACCTTCATCGAAGGGGCCGAACTAGTATAACTCCCGTGTCTTTGCGTCCGCTTTAACCCCTCTAAGTAAACCCGTAGCGATGGCTCATGACTAAGTCCTTTCATGAGGACATCTGCCGTGACAAAACCATTTACGGTTGGCGCCCACCATGGGGCTATCGCACGATGGTTTGATGATCTGGAGGGCAAGCTCGAAGGACTCGAAGGCTACTGTGGGCGGATGACCAAGAGTCGTCGCGGCAAGCTCTACATCGACGATGCAGGTTTGGGGCCCGAGGCGGCTCGATTGAGTCTGGTATCGGGTCCCTTTGGTGGCATACACGTTTTCATCGGCAAGATCGGTGAGCAGGGCTGAGTCGGACATCTGCACCGACCTCGCCGAGACGGCTCGGCGTCGCGAAACCTGCCCAAAGCTAAACCGGCCGTCAAAGCGTGCTTCGTGGGAGTCATCCACGGAGGAAATTATGAGGACGGATCAGAATCTGGTGGTGAAACCGTCGTCTACTCTGATGACGAGTCGTCGACCGGTGAAACTGAGTCTCTGCATCAGCTGCAAGATGGCCAGATTGGGGGCTGTTCCGACGGTGATAGTATTCCGGACCCCTTTGATCTGTCCAACCGGGTTGGAATATTCATGGCCGGTACACAAACGATGCTTCACTCTTCGACCGCTGCGACAATGGTCGCCGGTTCAACAGCGGCAATGGCAGCCGGGCGAGGAGGCCTTGTCGCCCGCCGGCTCAAGTTTTATCGTAACTATTCGACACGTTGGCTGTGCTCATGGCGTAGGCTAACCCGGCGGACGAACATTCATAATACGGAGATTGCAAAGGTGAAGGAACAAATCACTTTCGGGCTAAAAGCGGATCTGGAAGGCTGCGAGGCCTTGAGGATGGCGGCGAAGCGAACCCGCTTTGGATCTGTGAGCTTATAGGCTCATGCTGGATCAAAACGCGTCGCATGAAGTCATGAAGAGGAAATACAGATCCCGTTTGCCTTTAGTGTTCGAGGGAAGAGATCTCTTCAACACCCCAGGAGCAGGGACCAGTAATCCGCCGGTGGTAAACCGGGCGGAAGCACCTGGGACGGGCGCGTTGGTTCAGCCCCACGTAATAGATCTACCTCGCCATCATACCGACACGCCTCAGGTTGTGCAAACACCTCCAGGTCACTACTCCAACCCGATGGATAACCTTGTTGCGGCTGCGGCACGGTTGGAGGCGATTCCAATTGAAGGTGATTCACCACAGGCGGTAGAGACGCGCCGGGTCAAGGAACTCCTTAGGACAGCTCGGGTCCAACAGAAGCGTATTCAGACATACCGCGATCGGATCCACTCTACCCCGCCCAAGCCGGAGCTATAGCAGACGCGTGGATGAACCGGCCGTATCAAGTAATGCGGCGCAGTGCGCCCGTGGCAACAACCCGGTAGGCGGTTTCGACAACGCCAGGAGGTGGTGGACCGGGCCGAACGCGTAGGGAGGCCGAGTTAGCGACAAAGATCAGGATTATCAGCTTACGCCCGGTTCGCCCGACCGTCTTTGAGCCTGGAGTTACCTCTAGATCTTTGGGTGTGCATTGCCTCGTCCCCGCTTTACGCAATGTACGCTTGCCCAAGGATTTCAAGGGGCCGCGCAAGGTGCCAAATTACACCACCGATCTGGCTCCAGAAGCATGGATAGAGAGTTATGAGATGGCCATGGAGATGCTGGATGTGGATGAAGCCGCATGTGCAAAGTACTTCACCATGATGCTAGAGGGCATGACCCGTACTTGGTTGAAAGGCTTGCCACCCAATTCCATCAGTTCATGGGCCCGATTCTTTGACCGGTTCATTGAATTTCAAAGATACTGTAAGCAGCCCATGTCCGTGGTGGACTTGGCGGCTTGTGTCCGTGGTCGATGGGAATCAACAACCCATTGGGTGCGTCGTGTCTCGGAAGTCTTACATTCTTGAGATCGGATCAACGCTGATTCTGCGATCTTGACCCTAGAGGGCAACTGCCGGTTTAAACCTTTAAAGTTGAAGCTGGGACGCATGAAGCGGTTTTGCAATGACATGGGCACTCTCATGAGCGTTTTAGTGAAGTACGCTGATTCTGATAGTACCAAGGATCCCGAGCCGGATGATGATGATGAGACAGGGAAGGGAAAGAAGAACAACAACTCCAAAGGCCAGCAGCATCACCCGGCAGGTAATGGTGGAAATAAGCGTAAAGTGAACGGCAACATGGACTTCGTAGCCAACACCAACGCGCAGGACAAGGGCCAACGGCGCAAGGGTAAACAGCCAAATCGAGGTGGAGCGCCTAATCCCAATCCGGACCGCTTGAACTATCTGTTGAATCAACCCTCCGAAGCATGGGACGAAGGAGGCGTGACAAATCACCTCTGGAAGGATTGTTACATTATGCAGGAGTTCAAAAGTTATAATGCTTTCGGTATGATCAAGGTTCGGCGGCGGTTCGAGTCCGCCCGGTTACGGTGGAGGAAATTCGGTCTAGGGTTTAATGGTAATCTGGCGGACATAACAATCGAACAATCGAATAACTGTGGTGGTTACAATCAGCAGCGGCGGTCGGGTTATCGAGCAACCCAAAGCAGTTGAATAGTGGGCAGTACCACGTCTTCACCACCAGCTTAGACAAGCGAGACCGGAAGCTTCGAGCGGGCGATCAACATTGTTGAACCGGCCGTGCCTCATTACCTACGCTGGTCGAGCAGCCCATTGTGTGGAGTAGAGAGGATCATCCTCCCGGGTTGACAATCCGGGTCAGCTAGCCCTGGTGGTGGCACCTCAGGTGGGAGGTTATAAGTTCACCAAGGTGCTTATGGACGGAGGGAGCAGCATCAACATCCTGTACTACGAGACCTTCCGTTGTATGGGGTTAACAGATAAACATCTCAAACCGACCAATACAGTGTTTCATGGTGTGGTGCCTGGCAAGTCAGCATATCCGGTTGGTAAAATAGCTTTGGAGGTGGCCTTCGGGGATGAACATGACTCCAGATCAGAAACATTGACGTTTGAAGTGGTGAAAATTCAAAGTCCTTATCACGCCCTGTTTGGGCGGCCGGCTTATGCCAAGTTCATGGCACGACCTTGTTATATCTATTTGCAGCTCAAGATGCCGGGTCACAAGGGGACAATAACGGTTCATGGGAGCCGCAAGATCGCTTTGGAGTGTGAGGAAGGTGATGCGGCTTACGCAGAGTCGGTTTGTGCCACCGAGGAGCTGAAGTATTATAAGGACAATGTTGATCCAGCGGACATGACTCCATTGAGGAAGCCAACTACAGAGCATGATCCGCCCGAAGTTTAAATCGGCGGTGAGACTAAGCTTGTTGACTTCAGACTGGGCGTTCGTCCAAGCAGTTCAAAGCATCGGTGCCAACTTGGATCCAAAATAGGAAAGCGCTCATCGAGTTCATCCGTGAGAATCGGGACATTTTGCATGGAAGCCTTCGACATGCGGTGTACCGAGGGAGCTCGTGAGCACACTCTTAATGTTGATCCCAAGTACAAACCCGGTAAAGCAGTTTCTCCGCCCGGTTTAACGAGGAGAGGCGTAAGGCCATTGGAGAGGAGGTTGCTGTGCTCTTAGCGGCGGGCTTTATCGTTGAAGTTTTTCATCGAGTGGCTTTCTAATCCGGTGCTGGTCCTTAAGAAAATGGCACTTGGCGCATGTGTGTGGATTACACAGATCTTAACAAGGCTTGTCCGGCAGATCCTTTTGCCCTCCCGCATTGACCAGATTATTGATGCCGCTGCGGGTTGTGAGCGTTTGAGTTTTTGGATGCGTATTCGGATATCATCGAGATCAAGATGGCGGTTAAGGACCAGGAGAAGACAGCGTTTATCACTCCCTTTGGAGCCTTCTGCTATGTGTCTATGACTTTTGGGCTCAAGAGCGCCCAAGCAACTTATCAGCGTTGCGTACAGAATTGCTTGCATGAACAGATCGACCGTAATGTGCATGCCTATGTGGATGATATTGTGGTTAAATCAAGGACGAAGGAAACACTGATTGATGATTTGAAAGAAACCTTTGACAACCTGCGGGTTTACAAGATGATGCTCAACCCGGCCAAATGTGTCTTCGGTGTTCCGACAGGCAAGTTATTGGGTTTTCTTGTGTCCAACAGGGGGATTGAAGCTAATCCGGAGAAGATTACGGCTATCACCTCCCTGGCTAAACCAAAATGTATTAATGATGTCCAGCGTTTGGCGGGCGGATTGCCTTGGCCGAGCCGGTTTATCGGCCGCCTCGAGAGAAGGCCATCCCTTTGTACCGAATCTTTGAAGAAGACGGTCGGTTTATGCAGATTCGGCCGTTGATGAAGCGTTGGAGGACTTAAAGCGGCAATTGGCCAACCCGCTTTGTGCTCGCCGCTCCCATCGACAAGGAGCCGTCATTGTATGTTGCTACTAACGCCAGGGCAGTTAGCGTGGCCGTTGTGGTAGAGCGGAAGGAGGCAGGGAAGGAGCATCCGGTTCAACGTCCGGTTTATTATATCAGCGAGGTGCTTATTGAGTCTAAGCAAAGATATCCGCATTGGCAGAAGCTAGTGTATGGAGTTTTTATGGCAAGCCGGAAGCTGAAGCAGTATTTTCCAGGGGCACCCCATCACGGTGGTCAGTTCAGCTCCCTTAGGTGATATCATACAGAACCGGGAGGCGACTGGCCGGATTGCCAAGTGGGCTGTAGAGCTTGGGCCGCACGGTTTGAAGTATGTACCTCGAACGATAGTGAAGTCTCAAGCACTTGTGGATTTCATTAATGATTGGACGGAGTTACAAGCGCCTGAAGAAAAGCCGGATCATACCTATTGGACCATCCACTTTGACGGATCCAGGCAGTTGGAGGGCTCGGGGGCTGGAGTCGTGTTAACTTCCCCACGAGGTGACAAGTTTTGTTACATCCTCCGCTTAATGTTCCCTTGTACCAACAATGCAGCTGAGTATGAAGCCTTGCTCCATGGTCTTCGGATGGCTAAGGAGATGAATCTAAGCCGGGTTAAGTGCTTCGGTGACTCGGACCTAGTGGCTCAACAGGTGTCTGGCACTTGGGATTCCAAGGACCCACTCATGGCTGCATATCGTCGTGAGGTGGATGTTGTCGTAGGTCATTTTAAAGGCTATCAGGTGGACCACGTGGATCGTCGAAAGAACGAAGCAGCGGACGCTTTGAGCCGGTTGGGCTCTCAACGCAAACCGGTCCCGCCCAATGTTTTTCTCGACGTCTTTGCACAATCCGTCTACCAAACTCACGATGAAGCGGATTTGGCTATTCTGATCCGTGGCTCGATTGGTGGCAGCTCTGCATGTCATTCCGGATTGGATGCTCCCTTATTTGGCGTACATGAACCGGGCGAAGTTACGGAAGATGAGGCGTTGGCCCGACAGATAGTTCGGGCGGTCTAAGTCTATGACCATTGTTAATGGCGAGTTGCATCATTGCGATGTGTCGAGGCGTTTCAACGCTGTGTGTCCCCGAGGAAGGCTGTGAAATATTGTGTGAGATCCACGGCGAGACCGTGGTCACCACGCGGTTCAAAATCCTTGGTGGCTAGGCGTTCCGCCACGGTTTCTATTGGTTGACCGCCCATCTTGTCACGGAAGATCTGGTCGACGATGTGATGGTTGCCAAAAGTTTTCCAGACGTGCTCATGTACCGGCCCAAGAATTGAGGATGATTCCAATTACTTGGCCGTTTGCGACTTGGGGGCTGGATATGGTTGGACCTTTCAAAAGGTCCAAGGACAAGAAGACACACCTGTTGGTGGTGGTTTAAAAATTTACAAAGTGGGTAGAGGCAGAACACATTAGCAAGTGTGATGCGCCACGGCGGTTCGATTCATCAAAAGGGTGATTTTCGGTTTGGTTTCCCACACTGTATCATTACAGATAATGGTACCAATTTGTCCAAAGGTGCCATGAAGGAGTTCTGCGAACGTGAGCACATCCGGCTTGACGTTTCTTCAGTAGCTCACCCACAGTCCAATGGTCAAGCGGAAAGAGCCAATCAAGAGATCCTGAGAGGTATCAAGCCCCGGCTTATGGTCCCCTTGCAGAGGACGCCGGGTTGTTGGGTAGAAGAACTACCGTCTGTGTTATGGAGTGTAAATACTACACCTAACAGATCCACTGGATACACGCCGTTCTTTATGGTTTATGGAGCGGAGGTGGTTCTCCCCAGCGACGTCCGTCATGACTCACCTCGTGTGGCAGCCTATGTTGAAGCAGATAACAAGACAGCACGACGGGACGCTTTGGATCGGCTGGATGAAGAACGAGACATAGCAGCTGCTCGCTCGGTGATTTACCAGCAGGATCTTCGTCGTTATCATAGTCGCCAGGTCAGAACCAGAACCTTTCAAGAAGGAGATTTGGTCCTTCGGCTCATTCAAGACCGCATTTAATATGCACAAGCTATCCCCACCTTGGGAGGGACCTTTCGTGGTCAGCAAGAATCAAGACAACGGGTCGTACTTATCTCGATCGATGTTCGAGAGCATAAAGACTCACGCGCGTCGAAGAGGAGACCAATAGGCCGTGGAACATAGCTCATCTTCGGCCTTATTATACGAGCCATCGGCTCTACTTATGTACATATTATGACATGTATATATTATGAATAAAGCAATAAACCGGAGCCTCGGCTAAAGCGGGGTATCCGTTCTGTTACATCATGCGTGGTTACATGGAGTTGTTCTGTCTTAAAGCGGCCTCCGGTTTACCCCTTGAGTTTGTTTTTCAAAAGCTTTGTGATATCACTTGGGGGCTTGGTCGATACCGAACCAATGCAACACCTTTTGATAGGCGAAATCCACCAGATCACTTTGGGACATGGTCAAGACTGAACCAACACGCTTCTTGATCGCCTAAGGCCATAGAGTCACTTGGGGCTTGGTCGAACCGAATCATTGCCACGCCACTTGATCGGCATAATGCCACGGTTTCAGCTTGGGGACCTGGCTGACTTGAACCATAGCTACACCTTATTGGGAGCTTGGTCGTGTCCGACCATGGTAACACCATCTGATCGGCTCAGTAAAGCCTCTTTTTGCAAACGGTTTTATCATTGCCTTTGCTTTCATATTTTTTCATCACTGTTATTTAATTTTTGTTGCGTTTCTTAAACCGGCAACATTTTTAAACCGTTTTCAAAACTATCAGTTGATGGAATTCGGTCAAATTTTTAATCCGGCGATAATTTCACCGGTTTGATGTTTTTTCTGTTAACATCCTATTATGGAGTAACAGGGGGGCTTATTATGACCCGGCACGGTTTACATGGTAAACCGGCAGTATAAATGACAGGAGCTGTTTTCTCCTTTGACGGTAAGGGTTTATACAACCTCCGTTTCAAGATTGGCTAAGCCAACCTTATGCCCAGCAACGGCAGGTATTTGATATCATAAATTTCGATTATATGCCTTGAATATTCCATTATATGTATACATGAATATCACAAACCAGCTGGCGGTATAAACCGCCGTGGCGGTTTATGATTTTGTAGCTGCAGGCAATATAAGATGAAAAGTTTTGATCATTCAAGCAAGAGTATCAGCACCCATGCACGAAGGCATGTTCAAAGCAAGAGTGTTGTCTATCCTATTACAAGGCAACATGGTTTCCAAATAAGATCGTTGTTTCTGGGCGGAATATAATAAAGCAGCTCTTCAAACCGGCTTCCGGTTCATGCTTGCTCGCTGCCCCGGTTTGATGGTTGTGGATCGTCCTGCGCCGCTTCAACATCTTCCTCTCTACCCAGCTGCTGGAAATCAACGATGGTCGATCGATTCCCATTAAAGCTTGAAAGACAGCCTCTTCATGGATCGGGGAAGTTGGGTCAATATCGAGCATAAGTATGCTTAAGGATTGGAGGGATCAGTTCTCCGCTTCAGAATAGGTGCAGCCACTCCCTTGTTCTCGATCATCATCTTGAGCTTGATAATGCGACAAGTTGGCTTCTTCACTAATTGGCAAGCCAAAGGCGCGACGGCCGGTTGATTGCTCTCAAGTCATCTTCGTTGAATTCTCGAGCCGTCTTCCTTCTCGACCGATAGCCACGAGCCGCTTCAATGGGATCGAAATCGGCACCCATGCTTTGGCCCGGATTAAAGGCGTTGATGGCGCCCGGTTCGTGCAGCAGATTTCTTGACTCTTCAATCCAAAGCGAAGCATGGACAACCTCTTAAGGGTATCCTGAATTAAGGAAGGTTCTGGATTGTTATGAGATGCGGTGGAGATGATCCGCTGCGCTCCAGTATACAGCTGCTCTATTAAGGTATAGGCAGCCTTCAATTTTTTCCGAACATCTGACCCCAAGTGACCAATGCGTGTGCCTACAAAGATTGCAAGAGAAATTACAAACCGGACTTATCATAAGAAAGGTCAAGATTATCATAGAATCCAAAGGAAACTTATCAAGATGGCAGCGGTCATGGAATGCACTTGCCGCTTCACGCGGGTCGACTCATCTACCACCGGTTTAAGGGCAGCCTCGGCATTTTCAACCTTTTGGTCAAAGCGGCCTTTTCAAGATCCCAGCTGCCCGCTTTCAGACTTGAACCACTCCTTGAGTTGCTCCATAGTAGCTAACGCGGTTTCAGCTCATCCTTGGCCTTGGAGGTTTACGATTGTTGAGATTTCAGATTTTCTTGGAGGTCCTGGATTTGTGAGGCTTGTTGACGTATCTCACTCTGCAACATCAAGGGAGCATGTTACATATCGTTATTTCAAGTCCCCAGTGCATAACCTGTTATACGCTTGGCACTTGGGGGCTAATGCATATTTAATCTTCATCTGTTAATGCAATCACAAAGTCCCAAGCTCAATACAAGTATTCAACTTGGCAATTGGGGGCTAATGGCTATTTATTCAAACATGTACTGATGTGGCGATATAAAATAAAGTCCCGGTTTAACTATGCTAAGTTGAACCGGCTCTTGGGGGCTACATCAGCGGATTCTGAAGCATTGAGTTTATATTAAGTCCCGGTTTAACTATGCTAAGTTGAACCGCCCTTGGGAACCGGAGAGTTAACAAAATGGAAATATTCAGGCAAGAAAAGAACATGGAGGTTACCTCGAGTTTCTCTTTCATCATTTTCACTGTGCCAGCTTCATAGTCACGTACCGGTATACTGACATGTTCAAGTAGCCGGAGTGAAGGTCTTGAGGGTTCAGAGCGGCATAAGTGGCCGATCAACATCCCACTTGCCCTTGCTCATAGTGGCAAACTCCTCCTTGGCGTAATGTTTAGATAAAGCAATCGGATTGCCCGGTTCATTGTGGGCTAAAACCAGTAATTACGACGTCGTCGTCCTTGGAGCCACCGGTTTGACCAGGAACCGTCGGTTGGTCAGCAGGCCGGAATGGACTGGTGGATTTTTCAATCCAGGCTGGGCTTCTAGGCTGATCAGCAGGAAGGGCGGTGTCAGTAGGCCTTTCTTCAGTAACAAGATTGTCATTTTGCTGTGGCGGATCATTGGGTGTGTCTTCACAGATATCCGCTTCAAGGTTTGGGGTGCTCCCTGGTTCAGGGGCAGTTTCTTCGTCGGCCACTTTGCCCAGACGAGCCTTTTTGCTCGGCCTAGGCTTGGCCCTGAAAAAGCACAACAAGAGTTAAATACGGCATATACAACACAGTGATGCAGTGGAAGGAATATGAAAAGTATAACTTACCCAAGCACCATTTTTGGCGGTAATGAGTGGTGATGACTCGTCGGATGAGGAGGGAAGTGACACGATAATCGAAGCGCACGGATTAAGGGGTTGACGAAACCAGCCTCGCTTTTAGGAGGAGCACCGACAAGCAAATTAGAGACCTCTCGAACGGCGTTTACGAACCGGACTGTTTGGTAAACCGGTGGAGGTAACTACTCTGGGTCATTGTGCCGAGTTGTGCGGCGAGCTTCATGTTGTTGAGTCTTCATAAGAAATTTGGGATCCAAGTAAGCAAGGGATGAGAAAATTTAATTTTCCGGTTTGCTCGACGGTTTTTAGCGAAGGCAAAGGATTTGAGTCGAGGAGAGAACGGTTACCTCTACAACAGCAGTATCGGGCTTCAAGATCATCGACAAACATCGTCATTAATTAGGTGTGTGAAAGGTAAACCAAGTGAATCAAATTTTACCTCAAGGTCCGGATTACCCACATCATCATCCGCAGCCGGATCAGAAGAGGCAGTGGTTTTTCTCTTATGAGCAGTCTTCTTGACAGCTTTTGTCTTTTGCCTAAGTGGTTTTTCTGGTTTGTCTGGTTTCTCCGGTTTCTCTTGCGGGCGTTTCTTGCTCCAGAACGGATCATCACCCAGGTTCAGCAACAGTCGGTATTAAAAGTTATACCGGGATGGCGATAATATATTCAGTAAAAAATAATAAGAAATCTTACAGATGGCGGTTTGTTGGTAGCGCAGAAGGGGAGCAGACCGGTCCGGGCACAGAGATTTTCCGGTTCGTTCAGCATCTTCTTCACCGCCTCGGTGACCTCGTCATCGGTAAGCTGGATGTTAATGTGTCGGAGGGTCGCCGACACTACCAAAGGTACTCGCACATTAAACCGGAGTGCCGGGAGAGGGGCAGTATGCTCCATGATATCCAACAGCCACAAGAAGGTCAATTCCGTTAAACCGTTAGCCATGAAGGCTCTGAGCTTGGAGAGTTGAGGAGCATATTTACTTCTCTCACTGGCAGTTAATCTTTGTGGAAAGGGATGTGTGTTGCTGAGTCGCTCCGGACGAAAACCAGGAAAGGGATTCTCATTGGCAGGTCAAGTATCTTTGCAATAAAACCATGTTTGATTCCATTCCTTGGGGTGGCTATGCAGTTTGACATGAGGATAAGTGACCTCCTTTCTTTTCTGAATCGCCACGCCACCTAATTCCGTATTAGGCCCGTCTGCTGAATTACATGGCGGCGGTTTATATGGAAGCGATCTCTAAACAGCTCCACTGTGGGTTCTTCTTGAAAGTATGCCTCACAGAGCACTTGGAAGTGGCAGATATTGGTAACAGAATTGGGGCCTATATCTTGTGCACGGAGTTGAAAATTGGCTAGCACATCTCGATAAAATTTTGAACCGGACGGGTTGAAGCCCCGGGCTAGGTGATCTGCGAAAACTGCAACCTCTCCTTCCTAAGGGGTGGGTGGACATTCTTTGCCAGGGACCCTCCAATGGATGCTATTTTTACTGGCTAAAGCGCCAACAGACCAAAGTTGTTTAATTGAGTCTCAAGTGACACGGGAAGGAGCCCAGCTTGCACTCATACACTTGTTTGGCCATCTACAAAAGATATATAAATCCGTTCAAAGAAATATGGTGGGATAAAGAGAGAACTGTACAATGCTAAACCGGAGTTTTATGAAGCGACAAGATTCGCTTCCGTAAATTCGGCGGTTCAACAAGAGGGCTAATGGTGTATACCGGTTTATCTAATTTTTCTATGTTAAGTTAAACCGCTTTGGTCTAAGGTCTAAATATTGAAAGCAATGAAGGTTGCGAACGGCTAAGTATGCAGAAACAGGTTTCGCAAGTTTTTTCTACAACGAAGGATCTGACGCCAGATCGGAAAATAAGAAAAATATTCAAAAAAGGAAGACAGCAGAGCAGTATTGATACAATGAGCAGAGAGGATGCACGAGATCTTTGGATGCACGCACGAGATTATAGGCGGAGCATAAAAGTTGATGCTAATCAGCGCAAAGTATCACAGATATATTCAAGAGTTTGTTATGAACAGGAACAGTTCATGGAGTACGGCAAGGACAGGAAACCCTAGAATGATCTAGGTCAAAAGGGAACCGAGGACCTACCTGAGTCGAGGAGAGGTGAAAGAATCTGCGTTTCTCTAGTGCGTTCAGGTCGATGCAGCGGCCCAAGACGGTGCAGAAGTCGACGGCGGCGGCGGAGCTCTGAGGCCAGCGACGCGAGGAAGACGAAGAGAAAGGGGGACAAAGGGAAGAGAAGGGATGACCCTTCGGGCCTATTTATAAGGCAGGATACCTGTGTCAAGCGCAGGAATCAAGGAACCATAACCCTAGAAAGCGGAGCTGTCGCCTCGATTATTGCGGATCTATTAAAACAAAGAAGATATCGCGGATGCTATGTTTCTGAGGACGTCAGACCGGTTTACAGCACCGGAGAAAAGTGACATCACGGCGGTTCAACGATTTCAAGAAGGCATTGAAGATAAAGGTTTTTTCTCAAGGATTGACATGAACCTGTTCAAATCAATCTGGGGCCTAATGTTGGGGATGTTACTACTGGGCATAAACCGGCCTATCTGGGCCGGGTTAACTTCATCAGTAGTTCAAGGGTGTAAAAGCCCAAGAGGCATGAGTGTAAGGGCCCAAGGCCTGTAGTCGGTTCAGAACTCATGGCCGTAAACCGCCTGATGTGTAAACTTGTATTGTAAGTTAGGAATAGAGAGAGAGACCAACCCGGATACAAATATGAACCGGAGGTTGGGACTCTCTGGGCCGACGGGCGTCACCCGTGTATATAAGGGGATGACCCGTGGCGGTTCAAGGACAGAGAACAAGATCGCGAGGTCTAGGCGAAGCTGTCTGCTCCCTAGCCATCGAGACCACATCAATCCCATCACAAACTAGACGTAGGATTTTACCTTCATCGAAGGGGCTGAACTAGTATAACTCCCGTGTCTTTGCGTCCGCTTTAACCCCTCTAAGTAAACCCGTAGCGATGGCTCCGCGACTAAGTCCTTTCATGAGGACATCTGTCGTGACAAAACCACGACAGGCTCCATCTCCAGACGCCTAAGATCTTCTTCCCCTCCTCCGACAGCCAAGTCAGCCGGAGCATCCTCACCGGCCAACCCAATCACGCTGAGATCGACATGGCTTCACCAAAGAGGTTGTACACTTGTTGCATCTTTTTTTTACTCTACATGTTATATATATTGTCCACTGAGCACTCGTAGTAACGGGAAATGCGATTATTGTATCCTACTATATGACAAGCAGTGAGGTACCAGGCAACTTAGCTATCCGTGATGGACTCTCTTGAACGCCATCATTATTCATCTCTGCGCGTTTGAGTTGTGCATTTGTTGATGAGCCTGGGAGTTGAGCTAGTATGGTAGTGGCCTGGGTCCAAAGTAATAGAAGTAGCACAAAAACATTTTTTTAGGATTTTCCTTGCTCAAGCCTGCCTACTAGAATCGCCAGTGCTTGAAAGGAAAAGTGAATGAAAAACATCGGAATTGGAAAGTTTCCTATGGTACTACTTTTCATGAATTTGGTGCAAAGGAATGGAGAAAAGGAAAACTGTAGGATTTGTTCCTTTAGTGTCTCCTTGAAAGAAAAATCGTAAGAATTCTAATTTCCACTTCTCCTCCTTTTCATATTCCTATTCATCAAGCACAAGACTAAGAGATAGTAGAATAATAGCATTATAACCGTACATTTTCTTGTGGTTTGACTTAATCTCACCATGCTTTTTTGCATCCTGTGATCTTCCAATTGTTGTGAATCAAACACCCAAATTGGCAGAAATCCTGTGTTTTCAAATTCTCTGTTTTGCACGTGCATTCCTATCCTATTCCTGTCTATTTCCTATCCCTGCATTGTAAGAATCCTCAAATTCAAACAAGCCCTTACTCAATTACTTCTGTTACAAATATGTGTCAAAGAAAACCTTGTGTGGTTTGTCCTGCTCATGCGGCGCTGTGTTCCACCTTAGCTCAGCTGCTCCAATGACGGAAGGGTTCACCACAACAGGATCCGCCTCCAGATCGCTCTTCGCCGCCTCGCATCTTTTTCCTCCGCCGGCAGCCACGACAACTGCATTACCATCATCAACTGAGCAGATGACCTTAGGACTACACGGGTCCGCAAGAGAGGTCGCACTCTTTCGTGTCTGCTTACGTTATGCGTCGCTTAATATGATGACATGCTACATGATCATCGTGTTCACCTATTAGACTCCGAGTCAGGTCCAAACTAATGTCAAACTTGAGTTTTTAAATGGTTGTGGGGTGCATATTGGGGCAGCAATCAAGACTATCTGCCTACTATCCGGTTAATCTCCGGTGTCTACTATGAGTTTCATGTTGGGTGCAAACAAACATTAAAGGAGCCATTATCTGTATTTTTTAACTAAAGCTATTATCCGCACCGCTATCATTGGTTTTGGGTCTATCCACGCTTGCTACCATCACTCTAGATTTGTGCATGCACTCCTTACATAATCTCACTATGTTTTATTCCTATGCATGTCCGCTTATTGTACACAATGGAACCGATCATGTAGAGCAAAAGAGACGAGCCTTGCATGGCAATAAAATTTCATGCAGACGTTGCTCCATGGTGGGCGCCAAGGCAGCCCCCTCCACCCATTTCGGATTGTAATCAAGAGGAAGATAACTGCTCGAGGGGATTCGTATGAGAAGACCACTCCTATTTACCCCATGAGGTCTTCGCTCTAACTTGGTATGCTGATGTTGGTAATATCATGCATATGGTGCCCTGCATTGCTTACTGTATACATTAAAGATGTCATCTGCTTAGTTTAGACATGCTTTGTGTCAATGCCATCTGTTTAGTTTCTTTGTCGTATATGTGAATCATGCAATGCCATCTTGTCTAGCCAGGCATCATATATGTGAATTTTGCAATGCCACCCTGGTTAGCCAGTCATCTTATATGTGAATTATATCATGCCATCATTTTTTATTACGTGTTAAATTTGTCAACAAATTTAGTACATTCAGTTACTCTTCCTGTGCATCAGCCATTCGGAACGGTCATCGAAAAATCTGGAGTGGAAACAAGGTCTTTAGAGCAGACAATGCTATCTGACGAAGCACATGTCTTGCTGGTTACCGATAGCTCCTCAGAGGAGGATTCAGAGACAGATGACCACCATATTTCCATGAGGTGCATGCCCTAACTTGATAGGGTTATGTTGCTCATATCGTATGTATGGTATCTTGCATTGCTATGTCATTTGCTTAGTTTAGACATGCTTTGTGTGAATGCCACCTGTTTAGTGTCTAATTACCATATATGTGAATTATGCAATGCCATCTTGTTGCAAGACATTATATATGTGAATTATGAAATGCTATCTTGTTGCAAGGCATTATGTATGTGAATTATGCAATGCCATCTTGTTTAGGCAAGCGTCATATATGTGAATTATATCATGCCGTCCTTTTTGTATTTCTCATTGCTTTTGTTGACAATGTTTGTATATTCAACTGCTCTTCCCGTGCATCAGCCATTTGAATTGGTGATGGAGAAATCTAGAGTGAAAACAAGGTCTTCAGAGCAGACAATGCTACTCAAGCAGAGATATCTTGGTCGGGTTACAGATAGCTGTTCGTGAGGAGGATTCAGAGGCGTATGACCACCCTGTTATCCCCCTGAGGTGTATGCTCAAACTTGGCAGGGTTATATTACTCATATAATGCATATGTTTTATTGCAATGCTTAGTTTTTACATCATATACACAATATTGAATGCCATCTCCTTAGTTGACACATCATATATGCGATTTCTCTCTGCTCACTTCCTTAGTATATAAATCATATATTTGAATTATGTCATGCCATGATGTTTACATAGACATCATGTATCTGAATTATGGCATGCCAACCCATTTTCTAAAGACATAATATAGTTATATCATCTCATCTTGTTTACATAGTCATCATATTTTAAATTATGTCATTCTATCCGTGAATTATATCATGCCATCATGTTTCCATCGATGGCATGTTTGTGATTTATGACATGCCAACCAATTTAATAGACACATCGTATAGTTATATCATGTCATCCTGTTTACATAGTCATCATATTTTGAAGTATGTCATTCTATCCTATTCAGTTAGCCATCATACATGTGAAATTGTGTCATGCTATCCTCGTTTAATTAGCCATCATATATGTGAAATTATGTCCTGCTATTCTGCTTTGCTTAGACAACATAAATGTGAATTATTTCATGCCCTGTTTTCTTCCCTACTATCCATTGCACTGTCTTTCTTACAATGTCTGTACATTCAATTCCTTTTCGTGTGTATCTGCCATTTCAATTGGAGGGAGTGATGGCAGTATCTGTGGGAGTAAAAACACGGTCTTCAGAAAAGATCGTGCTACTTGTCGATGCAGATAGAACCACGGTTGTACTTGCCCAAGAACCAGCCCCACCACACATAACCCACACTCATGTAGATTGTACCCCTACCCAGTTGGACAGAGAACAAGCTACACCCCTTCTAACCCCAACCCCAAAGAGATACACACCTAGTTCCCGTTGACACAGCACCCTCTCCACCACAGAGCACCCAAACACGAGCAGTTAGTAAGGCAACTGCAGTGCCCAAATCACGAGGACCACCACTCCAAACCCAAAGTCAATGCTTAAAGTAGAAGAAGAATTGTTCTCAGGTCCCGTAGCTATGGTTCATACTACTTTGCTCTTGCATCACTGCATTTACTGATACCAACTAATTTCAAATTTGAAGGATGCAATTGAAACTCCAATGGTGCAATAGGTATGTTTTAAACCTGTTTCTTCAACGTGTTTGGATGTTTGCTGTTGTAACTTGCTCTATGTTGATTTCAGTTTCAATTGAATAAACAGTTATGTTCTCATGCCATGCACATTACAAGTGTTGTTATTGCTGTGTAGTTTCCCACACTTATATTCTGTCTATGCTGCTTTTTCTTAAATAGATAGGATTCGAATCAGATTCTATCTTGATTTGGCAACATAAACTAGAATGATATAGACCATATAGTGACCATACTACATAGATATATGTTTGCTTCATGTCGTTATCCTATCCACCTTACTATTGAACTGGTTTACCAAAATGAGTTTCATATACTACATTGTAAACCGAGATGTGTTTGTTTGTTTCTCTTTTAGAACACGGATAAAATATTGGAGAAGAGTACCTGTTATGCAATGGTAAAGGAAATAATGCAGATAAGGTTCAAGATAGTGAGACATCCTGTTGGTCTCCAAGAAAGCTGATAAAAACTATATTGAAGACACCGAGATAACCCCAAAGTCCTGTCTTGATGTAGTGTTTGAGTTATCGGCTACCACCTGGCACCAACTCTTGAACTCGTTGCTGAATCAGTTCGGCTTCTTGAGTCTCAACTTCAAGTTGAAAGACATCGATCGATGTTATGCGACAGAAGCGAAGGAGTGAGGAAGTCCTGCAGAATTCAGATGCATACTTTACGTGCAATGAAGTTACCGGAGGACTTAAGTGCCAAACAAGAGAAAGTTAATAAGCTTGCTAAGCATCTTGCGCATTATGGGTACCCAGGATATTGTTTCTTGAGCTCTTGAAGTGGTTTCCTTTCTGGACTTGTTTTGCAGCGGCGTTTATATGTTGCTATGTTCCCTATATTTGCACTGGTGGCGAACTTTGATGCCCAGTGGATGTAATATGTGTAATAGCCGTGATAGCCTAGTGTAAGTTGCTTGCTTATTTATTTCCTTGTTGTCTTGTTTATTTGTTTGCTTGTAGTCAGTGCAGTTCTTTTTCTGTGGTTTTCTAGTGGCTGCAATAACCTATTTTTTAAAACTAGGCCACAATAACCATGGGCTAATATTTATCAGTAGTGACACCGGGCCTCCTACGGGTCAGATAAATAGTGGGCCTTCTACGGGCCATAGAAACGATGGGCCTTCTATGGGCCATAGAAACAATGGGCCTTCTACGTCAGTATCATCAATGGGCCTTATACGGGCCGTATGATCGATTGGCCAAAACATGGGCCAAACAGACCGCATTCGCCGTGAACGGGCTAGAGTTGGAATCGTCTGCTCGTGGGTCGACCATAACGGGCCATCGTTAATAGGCCGATTTGATGACGCTATGAAAACAGCCCAACGTATTAACGGACCACAAACGGGCCAATCTGTAACCACGGGCTGAATTTGGCCCACAAGCGTAAAATGACGAACGGGCCGTAAGTAAACGAATGCTGGAAATGAGCCCAAGAATAAATGGGCTCTGAGAAGGCCGAAAGATAACATGGGCTGGAAATGGCCCAATGGAATAACGGGCCATTAATGGGTATAAAGTGATACATTGTTTTTTACGGGCCAGTTTCACCACGGGCCGTTAATGGGTGTAAAGTGATACACTGTTCATTATGGGCCAGTTTCACCACGGGCCGTTAATAGGACAAGAGTTACATAGGGCCTCATATGGGCCGAAGACGCCATGGGCCATACATGGGCCGGTGAAAACGGGCTGGAATCATATTGGATGGCCCAGATGACGCTACTAGGCCTAATTCGAATAGGGCGTAACAGGCCTTGGGTTAGCGGGCTGTAAATGGGCTATATGCGAACATGCCATTAACAGGCTTTCCATGGGCCGGCCTGCCACCGTTTGACCAAGTCAAACGGGTTGGCCTTTTCATAGGAATGGGCCTCTGTTGGGCCGTGCCACGTGTCAACGTATCATAGGCGCCTTCTGTCCAATGAGTGGATGAATCTGTCCCATCGATGAGCCGACACGTGTTTCCTCCAGCCAATGATGATTTTACACATGGAAAATCCCCATTGGTCGGGCCGTTAACGGGTTATCGGATCCAAAACCCGACCCGATAGCTTAACGGCGTTCCGCTACGGTGGATGCCATGTGTCGGTCACCCTTGACGAAAAGCACTTCAGGACGCGCAATTTATCGTCATGGAAGTGGACACTTCCGTGATGATAATTTTGGTAATGTCATGGAACACTTCTATGACAGCACAGGTATGACTATCTTGATTCTGTCATAAAATCGTCATGGATGTACATGCATGACAGAAAACACGACCTACTGTGACAAACACGTATCATCAAGGAAGTGTATTTTTTTGTAGTGCAGGGCAGTGGAGTCGCAGATGGAGAGGAGTGGGAAACTTGACTGGTTCGGGTGCGCAGCAGCACAGCCGTGGTGCCGCCCATGGGAGACAGGAGCAAGAACAGAGGTTGAAGAAGGAGCACGGCTGTTGGATTAACATCCAACGGTCCAGCTGCTAGAATCATTTGTTGATTAAGTTGACAAAGCCCTGCGTACACGTCCGCTTAGTAGGCCCACAAGTCAGCCACCAAATCCGACGGGTCCCAGCTGTCAACGGAGGAATAATTTTTTTCGCATAACAAGAAGGCACTTCCTTCCGTGCGAAGATACAGCCGGGTCCCACTGCCGGTGGAGGAAACATTTTTTTCAGCTTAATAAGGAGGAAGTTTCCTTGCGTGCGACCATGGACCTCATGGGTCCCAGCCGTCAGGCTCTCCACGTACAGTCCTCTTCCGATGACTCTCGTTTGTTGACCACGCCGCACCGAGCGCAGCAAGTTGGTGGACGACGGCAAGGCCCCGGACAGGAACGACTCGGAGATGGGAAGACACGACAGTGGAGTCGCGGATTGAGTGGAGGAGAAGGGTTATAACTGGTTCTGGTGCAGCGTGGGGCTGCAGTCGGTGGAGAATAACAGGAGGTGTGGAGGGGTGGAGGGATAGCCTGGTCGGCGGTGGGGTAGCGCTTTGCAGCGATGCGTGCTAAGCAGAGCCACTAGCCGCCGGAGGCCGGACCAGGCGGTCCCGACGACGCTGGAGGAAGAAGACGAGAGATTGAAGGTGCATGCCGACCAAGTTGACAACGCCCTGCGTAGCTTCGACCTATTGGCCCACATGTCAGCCTGCAAAAATGTGGCATATATTTAATCCATGTTTTCTAGAATGTACAGTCCATTTTCTAGGTTGGGTGAACAAATAATTTCGCGTCAATGCGGCCCATTTATATTATCTAAGAAATCCCAGCCCATTTGCACTTCCTTCGAATACACGAATTAGCTGGGCTCGTTATATATATTATGTTATGTTCGAAGGAGCAATTAATATCAAAAATAAACCGGAGAGGCACATTTTTTATATACATAATTAACAAATTAGCGAGTTATTACTCAAAATAAAAATGAGCACATTATTATTACATTGGTCCTTAAAATCTTCGCAAGCTTTTGTATGTAATCAACAGGATTTTCCTTGCCTGTGAGTCAAAAACAACCAGGATTTTCCTTGCCAACTTCTGTTAAACATTTACTTTTATAAGTTAATAACACGGGGGATGTTTTTATAATGTATATATAAGTATCTATAAAATATACGATAATAGTAATAATATAAATATATATAATGTGGTTAAAAAAATACATTGCGCTGCCGATCTTTAGGAAAAAGCCCATAGGCCGGTATGGACCTCAAAAAATAAGTTGAAACCATTGTCACCGTATGTCGTGGCCTACGCATGTTAAAATACAAAAACTTAGGCCTAGCTGATACTTTTTCGCCCTCTGGAAAAAATTATACCAGATCCCCGAGCGAACTGGATTATAGAGGGGGCTGGAGGCACGACTAAAGAAGCACATCAGGAGCGATTTTTTTTCTTTAGTGGATGGCTCTCGATGGCGTTTTCTTACTTGCCTCTGCACCATACAACTTGTATTTTTAGCCTCCTAGTCCATGGTGGACCAGCAGCCCATTTGCTGGGCGGGCCAACCTACAGAAACCAGCACTCGATTTTTCATCAAGCCCCCAAAACAACGCAGTACTATGTTTGTTTTGAGGCCAAAAACATTACGGCAGGGGTTGAGCGGGGGAGGGGGCAAGACAGAGCAAAAAGATTAAAAAGAGTTGATGCGCCGTTGCTACCCTATCAAAGCAGGTGCAATTCTTCTCGGGAAGAAGGTGTGCCATTGACACCCACACGTCACATACCCCACAGTAGGCATACTAACAAGTTCACACACAAGCACAACAGAAAAGGTAAACATTCAGTATCAAACTCAGGTTCACAGGACACGCTCATATTCATAGCCAACATTCACTATCAACAACTCAAAAGATTCATATATACACAAGTTCAGCATGTCTATGGATCCAAATGATTGATAGATCACACAACAATATTCATAGATAATTCACAAAAAGATTCAGATATACACATGTGCAGTATGTTTATGCGTCCAAATGATTGAGATCACAGCCAATATGATCCATGGACGAACTTTAATTACCTAGGGTACAGACTGGTAAATGATGTTCAGTCAGAGGTACTTCTTGCTAAAATTAATGCTTGTATGAGTAAACTTTCGAGTACATAAGAGGTAGCATAGACAATCTGAACTTTGCTTGTAGGTTTATCCTCAAATAGTGGCCTCGTGCCGAGGGAGGTTTGAGCAACTTGGCCACTACTTTCATCCAACTACTTTACTGGCTCATCTTGGTCCTGTATCTCGCCAAAATTCTACATGCGCATTTAGAAAGGAGGCGGTTGAGAAAATGAACCACCCAAATTTTTTGTGCAGTTCAACTGAAATGGAGCATCCCTGGCGTGCAGACTGATTAAGTGCCAGATGAAGATATGCGTCAACCAACTTGTCTGGAATCTTTAGACTCCATGCCATACATTTTGCTACCATATGTGTCGATAACCAAAAGGCACAAGTTGGGACCAAAGATCGGATCTGCGTTTTCGGGCTATGCGCCAAGCAATATTTTTGGCGTTCACTCTCCTAATACATGAAGTTTGACAATTGGTTGACGCCGTTGATACTCGAATGAATATAGGCACTTCTTCTTGTCAACATCGATGCTTGTCTCGAGTGAACTTTGGAGTACATAGCAGCAGCATAAGTACACTGTCCATCTGATCTTTTTGTGCAGTTCTCTGAAATCACCCGATGTAATGATTTGCTCATGAAGTTCAGCTCCAAGTTACTCCTTTATGAAATCGGCAAACAGTAGCACAATACCAAATTACCAATACATATGACAAACACAATAATCAAGATAAAGACCAGTATCAACCTGTGTGAGGTAGCATATCAATTACTATTTCCTTTGACTGGAAGCCGACATAAGCCAAGCGACTGACAGCAAAGGAAGAATGCAAGCCGAGATTAGCGACTAACAGGAAAGGAAGGAAGTTGTCGAGGCAATGAAGCCCCCAAAGTTTTTGTGCAGTTCCACCAAAATTGAGCATCCCTGTTGGCACATATATTGAGAGAGTGAGATTACTGTAATAGTGGGACTAGTTGATGAAACATACACTAACAAATAGAAGCACTCTCATTATCTTAATGGGTAAAGTTAGCATTCCCTCCCTGCTCCACCATATGATTCACCTCCATAGGCAAACATACACACGTACATGATTCAGCATAGGGTGCTAGTGCTACTAAAGATTTGTTTAACTCCGACAGGAAAATTAGGCAGCAATAAATTAGTGGTACTTAAGTACTCCTAATTAATTAAGTGAGACAGCAGAAGTGGAAGGGCTCCCTGGAGGATCGTCTCACATGTAAGGTAGTCGCTGTCGGAGCCCTTGAATGGCCTCGATCGAGGCCTCCGCTTCAAAGAAGATCGCCTTGGCACTATGTACTCTTCTTCTTCTTCCTCTTCATGCTCGCTTTCTCATTCTCCTCACCGGTTGGTGAAACCAAGTACATGATTGGCCTTCTATTTCAGAATTGGTTTTGTCAAGGAGGGAGTACAATTGTACTAGTAAAAAATAGCATTATTTTCTCATGGCAACATAAAATAGAGATGAACACATGCAATAAATATCATTCTTACCTAAAGGAAGGTTATGGTGCCAATATGGATGATGAGGATTGGAACACAGATCTCCCTTTGTGCAGTTCCAATTTAAATGAACCAACTGTTCCATTCTGACATTCCAGTTAAATAGCACAAAAGTCACTTCTTTTAAGAAGAGTTTTGTGTAGTGCACTAGAAGGTCACAACAGCAACCAGGTGAAATGGATAACCCTGTTTGCACAAAAAGCTACAGAGGAAACCGTCAGAGTCTCAAACAATTACAGGCAATTTTTTTTGCTAAACTTGTCATGGCTTATAACAGTGGCATGGCTTCATTTTTACCAGGGGCATTAGATTAAGAATAGCTAAATATTTGGTATAAGGGCATGGGACAGTGAGTGCACCAGCAGTCCAACACCATGTACCAAAACAGGGGCATAAAGTGGTGATTCATAGTTTGTTGCCCCGAGAAACAAACATCCAAGAAACATATCTGGGTTGGTCCCATTTTTGTTCACTCTAGCCACCTACTCCTATGTGTGGATAGCAAATCTAGTCCTGTTCATACCACTGTGTACAACGTTACCCCTATATTTCCCTTTTCGACCAAGAGACCGGTTGGATGACCAGTCCCTACTACTTTCACCCCCTTTCCTTCCTGTTTGTACCAAGTTCGATGTGCTACATACACAGTACTAAATTTCCCCACCCCCACTTTATTTCTTGTTTGAACCAAGTACAAGATTTGACTGCATGAAGTAGCTTTACCTCTAACAATAGAAGAAAAAAAATAGGTGACGTTGGACCATCCGATCAAGAGGGGCTGAGAGGTAGAAAATGATGCACATGCAGCGACATATCGAGCTGGGGAAGTAGAGCTAAGGCGGTTTCGAAGGAAGATATACCTGAAGGTCGTTGGGATGTGGATAGGTGGGCGGAAGGAGGCCGGATCCGCCCACACTAGGGCAACGACGAAGGTATCGGAGGACCTCCTCGCCGCAAGACTCGGCCAGAGATAACTGCAGTGACGGCGGTGGGTCTCATCCTCATTGTCGACGATGGCCTAACGCTGCCCTCCTCCCCTTCACCGGAGGAGGGGGATACGTCGGATCTCAGAATCAGTGGTGAGGATAGAAAGATGTTTTTTGAAGGGAGAAAGACAAAGGTTACCACCCCTATCCTGTTTAGATCTGGAGAGGATGAGAGTGTGTGAATAGAGCAACCCTAGCAAGCAAGCACGGAGGCTCCGCCTATATATACGTAGTGGGGTAGTTTTCCTTTTCACTCCATCAAAACAATTGTTTAAAATTGTGTACTACGTGCTGTGTCGCTTTTTTAGTTGTTGATTGTTTTTTGAGATAGCTACCCGCTTGTTCCAAGTGGTGTTACGGTGTGCCAGGTCGCACTTTGTATCATTCAAGTCTCGTACAAGTCCCTCCATTAAATGAACAACCACTCCCTCGTAAAAATTGTGAACAAGCCCATGGCTAAAATTATCGGAAACGTGGGTTGCCCCAACATGCATTATTATTTATATCTTCTACTCCCTCCGTTCCTAAATATAAGTCTTTTTTATTGGACACACCTAAGACAGTAATTTTTTTACTAGCAGTGAACCCCACATGTCATAGACACAAAAAGTGTGGAAATATTCCCTTAGGCAAGCCAAAGTGTGTCTAACAATTTGAGCAACTCAAGTTAGGCAAGTGTGGCAAGTGTGGGAAAAATAATGTGGCAACATAAGACAAACATAGTCACAATCCAAACAGCCCCGTAATTTTTTGTGACATGCATGAAAATTTGGCTAGTTAAATTTATAGTCAAAATTTGGCAAGGTGCATCAAATCAACACATGCAAGTATCAAAAGGGAAGTCACGGCACACATGCATGCGTTGTACTCCCTCCATTTCCAAATATAAGTCTTTTTAGAGATTGCAACAAGAGACTACATACGAAGCAAAATATGTCTACATACATCCGTATGTAGTAGTCCATTTGAAATGTGTAAGAAGACTTATATCGAGTGTAGTGATTTGAAAAAGACTTATATCGAGTGCAGTGCTTTGATGTGTCGCGTCAACTCGTTCAAGACCGAGAAGTTTGATTACTACAACGCCCTCTCCTCATGGATCGAGCTCGTGTTTTACCGCACTCGCTTTTGGCTGCATGATGTGGGCCAACCACCTATTGGGCCCACCTGTCATAGATGCAAAGGCAGGAGCAAGAAGTCAATGAAGTTAAGGCCCTCCCTCGCGCATGAGCATGGTGGCTGGCAGGACTAGTAGGAGCTTTCGCCACACGCTTCTTGATGGCGGCGAACTTGCGGATGGAGTTGACCATCATGTCATCCATGCGAGAGGCGGCCGGGCGCCGGGCGAGGGCTACGACGGCTGGCGGGGTCGCCAAAGACCATCTCGAACGCTGCATGGTGCAGTACGCAAGCCGGGCGCCTTTGGATGGTTTGGCACAGCCGATCGCTGGCCGCGACCATCGCCTCCATAGGTGCTTTCCGCTTCGGTCACTTGGTCTTGGATTGGAGTGAGCAGTGTCGCACAGTGATTGAGAAAGAATATTTATTGTCAATCTAACCCTGCCATCCATACACCTCTCTGGTTTAGAGTTAGTTCAGGGTTAGAATCTAACTCTAACCTCTAACTGAGTTAGTAGAGTTCTCATCGTCTCGGTTCATCACCATCATACTTTCCCCATTTCTGTGTTTTCAGTATCCTGCGAATCAAAGAGGCCCTTAGACAGGTTTAGGTCCGGTAGTTTTTATAAACGTGTTCTGTCCAAAATTTAATGAACGTGTCTCGATTTCTACTTAAAATAATCCGGTTTCATGTAGTAATTCATTTATTTATTTATTCTTCTACGGGGTTTGCATGTAATTCGTGAGGTCTGAAATGTAAAGTACTCGACATATGCTCGAGTCGCAGTATGCACTACGACCCAGATGCTCTATGTCCCACATGTCAGCGAAAGGGAGCACGTGGAAATAGCCTAGGAGTACACATAGGAGGATAAATGCGTGAAAAATATGTACTATGTAGCGTAGCTGCGATTAAAAAGGAGACCCAAAGTGATAACAGGTATAGGTCACACGCACCCAACTAGTGGTACTAGAAGTACGACTGCTTTTCCCTAAAAAAAAGAGGTACGAGTGCTCAATACTCCTATTCTATCAACGCGAGTCCCATCTGACAACAGCGTCTGTGCTACAGCTAGCTCTTCTCCCTCGTTTCTCTCTCTAATTCTAAACTCAGCCGACGCCCGGTGGGCGGGGTGGGGATTTGCTGATGGTCGGTTTGCTCAACTGCGGCCCCACTTCATAGTGAAAACGTTACTACTCGAATAAAAATGCCATATACTCCTATACTAATAAAACATTAAGGCCACAAGGCGATGCAGTGCTGGTTACAGGAGGCAAGAAGAAGAGATGCATCCATTGACGACGTCCACCTCCTTGACTCGGGGCGCCGGCCCACCGAACGGCGGCTAAGAAGCAGCGGCTTTCGTGGCCAGGTCGACATGATTCTGGACAATGGCGTCCAAAGATTCCAGCCATTGGAAGAAGGCCAACGTATTTCTGTCCTTGCTGGCCTTGTAGTGGCCTATGTAGACGATTTCCTCGTGGACGTGGATGTGCAGGTCGACAGTTTCTTGCATGGCGAGGCGCTGCGCGACGAGCGCGGCCTCGAGGTGCACATTCTTCATGGCGACCTCCGGCAACTGCAGGGCCACTAGGGCTTGAAAGAGTTCGTCACCATGGAGGTCGATGAGGGTGGCAGGCAATGAGGTGTCTGGGCGCGCGGGCTGGAGCAGTACGACAAGGTCGTCCGCGCGCTTCTTGACGACGGCGAACTTGCGGATGGAGTTGACTATCATGTCGTCCATGCGAGAGGCGAAGCCGGCATCGGCGGGGGCTACGATGCCGGCGGTTGGTAGCACTGTCTGGAAACGCTGCATGGTGCGGGGCCGCAGGCCGCCTTTGGATGCTTTTGGCACAGCCGATCGCTGGCCAAGGCCCATCGCCTCCATAGGTGCTTTCCGCTTCGTCACTTGGTCTTGGATTGGAGTGAGCGGTGTTGCAGAGACTAAGGAGTAGATGGATTGGAGTGGTGGGCGCTTTTATATGAGAATCCAAACTCTGTTGCATTCACATCGTCCGGGCTCTATTCTCGCTTCTCCAATTAATTCCTCTCGCATGTAGAGTAATTTGAGGATGCATCATTGACCGTTCAACGTCTCGGGAACCGCTACCCTCTCCCTCCTTGGCATTCAAGCACCTACGGAGGCGACTGCCGCCCGCGTCTATCGCGTGTCAGGAGATGTTCCCGTCGACATGAGGTGCCTATGGTGACTTCGTAAATTTCAAGATGATAGTACTAGTATACTCAATATTGTGCACCACGACCAAAGCCAAGAGGAAAACGAGAGAACTACGTATTTATTTATGGTGTAGATTCACTCATTTTGCTCCATATGTACTCCATCTCGGTGTAGTCTAGTCACTTGTTGAAATCTCTAGAAAGTCAAATACTCCTTTCTCGGTTTACAGGTATTATATTTAGCATCGTACTTCCTGTTCTGAAAATACTTGTCATCAAAATGGATAAAAAAGATGTTTCTATAACTAATATACATCTAGATACATCCCCTTTTATTCATTTTGATGACAAGTATTTCCGGACGGAGGAGTACTACAATAGTGGGCTCACATAGCAATTTTGTCTCATGCAAGAGCCTGGCTATATGCGTGCTCCAAGGTTCGCAACTGCCACGTTCGGGTTGCACTTGGCTCTTCGCCTCTTCGAGAAGACGAACAATGATGTTACTACTACTTCTTCTATAGTATCGAATCCACTACTGCATGTCCATCCACCGCGAGCGGGAGGAATAGCTTGTTGTAGTACTATAAGCAAAAGCCTGTCCTCGTCTGCGAGCCACCGCGCGCATGGGCGATGGAGAAGGCGTGTACTCCTCGTTGTACGAGTTGACACGACACATCATAGCACTGGCCCCACATGGTCGCCTCTAAACTTGGCTGAAAGACCCGCAGTGTACAATACTCCATTTGCTGCAACCTCTAACATTTACCCCACCACAAATTAAAATATATATTCCTGTTTTGACCAGATGAGCGTGCAAACTAGAATCACCAGGATGACAAGTAGGGGCCAGAAGATTATTTTAATCAAAAAATATAGCATGGAGCCGACCCCAACGATTTTAAGCTTACATGCATGGTACACGCTATCCTAGTCTACTCTACACATGAAGCTGCCACACGAGCGTCCGGGCTGCGCTTGGCTCTTCGCCTCTTCGGGAAGTCGAACAAAATGATGGAGTACTACTGTAGTGGAGGAGTACTACAGTATGCTGCTGGCCATCTGACACCGATTAAACTGCTGCATGTCCACCATGTATGGGAGGGAGAGCGTGTAGCGAACGAAAGCTTCTCCTAGTCTTGCAAGTCTCTTCGAATTATCTGTTTGGTTTGGCCAACTAGATTGGTAGTTCTTGCAATGGGAGAAGTGCATGGCTTTGGGTTCAATCTTATGTGTCCTTACCAAAGGATGTAAAGGGTTGCAAGGCACGTATTGTATTGTTGCCATCGAGGATAACAAGATGGGGTTTTTATCATATTGCATGAATTTATCCCTCTACATCATGTCATCTTGCTTACAGGCGTTACTCTGCTTTTTAACTTAATACTCTAGATGCATGCTGGATAGCGGTCGATGAGTGGAGTAATAGTAGTAGATGCGTAATCGTTTCGGTCTACTTGTCTCGGACGTGATGCCTATATACATGATCATACCTAGATAACCTCATAACTATGCTCAATTCTGTCAATTTCTCAATAGTAATTTGTTCACCCACCGTAGAATATCTATGCTCTTGAGAGAAGCCACTAGTTAAACCTATGGCCCCCGGGTCTATTCTCGTCATATCAATCTCTATCACTTTATTTATTTGCTTTGTTTTACTTTGCCTTTTACTTTTCACTTTGCATCTTTATACCAAAAATACCAAAAATATTGTCTCTATTAGATCTCACTCTCGTAAGTGACCGTGAAGGGATTGACAACCCCTAATCGCGTTGGTTGCGAGTAGCTATCATTTTGTGCAGATACGAGGGACTTGTGCGTGGCCTCCTACTGGATTGATACCTTGGTTCTCAAAAACTGAGGGAAATACTTACGCTAGTGTGTTGCATCATCCTCTCCTCTTCGGGGAAAACCAACGCAAGCTCAAGACGTAGCATAGGGCCAGAAGATTATTTTAATCAAAAAAATATAGCATGGAGATGACCCCAACGATTTTAAGCTTACATGCACGGTACACGCTATCCTAGTCTACTCTACACATGAAACTACCACACGAGCGTCCGGGCTGCGCTTGGCTCTTCGCCTTTTCGGGATTGTTTGCTTGTGTGTTAGTTCGCTTGCTTGTCGTTATGTCGAATTCCTTATCCGCTCCTATGTCTCCTGAGTTTGAAGTTCTTCACTTCAAGCAAAGGCAAGGAGAAAACTTAAAAGATGCTTGGTATAGGATGATGGAATCTTATCGTAAGTGCACCCTAGAGGTGAACTTTAGAATTCTTCTTCGCAATTTTTATGTTGGGTTAAATATGACGCATAGACAACTCTTGGATTGCATTGCCAATGGAAATTTCATTGATATTGATCCCAAAGATTACAAGATGAGATTATAGAGGGAATAGTGGGAGCACTACCCCAAAAGGGAGGATCTCATCCTACCCAGGAAGAAACCCAAGTGTTTGAGAAGATTTGCGAAGTAACAAAGATTTTACAAAAGTCTCTTGAGCCTCTTAAAAATATTAGCGGAAATCTTAACCGTATGAATATGTCGATTACTCTTTGCAATAAACGGTTGGATTCTTTAGATCTAAAAATTCCCGAGTATGACGGGAAGAGGGAAGAACCCCCTGGATTTGAACATGACTACGCTAAAAAACTGAAAATTAAAGATGGCAATACCTAGATCTATCCTTGCTTTTATGCCTAGCTAGGGGCGTTATACGATTGCGCTTGTTGGGAGGCAACCCAATTTTATTTTGTGTTTTTTGTTTTTGCTTCTGTTTAGTAATAAATAATCCATCTAGCCTCTGGTTAGATGTGATTTTATCTTTTAATTAGTGTTTGTGCCAAGTTAAACCTATTGGATCTTCTTGGATGATAGTTATTTGATCTTGCTGTAATTTCCAGAAACTTTGTGCTCAGTGCTCGAATTGTTAAAAATCACCAGAACGTGATAAAATACTGATTCCAATTGCTGCTGATCAATAAACAAATTTTCCAGGTCGTCTAATTTTGGTAGAATTGTTTGAGTTCCAGAAGTTTGCGTTAGTTACAGATTACTACAGACTGTTCCGTTTTTTGACAGATTCTGTTTTTCGTGTGTTGTTTGCTTATTTTGATGAATCTATGGCTAGTAAAATAGTTTATGATCCATAGAGAAGTTGTAATACAGTAGGTTTAACACCAGTATAAATAAAGAATGAGTTCATTACAGTACCTTAAAGTATTCTTTTGTTTTCTTTCTCTAACGGAGCTCACGAGATTTCTGTTGAGTTTTGTGTTGTGAAGTTTTCAAGTTTTGGGTGAATTCTTTTGATGGATTATGGAACAAGGAGTGGCAAGAGCCTAAGATTGGGGATGCCCATGGCACCCCCAAGATAATCCAAGGACACCAAAGTCAAAGCTTGGGGATGCCCGGAAGGCATCCCTCTTTAAATCCACTTCCATCGGTAATTTACTTGGAGCTATATTTTTATTCACCACATGATAAGTGTTTTGCTTGGAGCGTCTTGTATTATTTGCGTCTTTGCTTGTTAGTTTACCACAATCATCCTTGCTGTACACACCTTTTAGAGAGCCATACATAATTTGGAATTTGATAGAATACTCTATGTGCTTCACTTATATCTTTTGAGCTTGATAGTTTTGCTCATAGTGCTTCACTTATATCTTTTGAGCGTGATAATTTTTGCTCTAGTGCTTCACTTAGATATTTTAGAGCACGATGGTGGATTTGTTTTAAAGAAACTTGATCTCTCATGCTTCACTTATATTATTTTGAGAGTCGTTAATAGCATGGTAATTTGCTTAATGTTAATATACTTGGTATTCAAGATATGTGAAACTTTCTTTTGAGTGCGTTGAATACTAAGATAAGTTTGATGCTTGATAATTGTTTTGAGATATGGAGGTGATAATATCAAAGTCGTGCTAGTTGAGTAGTTGTGAATTTGAGAAATACTTGTGTTGAAGTTAGCAAATCCCGTAGCATGCACGTATGGTTAAAGTTGTGTAACAAATTTGAAACATGAAGTGTACACAGCTTGTGCATCCTTAAGAGTGGCGGTCGGGGACGAGCGATGGTCTTTTCCTACCAATCTATCCCCTAGGAGCATGCGCGTAGTACTTCATTTTTGATGACTTCTAAATTTTTGCAATAAGTATATGAGTTCTTTTGACTAATGTTGAGTCCATGGATTATACGCACTCTCACCTTTCCGCCTTTGCTAGCCTCTTCGGTACCATGCATTGCCCTTTCTCACCTTGAGAGTTGGTGCAAACTTCGCCGGTGCATCCAAACCCCATGATATGATACGCTCTATCACACATAAACCTCCTTATATCTTCCTCAAAACAGCCACCGTACCTACCTATTATGGCATTTCCATAGCCATTCCGAGATATATTGCCATGCAACTTCCATCATCATTATTATGACATACTTTACTTTTGTCATATTGCCATTGCACTATCATGTAGTTGACATCGTATTTGTGGCAAAGCCACCATGCATTATTTTTCATACATGTCACTCTTGATTCATTGCACCATCCCGGTACACCGCCGGAGGCATTCATATAGAGTCATATTTTGTTCTAAGTTTCGAGTTGTAATTGTTGTGTTGTAAGAAAAATAAAAGTGTGATGATCATCATTATTAGAGCATTGTCCCAAGTGAGGAAAGGATGATGGAGACTATGATTCCCCCATAAGTCGGGATGAGACTCCGGACGAATATATATATAAAGAGCAAGGCAAAAAAAGAGGCCCAAAAAAATGAGAGAAAAATAGAGAAGGGACAATGCTACTATCCTTTTACCACACTTGTGCTACAAAGTAGCAGCGAGATCTTCATGATAGAGAGTCCCTCATTTTGTCACTTTCATATACTAGTGGGAATTTTTCATTATAGAACTTGGCTTGTATATTCCAATGACGGGCTTCCTCAAAATGCCCTAGGTCTTCGTGAGCAAGCAAGTTGGATGCACACCCACTAGTTTTCTTTTGTCGAGCATTCATAGCTCTAGTGCATCCGTTGCATGGCAATCCCTACTCCTCATATTGACATAAATTGATGGGCATCTCCATAGCCCGTTGATTAGCCTCGTCAATGTGAGGCTTTCTCCTTTTTTTGTCTTCTCCACACAATCCCATCATCATATTCTATTCCACCCATAGTGCTATATCCATGGCTCGCGCTCATGTATTGCGTGAAGGTTAAAAAAGTTTGAGATTATTTGAGTACGAAACAATTGCTTGGCTTGTCATTGGGGGTATAGAAGTTGGGACCATCTTTGTGTGACAAAAATGAAGCATAGCCTAACTATATGATTTTGTGGGGATGAACTTTCTTTTGCCATGTTATTTTGAGAAGACATGATTGCTTTGATTAGTATGCTTGAAGTATTATTATTTCTGTGTCAATATGAACTTTTGTCTTAAATCTTTCGGATCTAAATATTCATACCATGATTAAGAAGATTTACATTGAAATTATGCCAAAGTATCACTCCGCATCTAAAATTCTCTTTTTATCATTTACCTACTCGAGGACGAGCAGGAATTAAGCTTGGGGATGCCTGATACGTGTCCAACGTATCTATAATTTTTTATTGCTCCATGCTACTTTATTTACTGTTTTGGACTATATTGGGCTTTATTTTCCACTTTTATATTACTTTTGGGACTAACCTATTAACCGGAGGCCCAGCCTGCAATTGCTTTTTTGCCTATTTCTGTGTTCCGAAGAAACGGAATATCAAACGGAGTCCAAACGGAATGAAACCTTCGGGAACGTGATTTTCCAACCGAACGTGATCCAGGAGACTTGGAACCTACTCCAAGAAGTGCCAGAGGCGGTCACGAGGGTGGAGGGCGCGCCCCCCGGGTGATGAAGTCATGTACCTGGGGTAGGGTCATGGACCTGCCCAAAGGTACCCTCCACAAGGACACTCACAAGAGAAGCAGCCTTCCAAATGACTGGTAGGCTTCCACTCTGATGATTCAAAGACACTCGACTATGAAGACCCACTCGACCACCAAGAGTCCAAGAGCCACTCGGTGTCCAAACAGTCTGTAGTTAAATAGTCTTTATGACCTTAATGACACTTTATGTAAGGCGTTACCAGTAACGCCTAGCTTTAACGCACCTTAAACCCTCTACTACGTGGGTTGGCTGGGGTCCTAGCGCACTCTATATAAGCCACCCCCCTCCACAGGTAGAAGGGTTCGCACCCCTGTAACACATACGCATATAATCCAGTCAACCGCCTCCGGGCTCCGAGACGTAGGGCTGTTACTTCCTCCGAGAAGGGCCTGAACTCGTAAATCCCTTGCGTATACAACTACTCCATAGCTAGGATCTTGCCTCTCCATACCTACCCCCCATTCTACTATCAGTCTTAGAACCACGACAGTTGGCGCCGACCGTGGGGCAGGTGTTCTAGCGAATTGTTGGAGACGTTGGGATTCTCTCGATCTCCGGCATCATGGTTTCAGGTGGAGTTCTGGTCTACGGCCACGAGATCCGTCTCGGTGCGCTCACGTTCGTGGCGGACGACTCCGCTTGGCTTCAGGAGGCTCCACTCGAGGTGGACGCGCTCCCCATCCGCGGGGCGATGCACTTTCGCGCGTGTGTCCGCAGCATCCTCCTGCGGCAACCGTCGACCCAGTATGGGTCGGCTCCTGCGCCGTCTTCACTCCCAGTCTCCCACCGGTGCAAGCGTTCCGGTCGGTCGAGGCTTCAGCGGTGGGTGAGGCACGCGGTGGCACGCCAGTCGGCCATCCCCCAAGTCGCGACGATCGAGCCCGACGAATCTCTCTACGGCCTGTTCGACCGGGCTCAGAGAGACCGCGTCCGAATGCGATAGCAGTGACCCGGCGGCAGAGGTTCTGATGGTCGATGGACCACGCAGTCCCCCTGGATTCACCCGCGCCAACGAAGGTGGCGGTGGAGGCGATCCAGCGCAAGCCCACGAAGAGTACTTGCCCGAGCCCCTCACTTCGCTCCAGAGGGAGGAGCTTCGTCGTCGGAACATGGATGCACTTCACACTGCCGTTGGAGAAACCCCGAGGCCCGCGCTTTGGAGGATGCGCGGCCAACCTAGCTGAGCGCACTCGACCGGAGAATCTTCAGTAATCGGATGAGCGTGACGCGATCGAGGGTTCCGTAATCCAATCGACGCCACTCTTTCAACCACCAACCTGTATATCGAACTCCGATTCAGAATTTAGCGGCCGCCCAGATAGCGTAGTCTATTCAGCCTTCCTACCGGAGGCAGGTAGAGGTTTGCGTAAAATCAGGATTTGCTCCGGCGGCGGAGATCAAAACTTCAGTGGCATCCTGGCGGGACAAGATTCAGCTGATCCATCATCGCGAATTCATTCCACCGCCCATAGTCCAAGATCGCCCCGAGGCATGAGGAACGTGGAGGCCGGGCGTGATGATCAATACCAGGGTCATGGCGGTATGAGCACCGATTCGATCGCAACGATCGACGCCGAGTGCCCACCCTCCCCAAGGGGTGGATCATACGCCTCGGCGGCAGGATGATAGATGCCAAAACAGTCTTTGGGACGAAGAGTTCCAATCGACCCTGGAACCGTGCTTTGATGCGAGATCCATTATCGCTCAAGGTTTGGTCGACAGAACAGAGCTCACCAGACGGCCATGATAGAGATGTTCCTTCCAGTAGTAGAGTCCATGTCTCGGGACCAGAGTGTTTCGCAGAGCCATCAGGCTGCAGTGATTCCCCCAACTTCAAAGTTGGCATCTGGAGTCGGCAAGTTCATCGGAGAATCCAAGCCGACACCTGGCTTGAAGATTACCGAGTGGCGGTTCAGATCGGCGGTGGCAACGCGATGAGGTAGCCATGAAGCATTTACCTCTTATGTTGGAGGGTTCAGCCCGGCGTGGTTGAATCGATTAGCACCCAAAGAAGATTTACACTTGGGAAGATCTTGCCCGAGTGTTTGTCAGGACATTTGAAGGAACTTGCAAACGATCGGCGGGTTTGACAGAGTTGCAGTCGTGCGTGCAAAAGTCGAGTGAAACCTTGAGAGATTATATCCAGAGGTGGATCACTTTGCACCACACAGTGGAGAATGTGTCTGATCACCAGGCAGTTTGTGCCTTCAAGGAAGGCGTCAAGAACAGAGAATTGAGTTTGAAATTTGGTCGAACCGGAGATATGACCCTGAGTCGGATGATGGAGATTGCCACCAAATATGCAAATGGTGAAGAAGAGGACCGGCTTCGGAGTGGCAAATATAAATCTGCCGCCAATGAGACCGGCGGAGGAAATTCCAAAGAGGGAAGCACACAAAGCCGAGCCAGTGCTCCCGGAGAGGCCTTGGCAAAGGACCCCTGTGAAAGTTCAAGGGGAAACCCAAGGGTCCTTGGAACCCTAAGAAGGTGAAAGATCAGGATGGGGATGACGTGTTGGATTTACCATGTCATATTCATACAAAGAAAGATGAAAAGGGTAAACTCATTTACCCGAAACATACCACTCGGCGATTAAAGGCTCTTGATTCAGTTAGCCCAAGGGAAACAGCCCAAGGATAAGGATAAGGAGACAGACAAAGTTGAAGATAGAGATGACAGTGATGGTGGATATCCCCAGGTCAATTCCACCCTGATGATTTTTGTTGACGTCGAAAGCAAAAGTCGATTGAAGGTTATCAATCGGGAAGTAAACTTGGTTGCTCCGGCGACTCCCAATTATCTGAAATGGTCCCAGACCGCCATCACATTCGACCCGGTCGATCACCGACGCACATTGCCACCCCGGGAGGCAAGCATTGGTGGTCGACCCATTGTCGAAGGCACTCGATCGACCAAAGTCCCGATGGATGGTGGTAGTGGTTTGAATATATTATACGCGGAGACGTTGAAAGGGATGGGCATTCGATGTCCGGACTTCGATACCGATAACATGAGCTTCCACGGAGTCATTCACGGAAAGAAGGCTGAGTCACTCGGCCAAATTGCTCTTGATGTAGTTTTTGGTGATTCAAAGCATTTCCGAAAAAAAGTTGACCTTCGAGGTCGTGGACTTCCAGAGCGCTTATCACGCTATTCTAGGGAGACCAGCTTATGCACGTTTCATGGCCCGACCATGTTACGTGTATCTTAAACTGAATATGCCTGGTCCCAAGGGCGTGATCACTGTTACGGGCAATCGGAAGAAGGCTGAAGAGTGCCTCCAGAAAGGCTCTAAGATCGCTGATGCTCAGTTGGCAGTGGTAGAGCTACAATAGTATCAGAAAACTGCCGATCCGAGTGATTTGTTGCGAGCTAAGAAGCCCGCTACGGAGTCAGCATTCCAGTCGACTGGCGAGACGAAGCAGGTTCACATTCACCCGACTGATCCCGACGCTGCTCCGACCAACATCTCAACAACACTCGACTCAAAATAGGAAGAAGCGCTCATCCAGTTCCTCCGTGAGAACTGGGACATCTTTGCATGGAAGCTCACGACATGCCGGGTGTTCCTGTGGGGCTGGCCGAGCATCGCCACGAGTCGACCCAAAATTCAAACCAGTTAAAGAGTATCTTCGGCGGTCCGCCGTCCCGTAAGAGAAAAGCCATTAGCGAGGAGGTGGCTCGGCTCTTAGCAGCAGAGTTCATCCGAGAGATCTACCACTCCGAGTGGCTCGCCAACGTTGTCATGGTCCCCAAGAAAGACAAGTCGCTAAGCATGTGCATCGATTTCAAGCATATCAATCGGGCCTGCCCGAAAGACCATTTCCTCTTCCTCGCATCGACCAAATAGTCGACTCAACTGCTGGATGCGAGAGGTTGTCTTTTTAGACGCCTATTCCGGTACCATCAGATCCGTCTGTATGGACCCAATGAGATTAAAACAACGTTCATCACTCCATTCGGGTGCTTCTGTTATGTCACCATGCCATTCGGTCTCAAGAATGCCGGAGCCACATTCATGAGGATGATTCAAAAGTGTTTGCTCACTCAAATCAGTCGGAATGTGGAAGCGTACATGGATGATATAGTGGTCAAGTCACGAAAGGGTTCCGACCTGTTGATCGACCTTGCTGAAACATTTGCCAATCTCGGGAGGTATGATATCAAGCTTAACCCATCAAAGTGTACATTCGGAGTCACCGTGGAAAGTTACTCGGTTTTCTTGTTTACGAGCGAGGAATCGATGCTAACCCGTAAAAGGTTGGCACCATACTCAATGAAGCGCCTGCATGCGTGCACGATGTCCAAACTTACCGGATGCTTGGCCGCTTTAAGTCGATTCATCTCACGCCTCGGTGAAAAGGCATTGCCTGCATGCCGATTGATGAAGAAGTCGACAAGTTCGAGTGGACTCTAGAAGTCGATGCAGCGCTCGCAGAGCTCAAAGCTCGCTCTCCACCCACCGGTGCTTGCTGCTCCAATCAGCAAGGAGCCTTTGCTCGCTTTACATTGGAACCTTTGGACAAGTCGTCGATTACCGTACTTACGGTCGGCCGGAAGAAGAAGGAAAAGCCTTCAAAGTTCAACGCCCAGTTTATTATCTTTCCGGCATCAATTCTGGCCAAAACAAAGATACCCTCACTATCAGAAGCTTGTTTATGGGATCTATATGACCACGAAGAAGGTTGCTCACTATTTCTCTGATCATTCCATTATAGTCGTCAGCGACGCCCCTTTGTCGGAAATTCATCATAACAGAGATGCAACTGGTCGAAAGTGGCAAAATGGGCGATTGAACTCCTTCCCTTGATATCAAATTCGAGGCAAAGAAATCCATCAAGTCCCAAGCAATAGCAGATTTCCTGGCGAATGGACTGAACGGCAGCTTCCGACCCAAGTTCACTCGATACTCGGACTATGTTTTTCGACGGTTCCAAGATGCTGAATGGTTACAGTGCAGGGGTTGTATTGGTTTCCCCGAGGAGATAGGCTCAAGTATGTTCTCCAGATTCACTTTGATTCTTCCAACAATGAAGCGTAATATGAAGCACTCTGTATGGGTTGCGCATGGCCATTTCACTTTCGGCGTCCGTCGCCTTATGGTTTATGGCGACTCAGATCCGGTTGTTAATCAAGTGATGAAGGAATGGGATGTCGAAGCCCAGCTATGACAAAGTTATTGTAATGCAGTGAGAAAGCTGGAGAAGAAATTCGAGGGGTTAGAGCTTCATCATATACCTCATTGAAAAATCAAGTCATGGATGATTTGGCGAAGATAGGGTCCAAGAGGGAAGCCATTCAAGTGATGTATTTTGGAACACATTCATGCTCCATCGGTCAGGAGGATCCTTTCACAGAAGAAGCCCCGCAGCAAAAGAGTGCCAATGATCCGACTGTAATTGAGGTCCCAGCTGTGGTCGACCTAATTATGGAAGTTGTGGTCATCACTCCCGACTGGACAGTGTCGCACATCTCATATATCCTTAGGAAAGAGCTCCCAGAAAATGAAGAAGAGGCTCGACAGATCGTCCGTCGATCCAAGGCCTTTACAATAATCAAGGGACAATTGTACAGAGAAAGCGTGACTGGAGTCGGCCAGAAGTGTATCACGCCAGAAGAAGGTCAGATAATTCTTGAGGATATCCACTCGGGGACCTGTGGCCATCATGCGTCCTCTCGGACCATTGTGGCTAAAGCATACCGAGCGGGATTTTACCGTCAAGGCAAATGAAATGGCAAAAAAAATAGTCGACAAGTGTAAAGGATGTCAGTTCTATTCCAACATGTCGCACAAGCCAGCCTCAGCCTTGAAAACCATTCCACTCATTTGGCCCTTCGCTGTTTGGGGATTGGACATGATTGGACCTTTGAAAACTGGCAGAAGCGGCTTCACTCATTCGCTAGTAGCAGTCGACAAGTTCACCAAGTGGATCGAAGCCAAGCCCATCAAGAACCTCGATGCATGCACTGCTATCAGTTTCATCGAGAGTTGATATTCAGATATGGAGTTCCGCATAGCATCATCACCGACAATGGGTCAAACTTCGATAATGACAAGTTCAAAGCCTTCTGCGCCTCTCAAGGCACGCGGGTCGACTATGCTTCAGTGGCTCATCCTCAGTCGAATGGACAAGCAGAACGCGCAAACGGCCTCATTCTCAAAGGGCTGAAACCTCGGCTGATGCGTGATCTCAAACACGCAGCAGGAGCTTGGGTCGACGAACTTCCATCAGTTCTCTGGGGATTGAGGACCACTCCTAATCGGTCGATTGGAAGAACTCCATTCTTCCCGGTCTATGGAGCTGAAGCAGTTCACGAGTGACTCGCTTCACAATGCGCCTCGAGTCGAGCTATACTCGTAAGAGGAAGCAGAACAAGCCCGGCAAGATGCAATCGACCTCTTGGAAGAGGAGAGATAGATGGCCTTGATCCGCTCGACTATCTATCAAAGAAGACTTGCGTCGATTCCATGCCGTAAATGTGAAGAGTCGAGCCTTCCAAGAGGGAGATTTGGTCCTCCGAGTGGATCAACAGAAACCACACAAGCTTGCTCCCACTTGGGAAGGTCCCTTCATCGTCACGAGGGTCCTCCACAACGGAGCGTATCATCTCTACAATGTTGATCGCCAGATCGACGAGCCTCGAGCTTGGAACGCGGAGCTGCTCCGCCCCTTTTACACTTGAAACTCACTCGGTTGAGATGTAATAAAAGTACTTTTGTAGTTTGTTTATCTAAGACAAGAGTGTTATAATTCTCCCTGTGATTAATATTGCTTTTTGTTGGAATTTCCCCCAGTGGGTGGCTTAGCTGCGAATCCGATTCGCCTAAGTTTGTAAACAAAAATCCTTTCAGTCTTGAGCAGGTCTCTCACTCGGGGGCTTAGCTGCGAATCCGCCGCCTAAGTATTGAAAATCCTACCGAGTGGCGAGCCAGCCTCCCACTCGGAGGCTTAGCTGCAGTCCAAGTACTCGCCTAAGTATTCAAAATCCTACCGAGTGGCGAGCCAGCCTCCCACTTGGAGGCTTAGCTGCAGTCCAAGTACTCGCCTAAGTATTCAAAATCCTACCGAGTGGCGAGCCAGCCTCCCACTCGGAGGCTTAGCTGCAGTCCAAGTACTCACCTAAGTATTCAAACTCTACCGAGTGGTGAGCCAGCCTCCCGCTCGGGGGCTTATAACAGCCCAAGGATTCGCCTCAAACCTCCCACCCGGGAGCTTAGCTGCAGCCCAATGCTCGCCTAAGTAATAAAAATCCTACCGAGTGGAGAGCAAACCTCCCACTCGGAGGCTTAGCTGCAGCCCAGTGCTCGCCTAAGTAATAGAAATCCTACCGAGAGTAGAGCAAACCTCTCACTCGGAGGCTTAGCTGCAGCCCAGTGCTCGCCTAAGTAATAAAAATCCTACCGAGTGGAGAGCAAACCTCCCACTCGGAGGCTTAGCTGCAGCCCAGTGCTCGCCTAAGTAATAGAAATCCTACCGAGAGTAGAGCAAACCTCTCACTCGGAGGCTTAGCTGCAGCCAGTGCTCGCCTAAGTAATAGAAATCCTCACCGAGAGTAGAGCAAACCTCTCACTCGGAGGCTTAGCTGCAGCCAGTGCTCGCCTAAGTAATAGAAATCCTACCGAGTGGAGAGCAAACCTCCCACTCGGAGGCTTAGCTGCAGCCCAGTGCTCGCCTAAGTAATAGAAATCCTACCGAGAGTAGAGCAAACCTCTCACTCGGGGGCTTAGCTGCAGCCCAGTGCTCGCCTAAGTAATAAAATCCTACCGAGTGGAGAGCAAACCTCCCACTCGGGGGCTCAGCTGCAGCACAGTACTCGCCTAAGTAAGGAATTCATCCGGATCCGCAAGGATGATGAGGTGCAGGTCGACTGCTACCTTCTCCTTCGGAGCTTCGCCACAAGTACAACGTGCGGCCCATCCCAATCCACAAGGACGACGAGGTGCAGGTCGACTGCTACCTCCTCCTTCGGAGCTTCAACGGAATATCTTCCGAAATGAAGAATAAAGTTCTCTCGAAGGCAAGCAAAGCATGTTAAAGGAAAAATCAAGTTCGGATAAACGTCCTACGGATCCAAAGGTGCTCAGGCGTTAAGCCAGTTAAGGTTTATCGGTTACAGAAACCACTCGGCATTCCGAGGCAAATTTAAAGTGGGACTTAGAAGTTTTTTACTCGTCCGGCGGAGGACTGGAAGGCGCAACAAACTGGTCGAGGTCGATTCCGTCGGCAATACGGGTAGCAGCAGCGATGAAAGTCTCCATGAAAGATCTGAAGTCGTGCTTCCTGGTATTGGCAACCTTGAGAGACACCAGCTTGTCCTCTTGTGCTTCTTTGCAGTGGACACGAACCAGAGATAGAGCAACATCAGCACCACACCTGGCAAATGACTTCTTCCATTCTTGCACTCGACTTGGAATCTCATTCAGTCGAGCCATCAAAGATTCAAGATCATTCTGGAGAGTCTGTTCTGGCCAGAGAGTCGAGTCGATCCGCGACACTGCAACTTTCAGTCGAGCAAGATAATCCATCGCGCTTAGCAAGACGAGACTCGATCGGAGCACATTCATAGCAACCGTCCTTCACATGGGAGTTGACGGGTCCAAACTGGTTTCCACTGACCGTTTCTTCTTCAAAGTTTTGGCAGAATTCTGAAAACACAACTTAGATTCAAAATGAAGATCATATGATGAGCCGGTGAGAGCAAGGCAGTTGGATAAAAGAGATTCCTTCAAGCATGAGAAACAGCTTCTTGGCGAACCCTCCAAGATAAATCTCCGTGTCGCTTTCGCTTCCCGCCACTGGCCAACCTTGTCGAACAGAACATTCTTGTCGTTCTTCACCGACCGACTTCCTTGTTAGTCAGCGTCAAGAGAGGCTTTCAGCTTGGTATTTTCATCTTCAAGTTTGTCGACCGAGGCAAGCTTCTCTTCAATGAGCTTTGTTTCCTCCAAAGCCGCCTTCTTCAGGCCTCTACAAGGTCAAGGTCCTTCTTCTTCAAAGTCTCTTCCAGTTTATCCGCAAAGCAACAATGAGAACAGAGTTGAGAATGAGCAGAAAAACAGAGGCGATCGTCAAAAATTCTCACCAGCCATACCTTTTGCTTCATCCTGTGCCTTCGCAAATTCTCCCGAGCAAGCTTCAAATCGAGGTTGAGCTGAATCTGCTTTTCTCTAACTCTCAAGATAGCGAGCCACAAGCTCGCAAGATTTCTACAAAGAGTCAACCAATGAAAGACATCAAAGACAGATCACTTCCGAGTGACTAAGGAAAAATAGTAGCATTTCTAAGACTACGGTCGAATAAAAACATTCGACAGTAGTCTCGGGGACTACACCCAGCGGGTGCACGCGTTCCCCACTGGTTTACCAATTTGGTTCGATCAACGACCAAAAGAGGCAAAGAGGCTATGATTCTAAAAACATGGCTAATTGTCGCTGGTCACCGCAGTAAAAATAGTTCTTTAGACTATAGTCAATCGCACGCAATCGACCATAGTCTCGGGGACTACACCCAAGGTGCACTTAGCATGCCCCACCGTTTTTCAGTTCCATTCGACTTGGTCCGTCCAAGTCGAGTGAAGAAGATCACAGACATAAAGACCATAGCCGATCGCACGCAATCGACCATAGTCTCGGGGACTACACCCGGTGGGTGCACTCAGCGTGCCCCCACAAAAGTTCAACGACACACACACCCGGTGGGTGTACAGATATGGAAATTTCCGTAAGAAAGCAGTTTCAGATAGTATATCCTAACAAAGCAAGCGACGATCGACTTACTTGGACATTGCTCGAGAGCTGAACTAGCATCATAGGCCGCTGACTTGCCTCTCGAGCCGCTTTCACCGCTTCCATCATGATCCTGCTGGGCGTATGGCCTCCTTAGCGGCACTTACTTGGTCTTCCGGACGTGGTGTGTAGCGAAGAGAGATGGTGGATCAAGAATGACGAAGTGGGTCGGGCACTTGTCAGCGGCACAGTGAAAGATACAGAAGTCCGAGTGGGGTTGCCTCGCTCAGAAATCAACGTCTCAGGAGTCGCCGCGACTTGAGCTGCCTTGCCAGCTGGCACTTTCTTGTTCCTCCTTTTCCTCAATGGCGCTTCCTCGTCATCATCGGGAAGATCAATGACGTGAGGCGGAACTACAAGAGAGATCCAGAAGTAAACATGGAAGCCCAATCGACTAAAAAGCCCCAGTCGGCTAAAAGTGAAATCTCAGAGATCTTACCAAGAATGGAAGTAGCTGCATCCTCCATTTCCTGATCATCGTGCTTGGCTGAAGTCTCGGATGTAGCGGTGCTGTGGATTTCAAGAGTCGGCTGGTCGGTCATCAAGTCGACTAAAAGTTCACTCATGTTGAAAAAGAAATACAAGGTTCTGTTGGTTACCCGGAGATGGTGGGGATGACCATCCGCATCTTGGGCAGGGCCTTCGCCGGCTTCGACGACGTCGCTCGAGGTTGCTTCGGCGGCTTCTCAGTCGGCGCGGGAGAAGTTGTCCTAGGTCGCTTCATCGACTGACCGGTGGGCACAACAGCTTTACCACGTCCGGCCGCTGGTCGTAAGGCCGACTTGGACCTTCCTCCAAGCGAGGAGGGTCGACGTCTTCCTCCTCTTCTTCCTCCTCCTCCTCATCATCAGAGCCATCATCCTCCTCATCCTCTTCGCCATTGGACTCCCATTCCTCCGGACTCTCACCTCCACTTCCTTCTTCTTCTTCTTCGGCTGCTTCCTGCGCCCCGTTGGGCATCGAGTACATCTCAGTGGTGACCTAGAAGACAACAAAACAAGGTTAAAGTCAGTCGACGAAATTGACATCAAAACAGGAGGTATGCAGCAGAATCACAGTCGGAGATAGGTACTGATACCTTGTCTGGTTCGTAACTCTAGTCGAGTGGTGGAATCCTCCTAGCTCCGCGAGGGTTATCTTTATTTCCTGTGATGGCAGTCATCCACTTCTCCAATATGGCATCATCAACCTCCTCAGGATGGACCCGAGTGGTATCATCCGTACCGGAGTACATCCACATCGGATGACCTCGGTATTCGAGTGGCTGAATACGCCGTCGGAGAAAAACCTCCAGGAGATCCATGCCAGTCACCCCTTCGCGAATAAGCTGGACTACGCGCTCCATCAGAAGCTTTACTTGGGCCTTCTCCTCAGCAACACCTTCGTGGAAGATGGCTTCTTCACTCGACTCATGGAGAAAGGAGGGAGCCAGGTCGACCGCCCGACATCGGCTGGTCTTGGCAATAAAACCAGGTCGATCGCCACCCTCTAACCGAGTCGGGGAGAGTCATAGCTGGAAAGGCGCTCTTCCCCGCATCTCGGACTCCGAGTCCCCACACATTTGGATTACTTGGGTCCTCTCGTCATTCGGGCTCGTTTTCTTCACCGTCTGAGAGCGACAGGTGAATATGTGCTTGAAAAGACCCCAATGCGGTCGACAACCCAAGAAATTCTCGCAGAGTGAAACGAAAGCAGCAAGATACACAATGGAGTTTGGGGTGAAATGGTGGAGTTGCGCTCCAAAAAAGTTCAGAAACCCACGGAAAAAGGATTTGGCGGCAGAAAACCCCCTATCTACGTGGGTGGCTGGAGGACGACTCACCCTCTTCAAAGGCGGGTTGCCATTCCGTGCCGGAAGCCTCGCCGACCCATGGGGATCAGTCCTTCGCTGGCGATCGGTGAGATCTTTGTCGGTGATGGTCAATCGGATCCGCCTCCTTGGACCCAGCCCTGTGGCAGCTTGGACCGCGAAGAGGAACCGCCCCGACTGGGCGCTCTCCCCTTGGCCTTCGCCGCCGTCTTCTTCATCCGTTCCAAGGCGGCAGTCTTGTCCTTCACCATGGTCGCCGGCGAGAAAGGTACCGAGCTTCGGCGCCGGACGGATGGAGAGAGTGGCGAGAAAGTTTTGGAGGCGGAGAGAGGAGAAATCTGAGGGTGCACTGTTCAAAATACCCGGTCCAACGCCTTATATGGGGTCGCTTCCGAGTGGCTGACCGGTAGGCCCAGGCAATCCCGTCACGATCCCGCAACAGGCGCGCGCTTGATACGTGGCGAAAAAGGCGGCGCGAGGATCGAGGCGTCATCGTCTTATCCCATCCGAGTGCCACGGTTTTCTCCGCTTCGCGCGCTTCCCAAAATTCGGATCACACAAAATCCGCTAACCGCAGAAAGCAACTTCGTCGATAACAGATTTCCTCAGATCGGTCGCTCGAAATCCTCGTGTTCACAAAGTTCACTCGACAAACATGAAGAATGGATCAAGGCGATCGAAAGAAAGGTTGACGTCATTGCCAAAAGGTCGTTGATCCAGTAAGACGCACTCACAACACGAAGAACAGGCGTAAAGATTCTCAACTCCTTCCTCACTCAAACCTCGATCCATTCGGGGCTAATGATGAAGTCATGTACCGGGTAGGGTCATGGACCTGCCCAAAGGTACCCTCCACAAGGACACTCACAAGAGAAGCAGCCTTCCAGTCGACTGGTAGGCTTCCACTCGACAGATTCAAAGACACTTTCGACTATGAAGACCCACTCGACCACCAAGAGTCCAAGAGCCACTCGGTGTCCAAAGCGGTCTCAGTAGTTAAATAGTCTTTATGACCTTAATGACACTTTATGTAAGGCGTTACCAAGAACGCCTAGCTTTAACGCACCTTAAACCCTCTACTACGTGGATTGGCTGGGGTCCCGCATGCCTATATAAGCCACCCCTCCACAGTAGAAGGGTTCGCACCCTGTAACACATACGCATATAATCCAAATGACCGCCTCGGGCTCCGAGACGAGGGCTGTTACTTCCTCCGAGAAGGGCCTGAACTCGTAAATCCCTTGCGTATACAACTACTCCATAGCTAGGATCTTGCCTCTCCATACCTACCCCCCATTCTACTGTCAGTCTTAGAACCACGACAGCTCCCCCTAGGGCATTGTCCCAAGTGAGGAAAGGATGATGGAGACTATGATTCCCCCATAAGTCGGGATGAGACTCCGGACGAATATATATATATATATATATATATATATATATATATATATATATATATATATATATATATATATATATACAAAGTAGCACCGAGATCTTCATGATAGAGAGTCTCTCATTTTGTCACTTTCATATACTAGTGGGAATTTTTCATTATAGAACTTGGCTTGTATATTCCAATGATGGGCTTCCTCAAAATGCCCTAGGTCTTCGTGAGCAAGCAAGTTGGATGCACACCCACTAGTTTTCTTTTGTCGAGCATTCATAGCTCTAGTGCATCCGTTGCATGGCAATCCCTACTCCTCATATTGACATAAATTGATGGGCATCTCCATAGCCCGTTGATTAGCCTCGTAAATGTGAGACTTTCTCCCTTTTTTGTCTTCTCCACACAATCCCATCATCATATTCTATTCCACCCATAGTGCTATATCCATGGCTCAAGGCTCATGTATTGCGTGAAGGTTAAAAAAGTTTGAGATTATTTGAGTACGAAACAATTGCTTGGCCTGTCATCGGGGGTATAGAAGTTGGGACCATCTTTGTGTGACGAAAATGAAGCATAGCCTAACTAGATGATTTTGTAGGAATGAACTTTCTTTTGCCATGTTATTTTGAGAAGACATGATTGCTTTGATTAGTATGCTTGAAGTATTATTATTTCTGTGTCAATATGAACTTTTGTCTTAAATCTTTTATATCTAAATATTCATACCATGATTAAGAAGATTTACATTGAAATTATGCAAAAGTATCACTCCGCATCTAAAATTCTCTTTTTATCATTTACCTACTCGAGGACGAGCAGGAATTAAGCTTGGGGATGCCTGATACGTCTCCAACATATCTATAATTTTTGATTGCTCCATGCTACTTTATTTACTGTTTTGGACTATATTGGGCTTTATTTTCCACTTTTATATTACTTTTGGGACTAACCTATTAACCGGAGGCCCAGCCTAGAATTGCTGTTTTTTGCCTATTTTAGTGTTTCAAAGAAACGGAATATCAAACGGAGTCCAAACGGAATGAAACCTTCTGGAACGTGATTTTCCAACCGAACGTGATCCAGGAGACTTGGACCGACTCCAAGAAGTGCAGGCGGTCACGCGGGTGGAGGGCGCGCCCCTACCTCGTGGGCCCCCTGACGCTTCACCGACGTACTCCTTCCTCCTATATATACCTACGTACCCCCAAACGATCAGAAGAGGAGCCAAAAACCTAATTCCACCGCCACAACTTCCTGTATCCACGAGAGGCCATCTTGGAGCCTGTTCCAGAGCTCCGTCGGAGGGGGCATCCAGCACGGAGGGCTTCTACATCACCACCAGAGCCCCTCCGATGAAGTGTGAGTAGTTTACTTCAGACCTTCGGGTCCATAGCTAGTAGCTAGATGGCTTCTTCTCTCTTTTGGATCTCAATACAATGTTCTCCCCTCTCTCGTGGAGATCTATTCGATGTAATCTTCTTTTTATGTGTGTTTGTTGAGACCGATGAATTGTGGGTTTATGATCCAGCTTATCTATGAATAATATTTGAATCTTCTCTGAATTCTTTTATGTATGATTGAGTTATCTTTGCAAGTCTCTTGAATTATCCGTTTGGTTTGGCCAACTAGATTGGTAGTTCTTGCAATGGGAGAAGTGCATGGCTTTGGGTTCAATTTTATGTGTCCTTACCCAAAGGATGTAAAGGGTTGCAAGGCACATATTGTATTGTTGCCATCGAGGATAACAAGATGGGGTTTTTATCATATTGCATGAATTTATCCTCTACATCATGTCATCTTGCTTAAGGCGTTACTCTTTTTTTAACTTAATACTCTAGATGCATCTTTGGACATGATCGATGAGTGGAGTAATAGTAGTAGATGCAGAATCGATCGGTCTACTTGTCTCGGACGTGATGCCTATATACATGATCATACCTAGATAACCTCATAACTATGCTCAATTCTGTCAATTGCTCAACAGTAATTTGTTCACCCACCATAGAATATCTATGCTCTTGAGAGAAGCCACTAGTGAAACCTATGGCCCCGGGTCTATTCTCATCATATCAATCTCTATCACTTTATTTATTTGCTTTGTTTTACTTTGCCTTTTACTTTTCACTTTGCATCTTTATACCAAAAATACCAAAAATATTATCTCTATCAGATCTCACTCTCGTAAGTGACCGTGAAGGGATTGACAACCCCTAATCGCGTTGGTTGCGAGTAGCTATCGTTTTATGCAGATACGAGGGACTTGTGCGTGGCCTCCTACTGGATTGATACCTTGGTTCTTAAAAACTGAGAGAAATACTTACGCTACTGTGCTGCATCATCCTCTCCTCTTCGGAGAAAACCAACGCAAGCTCAAGACGTAGCATAGGGCCAGAAGATTATTTTAATCAAAAAATATAGCATGGAGCCGACCCCAATGATTTTAAGCTTACATGCACGGTACACGCTATCCTAGTCTACTCTACACATGAAACTACCACACGAGCGTCCGGGCTGCGCTTGCCTCTTCGCCTCTTCGGGAAGTCGAACAGAATGATGGAGTACTACTGCAGCGGAGGAGTACTACAGTATGCTTCTGGCCATCTGACACCGATTGAACTGCTGCATGTCCACCGCGTATGGGAGGGAGAGCGTGTAGCGAACGAAAGCTTCTCCTAGTCCTGCCAGCCACCACGCTCATGGGCGAGGGAGGGACGCAGCTTCATTGACTTACTGCTCCTGCCTTTGCGTCCATGACAGGTGGGCCCAACAGGTCATGCAGCCAAAGGCAGGTGTGGTTAAGGCAATAGGGCGTTGTAGTAATCAAACTTCTCGGTCTTGTACGAGTTGACGCGACACATCAAAGCACTGCACTCGATATATTTCAACAAATTTGTGTTTACCGATGCATTAATTACAACACATGCATGCAATGGCGGAGCCAGCTCGGCTCGCGAGCCGGGGCAAAGTACACAGGGCTGCTGTCTATCAGTTGTTTGCCTCTATAATATGATGATTAGCTCTCCATTTATTGCTATCTTATATTTACTAATTGGAGGCACCATAAAAGGCTCTACGGTAATCCACATCATCAAAATTAGTTTAACCATTGGATATTAAATCTGATGGTCAAGATCTATTAGTAGAAGACGCTGCCTAATTAAGAAAAGAAACAACACGTACGTACATGAATAGGATTAATCCCGCACGTACAAAAAAAAAATCATGAGCGCTCACGTTTATGTTAGTTGCAAGGAAAAAATGCCTAGGTTCTGACCCAACCTACACGTAAGTAATGACTAGCACAAAACAAAACAAGCATGCTAACAAACCATGTACATAATTCTCCAATAATCCACATCATCAAAAATAATCAGGCTCTTAGATCTATGTTTTGCGGCTAGGATTAACCATGGGAGAAAAGTTTGGTATATACGTGACTAACATACTAAACGAAGCGGACATGCAATGCAGATAAAAATTAAAGAATATATGGAGACACGCCTGCAAAAAAATGAGACAGTTACAATCTGGACACTTAAGTTTTGATTACCTACGCCTGGCCGATCCGACTAAAAAAAGGTTTGGCTGATTCACTGCTTTGAATATCCTCTAGCCGGACGTAGAAACCATCAGTTTGTTTCTACCTGGACAAAGAACGTGGAGTTACAAAAAAAATACATGGAGCTACCGGAACTTATGATGGCGACTTTTGTCGGAACAAAAATGGTAAGATCCAAGGCCCACTCTCTCTCTCTCTCTCTCTCTCTCTATATATATATATATATATATATATATATATATATATATATATATATGGAAAAGCAAACCTATGAAGCTTCTCTAGAGCGGTTGCAATCATGGACGTCCATATGTGTTGGGATCTGCTCCGTCACCTTTCCCTCTTTGCATTTTTCTGCTTTTAAGCGATTGATGGATAATTCCTCTTATAGCCGAAGGTGGAACATTTAGCCTGTGTCAGGTCCAGTAGCGTGCAGTAGTAGGCTGGCAGAATAGCAGGCTTGAGAGTCACAGGCCCGTGATTGCAGCTGGAGGTAAAGTTCTGAAGAACCGTCGGCCCATATACGTGACCGGTGTGAACCTTACATGTGAAGTTTCATGTTTTTTTATCCCAGTGTTTTCTCTCTTGCTCGTTATGCATCAGGGCATCACCCCCGCTCTCCTTCCCGTCCAGATCCCGCTCGCCCAGACCTCTCCCTCTTCCCCTACACAGCGAGACACCTCTCCTCCCTTTGGCCGGCAAGCCGCACCGCCCCCAAACCTCTCTCACGGTCTCACCCCCATCTTGGCGCTCCCCATCCCTTCATCATGCTAACCAACAAGCTCACTCCCTCTTCTGCTACACGAATACCGGTGAGATCCAGGAGCTGGGGCACCGTCGACATCGTCATCAACCTCCGCCCCCTGTGCCTTGTGTGGGGTGTCCCTTCCCCCCTCGTACTCCTCCCGCCGCCCCTGTCCCGAGAGCTTATTGTTGCCGTCGCCGCCGTGGGTACACCCTCCGTCCTATCGCCCTATCTCTCTTCCAAAAGACAATTCTGTGCAACTGCATCGGATGTCCGAGATCGCTGAGATCTGTGTGGCGGAGGGACCGTTCGGTGCTTGCGCCCCGGTACACATCTCCGTGCGTGGGGAAGGCCATCAGGTTGCACTCTGGGTCGGAGCTATTGGATGAGAAGGTAGCTGTACTTTTTCTTCTTCTCCACCTCGACTGATGTCTCATACGCAGATGTGTTTTTTACTGTACAGAAGCCCCGTGGAGCATGGAAGGCAAGCTGGAGAAGCATCTCTCCCTTAACCTTCCGCGGAGGGCAGCAACTAGAGGTTCAAACTGCCCAGGACCTGTGAGATTTGAGCGTCATAATGGGATGATCATGCTAAAAAACGGACACATACACAATTCCTGGATGGTAGAATACTCGAGCACATCAGCAAACAGCCTCTCGGCGCCGTTCGGAGCAGAAGATGATCGCTAGTGTGCGGTAGCCGCGAATATCCATTTGCCTTTCATTGTACTGTATAAACAGAGTAGCATTCCAGACAGTGCCCTGCCGTGCTCGACCGAAGGAATTAGAATGGAAACTGCTTCATAGTCAGAGGGACTAAATTGCTGGGCGGATCAAGGTACTGGAAAACAAACAACAATATTTTTTCAGCAAAAAATCTTTCGCTAGTAATCATTTCTAGTAACACGTATACGCACCTGCTGGCCATTGTTATGCTGCAACACTGCCGGGATGGACATCCTCGCCGGCAGAGACAACGGACGCCGGCAAACGCGTCTTCAATACTAGCCATGCCCATGGTGGAACCCCGGCTTCTGTTGCTCGCTTGACCATCTCCCAATCCCTCCATTCGCCCGATCAATAGATAGCAGTGCTACAAGAGCGCAGGGAGCAAAGGCGAGGAAGATACTTGATATATGCAAAAACAAGAGCTGGACCGTGGCATTAGTAACAACTCGCCCATACGGTTGGTTGCGCGGCTGAAACAATGGAGCGACTACAACTTTGCACCCTTCTTTGGATGCATGCCAAGGTCCTTTTTGTCTGCAAAATCGAGTTCATCAGGCTGCAGGTAATTACTACAAAAGCTGCAGAACCGTATTCATTTTACCTAGACGAAGATAGCAAGTTTTAAATCCCCGGACCAGCACGGCACAGATCATTTTATCAGTCTCAAACGGTGCCGAACAGTGTCCAGCTAGCTAGACAAAAATGGCAATTTTAACACTACTGGACAAGTGCCCTACAACCTAGAACTTTTGGTAAATAATATATCCACACAGTGGCGGAGCCAGGAATATAGTATGAGGAGGGCCAAGTGTAGTAAATTCTTAGTAGGGAGGCCCAGCTCATAAGAATACACCATTTTTGCAAACATTGTACATCTATTAGCATGCATATTAGGCTTAATACAACAATGTTAGGGGGGCCAGGGCCCCTGTTAGTCCCCCCTGTCTCCGCCACTGTATCCACAGCCGCTCACTTGAATTACTCATATACAAACTGAAGGAGTGCAAGCTAGATATGTACATGCATATAGTTCAAATATTTTTTACTCACTTTTTTAATAATACTTGAAAACACATTCCAATGTTTTTGCTGGAAATATATATAATGCTTACAAAAATCCATACGCATCAAATAAATCAAATAAGATATCACCTGACATGGTAGCCCGTGAAAGTGCATGGCTTGATGACCTAGAACATACATGTGTACGTAGAATTCAATTTAGGGTAGCCTGCACAAAAAATGTTGTATTTTTGTTATAATTAATAGATTATACCGTAGAGAAAGTAATCTGAGCCATCTAATTTGTGTACATGTAGTATATGACTGGGTTTGCTGGATACAAAGGTGGAGAAAACAAAGTTGACCAGTTAGATTTGGACTCCTAGACTGATTCACATATATTCTGCTATGAGCAATCAAATTCATACGAGACATATTGAAATCACCTGCGCGCTGAAGTTTTTTCAACGGTACTCAGAAATCTCACATTTGTAGTTCTTCTAATTAGCGTATCTGAAGATAGAACGGAGGTTTCTGATTTTCCTATACAACATGGCTATTTTCTATGCAAATTTATAGATATTTCAAAAGTTAGATGGTACATTCCAAAAATATGTGTACTGCAGCCAGTTCGTGCTCTGTACATATCTATCCGTTGTATATAATTAATTCAACTTTTTTATAAAAGAAAATGACGTTGGAGGAGCCTTGCCTAATGTCTTTTGGATAGAAAAACTACTTTTTAGTGACAGAAAACCAATTTTTTTATAGGTTGTCACTGGTGAATGTCAGGGCCTCCAAAATACGTCTTGGACCAGTACTTTCTATCCTATTATATTTACAAACGACATGATGAGTATATGAGTGAACATATATCATATTAATCATTTGTGATACAAATGGCAGGCTTCCGTTTTTCCCCACTTCCTACTTTTTGCTGTCGATATTTGTATGTGTTTTGTAAATACTATTGTTGTGTGCATACTTGAGAGCATCATATTATTCATAAAATTCTACGGATATCAATGGAAAATAGCCCAGCCACATCCCATGAAGAAGGAAACATAACATTGGTAAGATGTCACTTTGAAGAATGCCCACGCTTCCCAATTTGCCTTTTTTCTGGACAATCCACAATTCATCTTTGGCCAATAAGGTCTATCCTAATATATTTACAGAGTGAGTTATACAATGTTTCTAATTTTTCCTTGAAGATATTAATTACCAGGTGATAGGAAGCATCATATCATGGTACTACTTTTGAAATACAACACACTAACTATATGTGATATAAATGCAAGGAACTACTTTTTAGTTCCATCTTAGAATAAGACAGGGTACCTAACAAAATAAAAACATATGATTGAAGTTTTACCAAATTAAACTAAACATATTAAAATTGAAAGAAATAAAAACCACTTCAATTTTTTTCAAAGTTATCAGATATTAAATTCAAAAATAAAATGGTAGGAGTAATTATCACCGTAGTTTTTTTGGTTGCATGTGATTTCCACTAATAGGACCAGAGAAAAGATTATATATTTTATCAAAATTGGTAGAACTCAGGAATATTATATATGTTATTATAATATAAAAAGTGAATAGGAATTTGATATTTTATTTAATTTGTACATGATTTAAACAATAATATGTTGTATAAATATTCATTGTCTGAAAATTTCAAATTGCTAGCCCGTGCAGAAGCACGGGTTGAAGCAGAGTGCATGGCTGAGCCCTGGCAGCTGCCCCAGGTAGCCGGGAGGTGGCTCCGCCACTGCATGCATGCATGCATGCTGTGACTCTCCTTTTGATACTTGCATGTGTTGATTTAATGCACCTTGAAGTAGTATGAATATGTGACGGTAAAGCTTTGTAATGCCCCGACCCTAATAAAGCGAGAGATGGTTGTGCACGAGGAGGGCGAGATCATGCAGACGGAACATGACCCGATGATGGAGCTCTCTATGGTCTTGATGGACCTCACCTTGCTCCACTGCCCCTTGTGCCTCCGCCCCTTGAAGCCTCCAGTGTATGAGGTTCGAATACACTTCGTCCGTTCAGCTGATCGAGCAAGGTGCATGTTTCTTGATTGATGTGTTGTTCAATTGATTTGTGCAGTGCAAGGGAGGGCACCTGACTTGCGTGGACTGCCGCGTCGAGTGCACCGGGAACCAGCGGCAATGCCAGAAGTGCGAGCGCGGCGGTGGCTTCGACGTGCGGAACACGGCGGTGGACGCCGTCCTCTCCTCGGTGAGGGTGGAGTGCCCGCACGAAGGCTGTGGGCTCTACGTCACTTACCACAAGCTCGCCGATCACCAGAGCGTGTGTCCGCTCGCGCCCTGCAAATGCCCCGTGCCCGTCTGCGGCTACAAAGGCCTGCCGCCGATGCTCTCCCATCACATCAGCACCGTGCATCCCATGCCCGTGCACAGGATCCAGTACGGCAAGGCGCTCCAGCTGCAAGGGCCACTGTCGGAGCCACGACTCTTGCTGTTCGCGGAGGAGGACGGCTGCGCATTTTTCTTGGTCGGCGGCGTGCTCAACAGCGGCGCACCTATCGCCATGTTGGTCGTCTGCATCAGAGCGGGGGCGTCCCCACTGCCGCACTACGTGGCCAAGCTGTGGGCGAACAGCCCGCCGGGGGAGCCCAAAGGCAGGACCGACGCCGTCAAGGTGGAAATGGAGGTGACAAGCAGCAGGGATCCCAACGACATCGCCGTGCAGGAGCTGACCTTCTTCACAGTTCCGCCCAAGCTGCTGGCCGGGGCTAAGCTGGTGTCCCTCCACATTCAGATTGACAAGCTCACGTCCTAAATGATTCTACAGTGCCTTCTGTTTATCTTAGTAATATGCTAATATAGGGGTTAGCTCGGTCTACTTTAGCTTAAGAGATGGTGGGTTTTGGTGGCGATGCGGCAATTACCTCGACATCAGATGAGCAGTGAAAGTAAGTTCAAACAGTCGAATGGATATTTTGTGTCTGTTGGATATAAAGATCCTTTGGGTAAGAAGTAACAACTTATATGCTTTTTTCCGGAAACGGAACAGCGATACTAGTATAATTTTTGTTGACAAGCACTAATATTTTTGAAATGGACGTCGGGCTGTAGCTAGAAGGGCGGTTGGGACGCGGCATCGACCCATACCACGGTGACCCCCGATTGGGACGCACCGGCTGTGGATTTTCTCCCTTGCCGATGTCGACCGCGTCTACGCAGAACATTGTTCACTTCCCCCAGCTGCGGGATCAGGCCGGATATGTGACCAGCGGTGTGGCCATCGTCATTCTATGCTTGTGAAGAGAGCAACCCAAGCAAGCAGGCTTGTAGCTTACGCTCCTGCTAGTGTAATATATAGTGGTTTTATTTTTCTCTCCATATCAACCATTTTATATTGCGTACGTGTCATTGAAGAGTGAAATGATGGTTGCTTCTTCCGACTAACTTACTGTGTGATTTGACTGCTCCTTTTGTGGCCCCTACACGTACTCCCCCCGCGTGTATGCAACAGTCACACGTACACATGGACGTAAAAACGCGCGCGACGCCCTAATGCATGCATGTCCGAGCACATGAGGAACACACACAGTCACACTCAAGTGCTCAACCTACACGTGCATGCACACACATACTCAACCAGGGTGAGCTAGTGACCGTATAAACACCAAAAAATGTATATATTGAGCGCAATGAGCGTATTATGAAGTCCACTGACCGTATTTTTTACAAATATACAGTGACAGACAGTGTATTTATCTCGTTCGAAATTAAGCCATATTAACCGGAGAGGAGGCAATATGGACTAGCATTACTTTGCTGTGTCCCGTCAACTTGCCGAACGAGGAGAAGCTTGCAGGACGGGAGAAGCTTGCGCGCGGTGGCTTCCAGGACAAGGAGAAACTTTTGACTAATGCAAGTTGTCCTTCGCTGAGGCGGTGGACGTGCAACATTTAATTCGGTGTCAGATTGCCAGAAGCATACACTATACTAGTACTATTATTTTTGCACTTCCCAAAGAGGCGAACAGCCAAGCGCAAAGTTTACTAGTACTAGTACTACTACTATAGTCTATAGAGGTATGTACTACTATATATTACTAGGGAAAACCTTATACACAGAAATTTAGCAACAACGCGGGTCAAAAAAGGGCGCTAGTGCTAGATAGCAGTAGCGGTTCAGAAAAAACCGCGCTGCAGATACAATTGTAGCAATAGCGCGTGTAGCTGTAAAAGCGCTACTACTAATATTCTCATTGGTGGAATGATAGGCTATGCAATGCAGTAGCGGGCTTGGAGGAAGCGCGCTACCGCTAGGGCATGAGTAGCAGCGCGTTTCCTAATAAGAGCGCTACTGCTAATGGAAATAAAATAAAATGAAAAACAAATAGAAAATAAATGAAAATGAAAGAAACAGAAAAAAGAGAAAGAAATAAAATAAAATGTAAAGCAAAATAAATGAAAAAGCGAAAAAACAGAGAAAGGCATAGTTGTAGCGTGTGTTCGTAAGAGGTGCTATAGCTAACGTAGCTGCAGCGCGTTTCCTAGACCCTCGCTATAGAAACATAAAAGGAAATCAAAAAAGGGAGAAAATTACATAGCTATAGCAGTAGCGCGTTTTGTAAAAAGCGCTATAGCTACCTTAGCTATAGCGCGTTTTGCTAAACGCGCTACCGCTAATTTTGACTTTACCAAAAAACCGTTTCCCCTCGGCCACCACTTGGCCCCCAAATCTCTCGACCCACCCCGCCGCCGTATCCCCGATTCGCCGTCGCCCCACTTCGCCGCCATCTCCTGCCGACGTCAACGCCCCCGGAGCCACCAGAGCCGTGCGCCGTCGACGCCACCGGAGCCGCCCCCAACGCCAGGGAGCCGCACGGCCTCATCAACGCCATCGGAGCCGCCGTCGACGCCACCGGATCCTCCCTCGCCACAACTGCCTCCCTCGCCGTCACCGGAGACGCCCCTGCCTCCCTCACCACCACTGCCTCCCTCGCCACCACCGGAGCCATCCTCTGTAAGCCCCCACCCCTCCTCTCTCCCTCTCTCTCATGCATAGGTTAGCTAGTTTAATTATGTTAATTATCTAGGTTAGGGCAAAAATTTAGTTAGGGCTTTGACAGAGAAGTAGTTAGGTTAACTAGTTTAATTAGGTTAATTATCTAGGTTAGTGCAAAAGTTTAGTTAGGGCTTTGACAGAGAACTAGTCAGGTTAACTAGTTTAATTAGGTTAATTATCTAGGTTATTTAGGCAAGTTTTATTTTAAAGATGATCCTTCCTAGACTTTTATTGTTGATTATATATTTTCATTGAAGTGGTCATGTTATATCTTTTCATTGAAGTGGTTCGATTGTGCCCAAGTGGCTTTGTTGTTTCAATGAAGCTGAGTGGCCTATATATGTTTTGCCGGAATGTTGATTCATTTCCGTTTCAGAAAATTTTAGGTTGTCGATTTGTCCACTTTTTAGCAAAGGTCATGCCGAAATTTTCTGTGAATTTCGGCATGACTTGTGCTACAAACTAGGACATATCGAGTGCCCGGGATTTGCTGCACCAGGAAGGAGTCAACGTTCCTGCAAAACAATAGGCCTTTTTATGTCATTATTCATTTTATTAGGTCTAGAATTAATTGACTAGATTTAATCATAGGAAACATGGCTAGCAACAATGAAGGACATGGTTCTGGTGATTATGACGACGCTCACCGGGCGGCATTTATTTTTTAGCCTTGCCGACGATCAACCGATGTTGTTGCTGGGCCCACAGGTGGCATCGGGGACTGAGACCGACACGCAGACCAGTGCTGAGACTCAGACTGGCATCGAGACCGGCGCTAAGACTGAGATCAGCACTGCCTCGGGTAGCGAAACCGGTGTAGAACCGAAAGCAAAGAGGCAACGACTTCCTAACAAACTCAGGACTACTAGACTGGTGGTCACGGAGGTGGATGATGACAATTTTGAGCCAAAGGCGCCCGAGGAAGCGCGCTCGTGCTACGGCAATCAAATAGGCTGCATCGTACAGACAACCGCCACCATCAACGATGAGAAACTACAGAAGATAGAAAATATGAGGAGCTCCCTCCTAAAGAAGTTTCACGGATATTCTTGGTCCCGGGCCGGAATGAGAAGGATTATGAAGATCCAGATGAGGACCCGACAATGAACAAGATAAACAAACACGCCATGACCAAGTTTAGCGACACGTTGGCCGCCTGGAAAAATCGAGTGAAAGCAAAGATCATCGACAAGAAGGAACCCTACTCCGAGATTGTAAAGGATAATCCGACAATCACGGAAGAGCATTTTCAAATATTCAAGGAGGCTTGCGAGGCTGAAGCTGCCAAAAAAAAGTCTAAGTACATGAAGGGGCTTCAAGAGAGGAACATTGGGAGCCACCACCTCGGAAGCCGTGGTTACGGCGGAAAGAGGTCCAAATGGGCCAAGGAGGATGCGGAAGCCGCGAGTCTGAGCATCCCAGACCCCTTGGCGGAGTTCACCGCCCCGCAGGAGTGTGACGTCCTTAGGGCCTGGCACCGTTGGGACCTAGTGAAGAAGGTTTACGAGACAAAACCGGTCATTACGGAGTTCATGAGACTGCTGGTAATTTTAGTTTCTGATCAATTCGACTGCACACGTTAGTCATATTTGTAAACGATCCTTGTGCCTTTTGCAGAGAGAGCAGCACAGGATTGCGGCCGAAAGCGACTCGCCGTCTGAGGCATTGGCGAGGCCCAAGTGGGACACTCCATTCAACCGGGCGTTGAACATATTGAAACGACAACCGGTGGATACTCGACCGTCATATGGACGCGTGCACGGTGTCGGAGACGGCGCCACGTGGAAGAATTACTACCGTGAGACCATGGAGGAGAGAAAGGAAAGACGGAGGTTAACTGAAGAAAACAACGACAAGAAGGTTGAGATTTCGGTTGAGAAGAAATCATCTCAGACAGTCGCAACGGCGGTAGCTGCCGCAAAACAGGTGGTTGCAGATTTGTCTACTTCCTTAGTTCCGGCCGTTTTCACTTGGACAAGGCAAAATCCAGAAAAAATGCAGAGGACTTTCCCCTTGCTGACTTCTTGGGAGCACCTGCTCCCGCACCGGCTCCCGCACCTGCTCCCGCACCGGACGTGCTCGGCGGTGCTTCGTCTTTGGCTGAGCTCGATGCCCTCACGGTATCTGTCGCACGGGCCCCCTTCAATATAAATGTTTTATCTCTCGTTTTCGTTGCCTTTCGGATGTCTCACGTCGCAGACTTTTCTTTCCAGGCCGACGAAACCCCATGCACCATATTGTACACCATCGGCGACCAGAAGGTGGACGTGGGGAAGGCGACGATAATGGAGCCGAAGGAACCATTGTTCCACAGCCGGCCGATCCCCCCGAACGTCTTCAAGGTTTCCGTGGCTAGTGTCAAACCGGGCCACGAGAATTTGCCTCCTCTAATACTAGTGGGGGATGACGACAAGACCCCGCGGCGGCTTGGTGATTGTTGCAATGGGTGGGTCTGTTGTGGCTAAAGAGTCTCGCTTCATCCGGAGGCGGCCGGAGCACACCCACGAGCACGCAGCCTCGCAAGGTATGAACATCAACACCCCACCTACCCAATTAGCGTCGGGTGTCGGGTTGGGTGATAGCGGACGGGTAAGGAGGAGGCTCCATTAGTCGCTGATGACGCCGCCATGGATGAGGATGAGGATGACGATGGCGCTGAACAAGATGTTCATATCGGGCGCCTCCTCAGGGTTTGAGCATCATGAGTCGGTGCCTGAATTGCCGTCTCAACGTATTATGGACGACCTTCCGGTAGTAAAGAAGTCTAGGAAGAGAGTGAGGAAAGGCAAAAAAGCTGATTCTATGATCCAACCGCCTCAGCAGCCTCGGCTTCAGGACCGTATAGATATCCCCGATGCGGATAAATGGCATATCCCCGGTCAACCAATCCTACACCGCAATAGTTACTACGGGCTAGATTCGGCGATCTAAGGAGACTTCATGACGATGTGCTGCGGGTAGAGAAAGGCCTCATCGCCTCGAAAGATCCAGGATATCCACTCTACGTGGTTAACGTTCCACGGCAAATGTCGTACGTCGACTGCTTCCCCGCGGATAAGCTCTTCCTCCGATTCGATTACATATTCGACATGTTTCACGTGAAGAAGCTGGATTTTACGTTTGTTCGCCTTTATGCCTTGCACATGAACTACATCATCGGGGTTGAGCAGATACCTCATATCTGTGTCGCTGACCCGTACTACATGCACGAGGGCTTCTTGGGAGTCTGCGCAAAGCACGGTGAATACGCGAGGAATTACATCGTCAGTTTCATGCTCGTCAATAAGGACAAGGAGGCGATTCTCGTGCCTTATCATCCCGTGTAAGTCATCCGCGCTGCTATCCTTCCTTCGATTTCAATCATTCATTTGCACGGTGGAGGCTAATTAATTTTAGGTGTACTTATTTTGCGCAGCGGCGGGCGTGCCGTCCTCATCATCCTCTACCCCCGATTCTCCCATGCTCTTTACTTGGACTCATCGAAGAACATTCACAAAAAGGATTACACCCACATCAAGGATGTTCTCGACAGTGCTATGTTTTACTACCAAGCAAGGGGTGGAGAGGTCAGGGACAGGAAGAGAAGGGGCGGCAGGGTCGCCTTCAGCCATAAGACCGACTTCTGCTGCATCCAGCAACCAAATGATTCTCTTAATGATGGATTCTATGTCCTACACCACATGCAGGAGTACAGACGGGATCACCAGACCCTTCGCATGTCACCTAGATCCGGCGATGCCCATATTCTGCAATGGGCAAAGGCCATAGGAGATATCGAGGATCATCGACTTCGAGCTGAGTTCTATAACATCCAGCGCGAACTTGCCCAAATCATCATGAAGGAGGTCGTCGGAAAAACAGGGATGTTCTACGGAGAAGGACAAATGTCGCGGGAAGACGTCCGAACATGGATAGCCTCTCAGCGTCTCAACATGAAGCCTTTCACTAAGCTCGAGGACTATCTCCCTGACATGGATGGATGGCACGACATGGTGGAGTGATTGTAGATATATGACAATGTGTCCGTTTAGTCCATACTTTCTGTATGACAAAACTTTGAGTTATGCACGATGAAACTTTATTTGTGATGTAATTAAACCTTCCTCCTCCTCGACTAGCGAAAACCACTCTAGTTAGGGCATTTTGGGTACGATGAACTTTATTATTTATGCTTATGATATGTTGTTTCTATTTTTTCCAAGTTTGTCTCTTTCTGTTGCTCAACTATATATGTTGCATATCATCGACTCATGTGATGATGCAGGTGCATAGATCATAGATGGCGAAGAAGTGCTACGCCAGGAGTATATATACGATGAGTGGCCGGAGTGTTAGGCCTAGGTGTACCGGTTTCCGGTTTCCGAGCAACAGGCAGTAGTTAGTTTAGGTTCACTCTAATGCGAGAGAGGGATAAAAACTCATCTACTCAAAGTGATAGCTCTTCTTGCGTATATCATTGTTTAGATGGATGACGATGTATTTGCAAGTAATCGAGACTTGTATCGCTATTTTCGAGATGATGACGAGAGACCACTTTGTGTTGGATGATGATTATGATGATGACATGATTTGATGAGACTAATTGTATGTATATGCTATGATTACATTTGTATGTGTATGACATGCTAAAGATTATTGTATAAAGCCTATTCAAATACAAAACAAATATGTAGGGAAAAAATAATAAAACTAGTAGTAGCGAGGGGGAGAAATTTAGCAGTAGCGCCTCCTTGTAAACAGAGCTGCAGATAATATCAGCAGCGCCCTTTCCTAAAGAGCGCTATAGCTATTCATGTATAGCAGTAGCGTGGGACAACAGCGCCATCGCTATAAGTTAGTCAGATGGCGCCTTATTAGTAGCGTCGGTCCCCCTATTGAGAGGCCTAAAACCCGCGCTGCTGCTAGGCTTTTCCCTACTAGTGATACTAGTACTAGGAACCGGATGGAGGAGCATCTGCACTCTTATTATATTTTTAAAATGTGATAAAGCAATCTTCAACACATTTGGTTCTCTTTGAGGGTTCTCGCATGTGATAATGGAAGTTGATTGCATGGAACACTTGCCACAATTCTCGCTTAATTCTGGCTCATATCCTGTTACAAATAGGAGCGCTCGCTAATATTTCCTCTTTTTTTGTTATTTAGCATGTAAACAGGTCAGCAAACCTTGCGGCGCATCTTTGTGCCAAACGTGCTTGCTGCACTTTGAATGTGGCCGAGAGCTGGCTTGATGAAACACCTCACTTCCTACTTCTTTTTTTGCGGGGTACCTCGCTTCCTAGTGACCAGTGTCTTGGCTGATCGTCCTAAGAATGCTTATATATGAATAAAGCTCTCTCAGTTACCTGCAAAAAAGATTAAGCCATATTAACTGGAAAGGAGGGAGTATGGACTAGCACTACTTCTTCGTGTGTCCCGTCAACTCGCAGAACAAAGAGAAGCTTGTAGGACAAGGTGAAGCTCGCTTACGCCTTTTGACTAATGCAAAGTACCCTCGCCCAGGCGGTGGACATGCATCAGTTCATTCGGTGTCAGATTGCCAGAGGCATACGCTGTAGTACCGAACATGCGGAGTATCATCATTGTTCGACTTCACGAAGAGGCGAAGAGCCAAGCGCAAGGTTTAGTAGTATGAGTAGTACTACTACTAGAACCGCATGGTGGAGCCTCTGTACTCTTATTTTTCTTAATCTCTGATAAAGTACACATTTATTCCGGAGAAGGGCGGAAAACGGCAGCCCAACATGTAATGATGATATCGATCAACCATGCTCGAATATATTTTGGCCTCCGTGCGAGCCCGTCTGTGTGTTCTCAGTCCTCGTCTCTCTCAAGGAACGGTGGGTTGGCCATTTTCCGTCAATTGAGATCTGTTTGCTCACACTCCGGTCCATACGCGCACTTAGTTTTGCACTACTCCTTCCTCCGTCATAGTTTACAGGGTGCGCTTCATTATGATGCATTTCTCTCAATGCATTTCCACCACCAGAGAGACTTTAGACGCGTTTGGTTTAATGCTCAATTAATTAGGGCGTGGTAACCGCAATTTTCTCTCGATGTAGTACTACGGAGTGGAGTAAGTGCATGCATGTGTGTACCCGGGGTGGAAGCACTGCATGCATGTGTGTACGCATTATTTCCTCTAGTAATAGACGCTGTGCTATAACTACCAATGCTATTTTTCAGGCTGATCGCTAGTCGCCTTGGTCCCAGAGGTTTTTATTCTGTTTTTCTGAAGCGCGCTCTATAAACAGTGACGGATGGAGTAGTATGAGCGGATTCAAAGAAGAGTGTATTGATGGTTGCTTCTTCCGAGCAACTTACAGTGGGAAAGGTGGGGCTTATGATTTGACTGCTCATTACTCACTATTAATGCGGCGCAACGACCAGTCTGAGTCTCCCATGCGGCTGTGCACTACCCCCTCGGTTCTTAAATATACTCCCGAGTATTTGTCTTTCTAGAGATTTCAACGAGTGAGTACTCAAATATTTGTCTTTTTTAGAGATCCAAATGGACTACTACATACGGATGTATATAGACATATTTTAGAGTGTAGACCCACTCATTTTGCTCCGTATGTAGTCACTTGTTGAAATCTCTAGAAATACAAATATTTAGAAACGGAGGGAGTACGATCTGAAGCAAAATGAGTGAATCTACACTCTAAAATATGCCCATTTGAAATTTGTAAAAAGATAAATATTGTTGATGACAGTTGCGACGATAAAAAAGAAGCATATTCCTTGTCCTAAGGTAAGATAACAACACGGTTGTATTTTTCTAAAATGGTATGAGGACGAGATTGCAATATGGAAAGTACGCCGGACGAGCTACATTTTGTGCAAAGAACTATTGAAGATCCACATGCAGTGACGTGGGAAGACGGGCAGTGGAGCAAGGCCGGAGGGGATACCTGGCGGTCGTCGGGATGTAACTAGGTGAGTGGCGGCGGGCGGAATCTGCCCATACTGCGGCAGGGAGCAGGTGGTGTAGGCCCTACCGCACAGGAGCTTGGTAAGAGAGAACGGCGTGTACCGCAGTTCGGGACGTGCTGCCTCGGCGCCGTCTAACGGAGAAACGATGCACATCCTCCCTTTCCGCCGGTGAACGGGATGCGGCCGGATCAGTGACCAACGGTGAAAGAGAAAGAGGCCACCGCAGCCTTGTGTGAGATACTCTGAAGAGAGACAAACCAAGCAGGGAGGCTCCATTGTATATAGTGGAGCGGACTACCTTTTTCTCCATAAAAATCGTTTTATATTCTGTGTACATGCCATTGAGCAATATAACTTTATTTAGAAATAACGCGCCAACGCATCAAGTCGAACTTTGTTTCGTGCACGCGTGGTACACGACCTCCGTTGGTAAACAACCGCTACACGTGTTCAAATTAGCACGTGGGCTGCCATTTCCTACAGAAATGAGCTCCATCGTGTACCCGCGCGGGTGTGGCTGGGCATGAAGCGTGAGTACGTGCACGATGCACCTATTCTCTTCTTGTATACGTACACCACCTACGTGGGGTTGTGTGAGAGAGATACAAATGTAGAGAGATATAGTGTGTGGGTTCGTGAGAGTTTTGGGGGGGGGGGGTCAATAAAAAAATGTAACATATGCAACGAGTGTGAAATAGAGTCCTGGATATATCATATATATAGTGGGGGCGATCCACGAGAAGAGAGTGGAGGTATCATCGACTTGAGGTGTCCATAGAATCGAAGAGAGGGATGATGGTGTGTGTGCGCGCACGGTCGATAAAGAGTGCCATCGAATTTGTGTGTGCCCATGTCAAAGATATAGAGTGGCTGGCCTACTAGAACGAGAGAGGGGACAGGTGCGGTTTTTCTCTGTGGCATGGATACCTACCTACAGCGCTCGACTATCGGTGTGTGGTGGGGGGGGGGAGGCCTAATTAACTATAGAGGTACAATGGCTAGTATATGTGTGGAGGAGGAGAGAGGCCTACCTCGTGTCTTAAGGGAGATCGATCTACCTCATGTATTAAGGGAGATCGATCGGCATCCATGCATATGTGAAGGAGAGGAATAAGGTTGGGAGAGAGAAAGAGCTAGAGTGTTGGAGGGGGTGGTAGTGGAGTTGCTTCTAACAAATGGTGGGATAGGCTTGCTAGACAACCGGAGGGCACGCCTGCAATATCAATAAGAGAGGGGATGGCTGCCTGTCTGTGCACGTGCGTGTGAGAGACGGGTCAGGAGGCATGCACGAATGATAAGGGGGACGATATGGCTATGGTAAGCAGACATAACTACATAGGAAGATCAATCGTCCTTTGTCAGAGAAAGGAGAGACATAACTTGTGAGGTACGTCAATCGATGGGGGGGGAATAGTTAAAGTCGACCTAGGTATATGTTGGGAGATCGATCAATACACATGCATGTGTGTGTTAGAAGCAAATGAGGCACGGGGAGAAGGATAGAGAGAGATGGATGCATCTAGGAGGTGGTGCGAGAGTCATACTATGTCGAGGGGGAAGGAGTGTGCGAGTACGAGATCGATGAAAAGAGTGGTGGGAGTGAGGCATGTACGGTGATAAGAGAAGAGGGGAAGCTTGTGTTTTGTGCTAGGCACACCTGGCTAGAGAGGCATATCGATCGATGTGTGCCGTAAAGAAGGAGCTGGGGGGCCTACACACATAGTGGGTGAACGACCTAAAGTGAAAAGACGAATTTGTGCGATGGAGCTAGAGAATGCTGAGGGAGGGTGAGAGGGATGCGAGCGTCTGCATGCACGAGAGAAAGTTAGCGCTAGCTAGCTACAAAGATAAGAGGATTGTGTGGGTGTAAAATACGAATAGAGATCATACTTCATTATAAAAAGTGGATTCAGATATATGAAGAATTTATCATAGTGTTTTAAACCGACGCATGTGTGAATATATATAACCACATGGTGTGGTTATGAACATGTTATACTACATATAATATATTTATCTCTACTCTTATAAAAAAACAGAGTTGTTGATGATGGTGCCATCCTGCAATATAGGCCGTCCGATTTATATTTGACGGATAGGAAGGAAACTATGGCAATTTTGAAAAAAGATACCCACACCCCTCTCCATATTTGCAAATTAGGCCTCCCCTTGATCATGTTGATGTTCTGTGGAATGCATGGGCATCTTGCTAGTACTACGTATAACATATAGAACATTGATCATAATTTGGGCTAATGTGTGGCTTTTGCAGCTCAGGTCTAAATACTTGTCATAATGTAGGGGGCGGGGCACTATACTATGTGTGATAAACACGGTGTACACGTATGGAACATGGTTTAGATTATGAATATATAGTTAGTACATCAAATGTACTATTATTTGGAATCAACATCAAGTGTATTCAAAAAATAGAATTCGAGTTCATGTAGTACACATAGTTCATATCTATATAGTAATCATGTGGTGTGTTATTAAGGTGATACACGAATGGTGGTTGAAGTTGGCAACAATCATGATTGTAGATTTGTCAGTTCGAATTGCAGCAGTAGTATAGACATTTGGAATGCACTAAAATGTTGGTATGAGTAGGTTACATGCATTATACAGCAAGCGAAAAAATTTAATTGGACATAACATGGATTCATACTACCGAATAGCATTTAATTGCACTAAATTGTTGGTATGAGTAGCTTTAAATAACATTTTTATAGTAAAACGGGGCAAGACTATCTCTTTTTGTGGTGTGAATAGTTTTATTTTTTTTGTTTTCTTTTTGGTTGAGGGAAGTGCGAATTGATTTGGTACGTACAAGTACAATATTACACGTTAGGCTTGTCCCTAAAATTCAACTCGTGCCTTGTTATATCCCGAAAATTCAGCTATCGTGCTCCCAAAACTGGCGCCTTCACAACCCGCGCCTTGCTATACCGAAATTACAACGCGCGCGGAAACTCCCTCCAGCTGCCAAATCCCAACACGCGAAATCCCCCTTCTAACCCTGAGCCGAAAGGGCCGCTAGTTCAAATCGGTGCGGGGTACTTTTATAACACACCCTACATTTTGGACAACCGCGTCCCTAAGTCATGGTTCACCCCCTCCCATCGCCTCCTTTTTGCCATTCGAAATCCCAGGCCGCCATAGCCTCTCCGCTCCAGTCGGGAAACCCTACCCTCCTCCGTCCGCCACCTCACAGCTGCCTAGCCGGAGCCTCTTCCCCGACAACGTCGTCCACCGCAATAGCTCGACGTCCCTCGTCCACCTCCCCAGATGAGGATCCGTCGTCCATCTCGTGTCCCGCCGGTTCAGCCGCCCCGTCCTCCACCTCCAAGGAGCTGCTCCGACGATCACCTCGTCTATCGCGACTGCTCCATCCCCACAGCGCCGCCTTAACCTGCTCCACCGGAACCGCAACATCCTCACCGACTCCTCGGACGAAGCCGAGGCCTACTCGGCGCCACCAAAGAGGTTGTACACTCATCGTATTGCACCTTCTCCTTAGCTCGACCTCCCGGCGCCGACGGTGCTCCATCCTGCACCCCCATGGAGCGGCTACCTTGAAGCCGGCACCGCGGGTGACATCTCCATGGCGGCTCTCCCCCAGTGCGAGGCCCCTACGGCGGCGGCGTCCATACCTGCTGAATCTGCTGCTGCTGCTCCGGCTCTCGCTCGCTCGCTCACGCTACTGCTGCTGCTGCTACGGATCTCGCTCGATCGCTCGCGCTGCTGCTGCTGCTCTCCCCCTCGCTCGTGCTGCTACTCTGCTCCGATTTAGCTACACTTTAGTCGACTGAATCGACTTTTGGGTCAGTCGATTTTCAGGGGGTGGGGGGCTCGCCGGAGTTAAGGAAGAACCACCCGCAGCAGGGGCGGGGGCTCGCCGGAGAGGTGCCCCACTATCTATCTTAGGGTTCAGGGTGGGGCGGGGGGGGGGGGGGGGGATACGGCTGGCCGAGGCGATGGCGGACCGGCGGTGTGGAGTTGTTTCAGGGCGGCGAGGCGGCGCTGGGGATAGCGGTTCGGCCGGTGGTGGCTGGCGGCTCAGGGGGGTGCAGGTTGAAGATGAACTGCAGGCCCTCCTTAAACTACACGTCAAGTGCCTCTCTGCTACCATTGCGTTCAGTTTCGACAGTTACATTCAGATTTCACAGTAAATTTCAGTTTCAACAGTTAAGTTCAGAGTCAACAGTTTTTACCTCATCTCTTGTAGTCAGGTGGTTTTTGGTGATGTAAATTTTACATCTATTTTACATCATCTATTGGAGATGCTATTAGAATCCCACTTGAGATTGATGATGTCTGTCTTGTGCTGCTTCAGCCTTGACGTCTTACGGCTCACCGGTGCTGCTCCAACGACAAAACGATCCATCACAACAGAGCAGTGCCCTGGACGCCGTCTACAGAGTCCTCAGATCTTCCTCCACACCTCCGACAGCCACCTCTGCCTTAACTACTTCAGCGACCAACCTAATGATGCTGAGGTCGACACGGCTACGGCAAAGAGGTTGTACACTTGTTCCATCACTTATTACTATACATTCATGTCGATCCATTAGGGCTATTTTGGTTCGACGGAAAAACATAGCAATAGGGAATTTTCCAATGGCACTCTGCTATTCAATTATTCATGCATTTTGTTGAAAGGAATGAAGCAAAACATCCACCTGGACCTACTTTTCAAAATCCTATGCATGAAAACAAGACCAAGTGCATTAGTGGCAGAATAACATTCTAACTATACACGCTTTCACATGGTTTCACTTTATTTTGCCATGTTTCTTTGCATTCCTCTGCTCTTCCAATTCTTGTAAACCAAACACCCAAGTTGACAGAAATCATGTGTTTACAAATGCTCTTCTTACCATGTGCATTCCTATCCTATTCCAGTGTTTTTCCTATCCCTGTGTTTTTAGAATCATGCAAGCCAAATGAGCCCCTATAGAATTACTTCAGTTACAGGTAGGTGTCGAAGGGAACTTTGTGTGGTTTGTCCTGCTCCTGCCGCGACGTCGTCCACCTCACCTGAGGTGCTCCATCAACAAAAACATCCACCAAACCGGACATCACGACTCCTGACCGTCTTTCGCCGCCTCAGATCTCCTTCCCTGTCGCCGGCACCCACCATAACGGCATCAACATCATCGATTCAGCAGATGAACCTGAGGAGTACATGGGTCCACAAGAGAGGTCACACTCTTTTTATTCTGCTTATGTTATGCATTGCTTAAAATTACCTACTACTTTATCGTCATGTTCACCTCTTGGACTCCAATTCAGATCCAAATTAATGTTCAAACTTGAGTTCTAAATTAGTTGTGGGGCACATATCGAGGAAGCAATGAATAGTATCTCTGTCTAATATCTAGTTCACCTAGGGTATGCCTATGTTGTTCATCTTGGGTGGGAAACAAATAGTAAAGAAATCATCATATGTCTTTTTATTAAATTAAAGCAATCATTATTTTTGGATCCATCCACTGGTTGTTACCATCACTCTAAATTTTTGCATGCTCTCCTTACATAATCTCACCATATTTTTTCGTATGCATGTCAGATATTGTACACAGTCATCTTGAACATGTAGAGAAAAGAGAAGAGTTTTCTTGCGGCAATAATATGTCATGCAGAAATCGCTCCATGGTGGGTTCAATGGCAAACCCTCCCCACCCCTCTCCAGATTGTAATCCAGAGGAAGATATCTGCTCGAGGCGGATTCGCACGCCGACCACTCCTATTTACCCCCAAGGTGTTTGCTCTACCTTGGCATGATGATGTTAGTCATATAGTGCATATGTTTCCTTGCAGTGCCTACTTTTGACATCATATATGTCATCTGCTTAGTTTAGACATGTTCTATCGCCACCTGTTTAGTTTCTATATCATATATGGGAATTATGCAGTCTCATGTCTTTTATCCAGCCATAATATATGTGAAATGTGCAATGCCATCCTGTTTAACCAGGCATCATATATTTGAATGATATCTTGCCCATCCTTTTCTTCATTACATTTCCATTTGTCGACAATGTTTGTAAATTAAACTACTCTTCCTGTGAATCGGCCATTTGGGTGGGAGATTGAAAAATCTGGAGTGAAAACAAGGCCTTTAGAGCAGACAGTGCTACCTGTCGAAGCAGATCTCTTGTTGGGTCCCGATAGCTCCTCAGAGATGGATTCAGAGATAGATGACCCGTCCTATTCCCCCACCGAGGTGTATGCTCTAACTTGGCACAGTGTTTTAGTTATTCATCATATCTTTGAATTATGTTATGCCATGCTATCCAGTTTAGAGAGACATCATATATGTGAAATTATGTCATGCTATCCATTTTAGTTAAACAATACACATGTCAACTATTTCATGTCCTCTTTTTCCGCACTATCTATTGCATCTGTCTCTCATACAATGTCTGTACATTCAACTATATTTCTTGTTTATCAGCCATTTGAATTGGAGCAGGTGATGCCAGCATCTAGCAGACTAAAAACACGGTCTTCAAATAAAACAGTGCTACCTCTTGGTGGAGATAGCACCCCGGTTGTACATGCACGAGAACCAGCCCTACCAGACATAACCCAAACTCTCGCAGATTGTACCCCTACTGCGATGGACAGAGAACCAGCTTCACCCAATCTAACCCCAACCCCAGTAGATAGTAACCCAGTTCCTATTGACACGGCACCATCTCCACCACAGAGCTCCCAAACAAGAGCAGTTAGTAAGACAGCTCCAGTGCCCAAAGGTCCAGTACTACCACGGCAAACCCCAACTCCACCAGTTGGTACGCCTATTCCTGTGGAGGAAGCACAACTAGCTAGTCTTAGTTTAGCATCTATCGCATTTGATGTTGTTAAATCGTATGGGCGTATCTTCCCATCTTGGAAATATTATACTGAAGATGAAGGAAAATGCCAGTTGCAGGTGTTTGTCCAGGAGTTATGTGTAAGTAATGTTATTCATGGCAATTACTTTGCTTTGTCCCATACATCCAACCTCCATGATGGTACAACAAAATTTCCCATTTTTCTGTATAGAGAAGGACTGATTTGGAAACTCAGGATGAGGTAACCTGTGCTAATACCTCTGCTATCTTCAAGAAGGTGGCAGTATCGGAATTACCTGAAGAAAACGTACTTCACCGGCAAAGAAACTCATCAAATTCCCTTACGTTCTCCTGAGACACATTTACTGGACGATGACTGGGAACGCCTTGTTCTGTACTGGTCCCAAACCAAGAATGTGGTAAGGTCTATGAGCTCATTTTCTATTTTTAAGTACTATATTCTTGTGTCTTACTGTACTCTGTTCATGTAGAACAAGTGCCTAAACCTAAAGAACAACTGTTCTAATTTAAGATTCCATTGCTATCATGGTTCTAAAAAGCGCTAGGCGTTAATTGTGCGTTTTGCCACCGCCTTGCACTTTGCTGACCAAAGCGCATGCTTATGCGCAGTTATGCATAGATTAAGCGTAGTTATGCGCAATGTGTTTAATAACGCCTAGAGCCTAGGCGCCGCTTAAGCGCTTCGCTTAGGCGTGCCTCTTCTAACTATGATTGCTATCGTGCATACTGCTTTGCTCTTGTATCATTGTATTTACTCATACAAACTTATTTTTAAATTGAAGGATCCAATCGAAACTCCAATGGCACAGCAGGTATGTTCACGCATGTTTCTTTAATAGGCTTGCTCTTATCAATAGCTCTGTTGGTTTCAATTTCAATTGTGTATACAGTTGACTTCTGATATCATGCATATTACATCACAACAAAGCAAATAGTGTTGTTGTACATGTAGACCCGTGGTACCCATCTGAAATCTTGTTGTGCCTGTAGTTTCCCACGCTTTGTATTCTTTCACTGCTGCTTTGTCTTGAACTGATATGATTTGAACCGTGTCTCTATTTTGATTTGGCAAGACAATGAAGTGACCATAGGACATAGATATATGTTTGTTTGATGCTTTTATTATGTACTAGTACTTGGCAATAGAAGACTTGGTAGTTTAATCCTATCCACCTTACTAATGAACTGGTTCACCGAAATGAGTTTCATATACTAGTACATGCTAAACTATTATGTGTCTGCTTGTTTCTTCTTTTAGAATGCTGACATAATATTGGGGAAGAGTGCCTTATTAAACAATGGTAAATGAAGTAATGCATATAAGGTTCAGGATAGTGACACATCCTTGTTGGTCTCCAACAAAGCTGATAAAACAGCTAAGGAAGACTATCTCGAAGACAGTGAGACAACCTCAAAGTCCTGTCTTGGTTTAGTGTTGAGATTCTTGGCCACTACCGCTTGCACAAGCTATTAAAACTCACTGTCTGAATCAGTTTGGTTTCTTGAGTCTCAACTAAAAGCTGAAAGACATCGATCAAATTGTCTTTGCGACAAGAAGCGGAAGGACTGTGGAAGTCCTGGAGCATTCAGATGCATACTTTACGGTGCAACGACAAGCGTTGGAGGATTTTAGCGCCAACAGGACAAAGCTAATAAGCTTGCTAAGCTTATTGCCGCATGGTGGATACCACGTTTCTTGAGCTCTTCCGGGTTGTTTCAGTTATGCTCTTGTTTCTTTGCCGCGTTTATTTGCCTTTGGTGGCCAATTTTGATGGCCAGTGTATGTAATATGCTGCTTTGTTCCCTATATTTGCACTGGTGGCGAACTTTGATGCCCAGTGGATGTAATATGTGTAATAGTAGTAATAGGCTAGCGTTAATTGCTTGCTTATTGATTTCCTTATTGTGTTGTTTAGTTGTTTGCTTGTAGTCACTGCAGTTCTTTTTCTGTGTTTTTCTAGTGGCCACAATAACCTATCTTTGGAAACTAGGCCAGAATAATCATGGCAAAACACGGACTGTTGTAACCATGGGTCTCCTATGGGCCGTATGATCCATGGTCCTTCTACGGGCCGTAGGATCCGTTGGCCTTCTATACGGGCCGTAGGATCCATGGGCCTTCTACGGGCCATACGATTCATGGGCCTTTTACGGGTCATAGGATCCATGGGCCTTCTACAGGGCGTATCATCATTTCGCCAATTATGGGTCGTACCATTCATGGACAATAACAGGCCGTTAATAGGCCGTATTTGATAACTCTATGAAAACAGCCCAATGGGTGTTTTGACATGAAAACGGCCCAACGTATTATCGGGCCACAAACGGGCCGACTATAACCACGGGCTGAATTTGGCCCACAAGCAGAAAATGACAGCAACGGGTCATAAGTAAACGAATGTGGAAATGAGCCCAAGAATAAATGGGCCCTGAGAAGGCCGAAAGATAACATGGGATGGAAACGGCCCAACAGAATAATGGGCCGTTAATGGGTATAAAGTGATACACTGTTCATTACGGCCCAGTTTCACCACGTGCCGTTAATGGGTATAAAGTGATACACTGTTCATTACGGGCCAGTTTTACCACGGGCCATTAATGGGCCGAGAGTAATAAGGGCCTCATATGGGCCGAAAGACGTCATGGGCCATACATGGGTCGGAAGTTAAAACAGGCTGGAATTATATTTGACGACCGGATGACGCCATCGGGCCTAATTCAGATAGGCCGTAAACGGGCCCTGGGTTAACGGGCTGTAAATGGGCTATATGCAAACAGGCCGTTCACAGGCTTGCCGTGGGCCGGCCCGCCACCTTTTGACCAAGTCAAACGGGCCGACCTTTTCATAGGAATGGGCCTCTGTTGGGCCGTGCCATGTGTCGATGTATCATAGGCGCTTTTGGTCCAATGAGTGGATGACATCTATCCCAACGGTGAGCCGACACGTGTTTCCTCAAGCCAATGATGATTTTACACGTGGAAAATCCCATTGTCGGGGCTGTTAACGGGTTATCGGATCCAAAACCGGACCCGATAGCTTAATGGTGTTCCGTTACGTTGGATGCCACGTGTTGGTCACCCTTGACGAAAGCACTTCTGTGATGCGCGATTTATCGTCATGGAAGTGGACAATTCCGTGATGATAATTTTGGTAATGTCATGGAACACTTCTACGACAACACAGGTATGACTATCTTGATTCTGTCATAAACTTGTCATGGATGTACATGCATGACAGAAAACTTGACCTACTGTGACAAACACGTATCATCACGGAAGTGTATTTTTTTTGTAGTGTATACAATTTACCATTGTATTGGGTGTGTTGGGGACACAAGAGACTCTTTGTTATTTGGCTGCAGGGTTGTTTGAGAGAGACCATCTTCATCCTACGCCTCCCACGGATTGATAAACCTTAGGCCATCCACTTGATGGAAATTTGCTACTGTCCTACAAACCTCTGCACTTGGAGGCCCAACAACGTCTACAAGAAGAAGGTTGTGTAGTAGACATCAAGCTCATTTTTGGCGCCGTTGCCGGGGAGGTGAGTGCTTGAAAGTATATCTTTAGATCTTGCAATTGAATCTTTTAGTTTCTTGTTTTATCACTAGTTTAGTTTATAAAAGAAAACTACAAAAAATGGAACTGAGGGTGCCTCATATGCTTAATCTTTTTAATATCTTTCGTGAAAATAAGGATTCCGATAATTGTGCCAAAATGCTAGAAGAAGAATGCATTAAAATGTTTGGCACTAAATCTTTGAATGACGAGCATGATTGCAATGTTGTTAGTATGAATTCCTTGAATATCCATAGTACTAATGATGATTGCACTAGTCATGATGAAAATGTCTCTTATAAGCATGTCAAATTTTGTGGAGTGCATAGAGTTTGCAAGTACACACCAAATATGGAAGATAGATTTTGCAAGAGGCATAAGTATTTAGAAACCAAATGGTTGCAAGAAAGGCTAGATGTTTGTGCTGAAAATTTAAAATTTCTTTGCCATCCTTGTGAACTTTGCAATGAACGTGATCATTTAAATCCCCAATGCAAATTGTTTCATGATCGTATCTTGTCCAAAAATTGTGATGACTTGATTTCCCTTGCGCATCATAATGAACTTAGTTTACTTTTGGGTTATGAAGAAATGAAACGTATAACTAAGGATATGCCAGAATTTGTCCTTGATAAAGTTCTTGATTTTGATCTAGAAGAAATTTTTATGTATTGTGCGGTGAATTGCATTAAAAATCCTTATATTGCCAACTACATAAAGAAAAGAAAAAAAATAGAAGATGAAGAGAATACTAATGAAAGGGAAGAGATTTCCCAATATCCTCCTATTCTTTCTTATGATGAATCTGGTGACGAGGAGGGCTTTCTATTCAACCAATCTCATTAATGAGGAGCTCCAAAAAGAGGATTAAACCCACACATGATGTGAAGAAGAAAAAGAAAAGACGGAGAAGCAAAGGTAAAAAGGTATCCCTCCCAAATGATGTTGCTCCTACTACTCATGATGATAATAGTTGCTATAATATTGGTGCTATCCATACTATTAATGATGAGAGTGATTATGCTTATGATATGAAAAGGCCCGAGCCTGGGGATGCCATGTTTGATGAGAATGACAAGTTTGAGAATTTATTTGCTACAATTAATGATTGTCCCAAGCTTGGGGATGCTATGTTTTATGAAGATGATATGTTTAACCTCCTAAGTTTTGATATGCAAATTTGTTAGGATGATAGCATGCCTCCTACTTATGATGATTATATTGATGAAAGTGGGTTTGGAAGAGTGTCAACTTTAGGAAGTAATAATCCCACTATTTTGGAGGATGTTGAATCTTGTTGTGATAATTATGAAAGTGGATTTTGAGAGGTCATGACTTTATTCAGTAATGATTCCACTATCTTGGAAGAGGTTTCAATTGATTATGATGAGAACAAAGTTGCTACCTATGATGATATTGTGATGATACTTATGCTATAAAGAGTAGTGATGATTATATTTATAAAACCTGTCATGATTATGACTACCCTTTTTCTGAACACTACTCTTTTAACGTGGAAACAATTTATAGTATTCGAGTCTCTTATGATACTCCCACTATTCCGATTGAGAAGAATTTTGCTTATGTAGAGAGTAGTAAATTTTCTATGCTTGTAGATCATGAAAAGAATGCTTTAGGTGCTGGTTATATTGTTGAATTCATTCATGATGCTACTGAAAATTATTATGAGGGAGGAATATATGCTTGTAGGAATTGCAATAATATCAAGTTTCCACTCTATGTGCTCAAAGTTTTAAAGTTATGCTTGTTTTTCCTTCCTATGCTAGTTGATTATTGTTCCCATAAGTTGTTTGCTCACAAAATCTCTATGCATAGGAAGTGGGTTAGACTTAAATGTGCTAGCCATATTCTTCATGATGCTCTCTTTGCGTTCCAATTATTATCTTTTATGTGAGCATCATTGAAATCATCATGCCTAGCTAGGGGCGTTAAACGTTAGCGCTTGTTGGGAGGCAACTGTCGGTGCCAAAACCGGCGGATCTCGGGTAGGGGGTCCCGAACTGTGCGTCTAGGATCGATGGTAACAGGAGACGGGGCACACGATGTTTACCCAGGTTCGGTCCCTCTCTATGGAGGTAATACCCTACTTCCTGCTTGATTGATCTTGATGAATATGAGTATTACAAAGAGTTGATCTACCTCGAGATCGTAATGGCTAAACCCTAGAAGTCTAGCCTATGTGTATATGGTAATGAATGTGTCCTATCCGAACTATGCCCTCCGGTTTATATAGACACCGGAGAGATCTAGGGTTACATGGGGTCGGTTACATAAGAAGGAATCTTCATAGTTGATCGCCTAGCTTGCCTTCCACACCAAGGAAAGTCCAATCCTGGCACGGGTACGGTCTTCGGTCTTCATGTCTTCACAGCCCATCAGTCCGGCCCATGGATAACAGGCCGAACGCCCGAGGACCCCTTAGTCCAGGACTCCCTCAGTAGCCCCTGAACCTGGCTTCAATGACGAGGAGTCCGGCGCGCAGATTGTCTTCGGCATTGCAAGGCGGATTCCCTCTCTCGAACTCCCGCAGTCTTCGTCTGGCGATGATTGTATCCGGACCTGTTATACACCACACATAACCGCAGAGAGAATATAATATTTGCATGGATCCAATCTGTTGACAGTTTCTTGACAACACGTCATTGCGTCTGTCCGGTTACGATTTCGAACCGTTTTTCTTCTGCCATCCCACGTCTCGAGACACGGTTGCTATTGGTATGTCTTATCGAAGCAGAGATCGTGTCCCCTTTATTGCGGGATTCTCATCAATGCGGGCATGGGTAACCCAACCGTGCCATTTGCACAGCCCTTGGGAATAGGCGAATCTTAAGGCGAGTGAGGAGGTGTTCAATGTTTGCTGCCTTTATAAGAGGATAAGGATCCCCTCCCCCTCTTCCCAAGCTTTCTCTATGTATCCGCCTTCCCGATCTCGAGCTCCAGCGCCCAAGTTCTCATCTCCTTTCCACTCAAGCAACCATGTCCGGATCCGATGGTCAGGGCAAGTGGATGGTCTCCTCCGTCAAGGAGGAGGATATTACCGAGCTCCGAGCGGCCGGATATTTGGCGGAGGGAATTGCCCATCGCCTACCGGCCGAGGGACAAATCGTCCCCACGCCGGAGCCCAACGAGAGGGTAGTATTCCTCTCTCATTTCTTCCGCGGGCTGGGGTTCCCACTCCATCCTTTCGTCCGCGGGCTAATGTACTATTACGGGATAGATTTCCATGATCTGTCCCCGAATTCCTTCCTCAACATCTCGGCGTTTATCGTCGTGTGCGAGGCTTTCCTCCGCATCCAGCCCCACTTCGGGCTGTGGCTCAAAGTCTTCAACGTAAAGCCAAAGGTGGTGGATGGCTAGCACGCGGAGTGCGGAGGAGCCATGGTGAGCAAGCTGTCCAATGTCTCCTGGCCCAAGGGCACCTTTGTGGAGACAGTAAAGGAATGGCAGAAGTAGTGGTTCTACATCACAGAACCTCGTGGCACCACCTGGGCCGCGGCTGCCGAATTCCGCTCCGGTGCTCCCATGCGACTCACCTCCTGGGTCGAGAAGAGTCCGGACTGGTGTTCACCTGACGAGCTGATCGCGCTGCAGACGCGCGTTCAAAGCATGACGACCAAGAACGTCAAGCTCGTTGATGTCATCCAGGTGATGCCGGTCCGCCGGATTCATCCGTGCCAGCACCGAAGCCGCCCTTTGTGGGAGTTCAATTCGAAGAAGCACCAGACCGTGGTGAGGCTCTTCGAGACTAATCACGAAGGTGCCTGGAAGTTTCTTTTTAAGGGCAACGAGAAGCCACCAGCCACGGATTCAGACCGTGGCCATGATTGTACACACCCTGCCAGCAAGGTATGTTATTTCCGACGTATCCCCAACCTCATTGTTTCGAAGGGTGGCGTCTGAGCTTTTATTATGGTTCCTTTAGGACTAGGTGGAGAGGGTGAAGCGGATCAAGTTTCCAGCTCCGTTGCCCGAAGAACCAGTCATCCCGCGCCTAGCGGAGATGCTAGTGCCGGCGCCATACCAGGCGCCGGAGAAGAAGGCCAAGAAGAAGGCCAAGGGGGCCAAGAGTGGCCCCTGTCGCAAGGGCACTTTGGACGTGATGTCCGAAGACGACGAGGCCAATTCCTTCATTCCTGAGGACAACAAGGAGGAGGAGGAGGAGGAGGAGGAGGAAAACAACCCTCCTCCCGAGCAGAAGAAGAAGAAGAGGGCGACCTCGGCACATCCGGAGGCGAAAGCGCCCAAAAAGGGGAAGGGCGCCCCAGTGGTTAACACCGCGTGGGACGTCGACATCAGTCCGGAACGGCGCCCCCGCACTAAGCCCCAGGCCGCATCGTAAGTGATAGGTCTTGCTCATGCGCGGATCTGGCCCTTTCTCTCCATTATCTTGATATAGTTAACTGTATTGTTGCAGTCCGGCCCGCGACCTAATCTGGCGGTCCTCATCTAGAAGTCCGTTGGCTCCATTAGAGATGGTGAGCCAGTCACCACCGCCTGCTTACTCCCCCGGGGCCAGGGAGGACACCAAAGTGCTGTCCCAGAGGGCCGATCCGAACCGGGGAGGAGCCCAGGACGTTGTCCAGGAGGCGCCACGAGGCGAAGCCTCCACTACCGGACACATGGAGGAGACGATTCCCATGGAGACTGGCGAAGAGGGCTGCAACCAGTTTGGCCCTCATCCGAATATGATCCCGGAGACCCATACGGTTCCGGAGTCGGGCGAGCAGCCACCTTTGAAGGAGGGGGGTGCGCCACCTCCGCCGGTCGTCCCTGTCCATCCCAGGGCGCCGGACAACTTGATGGAGACGCTACAAAGCGCCTCTGTTATGGACGAGCACCGTGTCCTTATGGGCGTGATGATTGAAAAGGTTCAGTCCATCAAGAGTGGACTGAACGAAGCCTGCAGCAACCTATTGATAGGTTTCGAGGTAAGTGAGAAAAAAAACCTTGTAGTCAGTAGCCCCTGAGACAATGTCCGGCTAGAAGAACCGGATAGAGGATCTATTGTAGGAGACTAAAATAGCATTTATGCATAAGCATGCGTCGCTATTGGCCGCAACCTCGCATGCTGCTGAAGTCTCTGAATTGAGGCAGAGGCTGGAGTGGACTGAGAACGAGCTCGGCGAGGTTAGAGTTCGGCTCTAGGAGAAGCAAGGTGAATAACGACTTGCTGTATGTTCGGAAAGCGTAAGAGATGTATATTGACTGTAGTGTCATAATATGCGCAGGAGCCGCGACCGAGGTCGAGGCCCTGAAGAAGGCGCTGGACGAGGCCGAGGAGAAAGCTGTCCAGCAGCAAGCCGCCCGTAAGAAGCTCGAGGCCCGGGTCAGGGAAATCCAGCAGGAGCTCCAGGATGAGGTAAAAAATGTGAGACCTTGGAGAATGATGCGTCGGCTCAAGAGGCCGAGCTCACCAAGGCTCGTCAGATCACGGAGACCGCACGGAATGAGGCCCAGGCCACCCTCCAGGAGATCCAGGAGGCCAAGAAGATCACGATGGGTAAGGCATTTAAGATGCAAAGCAAGCATGCGGAGAATCAATACCTTTTACTAACCCGGGTTCGGAGTTCCCCAGGGGCTTTTGCGGATCTACCACACAGCGTATCAGACGCTGCAGAGTTCTACCGGGCCGAAGGAGGATGTTCTACGGAGAGGCTATTCTGGTCGCAGTATGCGAAGACAGAGCATCCCGTGTCCTTCACCGATCAGCTGAAGCAGCTGGTGGAGCTGCACAGGGTGGCCGAACTAGCCATGAAGGATTTGACAATCCGGCTATAGCCAGCCGAAGCTATGCCCGATAGCTACTTCGAACTCATGAGGCGTCTGGCCGAAGCTGTTGAATTTGCCAGCGGGCCGCCGGAGGGCAAGGAGCACCGCACACCCGAGCGATATTTCGCGGATGCCGTAGAGGGTTCTCGACCTGTGGCGGCACAATGTTCGCAGGACATTGTATTTGAATAAATATATTAATGTTGCCCTTGCCTTGTATTATGGGAACAAAGCCGGTGTCTGTAAAATAATTTTATTATGCTTTAAATTGTTTCCTCTTGTGCAGCCGTGTTATTTGTAATCTGAGGGTTGGCCAGTCGTCGACTTCTGCCCTCACGTAGGTAGTACGGAGGTGTTCGGGATGGATTCTAAACAATCTTGATCCAATTATATGGTCCTTTGGAGGAGTTGTTTAGCGCAACGAACAAGGCAATCGGACTGTACAGCTTGAACGCCCTCACTTTGCCATAGAAGTTTTATAATTAAGCAAGTGTGCAGCCCCTGGTCCAGGCCAGGGTGCTGTCAGCATCTGATCGGGTAGTGCCGATCCTTCGCATGACGCGGAAAAAATCTCCAACAATTTGGTAACCCTCGAACAGCTGACCGGCTCTCGCCGTATCATGACAGTCAGTTTCGGCTTTCTCTACTGAGGTGCTCATCCGGTCAAGGCCAGGGCACAATCAAAGTAGTTCTCCCTTTACTACCCTAGCCGATAGAGCGGAACGTAGGGTAGCAAGCACAGGAGCCGGGAAACCCAACTATTGACCAAAGACATGATTCGGAGCCAATGCGTATGATGCTAAATTTGGGGTGCCAAACTTATATGAGAAGTTTTCAGACTTCGCTGCCGTATTGTGGGGCGACCAGTAGCCCATGGCGAATATGAAACGTACAGAAGAGTATAGATGCCGCAAATAAGCGGATCGAAATAAAATGGAGTAAGAAGCGAAAACCATAGAGACTGGGCCACGAACCATTTTTATTATAACTGGATGGATATCTCAAAACATATCTTGTACAGATGGTGCGAGAAGTATCCGGGCTCTTTGACATTCCGGGATCAGTAGGGCGCAGCGTGCAGGTCCTGGAAAATAAGTATGAATATCGTTAAGAAGAACGTATAAAGGTTACCCTGCACACCTGTGCTACTTGCCTCCATTGTATGCCAATCCTTCTAAAGGACTTGCGATCAGGCCCGCGGAAAAAGGAACCTGAAACAAGAAAAAGGTAAAAATATGTGTGTCCGAGGTCTGTCTGACCGAACTGTAGACCCCGGGTTATCTTGTGCCTCTGTCGATGTCCATGGAATTTTGAGTGCATAATTATGTACGCGTGGTACGAATGCCACTACCTTGTTGAGATTGGGACGGAGGCTGAATTGCTAGTCGAGATCTTGAGCCGCTCCGTCCTGTTGCAGCGTAGTCCGGAACCTCTTAATGATGCCCGAGGGCTCGACAGCCGTACTATGGTGCTGCTTGAGAAGGCCGTTCTGTGCTTCTGCTGCTAGGGCGGCGGTGTGCTCCTCTGTTCGGAGGGAGCGTTTCGTATTGCCATTAACTGTTATGACGCCGCGTGGACCGGGCATCTTAAGCTTGAGATAAGCATAGTGTGGCACTGCATTGAATCTAGCAAACACCGTTCATCCGAGCAGCGTGTGATAGCCGCTGCAGAAGGGGACGATATCGAAGATCAACTCTTCACTTCAGAAATTGTCCGGGGAACCGAAGACCACCTCCAGCGTGATTGAGCCCGTACAACGGGCCTCTACGCCTGGTATGAATCCTTTAAAGGTAGTCTTTGTTGGTCTGATTCGTGTGGGGTCAATGCCCATTTTCCGCACTGTGTCTTGATAGAGCAGGTTGAGGCTGCTACCACCGTCCATCAGGACTCGTGTTAGGTGAAACCCGTCGATAATTGGGTCGAGGACTAGTGCGGCTGAACCGCCATGGCGGATACTAGTTGGGTGATCCCGGCGATCGAAGGTGATCGGGAATGATGACCACGGGTTGAATTTTGGGGCGACTGGCTCTACTGCGTAGACGTCCCTAAGCGCTCGCTTCCGCTCCCTTTTGGGGATGTGCAGAGCGTATATCATGTTCACCGTTTTGACTTGAGGGGGAAATTTCTTCTGCTCCCCAGTGTTCGGCTGCCGGGGCTCTTCGTCATCGTCCTCACTTTGTGATCCCTTTTCCTTGTTTTCTGCGTTTAACTTGCCAGCCTGCTTGAAAACCCCACAATCTCTGTTGGTATGATTAGCTTGCTTATCCGGGGTGCCGTGTATCGGGCACATGCGGTCGAGTATGCGGTCCAGGCTGGAAGGTCCTTTATTGTTCCTTTGGTAGGGCTTCTTCCATTGGCCGTACTTGGAGCCAGTGAATCCGGCGTTGACCGTGGTGTTGTCGGTGTTGTTGCCGTTGCTTCGGCGTTTGTGTCTATTGCGCCGGAGCTTGCTGGTGCTATTCTTGGCCTCGGAGGGGCCTGTCTCGCTGGCTGTGTTGTTACTACGGGCCAGCCAACTGTCCTCGCCCGCGCAAAAGCGGGTCATGAGTGCCGTGAGGGATGCCATGGACTTCGGCTTTTCTTGGCCGAGATGGCATGCTAGCCATTCGTCACGGATGCTATGTTTGAAGGTTGCTAAGGCCTCGGCATCCGGACAGTCAACGATCTGGTTCTTTTTGGTTAGGAACCTAGTCCAGAATTTTCTGGCTGATTCTCCAGGTTTTTGAACTATGTGGCTTCAGTCATCGACGTGCGGTGGGCAGACATATGTTCCCTGGAAGTTGTCCAGGAAGGCTTCTTCCAGGTCCTCCCAGCTGCCGATAGAATTTTTCAGGCAGGCTGTTAAGGCAGTGCCGAGATGGCCCTTTGAGCTTTAGTGGGAGGTATTTAATGGCGTGGAGGTTATCTCCTTGAGCCATGTGGATATGGAGAATAAAATCCTCGATCCATACTGCGGGATCGGTTGTGCCGTCCTATGATTCAATGTTGACAGGCTTGAACCCCTCGGGGAATTCGTGATCTAGTACTTCATCTGTGAAGCAAAGAGGGTGTGCGGCGCCTCTATATCGGGCCGCGTCGTGGCGTAGCTCTGAGGAATCCGTCTGCGGTATTCGGCCCGGGCGTGATTAGATTTATCACGTCCGAATAGGTAGCCATCGTCGTGCCTCGAGGTACGCCCTCACGATCCGTAGATCGATCTTGTATGTCCTGCTCTATCGTCCAGGATTTGTCGGAGGTCGTACGTGTGACCCCGAACTCTTCCATCTCTATTTTTACGAGGCGGTGGGGCAGGCTGCTGTTCGGCCTGAGTTGCAGTTTTATCCCGGCCGCGGGGTGGCCAGTCGGCCGCCCTATCCCGACCACGTGGTGGTCGTTCCTCATTACGCAAGGGAGATGTATGCTCTGGTGCTTCCTCGTCGAATTGAGGTAGCAGTCTGCGTTTCGGGTAGCTCTTTGTTGGGCGCCAGAGGCCGTATTCTTCGGCTGTCAGGACAATAGTCCACCTATCCACGAGTAGATCTTGTTCAGCTTGGAGCTGCTGCTGTTTCTTTTTCAGGCTCCTTGCAGTGGCTATGAGCTGAAGCTTAAAGTGCTCCTGCTCCAAAGGATCCTCAGGCATGATGAAGTCTTCGTTTCTGAGGCTTGTCTCCTCCTCGGAAGGTGGACGATAACTGTCTTCCTCTGAGTCATCTTCTATGGCCTGTTCGTTAGGGTTGTCTTGCCTATTGTCATGTTCCTCCTGTTCGGATGTAGCTCCAGCAGGGTCTTCATTGTTTTCGGTGTCACCTGGAGTACTATTCTCTCCGGTGCCGGTGTTGCCATCCTTTGAACGACGAGGATTAGAACGGCGCTTGGGGCGTCGGCGCTTGGACTGCGTCTCAGAGGTTTTATTCGCATCTAGCTCTTCGTTGTCGTCGCCAGATCCTTTGGGTGTATCAACCATGTACACGTCGTACGAAGAGGTAGCCGTCCAATGCCCGGTGAATGGCGGGTCTTGGCCTTGCTCCATATCGGCATCGTCGTCCATACTGTCGATGTCTTCAGAGCCATAGTCTAGCACGTTGGTTAAGTCATCGACAGTGGCTATGAAGTGGGTGGCGGGTGGGGAGCAAAATTCCTCGTCATCCGTCTCTAGCTCGACCCGAACATAGTTCGTCTATGAGTCCTCCTCTAGGGATATGTTCTTTAAAGAATTTAGTATGTCACCAAAAGGCGAGTGCTGGAAGAAGTCTGCGGCGCCAAATTCAAAAATCGATAACCGATCCAACTCGGTGTCCGCAGGCGCGTCTGATCTGGAACGTGTAGCCGAAAACGAGTCCGGAGTTCCATTGACGCAAATATTGCAGGATGTCAAGTCTATGTGCGGCTCCAACGCCGTGGACTTTGTGGCCTCGAAGGGCACGATCTGCTTCGGTTCTGAGGCCGTTGCAGTAACATGATCCATCTCCTGGGTGTGATCCGATGACAGTTTTAAGTCATGTTTATTGGAGAGAGGGGGAGCGACTGCCGCAGTCTTGGATCCATCGGAGATCCAGTCTCCGTGAGTATCCGTGACGCAGTTCAAGCTTCCGGATCTGACCTGATGGCCATGGGCGTGACTATCGACCTACTCCAGATGGCCAAGCGAGTTGGCCCGCAGCACGAAGTCGCCGAACACAAAGGTTTGTCTGGAGAGGAAGGTTACTCCCTGAACGACGCCATTACTGACGATCGAAGGGGCCATCGAGTCCTTTGCTGACGGCATAGTGGAACTCTCAATGAAAGCACCAATGTCGGTGTCAAAACCGGCGGATCTCGGGTAGGGGGTCCCGAACTGTGCGTCTAGGATCGATGGTAACAGGAGACGGGGGACACAATGTTTACCCAGGTTCGGGCCCTCTCTATGGAGGTAATACCCTACTTCCTGCTTGATTGATCTTGATGAATATGAGTATTACAAGAGTTGATCTACCACGATATCGTAATGGCTAAACCCTAGAAGTCTAGCCTATGTGTATATGGTAATGAATGTGTCCTATCCGGACTATGCCCTCCGGTTTATATAGACACCGGAGAGATCTAGGGTTACATGGGGTCGGTTACATAAGAAGGAATCTTCATAGTTGATCGCCTAGCTTGCCTTCCACGCCAAGGAAAGTCCAATCCGGACATGGGTACGGTCTTCGGTCTTCATGTCTTCATAGCCCATCAGTCCGGCCCATGGATAACAGGCCGGACGCCCGAGGACCCCTTAGTCTAGGACTCCCTCAGCAACCCAATCTTATTTTTGTTCCTTGCTTTTTGCTCCTGTTTAGAAATAAATAATCTATCTAGCCTCTGGTTAGATGTGGTTTTATGTTTTAATTAGTGTTTGTTCCAAGTAGAACCTTTGGGAAGACTTGGGTGAAGTCTTTATGATCATGCTGTAAAAAACAGAAACTTTAGCACTCACAAGATGTGCTGCCATTTTTTCTGGAGAGTGCTTTTAGGTTGATTCTTTTTGCAGATGATTAATAGATAAATTCCTCACGTCCACCAATTTATTTCAGAATTTTTGGCGTTCCAGAAGTATATGTTTGATACAGATTACTACAGCCTGTTCTGTTTTTGACAGATTCTGTTTTCTACGTGTTGTTTGCTTATTTTGACAAATCTATGAGTAGTATCGGAGGGTATGAACCATAGAGAAGTTCGAATGCAGTAGATATTACACCAATATGAATTTAGAATGAGTTCACAACAGTACCTAAGTGGTGATTTATTTTCTTATACTAACGGAGCTTACGAGTTTTCTGTTATGTTTTGTGTTGTGAAGTTTTCAAGTTTTGGGTAAAGATTCGATGGATTATGGAATAAGGAGTGGCAAGAGCCTAAGCTTGGGGATGCCCAAGGCACCCCAAGGTAATATTCAAGGACAACCAAGAGCCTAAGCTTGGGGATGCCCCGGAAGACATCCCCTCTTTCGTCTTCGTTCGTCGGTAACTTACTCGGAGCTATATTTTAACTCACCACATGATATGTGTTTTTCTTGGAGCGTCATTTTATTTTCTTTTGGTTTGCTTGCTGTTTGAATAAAATACCAAGATCTGAAATTCTTAAATGTTAGAGAGTCTTCACATAGTTACATAATTATTCAACTACTCATTGATCTTCACTTATATCTTTCGGAGTAGTTTGTCATTTGATCTAGTGCCTCACTTATATCTTTTTAGAGCACGGCGGTGGTTTTATTTTGAAGAAATAGATGAACTCTCATGCTTCACTTAAATTATTTTGAGAGTCTTAAACAGCATGTTAATTTTCTTTGGTTATGAATTTAGTCCTAATATGATGGGCATCCAAGAGGGATATAATAAAAACTTTCATATAAAGTGCATTGAATACTATGAGAAGTTTGATTCGTTATGATTGTTTTGAGATATGAAGATGGTGATATTAGAGTCATGCTAGTTGAGTAGTTGTGAATTTGAGAGATACTTGTGTTAAAGTTTGTGATTCCCGTAGCATGCACGTATGGTGAACCGTTATGTGATGAAGTCGGAGCATGATTTATTTATTGTTTGTCTTCCTTATGAGTGGAGGTCGGGGACGAGCGATGGTCTTTTTCTACCAATCTATTCCCCTAGGAGCATGCCCGTAGTACTTCGTTTCGATAACTAATAGATTTTTGCAATAAGTATGTGAGTTCTTTATGACTAATGTTGAGTCCATGGATTATACGCACTCTCGCCCTTCCACCATTGCTAGCCTCTCTAATACCGCGCACCTTTCACCGGTATCATACACCCACCATATACCTTCCTCAAAACAGCCACCATACCTACCTATTATGGCATTTCCATAGCCATAACGAGATATATTGCCATGCAACTTACCACCGTTCCGTTTATTATGACATGCTCCATCATTGTCATATTGCTTTGCATGATCATGTAGTTGACATCGTATTTGTGGCAAAGCCACCGTTCATAATTATTTCATACATGTCACTCTTGATTCATTGCACATCCTAGTACACCGCCGGAGGCATTCATATAGAGTCATATTTTTTTCTAAGTATTGAGTTGTAAGTAAATAAAAGTGTGATGATCATCATTATTAGAGCATTATCCCAGTGAGGAAAGGATGATGGAGACTATGATTCCACCACAAGTCGGGATGAGACTCTGGATGAAAATAAATAAAAGAGGCCACAGAAGCCCAAATAAAAAAATAAAAAAGAGGCCATTAAAAAAATAGAAGACCCAAAAAAATGAGAGAAAAAGAGAGAAGGGGCAATGCTACTATCCTTTTACCACACTTGTGCTTCAAAGTAGCACCATGATCTTTATGATAGAGAGTCTCCTATGTTGTCACTTTCATATACTAGTGGGAATCTTCATTATAGAACTTGGCTTGCATATTCTAATGATGGGCTTCCTCAAAATGCACTAGGTCTTCGTGAGCAAGCGAGTTGGATGCACACCCACTTAGTTTCTTTTTGAGCTTTCATACACTTATAGCTCGTTGCATGACAATCCCTACTCCCTCACATTGATATCTATTGATGGGCATCTCCATAGCCCGTTGATACGCCTAGTTGATGTGAGACTATCTTCCCTTTTTTGTCTTCTCCACAACCACAATTCTATTCCACTTATAGTACTATGTCCATGGCTCACGCTCATGTATTGCGTGAAGATTGAAAAAGTTTGAGAACATCAAAAGTATGAAACAATTGCTTGGCTTGTCATCGGGTTGTGCATGATTTAAATATTTTGTGTGATGAAGATAGAGCATAGCCAGACTATATGATTTTGTAGGGATAGCTTGCTTTGGCCATGTTATTTTGAGAAGACATGATTGCTTTGTTAGTATGCTTTAAATATTATTGTTTTCATGTCAATATTAAACTTTTGTCTTGAATCTTATGGATCTGAATATTCTTGCCACAATAGAGAAGATTACATTGATAAATATGTTAGGTAGCATTCCACATCAAAAATTCGGTTTTTATCATTTACCTACTCGAGGACGAGCAGGAATTAAGCTTGGGGATGCTTGATACGTCTCCAACGTATCTATAATTTTTTATTGTTCCATGCTATTATATTATCCATCTAGGATGTTTTATATGCATTTATATGCTATTTTATATGATTTTTGGGACTAACCTATTAACCTAGAGCCCAGTGCTAGTTTCTGTTTTTTTCCTTGTTTTTGAGTATTGCAGAAAAGGAAAACCAAACAGAGTCCAATTGACCTTAAATTCAACGGAGATTGTTTTTGGACCAGAAGAAGCCCACGGAGCATCAGAGATGGGCCAGAGGAGTCCTGAGGCCACCACGAGGGTGGGGGGTGCGCCCTACCCCCTAGGTGCGCCCCCCTACCTCGTGGCTGCCTCGGAGACCCCCCCTGACTTGTTCCCGACGCCAAAACCTCTTATATATACAGAAACCCCCAGAACATAACCTAGATCGGGAGTTCCGCCGCCGCTAGCCTCTGTAGCCACCGGAAACCAATCTAGACCCATTCCGGCACCCTGCCGGAGGGGGGACCCTCACCAGTGGCCTTCTTCATCATCCCGGCGCTCTCCATGACAAGGAGGGAGTAGTTCACCCTCGGGGCTGAGGGTATGTACCAGTAGCTACGTGTTTGATCTCTCTCTCTCTCTCTCTCTCTCTCTCTCTCTCGTGTTCTTGATTTGGCACGATCTTGATGTACCGCGAGCTTTGCTATTATAGTTGGATCTTATGATCTTTCTCCCCCTCTACACTCTTGTAATGGATTGAGTTTTCCCTTTGAAGTTATCTTATCGGATTGATTCTTTAAGGATTTGAGAACACTTGATGTATGTCTTGCATGTGCTTATCTGTAGTGACAATGGGATATTCACGTGATCTACTTGATGTATGTTTTGGTGATCAACTTATGGGTTCGGTGACCTTGTGAACTTATGCATAGGGGTTGGCACATGTTTTCGTCTTGACTCTCCGGTAGAAACTTTGGGGCACTCTTTGAAGTTCTTTGTGTTGGTTGAATAGATGAATCTGATATGCATATCGTATAATCATACCCACGGATACTTGAGGTGACATTGGAGTATCTAGGTAACATTAGGGTTTTGGTTTATTTGTGTTTTAAGGTGTTATTCTAGTATGAACTCTAGGATAGATCGAACGGAAAGAATAGCTTCGTGCTATTTTACTACAAACTCTTGAATAGATTGATCAGAAAGGATAACTTTGAGGTGGTTTCGTACCCTACCATAATCTCTTCGTTTGTTCTCCGCTATTAGTGACTTTGGAGTGACTCTTTGTTGCACGTTGAGGGATAGTTATATGATCCAATTATGTTATTATTGTTGAGAGAACTTGCACTAGTGAAAGTATGAACCCTAGACCTTGTTTCCTACCACTGCAATACCGTTTACGCTCACTTTTATTACTTGTTACCTTGCTGTTTTTATAGTTTCAGATTACAAAAACCTATATCTACCATCCATATTGCACTTGTATCATCATATCTTCGCCGAACTAGTGCGTCTATACAATTTACCATTGTATTGGATGTGTTGGGGACACAAGAGACTCTTTGTTATTTGGTTGCAGGGTTGTTTGAGAGAGACCATCTTCATCCTACGCCTCCCACAGATTGATAAACCTTAGGTCATCCACTTGAGGGAAATTTGCTACTGTCCTACAAACCTCTGCACTTGGAGGTCCAACAAAGTCTACAAGAAGAAGGTTGTGTAGTAGACATCAGTCATCAGGTTAAGTAAGGGTTCACATGCTATCAGTAAAATATGTTGATGAAAAATAAGCACATTGCAGATTCATTAGATTAATTCAAGCCACACGGAAAACCCATTTACCCAAACCAAGCATGATTAAGAACTAGGAAATATAGCACTTGTATATGTTTCTCATGTATTAAGTGCAGCCAAATTCGATTTATTCCTCACATGCACAACAATACAAAATTCGACCCACTACAGTTGGACATCACATTGCAGAATTGAACCAAGCAGTTAACTAAACACCACAACAAATGAACCAAACATTAACTGAGCACCACATTGTACAAATATAACATACTCCTAATAGAAGACCAGACAGTTAACCAAATAGTTAACTACAGCCAATTGTAGCAATTGTATTTGGTTCTCATGTATTTACTACAACCAAATTCAATTTATTCTTCACATGGTATCCAATAACAGAATGCACCCACAACTATTGAACATAGCATTGCAGAATTAAACCAAACAGTTAACTAAACACCACAACACAAATGGACCAAACGTTAACTGAGCACCACATTGCACAATGTATAACCAAACCAAGCATGTTTGACAACTTGGGAATATAGCAATTGTATTCGTTTCTCATGTATTTTGTAAAGATAAATTCGATTTATTTCTCACATGGAAGACAATACAAAATTGCAGCCTGAAGAATTGAACATCACATTTGCATAATTGAACAAAACAGTTAACTGAAGACGACAACTAATTAACAAAACAATTAATAAGTGAGCACCACACTGCACGACATATAGAACATATCACTGGTGCGTGTCGGTCCTAAACAAACGGTTTTTAACCCCTTTCCGTGAAGGCATTTGGAACCGTCACCAAGTGAGTGTGGGTGATAGGGGGGTCCTTCCCACACAACCCAGAAAACCGTCGGGGATAGGGAGCCTTGATGCATACAGTTGTCCCTATATAACCGTTTCTGATATCTCGAATATCCCAAATGCTTCATCCTTGATACTCGTTTGTGCTCGCATTGCCATCGCAGTCAGAGTTTTATGGTTCTGCCTAAAACCAGGCAGATTCCAGGCACGGGAGTTTTCCAGGCAGATTCTAGGCACGGGAGTTTTACATGCCTGGCACATCACAAACAGTTCATGATTATAAACCGTGTACGGTGGGTAGACAATCACACACATTTAGTTTTCCCGCACCGTATGTGATAGTGTCTGACATCACACACGCTTTGCAAATGGCAACTGTGTGCATGCTTGCACACGTTTCCTCTCTGTGTATCGTCTCGGATTATGGTGTATAGCACAAACGTTTGTGTTTTACCAACCGTGTGTGCCGTAATGACCTGCACAACGTAATTTCACCCTAATTTAATTGTTGCTATTTAAAATTGTACCTAATTTAAACTTGAAAGTAGGCTATAGCTTTATTCATATCCATCAGGTTCAAACAACCAATGCATTATTCGATTCACAGGTTCATATGTTTAAGAATTACATAAGCACCAAATAAATAATGATGTACCGGGGTTCTGTACTTGTACTATTACAGATGGTAAAGAAAGAGGCGACAGACATTCCAGTTGCTGAACAAGGTGAAGCGGAATGACCCTATTGTGCTCTCCTGGATGCAGAAGGCATGCAGGATTCTAGTCCAACCCCTTGTGATGGCCGGCCGCCAATCATGTAGTTTGAGAGGTGATCTTGAATAAACTGCTTCAGGATCCACTGCAAAAGAAAAAAGATTCACATATTGTCATCTAATACAACTCAGTACGGGCAGTAAAAAGAAGGCCACAGGGTTCTTACTTACCATCCTGCAGTTCAGTGTTGTCTTGCATAAAGTGTAAACAAATAGTTCGATTGACATCTTTTGACCCATTTTAATAACAATCTTTATCAGTTTCCTCACTTGATGCCGGTTCATGAATATCTCATTGCCCCATACGCAGAAAGGGTCGAAGTGTGGATCTTTGGCAATGATATATGTACCTAAAAGCACCAAGTTAATATTAGAAGCTAAACAACAATTGAAAAAATGATGTAGTACAACACTCCATCCATCCCATTATATAAGATTTTATTACATATATATCTAGACATCATCATAACATTAAGGTAACACTCTTCCTTGTTGCTATGTATCCTGGGATTGCATATTTAGTCATTCAGTACAATGTATGTTGCTAAACAAGAATTGAAAAGCGAAAAGGCATGTTAATCGCAATATCCTTAACAAAGAACCAAATATCGTAATTCATAGTGGTATTGTTGAAACTGTTATTGATAAAATTGAACTGCACGGCAAATAGTTGTACATATAGAGCATCACATTGTGAAGAACTAAAATAAACAAGTCATAAGGACATCTCTAGGCGATCGTTAAAAAGTTAAAGGACTAAAACCCTTAGTGGATATATATATACTCCAGCAATTTTTGGCCTTTTCTAGTCGATCCCCTAAACTTAAAGTTGTAAACTTCAATTTGATCAAGTTCAACGCAGGTTCAACCTAAAGTAGCATGCATTCAAACATAAACATAGATAGTTTTGCATAACCGAACATAAAACATAAATTTAAACTAAGCTAAACTACTTTCGGTCGAAGTAGAGGTCGAGCCAATCCTTCCTCGTCATGTACGGTGTACCGCGAGCTGGGTCCGGGCCAGTACCATCGTCGAGGTCGTTGGGGAAGGCACTCCTCCACTCGTCGACGTCGATCTCCTCGCCCTCGGGGCCCACCTCGACGCCCTCCGCGCTGCCGTCGCCGCCGGCTTCAACCTCGTCATTAGAGGAGAGCGCGATAACCTCGCCGCCCTTAGCACCGCCGTCCTTTCCGCCTTCGACCTCGTCATCGGAGGAGAGCGCGATAACCTCACCGCCCTCCGCGCCGGCAAAGATCGCCCGCTCCGCCTCCATGAGCTCCGGGTACTGCCGGGCGAGCTCTTGCATGTAGGCCTCATCGGCGGCCTCGGCCTCGAGGCGCTCCCATGCCTCGCGGTCCTCCCGCTCCATAGCTGAGCTCGCCACCCTGGCTCCGGCGGAATGAGGTGGACCGGACATGTGTTGAAGGGGAAATTGAGCCTAGCCGCCGCCCCGCGGTCGTACTCCATGGCCGCGGGCTCGGCCGTGTGGAAGCTACCGAGCCACCGGCGGGTGTGGGTCTCTCGATCTGTAATCTCAGTGACCCACGTCCCCCACCGCCGCTGCTGGACCCCGAGGCACGACTTCGTTGGCTGCCGGGTCCGAGGGAGGACGGGGAAGTCCTCTAACCGGCGTAGGGGCATGACGGCGGGCGGATCAGGGGACCGACGGTGGATCGGGCCCACGAGGACGCCAGGGACACCTCGGTGGCCACCTCGCCGGCGTCGGGCGAAAAGGCTGCGATAAACCTCTTGTTGGCCATTGGCTCCTCGAGCTTCCCGACACACTGGCAGAGGTTGAGGATGGAGGCGCCGGCGATGGCGGCGGCCTAGCAATGGTTTCGAGGGTTGTGTGTGTCTGTGTGAGTGGAGGTTTTGGGTGTGCGTGGAGGGGGGGCAAGCTTGTGTTTGAGGAAATACTACGGCAACTGAAAAGTTTACTAGGCGAGAGTAACAAGGCGGGGCTACTGAAAATTTGGATCAAGGGCGAGCAGATATTTTTGAGGTTGCGAGGGATGCAGAGGCAGGAGTAAAATGCCGGGGCTAATGAAAATTCGCATAAAGGGACTGAAGCAGAGCAGGAGTAACAAACATCGCACACGGTCCGCACATACAAATCGTGTGCTATCAAGCATTAAAACCTTCCAGGCGGTAGATATTTTCGAGATTGCGAGGGATGCAGAGGCGGGAGTTTTTGGGGAGTGAGCTAGTGTGCTTGACACGCCGGTTGTGGACTGTACGCACCTTCTCGCGTAAGCCATAGTCGTACTATACACCGATGGTGCTCCAAGATATTTTGTACTACATCTCACACAGTTGGTGATAATAAACTGTGCGGGATCTACTTGATTTGAATTAGAAAATGGGGTCACAACGGCAATGGATGATGTTTGAATTGCTAGACCTTTTAACTGCAGTGAACATGCAACTATATGTGTGTCGTAAAAGAATTGGAATTATTCAGGGCTCGTTTGGATATTTTATACAATAAACTGGTTTTCTAGCCATTTCACGTGCATAATTCAAAATTAAACTATGTGCACATGGTCTGGTGCATACAAATTGGTTGAAAAATCAAATCTGTGTCCTTCAGTGCATGCTTAGGTCCCATGCAAGAAATGGGAATGAATTTTTCGGGGTTCGTTTGGCCTTTTTATACATTAACTGGGTTTTCTAGGCATTTTATGTGCATAATTCAAATCTGAACTACAAGCACATGCTCCAATGCACCAAAGTTGGTTGAACAAACACATGTGTGTCCTTGGGTGAATTTCTATGTCCCATGCAAGAGATGGGAATGAATTTCAAACACCGGGGCACTGTTGATTGCTGGCAAAACATTGAGGTACCTGGTTTTTAAATTCTAGTAAATCCAAAACTCGTCTGAAATTCATGAAACTTGGCATGCTATCATGGAGCGGCATCAACATGCCGTGGAGAAAATTTTGTCCCATTTGGGGCAGGTTAGGGTATTAGCTTCTCAAAAACCAGAGCTTCTCACAACAAGCATGATGGTTTCGATAAGGAACAGACCACCTTTGGGGACATGACGATATCCGTTGCCTCTTATTGCTTTCAAATAATTTCTAGTGTCAACATAGAACAATAGGAGTGTTGTGTTTAATCTTCGAATTTTTCGGGGTTCGTTTGGCCTTTTTTATACATTAACTGGGTTTTGTAGGCATTTTATGTGCATAATTCAAATTTGAACTAAAACACATGCTCCAATGCACTAAAGTTGGTTGAAAAATCACATGTGTGTCCTTGGGTGAATATCTAGGTCCCATGCAAGAGATTGGAATGAAATTCAAACACCAGGGCACTGTTGATTACCGGCAAAACGTTGAGGTGCCTGGTTTTTAAATTCTAGTAAATCCAAAACTCATCTGAAATTCATGAAACTTGGCATGCTATCATGGAGCGACATCAACACGTCGTGGTAAAAAAATTGTCCCATTTGGGGCAGGTTCGTGTATAAGCTTCTCACAAACCAGAGCTTCTCACAACAAGCATGATGGTTCCGATAGGGAACATCCCACCTTTGGGGATGAAATGATATCCATTGCCTCTTATTGATTTCAAAAAATTTCTCGTGTCAAGATCGAACAACAGGAGTGTTGTGTCAATTTTTGGGATTTTTGGGGTTCGTTTGGACATTTTTATGCATTAACTGAGTTTTCAATGCATTTATGTACATAATTCAAATTTGAACTACATGCACATGCTCCAGTGCATATAAATTGGTTGAAAAATCAAATATGTGTCCTTGGGTGCATGCTTAGGTCCCATGCAAGAAATGAGAATGAATTTCAAACACTAGGGCACCGTTGATTGCCGGCAATACTTTGAGATGCCTGGTTTTTAAATTCTAGTAAATCCAAAACTCGTCTGAAATTCTTAAAACTTGGCATGCTATCATGGAGCGGCATAAACATGTCATGGAAAAAAAATTGTCCCATTTGGGGCAGGTTTGGGTATATGCTTCTCACAAACCAGAGCTTCTCACAACAAGCCTGATGGTTTCTGTAGGGAACATACGTCCCACTTTGGGGACGAAACGATATCCATTGCCTCTTATTGCTTTCAAAAAAATTCTCGTGTCAACATAGAACAACAGGAGTGTTGTGTCAATTTTTGGGATTTTTCGGGGTTCGTTTGGACATTTCTATGCATCAATAGAGTTTTCTAGGCATTTTATGTGCATAATTCAAAATTGAACTACATGCACATGCTCCAGTGCATATAAATTGGTTAAAAAATCATATGTGTGTCCTTGGGTGCATGCTTAGGTCCCATGCAAGAGACGGGAATGAATTTCACAGACCAGGTCACTGTTGATTGCCGGCAAAACATTGAGATACCTGGTTTTTAAATTCTGGTAAATCCAAAACTTGTCTGAAATTCATGAAACTTTGCATGCTATCATGGAGCGCCATCAACATGCCGTGGTGAAAATTTTGTCCCATTTGGGACAGGTTTGGGTATAAGCTTCTCACAAACCAGAGCTTCTCGCAACAAGCATGATGGTTTCGATGGGGACCGTACCACCTTTGGGGACGGGACGATATCCGTTGCCACTTAGTGCTTTCAAAAAATTTCTAGTGTCAACATAGACCAACAGGAGTGTTGTGTTTAATCTTGGAATTTTTCAGGGTTTTTTTGTCCTTTTTTATACATTAACTGGGTTTTCTAGGCATTTTATGTTCATATTTCAAATTTTAACTACAAGCACATGCTCCAATGCACCAAAGTTGGTTGAAAAATCACATGTGTGTCCTAGGGTGAATTTCTAGGTCCCATGCAAGATATTGGAATAAAATTCAAACACCAGGGCACTGTTGATTGCCGGCAAAACATTGAGATGCCTGGTTTTTAAATTCTAGTAAATCCAAAAATCATATGAAATTCATGAAACTTGGCATGCTATCATGGAGCGGCATCAACATGCCGTGGTAAAATTTTTGTCCCATTTGGGGCAGGTACGGGTATAAGCTTCTTACAAACCAGAGCTTCTCACAACAAGCATGATGATTTCGATAGGGAACATCCCACCTTTGGGGGAGAAACGATATCCATTGCCTCTTATTGCTTTCAAAATTCTTCTAGTGTCAACATAGAACAACATGAGTGTTGTGTCAATTTTTGTGATTTTTCGGGGTTCGTTTGGACATTTTTATGCATTAACTGGATTTTCTCGGCATTTTATGTGCATAATTCAAATTTGAACTATAGGCACATGCTCTAAAGCACTAAAGTTGGTTGAAAAATCAAATCTGTGTCCTTGGGTGAATTTCTAGGTCCCATGCAAGAGATGAGAATGAAATTCAAACACCAGGGCACTGTTGATTGTCGGCAAAACATTGAAATGCCTAGTTTTTAAATTCTAGTAAATCCAAAACTCGTACGAAATTCATAAAACTTGGCATCTATCATGGAGCGGCATCAACATGCCGTGGTAAAAAAAATTCTCCCATTCGGGGCAGGTTTGGGTATACGCTTCTCACAAACCAGAGCTTCTCATAACATGCATGATGGTTTCGGTAGGGAACGTCCCACCTTTGGGTACGAAACAATATCCATTGCCTCTTATTGCTTTCAAAAAACTTCTCGCGTCAAGATAGAACAACGGGAGTGTTGTGTCAATATTTGGGATTTTTCGGGGTTTGTTTGCATATTTTTATGCATTAACTGAGTTTTCAATGCATTTATGTGCATAATTCAAATTTGAACTACATGCACATGCTCCAGTGCATATAAATTGGTTGAAAAATCAAATATGTGTCCTTGGGTGCATGCTTAGGTCCCATGCAAGAAATGGGAATGAATTTCAAACACCAGGGCACCGTTGAAACCGGCAAAACATTGAGATGCCTGGTTTTTAAATTCTAGTAAATCCAGAACTCGTCTGAAATTCATGAAACTTGGCATGCTATAATGGAATGGCACTCGACATGCTATGGTATTTTCAGTGTCCATTTTGAGAGAAGGCGCACTCGAATAATGACAGCCAACAAAGGCATTTTGAAAAAATAGCTGCCACTTAAATATCTCAAACGTTTGTAGAATTCAAACTGTTTGCATTCTGTTAACCATTCACGTGATGCCATGTGTCTTGGTTTAATGGTTGTAGGAGGCACCACGCGGACAGATGTTTGACCTTGACTGAACGGGAGGCGTGCGAGCTGCTGTTTAATACGGGCGGCCTTACTGTTCGCCTCCCGTTCCCCTCCCTCCCGCAGACCTCCACCAACGCGATGGCGCAAAACGATCATCTGCCACTAGTCTTTAAGTTTGGTGAAGTCGACTCCGAGCCGGAGGAGATAGAAACTAAGGAGGAATGGGGCCTCGTGGACATGGCCCAGAACGAGCTGACCGTGGCGGTTGCTGCCCCCGCTCCCGTCCCATCCCCATCCCCGCGCCCGCGCAGCGACCATCCCCGTAGCATTGACGGGCTGGTCGCCAAGCACTATCGCAGAGCTGGAAGCCGCGGGCGTCAGCGAGGTCTTCACGGACCCGCGCGAGCTCATATACATGCCAGCGCTAGCGCCCGTGCGTGCCCCTCCACCCACTGTGGCGTCAGCCCCCGTGCGTTTGGCTGCACCCGCCGCGCCCGTGCCCGTGCCCCCCTCGGCGGCATGGGATGCTGCCGTCGACCACTACCTCTGAGCGGTGCCAGTTGTCGTCCTCCCGCGCCCCGCCCGTCGATCGCGCAATGACATGATGTTTGATTTACAAGTGAAAAACATTTTGTGCTGCCTTGAAGACTTCAACAACGGCGTCCCGGAGGACGACAACGACGGTGCGGCACGCCGCCTCCGGCGCCGCCGGAAATAGTTTTTTTGGGGTTTAATACTGTATCTCAAATTCTCGATCATATGAATATAAATTCACAGTGCGACTGAACGAAAGATATGGTTTGAACAAACTTGCATTTTTCTATCTTAATGTACAGACTTATCAAACGGTTTTCTTTTGAAAAAAAGTCAATGGTTTTTAAATATAAAACACTCATCGCAAACGTTTTAGTTAGAACACCTGGATGCAAACCGACAGCTTCCCCAGGAAGCCAAGGGAAAATGTGTCGAGCAGGATTTCTGCATCCCTTCAACGCAAACGGTTGTTTTGCATGATCCGTGTGAAACCACGTACAAACAATTGGGTCAGATCTGCATATCTGTCATTTTGGGTATGTTGCCATTTGTCAAACTGGAAAGATTGACATTTGTTTATCTAGTAACATTGCCATTTGTCAACCTTGTAACACTACGATTTGTCAAAATATGCAGCTAAAAATCACTAGCACTATCTAATTTTTGCAACTAAAATCACTAGCATTGTTCATATGGACACCACTAGCAGGCGTGAGTTGATGGACGCATATGAAAATGTACCATTGATTACATACAACAAGTCATCAGCCCACAACGACAACGACGATACACGTTGGATTATAGATCATTTCCAACAAAACATTCTAGTAAAGTTTTTCTCACACAACAAATAACAAAGCGATAAAATGAACTTCGGCTCTACCACTCGTTAGCGTTGGAAACGCTTGCTTTGAACCAGAAGAGATTCTCTAGGAAGGGCCAGCTACTGTCAATCTCGATACCAACGCAAGACTGATCATCCAGGCTGAAGCGGCCTATGTCAGGACCCATATTGGGACGGTAGGGAAGCATAGCAATGTCTGAGGTATAGATACAGTTTCTTCTCATAAATGGTAGTAACGTTGTGTCAACAGCAGCTGGATCGCCTTCCACCATCATTGGATAGTTTTGGCCAAGAAAGAGCTAGTTTCCTCCAAGACTTCCAATACGGAACCAGGGAGAAGGTGTTGCTTCTAGTACACTAGTATCCATCCAGAATACCCTGCAACGGATGTTGGAATAGGTCCGAAGAGGGCGACCATGCGGGACAACACCTGCTTCCTTAGTAACATCAGCAGTGCCCTATATACAGACAAGAAGAGGTGATCCATCGGAATAAGTTGCCAGGCGCCACTAAGTATATGGGTCCTGCTCGTGATCATCAGCATTGTCATCTCCCCCTTGGTTATAAAAATTTTCAAGTATAGGTGGTGGAATGTTCCCAGGACCTTGGAAACACAAGTAGGTTAATTAATTAGTAAAGGGAAACTAGCTAACCCGCATGCATGTGGATGAAACAATTATAATTACTGTGGAAGACAAACGTACCAAAAGCATGATGATTCCACGCAAAAACAGTGCCACGAGTGGTGGCAGCAAACACAAGATCCTCGTATTGAATTGCGTCACAGTACTCATCCGTGTACAGAAATTGATTTTTGAGCAATATCCATCGAGGCCTGGAAGTAAGGAAGGCAACAAGTTGTCGAAGATAGCAACAACTTCATAGTTTGAGTAATCCCAATAGTGGTTGCGAACTCGACAAATTGCTATCTTCCGTAGATGACAGTCACCATGATCGTATTTGAACTCACGTAGATTACCGGTGTACTCAACCTCTGAGCGCCGTTAAATGCGAGATTTTCGGAAGTGGAACCCGGTGATGGGTGTACACATTCACAAGTTCCCACTCGCAGTTGTACCCAATATAAACAACCCAATCTCCATTTGCACCTGCCCAAGCCTTGCCCTCAAGCGATGGCATCTTAACATCATACATATCATTATCAAGCGGCATCAACTTGCACAAGGCGAGGCTTCCCTCGTCCCCACGCCAGTCAGCAGGGTCACAACGAAGAAGATAGGGGAGATCAAACCGCTCCTGGACCCTTGGGTTCCTTGTAATGATGTTATTAGTTGAGTCGAGAATGGTCTTGAACGAACCTGCCATGCTAGCCGAGGTGATGACGTCGCACCAATCAATGAGTTCCTCCACCACGTTATCTTTCAGATCGGGGCAAGAATAATAGGGTCATTTCCGGCCTCTTCCCTCCATGGAGAAGATGATCGAACAATGGCAGAAGGAAGGGTGAAGGCAAATGGAGGGAGGAAGAGCGTGCGACAGCAGTTCCAAATCGAGAGGGAATGGCGAAGAGGCGGTGGACGGTTGCCACGGTACATGAAGAGGCGCCTGCGGGAGCGAACAGTTTCAACAGAGGTCACACACTGACGACAAGGGCCGAGTGAACCGCATGCGTATATCGCACACACCTTGATCTGGCTGACTGTTTCTTTTGTGTTGCCTAATCACAAACAATTCATCTGAGTGAATCGTATGTTGTATATCGCACACACCTTCATCTGGCTGCCCGTTTCTTTTGTGTTTCCTAATCACAAACAGTTCATCTCAGTGGATCGTATGCTGTGTATTGCACACGCCTTCATCTGGTTGCCCGTTTATTTTGTTCCTCCTCATCACAAACAGTTAATTGAATTAAACCGTATGCCCTTCATCGCACACATAACTAAAACCTGAACCGTGTTTGATGTATCCATCATTGCAAACATTTTATACATTTCTGACGGTTTTCATACAACATTGTCTGTGATTATTGCATCGCATACAGTTTCTCGAAGGGTCTCTGAGCGTAGTGTCGCGTTAGCAGCATCCTGCAGTAGTGTATACACTAGAGCAACAGATTGCATGGTAAAATTAGATAGTACAATTCACTAGAATATGTGAAGGAAAGGCAGGAGCAGCACACGCAACGGGTAAACCGAGCATGCTTAACCGGTGTAGCTAGCAAATGGCAAGGTGCTCCTCCAAGATCTGGGGGTCGGCACGAATGACGGCGCTTATTTGGTGGAGGGGTCGGTGATTTGGGTGGAAGGTGTCGCGCTCACGCCGGTGGTCAGGGTATGTGGGATGTGGAAGGAGGAGGAGGATGGGGGTCGGGTGTGGATTACCTGCCTAGATAGACAAGGCCGAGCAGCGTGAAGGAGGGTCACCGACGAGGAGGCGGCGCTGCAAGCAAGGAGTGAAGGTTTCAACTTGGAAAGGAAGGCAGAAAGAGGGGAAATGTGGATTTTGGTAAGGGGGAGGGGGCGGGGAGGTAGATATTTCCGCGGAAGCCGAAAATTTGGAATTGCTTCAGCCAAAAAACTGGCGCGCAAAGTGTCATCAGACACGAACCCTTATTCAGAACTGCGTACGATATGTGGACATTACAAACGATTCAGATAGCTTAACCCGTGTGTGATGAGTTTGAAGGTCAAAAGTTTTGGTTCAAATTTCCATGGTTACAGTGGTCATCCACGTCATTGCATAATTTGGGTACACAAAGGAGACTACAGCACACCCACACTTCTTAATCAAGCAAGTTCAGCAATTAAACAGAGCTAGCTAACCTAAACATTACTCTAACAAATTAAAGACCGGTGCTCATAATTAAACAAAACAAAGAGTACTACTACGGCTAGTGCTCGTCGATCTCCGCCGCCACCTTCAGCTCGCGCCCGACGGTCTCTTGGGGAAGGGGCTCCATGGCATCCATCGCACCATACTCCGCAAGCATCTCGCCATCAGCGTCCACCAACTCTTTGGAAAAGGCCGCCACGAGCTAGGCATGGGCGGACGCGATCTGGGCTTGGACGGGCTCCGTCGTCGCAAGGTATGCGGCGGAGTAATGAACGGCTGCTCGAACGCTCTCGGTGTTTGCCAGCTCTTCGACCATGGGTGGCCGACAGTTGTCGGAGAAGCTTCGTTCGATTTGTGCGGTGACCGCCAGGAGCTGGGCGTGGGCGGCCTCCATCAGGGCTAAGGCTGCCGCTGCGGAACAGACAGCTGCTATGCCGCTCTCGCCAGTTGCTATCCCCGAGGCAGATGTTGCTGCCACCACCTGAGAAGCAACATCGGCCGTTTGGGCTGCCTTTGCCGCCCAGTCGCAGATTGCGGCCGCGCTCATGCACCTTGTTAGCACGCGCATGGCGGCTGCGGCCGCGCTCTCGCCGGAGTGGGCCACCGAAGTTGCCCTCACGACGCGGGTCCACGTGCCCATCTTTCACCGGCGACGATTGAACAGTGAAATGATATTTCGAGGTCGAGCTAGTGTGCTTGAGACGCCGGCTGTGGACTCTAGCCGACGCACCTTGTTGCGTAAGTCATAGGCGTACTATACACCGATGGTGCTCCAGGATATTTTGTGCTGCATCTCACACGGTTGCTGATAATAAACTGTGTGCGATCTACTTGATTTTTCGTCTTGATTTGAATTAAATATTGGGGTCACAGCAGCAATGGACGATGTTTGAATTGCTAGACCTTCTATCTGGAGTGAACATGCAACTATATGTGTGTTGTAAAAGGATTGGAATTATTCAGGGTTCGTTTGAACATTTTATACATTAAATTGGTTTTCTAGCCATTTCAGGTGCACAATTCAAAATTAAACTACATGCACATGCTCCAGTGCATATAAATTGGTTGAAAAATCAAATCTGTGTCCTTGGGTGCATGCTTAGGTCCCATGGAAGAAATGGGAATGAATTTCAAACACCAGGGCACCGTTGATTGCCGGCAAAACATTGAGATGCCTGGTTTTTAAATTCTAGTAAATCAAAAACTCGTGTGAAATTCATGAAACTTGGCATGCTATCATGGAGCGGCATCAACATGCCGTGGTAAAAAATTTGTCCCATTTGGGGCAGGTTTGGGTATATGCTTCTCATAAGCCGGAGCTTCTCACAACAAGCATGATGGTTTTCGGTAGGGAACGTCCCACCTTTGGGGACGAAACGATATCCATTGCCTCTTATTGCTTTCAAATATTTTCTCGTGAGAACATAGAACAACAGGAGTGTTGTGTGAATTTTTTTGTGATTTTCGGGTTTCATTTGGACATTTTTATGCGTTAACTGAGTTTTCAATGCATTTATGTGCATAATTCAAATTTGAACTACATGCACATGCTCCAGTGCATATAAATTGGTTGAAAATTCAAATCTGTGTCCTTGGGTGCATGCTTAGGTCCCATGCAAGAAATGGGAATGAATTTCAAACACCAGGGCACCGTTGATTGCCGACAAAACATTGATATGTCTGGTTTTTAAATTTTAGTAAACCCAAAACTCGTCTGAAATTCATGAAACTTGGCATGCTATCATGGAGCGGCATCAACATGCCGTGGTAAAAAAAATTTCCCATTTGGGGCAGGTTTGGGTATATGCTTCTCATAAACCGGAGCTTCTCACAACAAGCATGATGGTTTTCGGTAGGGAACGTCCCACCTTTAGGGACGAAACGATATCCATTGCCTCTTATTGCTTTCAAATATTTTCTCGTGAGAGCATAGAACAACAGGAGTGTTGTGTGAATTTTTTTGTGATTTTCAGGTTTCATTTGGACATTTTTATGCGTTAACTGAGTTTTCAATGCATTTATGTGCATAATTCAAATTTGAACTACATGCACATGCTCCAGTGCATATAAATTGGTTGAAAAATCAAATCTGTGTCCTTGGGTGCATGCTTAGGTCCCATGCAAGAAATGGGAATGAATTTCAAACACCAGGGCATCGTTGATTGCCGACAAAACATTGATATGTTTGGTTTTTATATTTTAGTAAATCCAAAACTCGTCTGAAATTCATGAAACTTGGCATGCTATCATGGAGCGGGATCAACATGTCGTGGTACCAATTTTGTCCCATTTGGGGCAGGTTTGGGTATATGCTTCTCACAAACCGGAGCTTCTCACAACAAGCATGATGGTTTTCGGTAGGGAACGTCCCACCTTTGGGGACGAAACGATATCCATTGCCTCTTATTGCTTTCAATTTTTTTTCTTGTGTCAACATAGAACAACAAGAGTGTTGTGTGAATTTTTTGTGATTTTTTGGGGTTTGTTTGGACATTTTTATGCATTAACTTAGTTTTCAATGCATTTATGTGCATAATTCAAATTTGAACTACATGCACATGCTCCAGTGCCTATAAATTGGTTGAAAAATCAATTTTGTGTCCTTGGGTGCATGCTTAGGTCCCATGCAAGAAATGGGAATGAATTTCAAACACCAGGGCACCGTTGATTGTCGGCAAAATATTGAGATGCCTAGTTTTTAAATTCTAGTAAATCCAAAACTCGTCTGAAATTCATGAAACTTGGCATGCTATCATAGAGCGGCATCAACATGCCGTTGTCGGTGTTCTGGGAACAGGGGTCCCTAGACTTTCCTGCCTGCAGCCCACGGCGTGGCTCTGTGAGCGGGCCTGTACGGCCCATCTTCACCAACAAGCATTCGAGACCCTCGCGAGGCGGACGACACAAGACCTCCTCGGGAGCGGTCTCACCAGGCTGGCTCGCAAGGGGCGGAGAGATCAAGGCAAGGCAAACCTCCCTGTCACCTTTGGACAGTGTGACAACTACCGCACCGAGCTCATCGACTTTGACGTCGCCCACATCCGTCTGCCATACAATCCCATCCTCGGGTATCTAGCCTTGGCCAAGTTCATGGTGGTGACCCACCACGGCTACAACGTCCTCAAGATGCCAGGAAGCGGCGGAATCATCACAGTCCCCTGCGAAGAAAGAGATGCGGTGCGCTCCCTCGAGTGTGCCTTCCAAGCTGCAGCAATCGAAGACCTCGACAGCAAGGGCGAGTACCCCCTTGAGGCCATCCCCAAGAAGAAGAAGCGGTGCCACTTCAGGATCGGCGCCCGCACCTGGGGCGCCTCCCTCTATCACATAGGAAGGCGCGCCCGGTGCCCTCCTCGGGCAGGGCTCGGGGGATATCTTCTGGAGGGCCTCAGACCTTGCCAACATTACGAGGGAGGCGCTCGGGCACCATTTGGAGGCGTGCTTTGTGGCACGCTTTCCTCAGGAGGACACAGGGAGAGGAACGCCCATCGCTCAGGAGTTCATTACCAAGACCACTCAGGAACTGCAGGATGCGAGGGCCATGCGCGGCGATCGCCGCTCACCTGGCGCATCCCCCCATCCAGGCGAGGATGCTGGGATACGCGTCTGCATCGATGTCCCAGGGCTCAACAGGGCCGCGTCTCAGGAGCTCTTCTGGCCTTCGCGCGTGGGACGCTGCGAGGGCCCACCGCACAGCTACGTTCGCATGCCATTCGGCCTGCCGAGTGTGGCATCCGCCTACCAACGCAACTCGCGGCGCGTCCTGGCGGCTCAGGAGGCCAAGCACCACGCAGTCCTGGCGGAGATGGAGACAGTCCTCAAGGAACCGACTGGACCCCCAGAGCCTCCTGAGGCTCAGGGCCCCGGTCGCTCGTGAGGAGCAACCCCTTCACCGCGCACCTTCAGCTGCCCCAGCACCCCTTCGTCAATAGAACCAGGTGACATTTTCCAAGTTTATTTAGCTGGGAGCGCCCTCACGGCCACATCATTCCCAGGTCGCGTGGGTCCGTCCCTGCGGCATGAATCCCTTTTCATCTCTTTAGCTTACCTTGCTGGGGGTGCCCCTCGGGCTGCATCATCCCCAAGCCGCTCGGGCTTGACCCAGTGGCATGTATCTCCCATGCGTTCACTTGAGCCAGTTTGCTTTCCATGCTTAATCTATCTATGACTATCACCTGCTTGATTCTCACCTACCATGGGAGCCGTGCACCGATCGTCTTTCTTTAGGACCCTTCGCGCGACAAGGTTAGGCATGGCGTCTGTGCTCGGGCCCGTCCCTGCAGCGTTTATAAATCCAACGGTTGAGCTCTGTCTGGTGGGCTGGTCCCATTCATGACACCTCCTGGGGCCGTTGGTGCTTGGCCTTCTCACGCGATAACCTCAGGAGATTCGTTCGGTACAGGTTGTCTAACCACCTCGCAGGACCGCCACAGCAAAAAAGAATCAAAACCAGGCGCAAGCCGCCTTGAGGTAGGGCTTCGTGAGTCCCGCGCTAGCTCACAAGTGCCCAGACACACCTCGTCTAGCCCTGTCGTGCAAGCAACGTGTCAGGGCGGGGCTGTACACACCCCGGGGGCTCTCCGCAGTAGGGGGTCCCCTCCCACGTACCAGTGGAAGCACCATGCTCCACGCTGGCCGTCGACACTACCGAGGAGCGGCTATGCCCGTGAAAGTGCGGAAGCGCTATGCTCCGCGCTGGTGATAAACAACTGAGGGCGGCCCCACGGCCGTATCAACTTCAGGGAGCCCCTGAGCTCAGTGTCCGGCCTCACCATAACACCTCCCCTCGGGAGAGTCGCGCGAGGGGGCTGGGCAAGGGGGCTGCGCTCGGGTCACGCACAAGGGTACGCCGCCTAACCAGGTCCCCCAGACCTGGTCGTCATGCGCCCCTCCCGAGCCGAGCCTCGGCGAGGGCAAAGGTATGAAGGTTGTTTGCACGTCAAGGGGGACTCCTGAGCATCGCGACTGAGGAGCCTAACTGGTTGCGTAGCCCCTCACTCCTTGGTCTCGTCCTGGTCTCCGGACGACCCAGCAGCGGTTGAGGTATGCACGCGGCCGGGCCCTGCCGACGTAGAACACTAAAACTATCCTCGCGTCTCCTTCCTATAAGTTGTTTGCGCGTCAAGGGGGACTCCTGAGCATCGCGACTCAGGAGCCTAACTGGTCATGTAGCCCCTCACCCCTTGGTCCCGTCCTGGTCTTCGGACGACCCAACGGCGGCTAAGGTATGCGCGGGGCCGGGACCTGCTGACGTAGAACATAAATCAAATAGGAAGAAAATTGCAAAATCTCAAAAGCAAATATTACAAGACATATTGTTCTCTCAAATATCAAATACAAGTTCAAACGCCTGCACGAGGCATGATGCATGTTGCAGGAGTAAAACAGGAAAGCAGCCGCAAGCGAATTATCCCTGGGCACCGCCGACGCCCGCAATGGGTGTTCCTTCCTTGGTGGCATCGCCTTTGCCCGTACCACCAGCCGGAGTCGCAGGACCGGTAGCACTACCGGTCGAAGGCGCGAGAGCGAAGGCGCGGAACTTCTTCAGCAGGGCCTCCACCTGGCCCTTCACAGCAGCGGCAGCGGCCACACAACACTCATCGTCCATAGGCTCCAGCAGCTCATCAAGGCAGGCGGCGGGATCACGAAGATGGAGATGGCTGAAGACACGCATCAGCGCGGCTGAGGAAAGAACACAGGATCCTTCCTCTGCCATGGGACCAATGCCGCTCACGACCTCCTCGAGCGCGTCAACCAAGTAGGGAAGCAGCTGGGCGGGGCCGTCCTCGTCGGTGGTCAGTGGCCTCTCCAAGCCCTCCTCGTAGAGTGCCTTCAGCGCCACGTGGGACCTTTCTCGAGGAGCGCAAAGGCCGTGTGGTCCTCGGTCAGGACCTTCGCCTTGGCGCTAGGATCAGCCTTCTCCGCCTCCACCTTCTGCTCGAGCTCCTCCAGCTGGCTGCGTTCCGCGGCCTGCGCCTTCGCCAACTCTCCCAGCTCAGCGTCATGCTCCTTGATGGCGTCCTCCCGGGCTTTCATCTTCTCCTCCTCCGTCCGGCGGCCACGAGCTTCTTCTGCGCGCAAATTGCGCAGATTCTTCAGCTCGACCTCCAGCGCCCTGCAGCGATCCTGGGCAGTCTTGGCATCCTTCAGTGCAGCTTCGCGAGCAACTGCGGCTTGGGCGGCGGCCTGCCTCTCCTTCTCGGAGGTCGCCCGGCCTGGCTCAACGTCGCACGAACGGACGCATCAGAATAAAGCCAGCCGGAGACCAGCTCCAGGCGACGGGCCGCCAGGTGGCCGTTGGGGCCTTGAAGATCCCCTCGCAACCGGGTCATCTCAAGAAGAGCACGCTCCAAGACATCAGGGGAGGCAGAAGGACCTGGAAGCAGTGGCGCAGCAGGAGGAGGACACGGCATCGTCACCAGGGCCTGGGAGACCGGGGGCTCCTGAGCTTTGGGGACCCCAGCAGCCGGGCTGGACACCAACGCCTCCGGAGCCAGCGGGGCCACGGGGACTGACTGCCCATGAGGATGCTCCTCTAGGCCTCGCGAGGGCGCCCAGACCGGGGAGGTGCGAGTGTCGTCGCTTCCCTTATTCAAGGAGGGGTTGCGGCTGCTGTAGATGGTTCAGTCCCAGGCGGGGTCACTGCATCCTCCTTCCTCTTCTTCGCCGCAGGTGGCGGCCTAACCAACCAACATGAGCATCAAGAGGCAGCAACATAAGCAAGAACAAGGCAGAGCATGGGCACTTACTGGTCCACCGTGGCGTAGTCCACCCTCCGCTTGTTGAGCTTGAAGCCCGAGAGCCTCGAAGCTTGAAGCGCGGGCGCGCGGGCTGCAGGAGCAGAAGACGGGGCAGCAGAGGGGCCGGAGGCAGCCCCGGGCGGCATCGAAGCAGGAGCGGCATCTCGGGAGACCAGTGCCGACCTGCTCTTCGTCGGGATCACGGGTGGCTCCCCTTCTCTTGGCGGGCACAGGCCTCATCTTCATGTGGCAGGGTGCGGAGGATGTCAGCCTTGCTCAAGGGGGAGGTCTCCCCCATCCCTTCAGGGGTCACCCCCGAGTCGTGATCCTCGTCCTCCTCCTCTTCCTCCCCGCGGGACTCATCAGAAGACAGCTCCACCAGTGTCGGCGCCATAGGGGCCCCGGTTGGCGCCGGCGGCACCAGCCCGCGCCCGTCAAAGGTCGGCCTGGTGGCCAAGACCCGCGCCCCGTCCTTGCGGCGGAACAAGGGAGTGAAGACACTCGGCGGGTACTCCTGGTCGTCCCTGACCAGGAGGCGGAGAGCCACAGCCAACTCACTGTCAGACAAGGCTTCCGGCTCAGGCGAACCTTGTCCTCTTCGTCCACGCGCAACATCAGGAATTCCCTCAGGAACCTGGCCCCTGTCACCTTTGCAGCCTTCGTGTTGCCCGGCTTCAGGTCAACGTTCATCTGTTCCAGCACCAACGTCACCCGCTCATCAGTGAGCTTTGTGCAAGACCACCCCTTGTCAGACTGGGGCATCTCCATTGGCAGCACCAAGCGTGGGTGGACGCACTTGGCGTCCATCATGACCCACTTGCTCCTGAAGCCGTCGGCCTTCTTCCCAGTCTTCGAGATCGAGTTAGCCTTGCCAGCCGCGATGAAGTCGGCACACCCGGAGGTATGACCCTCATTTATGCGGAGGAATAAGAAGTGGCGCAGCAGAGCCACGGACGGCATCACGCCGAGATATGCCTCGCGGTAGAAGACGAAGATCGACAAGAGAAGGATAGAGTTGGGATGAAGATGCAACACCTGCAGCCCGTAGTGGCCGAGGACCTCATAGAAGAAGTCATAGAAGGGGGGAACCAACCACACGACGATGCTTCTCATGAAGAAGGGGAAGAAGGTGCTTCCCTCGGGCTCCGGCACGTCAGAGCCGGCCCGGAGTTTAGTCTTCCCCCTCTCTTTGCTTTCACCCGCCGTCAGCAAGCGCGTGGCGGCGAGGCTCTTCTCCGAGACGTTGGGCGCATCGAGAGCTGGCTCGTACCAAGCCGGCGACGAGGCAGGCTTGACCTTCTGGGGCGCCATTGGTCACTTATGCAGAAGGGGATGGGAGCAGATTTGGAGATTTTGGAAGCAGGGAGCAAGAAAGGGGATCTAGAGCAAGGCGAAAGGAAGCAATGAAGGCAAGCGCTGTCTACGCTAGCCTTTTGGCAGTCGGGCAGTTTGCGAGGCAGCGAGGGGAAGCGGAGACGCCCACGTCCAATCAACCGCCACGCGTCAACCAAGGCCGCAGGTTGTTGGGGCTCGCGGCGCTACGCACTTGCCCCTTGGCTTCGCCTCGAAGCCAAGTCCGAGCGCGCCTTGGGCCTGGGGGCTACTGTCGGCGTTCTGGGAAGGGGGGTCCCTAGACTTGCCTGCCTGCGGCCAACGGCATGGCTCTGCGAATGGGCCCGTACGGCCCATCTTCACCAGAAAGCATTCGAGACCCTCGCGAGCGGCCAAGCCTCGCGAGGCAGACGACACAAGACCTCCTCGGGAGCGGCCTCACCAGGCTAGCTTGCGAGGGGCAGAGAGATCAAGGCAAGGCAAACCTCGCGAGGTTCTCATGATGTGAGCTATGACGATCGAGACCAGGCGGGCTCCAGCACGCACGGTGTCCTTGTTTCCTCTTTGGTGCTAAGGAGGCAAGCGCATGCGAGGAGTACCGAGGCCTCAGGAAAAGGTTTCCATATCGGTGCAACGAGACCAAGACCAGCAGGACAACAAGATGGAGGTCATCGTGGAGCCCAAGCCGGCGTCACCACCAGAGCCTTTGGCAGGCGTAGACCAGCTTTAGTCAGGATAGTTTGTGCTAGCTGTCCCCTTTCAAATTTGTCGTTGTTGGCTCCCTTCCTGGTCAATATATGGGGAGAGGACCAGGCCTCTATAAATAGGGCTAGCCACCACAGTAGGGATCATCTCATCTCGTCTCAATCTCATCTTGGACTAGATCCAACCCATCCTCACACCCACCAAGCACAAGAACACCTCACCTCTGGAGGCTGTTCTTCCCCTTGTATTGTTCATCCTCAGCCCGAGAGGCAATCCACCACACCACAATGGAGTAGGGTATTACACCACAACAGTGGCCCGAACCAGTATAAATCTTGTGTCTCTTTTGTTGCGAGTTCGTCGAGCTAAGCTTAGAGATCCTTGTGAGGCTGAGGGCGTGATTTGGTAGGGGAGATCATCGTGCGCACCCCAGTGTTCGAACCTTGAGGGTTTTGCTGGAACCTGAGATCCGACAACTGTGGTACAAATTTTGTCCCATTTGGGACACGTTTGGGTATATGCTTCTCACAAACCGGAGCTTCTCACAACAAGCATGATGGTTTTCGGTAGGGAACGTCCCACCTTTGGGGACGAAACGATATCCATTGCCTCTTATTGCTTTAAATTTATTTTTCTCGTGTCAACATAAAACAACATGAGTGTTTTGTGAATTTTTACTATTTTTCGGGGTTCATTTGGACATTTTATGCATTACTGAGTTTTCAATGCATTTATGTGCACAATTCAAAATTTGAACTACATGCATATGCTCTAGTTCATATATATTGGTTGAAAAATCAAATTTGTGTCCTTGGGTGCATGCTTAGGTCCCATGCAAGAAATGGGAATGAATTTCAAACACCAGGGCACCGTTGATTGCCGGCAAAACATTGAGATGCTTGGTTTTTTATTTCTAGTGAATCCAAAACTCGTATGAAATTCATGAAATTTGGCATCCTATCATGGAGCGGCATCAACATGCCGTGGTACAATTTTTTCCCATTTGGGACGGGTTTGGGTATATGCTTCTCAGAAACCGGAGCTTCTCACAACAAGCATGATGGTTTTCGATAGGGAACGTCCCACCTTTGGGGACGAAACGATATCCATTGCCTCTTATTGCTTTCAAATTTTTTTCTCGTGTCAATATAGAACAATGTAACAGCCCCAAAATTGGGTTATCAATTTTTGTGCTGTTATTTCTTCCTGGCACTCATTTTCAAAATCTTTCTCCTGATTTTGCTGATGACTCTGAGAATTCTTGTCATTTCCAACCTTTCAAAACTTGCTCATGTCTTTTTCACTGGGCAAGATCTCAGCTCAAACCCTCTCAAACCCCAATTCCAAAATTTTGGGATTTGAATATGCCCTTTATGATTTCAAAGGGGCTATCATTTTCCTTGATCTGTTGATCATCCCATCTATTCCTAGAGACCCTTCTATCCTTCTAAACCTTGGATATGCAAAAATATTGCCAAGTCCCATGCAATATTTTTGAATTATGATTTATTCCTTTTCTTGCCTTTCTGAGGAATAAAATCCAAAGGCATAGCTAGACATCTCCTAAATTCATGTGAATTGGTGAGTTGATAATTATGCCTAATCCAAGCTCTGGCAATTATATTGGCCATAACTAAATATGGAAAATTGCCTTTTCCTATTTAATACCAATATTGCATTTTTGCCATTTTCTCAAGGAACTACTATTTTTATAGCTGGGAAAATTCTCACATAAATTGTGGGGCTTGTCCTTGTTATATAATCACTAGTTCCATCATTATCTCATGTTCATCAGTTCAAAAATTGGGCACATGATCCAATGCAAGTTTCTGCCTTCTCTGAAATTTTGCAAAGGAAGTGCTTTTTACTAATTCCATTTGAGCTGCAATTTGGCAGGGTGATTAATATTGATAAATAATCCATGGATACCAAAGATGATCTCAATCCAATCATCTAGCTCCCTGTGCTATATTTCAAAGTTTCTGACCAGATTGTCACTTTGTGAAGGGAGTACCTTCATAGAGATTCCAAATAGGATGAAACTTTGCCATCCTCTCAAGTATCCTAAATCATTAGCCTTCACCCAAAATTAGCTCATTTCATTGAGCTATGTGAGCACAGGAGCAATTCTTGTTCTCTGTCCAAATTTTTAGTTTGTGAAGCAAGTATATTTTATCTTGCTCCATTAAGGCTGAAAATAATTCCAAGACTTCTCCTATCCATATAACCCATCTACCCAAGAGTTTGGATAATTTAATTCAGCCAATGTTTTCCTAGGATTTTCCCAAGTTTCTGGTCCAAAGTGATGCTTGTGAAGAAAGTACCAATTTGGTGAGTCCATTTGGTGTGATCTTTTTACAGCATCTACTTATGACCAAATCATTAGGATTTGCCAAGTTATAGCTAAATCCAACCTTCCTAGTGAGTGCTTCATCATCATTTGCTTTCTGGACAATTTTTAGCAGGTGTTAAGCAATTATGCTAAATATTTGTCCTAATGACCTCAAAACCCCCAGGGCCATAGTCCTTGCTGCCCTAAGCCTCCCAGACATCAATTCTACCATTTAACCTCTCTGGTTTTATCTCTAGAGTGTTGCGAAGATTGCAACAGAAACCTTGTGGAGCTTGGTTTACTCCACTCCCTTTGTCTCTACCTGTATCATTACCGTAGTAATAATCCACTCTGGAAGGACTATGCAGTAGACATGGTTTAACCTCAGTAAAAACCCCAGAGTGCGCCATGCCAGTGGTGACTACGAGGGCAGCCGGCCAAAACGGTGGTCTAGCCACTGTTCGCGTCGGCATCGCTGCTCCGACTGTCTCTGGCCTCGCCATTAATGCCCAACAGTTACCCCTCGGTGTCCTCTTCCCTCTGGACCTCTGGCCCCCTTCGTTTTCTTCTCCGTGAAGTCGTGCCAGCAGCCGAACAGTGTGTTCCTGTGCATCGTCGCCTTCCTCCCCGGTGTCCTCTTCCTCCGTTCGTCCGCCAGCTTTGGTCGATTCCGTGAGCCTGTGGCGCTCGTCCTCACCCTCGTCCTCGCCTTCCCGCGACTTCCCGTGAGTATTGGCCGCGTCTGCCGACACTGCACCGTCGCCGACGCGCGGACACGTCGCCTGCCGCGTGCCACTTCCTCCCCTCCTCCCTCGAGCTCCTCCGCCGCTATAAATAGCCAGCCCGAGCCCTCCTCGAGCAAGCCAGCTCTCTCCCCCTCGCCTCGGAGCTCCCCGTCTCTTCCCCATCGCCATGGCCGCCGCCTCGAACCTCTCTGGTTCCGGCGACTGTGGCCCCCTCATCGTTCCTCCTCCACCGCCCCCCATGCTCCGGTGGGCCTCCCGTGGCCTCGGCCTCTCCATTCCCCCATCGTAGCTCCATCCTCGCCGAGGCCAAGCTCCTCTCTGCCCGCCCCTGCTCCCTCCCAGTGCTTGTCGCCGCAACGAAGACTACCGGGGTGCACCTCCTCCTCCCGATCCCGGAGTACGCCGCCTGTCGCCGCCGTGGCAGACGCGGCGAAGCGCCGTCCGGGCGGGCATCTCCCCTCGGACCGGCGTGCATCAAGCGAAGAAGAAGGAGCCAGCCGGTGGGCGTTGACTGCCAGCGGGCCCCACGATCCCACTGGCGGCGACCCAGACGCCGGCCCCGCCTACGCCCTTTGACCCAGTCTTCGCCCGGTGGATAAGTGAGGACGCCCGCCCAAGAAAGCCGTTTTCCTGATTCGAAGACGTATTTCAGAAAAGACGCGTCCGTTTTAAACGGCCAGGGACCTATTTGTAGAAGCGTTTTTATAGATTAGTCCCTGAGTTTTAAACGTCCGTATCTTTTTACTCGTAGCTCCGATTAAGGTAAATCCAACGCCCACGTCTTCGTCTCGTCGAGCCCGTTTCGTTCCCATCATTTTCACAATGGTTTGACACTGTGAAAATGATCACTTTGCCCTTGTCCGTTAACAGCCCCCTCCGAGAGAGAACTGTTTCCGGCAAATCTTTCCGCGATCGTTTCCCACTTCTTCCCGGAGTATTTGTCAACCCCCAGGCAAGCGAACCTCTTATCATGAGCCCCGAACTTGCATGTTGACTTTGCTTGCACCTTGTGTGTGTGTAGTTGCAGTTGTTTCTTATCATTTTAGTTTTTATTTATTTTATTATGCTTATTATGCATGCTTGTGTTTTAATGCTACTTCTTGCCATGATAATTAGAATGTTGCTATTGATGATGCCATGTCACTACTCTAATTTATTTTCATGTCATCGTTATAAAATGCTATGACGATGGTAATGCACCGTGGATATGTTAGTACTTGGTATTGTCATGTTCTTTATGATGTAAGTGTTCACTTGAGAAGCCCGATGTTTTGTTAAAGCATTTGTGTGACGTATGCTCATTGTTGCATTCATGTTAAAATGCTGGTATGATGATTGATGATGGATAAGATAATAACATGACTTAATAGCAAAACCCCTCCGTCATCAATGGGATCGAGTCATAGTGCCGCCAAATCGAACTTTTTCTAGTGCAACCACATTTGCCGGTATGGTACGACCTTAATGCGGTCTATTGTCGTGCCTCTGGTCGGTGCCTCCAACTAGGGAGGGTTATGGGCGCGCGCTACCCTGATCAGGTAGGCGGAGCATAACCTTGTGAGCCCGTTGTTAAGTTAAGTTTTGGTACCGGGTCCCAGAGTGGATCGTGGCCACGACGGTGGTCGAGGTGTCTGGAGGTAGGCACGGGGCCACCCAGGACTAGCCCAGTGGGGAGTGAGTCGGAGTGGCCGGGAGAGTGTCATGACAGTAGATCGGTTTAGTCGGAATGTCGTTGGTCCACCCGAATGGGAGTGCGAGGCCATGGGTTCCGTAGTGTGGGTACAGTGTACTAACCTTTGCGGAGTGTATTTAAACTATCGATAGCCACGTCCTCGGTCATGAGCATAAGTTCGTAGTAGGGTACACTATCGGGTCTTGTTGAAATGGAGGATAAACCTAAAACAATTAAGCTGAGTAATGTTGTTGTGATCGCCGTAAGGATCACGGGCCAGATGTGGTCGGGTTGTGATCGCCGTAAGGATCACGGGCCAGTTGTTGGTCGGGTTGTGATCGCCGTAAGGATCATGGGCCAGTTGTTGGTCGGGTTGTGATCGCCGTAAGGATCATGGGCCAGTTGTTGGTCGGGTTGTGATCGCCGTAAGGATCACGAGTTTGTTTCTGTTTGTGATCAGGAAATGAGGTGATCACCGTTGGTAAAGAGAGTCAGGGACTCGATTGCACAAGTTTGGTGGCATTGCATGAGTTATATGTGTGCATTTAAAGAACCATGGTAGATCATGAGATGGTTGCATACAGTTAACATGCTACATCTGCATTTGATATGGTTGGTAGTTTATTTATGCCATTCCATGCTTTGATGGATATGATTGAGATGATATGATATGCTTTGCTATTGCCATGTTAGAAGTAAATTTGATATATCATGTTGTTGCCATGCTAGAAGATGCCATGATGTTAGTTTGATTTATGTCCTTGGGTTGATATCATGCCATGCTTAGTTCTGATATGAGATAGTTGTTGTAGGCGCTTGTTCTTGCATTGTCTTCTGCTTGTTTGGATGCTATGTATTTGGTTGTCTTGCAAGTACATTCAATGTACTTACCTGGCGTGTCATGCCAGTTTTGTAGGTCATTCACTGGTTCCGTCGTGCTAGGTCGTAATCTTGCCAGTCCTGTGAGTTGTGGAGCCCAGCCAGAGTCTTATGCTGCCAAGACTTCCGCCGCCATTTAAATAGACTTCCGCTGCCATGTAAATAGCCTTAGGGCTATGCCAGAAGATTATATTCATCACTGATGTAATCATATACACATGTATTTGATGAATATTCTTGTACCTGGAATGCTGTATCATGGACCTGTCATGCGTCAGGTGTTATCCTGGGCTGATGTGCGAAGGCCCCCTGCTCCATGCGGATCGAGGTGCCATAGGGCTTGGTATCAGAGCAGCCAGGCTGGCATAGATTATCCTAGCATTAGATCACCGCCACCATCTACCCGTAATGACCCTAAGGGATTTGACCCATCCCTGGCATCCGGCATGGCCACTGTTAATCATCAGGTGGCGCAGTCGGGACCGACACGTCCTCACCCCGCTGTCCTCGCCTAGTTATCCGTGGTGCAAGTAGCAACCCTATCCTTTCTGGTCGGCTGAACCGCTTTGCCTTCGCCACTAAGGGAAAGGGGCCACGCCATGCGGGCCTGTCCCACGTAGCCGCTTATAAATACCCTTTCCGCTAGCCGTATCGCTGGCTCCTCAGTCTGCCATGTCCCTGCAGAGAAGCTTAGCTAGTAGCACCCCAGCCATGGCTAGCAGCTCCAAAACTCCCGCGTATTACACCCGCACCTATGTCATCAACCACCCTGGCTTTCCACCCCTTCTTGTCGAGATGCTCACCAAAGCATTTGGCTGTAAGACTAGCCCCGATTACCTGGTGTTCCAATCGACACCCGTCCCTCACCTTCATCGCTTTGCTGAAAGAGTGCACATTAGCTTAGGTCCTGCAGCAGATGTCCAGCCTTTGGTTTTACAGGGTAGAGCCATGCCTACCTCTAGTTTAGCCATTCAAGTTGCTGCTGTGGAGGCTATCCTACACCTCCGAACCAACTTCCCGCATGTAGCAACAAGGCGGGAGTTCTGCTTTTTCCCCACTGTGTCAAACGCAGTAATGCAGCCTTCTTCCGTTAGCCAAGGAGATGATCCCGCAATCGCTGCTTTGGTGCAATACATCCGCCTGTGGGATGTTGATTTCAATGCTGCTTGCCAAGTTTAGAGCCATGGACAATAATGTGGTACGAGTCGTCAAGGAATCTTATCGTGAGGCTTGTAAGTTCGCATCTCAAGCTGTTGGCCCAACGCCATCTGAACCTGTGCTATCCTCTCAACCAGTGCTATCCTCTCAACCTGTGATGTGGTCCAAGCCAAACATCATCACCCTCGACAAGTCTCTTCTCTGGATCCATCAGCTGCATTTTCCTGGAGCAATTCTAGCCCCACCGCCCCAACCCATAGAAGTGTCAGCCGATGAAGATGGAGATTGGCTCAGTCTTCGTCCTCCAGGAGCCCCAAGAAGGCGATCTTACCTGATTTGATCCACCTTGATCGGTGGTTCTTGCTAGTCGATCGGTCTGTCGGTTCATCCCCGATATGAGGATGGAACCATGTATCCCGCAGCGAGTAGTTTCGATTTGCGCATAGCGCGTTTGTGCTTTGATGTATGCTGGTACTGTTGTAACCCGTCTGCTGTGTTATTTGCTTGTTTGCTTTTGTTTGTGTGTTTGTTTTTGCCCGTCTCTCCGTCAAACAGAAATGTTTGACAGGTTTGGCAATTTGTGCTAACAAGATTTTTAATCAGTACGACACATACACTAAAAACAACATTGACTTGTTCCGAGTCTCTAATAAAATGCGCGCTGGTGTAGGTATATGTATACCAGGAGTACATATACCCACTAGCATTAAAACACCTTAGTGTGATTTGTCTGGTGTGTTTTTTCGTTGCCTGTTTATTGCATCTGTCTGTTTGTTTGGATTTTACTGCCTACTGAACGCATAGTCGGTTCACCCACGAGTACAATTGAGCAGTACTCGGGGGAATGCAAAGTCACATATGCCTTTCTATCTGTGCATACCCCGTGTGCCAGATTTTCCAAACCCAGAACCTCAAAGAGGCCATTTTTATCTGGCCATTTCTCGTCCCCGGTTCTTTTTCGTAGACCCAATTGTGTTTCAGGAGAAACACTGTCAGCTTTATTTCTCGAGATCCATTACAACTCCCCGATACATATTTCAACTCTGATTCTACCTCAACACCTACATTTCGTGGAGCGATCCGTGAAATTTTTCCCGTGTTTTCCCATATCTCTCCCTGGGTGTACCAAATATCGGTGCCCCAACTCGTTCGAATTCAATCAAAGGGTTAAATTTTAACCCAGAGATTTTCCCCGGAGTGGTTATCTTTTCTTTGTGCTGTAACCCTAGGAATCTCGAGGACGAGATTCTTTTAAGAGGGGAAGGTTTGTAACAACCCCAAAATTGGGTTATCAATTTTTGTGCTGTTATTTCTTCCTGGCACTCATTTTCAAAATCTTTCTCCTGAGTTTTGCTGATTACTCTGAGAATTCTTGTCATTTCCAACCTTTCAAAACTTGCTCATGTCTTTTTCAGTGGGCAAGATCTCAGCTCAAACCCTCTCAAACCCCAATTCCAAATTTTTGGGATTTGAATATGTCCTTTGTGATTTCAAAGGGGCTATCATTTTCCTTGACCTGTTGATCATCCCATCTATTCCTAGAGACCCTTCTATCCTTAAACCTTGGATATGCAAAAATATTGCCAAGTCCCATGCAATATTTTTGAATTATGATTTATTCCTTTTCTTGCCTTTCTGAGGAATAAAATCTAAAGGCATAGCTAGACATCTCCTAAATTCATGTGAATTGGTGGAGTTGATAATTATGCCTAATCCAAGCTCTGGCAATTATATTGGCCATAACTAAATAAGTAAAATTGCCTTTTTCTATTTAATACCAATATTGCATTTCTGCTATTTTCTAAAGGAACTACTATTTTTATAGCTGGGAAAATTCTCACATAAATTGTGGGGCTTGTCCTTGTTATATAATCACTAGTTCCATCATTATCTCATGTTCATAAGTTCAAAAATTGGGCACATGATCCAATGCAAGTTTCTGCCTTCTCTGAAATTTTGCAAAGGAAGTGCTTTATTCCTAATTCCGTTTGAGCTGCAATTTGGCAGGGTGATTAATATTAATAAATCACCCATGTATACCAATGATTAGCTCAATCCAATCATCCTAGCTCCCTGTGCAATATTTCAAAGTTTCTGACCAGATTGTCACTTTGTGAAGGGAGTACCTTCATAGAGTTTCTAAATAGTAAGAAACTTTTCCATACTCTCAAGTATCCTAAATCGTTAGTCTTCACCCAAATTTAGCTCATTTAGTTGATCTATGTGAGCACAGGAGCAATTCTTGTTCTCTGTCCAAATTTTCAGTTTGTGAAGCAAGTATATTTTATCTTGCTCCATTAAGGCTGAAAATAATTCCAAGTCTTCTCCTATCCATATAATCCATATAACCAAGAGTTTGGATAATTTAATTTAGCCAATAGTTTCCTAGGAGTTTCCCAAGTTTCTGGTCCAAAGTGATGCTTGTGAAGAAACTACCAATTTGGTGAGTCCATTTGGTGTGATATTTTTACAGAATCTACGTATGACCAAATAATTATGATTTGCCACGTTATAGCTAAATCCAACCTTCATAGTGAGTGCTTCATCATCATTTGCTTTCTGGACAATTTTTAGCAGTTGTTAAGCAACTATGCTAAATATTTGTCCTAATGACCTCAAAACCCCCAGGGCCATAGTCCTTGCTGCCTTAAGCCTCCCAGACATCAATTCTACCATTTAACCTGTCTGGTTTTATCTCTAGAGTGTTGCGAAGATTGCAACAGAAACCTTGTGGAGCTTGGTTTACTCCACTCCCTTTGTCTCTTCCTCTACCATTACCGTAGTAATAAACCACTCTGGAAGGACTACGTAGTAGACTTGGTTTAACTTCAGTAAAAACCAAAGAGCATGCCATGCCAGTGGTGACTACGAGGGCAGCCGGCCAAAACGGTGGTCTAGCCACTGTTCGCGTCGGCATCGCTGCTCCGACTGTCTCTGGCCTCGCCATTAATGCCCAACAGTTACCCCTCGGCGTCCTCTTCCCTCTGGACCTCTGGCCCCCTTCGTTTTCTTCTCCGGCGAGCCGTGCCAACGACCGGAACAGTGCGTTCCTGTGCATCGTCGCCTTCCTCCCCGGTGTCCTCTTCCTCCGTTCGTCCGCGAGCTTTGCTCGATTCCGTGAGCCTCTGGCGCTCGTCCTCACCCTCCTCATCGCCTTCCCGCCGCTTCCCGTGAGTATTGGCCGCGTCTGCCGACACTGCGCCGTCGCCGACGCGCGGACACGTCGCCCGCCGCGTGCCACTTCCTCCCCTCCTCCCTCGAGCTCCTCGGCGGCTATAAATAGCCAGCCCGAGCCCTCCTTGAGCAAGCCAGCTCTCTCCCCCTCGCCTCGGAGCTCCCCGTCTCTTCCCCATCGCCATGGCCGCCGCCTCGGACCTCTCTGGTTCCGGCGACCAGGGCCCCCCCCCTCATCGTTCCTCCTCCACCAGCAGCCCCCCCATGCTCCGGTGGGCCTCCCCGTGGCCTCAGCCTCTCCATTCCCCCATCGTAGCTCCATCCTCGCCGGAGGCCGAAGCTCCTCTCTGCCGCGGCCCTGCTGCTCCCTCCCCAGTGCTTGTCGCCGGCAACGAAGACTACCCCGGGGTGCACCTCCTCCTCCCGATCCCGTGGGTACGTCGCCCGTCGCCTGCCGTGGCCGGACGCGCCGGCGAGCGCCGTCGGGGCGGGCATCTCCCCTCGGACCGGCGTGCATCAAGCGAAGAAGAAGGAGCCAGCCAGGTGGGCGTTGACCTGGCCAGGCGGGCCCCACGATCCCACCTGGCAGCGACCCAGACGCCGGCCCCGCCTCTGCCCTTTGACCCAGTCTTCGCCAGGTGGATAAGTGAGGACGCCCCGCCGCAAAGCCGTTTTCCTGATTCGAAGACGTATTTCAGAAAAGACGCGTCCGTTTTAAACGGCCAGGCACCTATTTGTAGAAGTATTTTTACAGATTAGTCCCTGAGTTTTAAACGTCCGTATCTTTTTGCTCATACCTCCGATTGAGGTAAATCCAACGCCCACGTCTTCGTCTCGTCGAGCCCGTTCCGTTCCCATCGTTTTCACTATGGTTTGACACTGTGAAAATGATCACTTTGCCCTTGTCCGTAAACAGCCCCCTCCGAGAGAGAACTGTTTCCGGCAAATCTTTCCGCGATCGTTTCCCACTTCTTCCCGGAGTATTTGTCAACCCCCAGGCAAGCGAACCTCTTATCATGAGCCCCTAACTTGCATGTTGACTTTCCTTGCACCTTATGTGTGTGTAGTTGCAGTTGTTTCTTATCGTTTTCGTCTGCAGTTATTTTATTATGCTTATTATGCATGCTTGTGTTTTAATTCTACTTCTTGTCATGATAATTAGAATGTTGCTATTGATGATGCCATGTCACTACTCTAATTTATTTTCATGTCATCGTTATAAAATGCTATGACGATGGTAATGCACCATGGATATGTTAGTACTTGGTATTGTCATGTTCTTTATGATGTAAGTGTTCACTTGAGAAGCCCGATGTTTTGTTAAAGCATTTCTATGACGTATGCTCATTGTTGCATTCATGTTAAAATTGGTATGATGATTGATGATAGAGAAGATAATAACATGACTTAATAACAAAACCCCTCCGTCATCGATGGGATCGAATCATAGTGTCGCCAAATCAAACTTTTTCCAATGCAACCACATTTGCCGGTATGGGACGACCTTAATGCGGTCTATTGTCGTGCCTCTGGTCGGTGCCTCCAACTAGGGAAGGTTATGGGCGCGCGCTACCCTGATCAGGTAGGCGGAGCATAACCTTGTGAGCCGGTTGTTAAGTTAAGTTTAGTACCGGGTCCTAGAGTGGATCGTGGCCACGACGGTGTCTGGAGGTAGACACGAGGCCACCCAGGACTAGCCCAGTGGGGAGTGAGTCGGAGTGGCCGGGAGAGTGTCATGACAGTAGATCGATTTCGTCAGAATGCCGTTGGTCCACCCGAATGGGAGTGCGAGGCCATGGGTTCCGTAGTGTGGGTACAGTGTACTAACCTCTGTAGAGTGTATTTAAACTATCGACAGCCGCATCCTCGGTCATGGGCATAAGTTCGTAGTAGGGTACACTATCGGGTCTTGGTCGAAATGGAGGATAAATCTAAAATAATTAAGCTGAGTAATGTGGTTGTGATCGCCGTAAGGATCACGGGCCAGATGTGGTCGGGTTGTGATCGCCGTAAGGATCACAGGCCAGTTGTTGGTCGGGTTGTGATCGCCGTAAGGATCACGGGCCAGTTGTTGGTCGGGTTGTGATCGCCGTAAGGATCACGAGTTTGTTTCTGTTTGTGATCAGGAAATGAGGTGATCACCGTTGGTAAGAGAGTCCGAGGGACTCAGTGCACAAGTTTGGTGGCATTGCATGAGTTATATGTGTCATTTAAAGAACCATGGTAGATCATGAGATGGTTGCATCTGATTAACATGCTATATACGCATTTGATATGGTTGGTAGTTTATTTATGCCATGCCATGCTTTGATGGTTATGACTGAGATGATATGATATGCTTTGCTATTGCCATGTTAGAAGTAAATTTGATATATCATGTTGTTGCCATGCTAGAAGATGCCATGATGTTAGTTTGATTTATGTCCTTGGGTTGATATCATGCCATGCTTAGTTTTGATATGAGATAGTTGTTGTAGACGCTTGGTTCTTGCTTTGTCTTCTGCTTGTTTGGATGCTATGTATTTGGTTGTCTTGCAAGTACATTCAATGTACTTACCTGGCGTGTCATCATGCCGGTTTGTAGGTCGTTCACTTGTTCCGTCGTGCTAGGCCGTAATCTTGCCGATCTGTGAGTTGTGGAGCCCGGCCAGTGTTATTCTGCAAAGACTTCCGCCGCCATTTAAATAGACTTCCGCTGCCATGTAAATAGCCTTAGGGCTATGCCAGAAGATTATATTCATCACTGATGTAATCATATACACATGTATTTGATGAATATTCTTGTACCTGGAATGTTGTATCATGGACCTGTCGTGCGTCAGGTGTTATCCTGGGCTGACGTGCGAAGGCCCCCTGCTCCATGCGGATCGGGGTAACACAAACAATAGGAGTGTTGTGTGAATTTTTGTGATTTTCCAGAGTTCGTTTGGACATTTTTATGCATTAACTGGGTTTTCAATGCATTTATGTGCATAATTCAAATTTGAACTACATGCACATGCTACAGTGCATATAAATTGGTTGAAAAAACAAATCCGTGTCTTTGGGTGCATGCTTAGGTCACATGCAAGAAATGGGAATGAATTTCAAATATCAGGGCACCGTTAATTGCTGGCAAAACATTGAGATGCCTGGTTTTTAAATTCTAGTAAATCCAAAACTCGTCTGAAATTCATGAAACTTGGCATGCTATCATGGAATGGCACACGACATGTTGTGGTATTTTTTGTGTCCATTTTGAGAGAAGGCGCACTCGAATAATGATAGCCAACAAAGGCATTTTGAAAAAATAGCTGCCACTTTAATATCTCAAACGTTTGTATAATTCAAACCATGTGCGTTCTTTTAACCATTCACGTGACGCCTCGTGTCTTGGATTTAATGGCTGTAGGAGGTGCCGTGCGGACAGCTGCTTGACCTTGTTGAGCAGGGAGGCATCTGGCGCCATCCGGTCTTGTGGTGACCGAGAGGCGTGCAAGCTGTCCTCGAATGCGTAGGCTCACCGGGAAGCATGCGAGTTGTATGCTGTGCAGGCTCACTAGGAAGCGAGCCCTTTGACTTCCATGGCCGCCCGCCTTGCTCGCATCCTCTCCGTTAATGGCGCCCAAGCCGCAATTTAATTTGCTTTTTAAATATAAAACACTCATCGCAAACATTTTAGTTAGAACACCCGTATGCAATGGCGGCTTCCCGGAAGCCAAGAGAAAATGTGCCGAGGAGGATTTCTGCGACTCTTGATCATAAACGTTTTAGATAGAACACCCGTATGCAAAGTGAGAGCAGCGCAGGATTTGTGCATCCCTTCAATGCAAACGGTTGTTTTGGATGACCCGTGTGCAACCACGTACAAACAATTTGGTAAGATTTGTCAATCCTTGTAACACTGCAATTTGTCAAAATATGAAGCTAAAAATCACTAGCAGTATCTAATTTTTGCAACTAAAATTCAGTAATTAAGCATAGATTTCATTCATAGATGAACCAGTCGTTCTTAATTTATACCGACAGTTCGACTCGACAGTTGAACCGACCAAACTTTTCCCCAATTGTTGCCAACCACGTACTGAAATAGCTAGTTCAGCTATATATACTAGCTAATTTTAAGTACGTTGTACAGTTCCACCACATCTATAGTCAGATGAACTGAACAAAATAGCCCCTAAATACTACTACTACTACGGAGGTGCTTTGTACTACTTCCGGCTGCCTCTCCTCTGCCAAGCGCGCTCAGTAAGAGGCAGAGAAGGAGGAGCCTACCGACGAGCTGGGCAACCGCAATACAGTGCCTGCCGCTGTTGCAGCTTCAGCGACGCTCACCTCGAACGCCCTCTACCGCTCTAGATGACCCCTCTTGAAGCGGTGGTTTTCCTCATAGATCTCCTGATTCCTCGCCTCTGAGGCGGCGTGTGCCGCGGCCATGGTGGCGGTAAGGCTCTTTGCGTGCTCGACGAGGCGCTCCTCCTCCTCCCGCAGGAACTTAGTGTAGCGCGCAAGGTCGCTAACGCACGTGCGGGCATCCACCTCTGCCTCCCGCCTTCGGGCGGTGGTGGCGGAGCGGGTGATGACCCCGGCGGTCGACGGTGGGCTGGCGGCCACGACGGCGGACGACGGGGTGGCGGCCACGACCACCACCTCCCGCCTTCGGGCCGCGGTGGTGGAGCGGGTGATCGCCACAGTGGCCAATAGTGGGGTGGCAGCCACGACGGCCACCTCCCGCCTTTTTTCCGCAGCGGCGGAGTGGGCGATGGCCCTGGCTTTCGACGGTGGTGTGGCGACAATGGCGTCCGGCAACAGCTGCCGACGGGCACCGGCGGCGGAGCGTGTGGTGGGTGTTCCGCGCACACCCAACAGGGACGCCACATGCACTACACTTCATCGGGTACCGCGCCGCCGCCGGGTGTAGCCTCCCAGCTGGAGCTGTCTGATAACCCACAAGTATAGGGGATCGCAACAGTTTTCGAGGGTAGAGTATTCAACCCAAATTTATTGATTCGACACAAGGGGAGCCAAAGAATATTCTCAAGTATTAGCAGTTGAGTTGTCAATTCAACCACACCTGAAAGACTTAATATCTGTAGCAAAGTATTTAGTAGCAAAGTAGTATGGAAATAACGGTGACAGTGGCAAAAGTAACAGTAGCAGTTTTGTAGTGATCGTAACAGTGGCAACGGAAAAGTAACTAAGAAAAGATCAATATGTGAAAAGCTCATAGGCAATGGATTAATGATGGATAATTATGTCGGATGCGATTCCTCATGCAACAGTTATAACATAGGGTGACACAGAACTAGCTCTAGTTCATCAATGTAAAGTAGGCATGTATTCCGAATATAGTCATATGTGCTTATGGAAAAGAACTTGCATGACATCTTTTGTCCTACCCTCCCATGGCAGCGGGGTCCTATTGGAAACTAAGGGATATTAAGGCCTCCTTTTAATAGAGTACCGGACCAAAGCATTAACCCTTAGTGAATACATGAACTCCTCAAACTACGGTCATCACCGGGAGGTCCCGATTATTGTCACTTCGGGGTTGCCGGATCATAGCACATATTAGGTGACTATTGACTTGCAAGATAGGATCAAGAACTCACATATATTCATGAAAACATAATAGGTTCAGATCTGAGATCATGGCATTCGGGACCTAGTGACAAGCATTAAGCATACCAAAGTCATAGTAACATCAATCTTAGAACATAATGGATACTAGGGATCAAACCCTAACAAAACTAACTTGATTACATGGTAAATCTAATCCAACCCATCACCGTCTAGCAAGCTTACGATGAGATTACTCACGCACGACGGTGAGCATCATGAAATTGGTGATGGAGGATGGTTGATGATGACGACGGCGAAGGATTCCCCTCTTCGGAGCCCCGAACGGACTCCAGATTAGCCCTCCCGAGGAAGATTAGGGCTTGGTGCGGCTCCGTATCGTAAAACGTGATGAATCCTTATCTCTAATTTTTTTCTCCCGGATGTGAATATGTGGAGTTGGAGTTGAGGTCGGTGGAGTCCCAGGGGGCCCACGAGGCAGGGGGCGCGCCCTGCACCCTCGTGGAAAGGGTGTGGGCCCCCCTGATGCTGATTCTTTTGCCAGTATTTTTTATTAATTCCAAAACGTGTCTCTGTGGATTTTCAGGTCATTCCGAGAACTTTTATTTCTGCACAAAAATAACACCAAGGCAATTCTGCTGAAAACAGCGTCATTCCGGGTTAGTTCCATTCAAATCATGCAAGTTAGAGTCCAAAACAAGGGCAAAAGTGTTTGGAAAAGTAGATACGTTGGAGACGTATCACTTTCCTCTGATGACGGCGGAGTGGCTAAGCGACGACGACAGACCGGTGCCATTGGCGACTGTGGGAGAAGCAGACAAGATAAGCTACAGGGATGGAGGGGAAAATGCAACGCAAGACTCGCCGGCTGTTGGGGATGTAACTATTGAGTGTAACCAGTCCAGGAGGGGCCGGGTTATGCTCAGGGCGGTTTATCAACACAAAGTCCATGAAGATGCTGAAGAGGGCGGTTCAGTATGCAGACTCATTGAAGGCCCGAAGCCCAAAGGCGACTTAAGGCCCAATAAGTGTAAACCGCCATATATGTATGACTTGTATTATAAGGCATGTACGGTTAGTTACAGAGCCGTAAACGTTGTCTATGCGCCGGCCCGGACTCTCTAAGCCGTCGGGCATCAACCCGTGTATATAAAGGGACGACCCGTCGGTGACTTATGACAAGAAACAACAGATCGAAAGCTAGATCAAGCGTATTCGCTCTCTGGTAATCGAAACATAAGCAATACCACCTCAAACTGGACTAGGCCTTTACCTCACCGCAAGGGGCCGAACCAGTATAAACTCCATGTGTCCTTTGTCCCGTTTAACCCCTTTAAGCTAACCCTATTGCGATGGCTCCATGACTAAGGCCTTCTGCTAGGACATCTGCCGTGACAATTCCACAACAGTTGGCGCCCACTCTGGGGCCAGCGCATGGTGGTTTCGAGTTCTTACGGGGCAACTTTGAAGGGATCAAGGGATACGCTATGGGCCAAATGACCAAGAGTCATCGCGGCAAGGTCTACATCGACGATGCAGGCTGGGGCCCCGAGGCTGGCTCAATCGAGTACGGGTACCGGGCCCCCTTTGGCGGAATTCATGTTTTCACCGGCAAGATCGACGAATCGGGCCCTAAGCCAGACATCTGCACCGACATCATCGAGACGGCTCGGCGTGCATGAACCGCCCGGGTTAAACCCACCGTAAAGCACGCCTTCGTTGGATTCATCCATGGGCGGAATTTGAGGAAGGATCTGTCTCTGGCAGTGAGACGGCCATCTATTATGATGGTGAGTCGTCCACAGGCGATACTACCTCATTGTATCAACTGCAGCACAGTAGGCTTGGGGGCTGTTCCGATGGCGATAGTATTCCGGACCCCTATGAGCCGCCGAACCGGGTCGCGATGTTCATGGCCAGTACACTGATACGTCCATTTTGCATCATGCTTTTATATCAATATTTATTGCATTATGGGCTGTTATTACACATTATGTCACAATACTTAATCCTATTCTCTCTTATTTTACAAGGTTTACATAAAGAGGGAGAATGCCGGCAGCTGGAATTCTGGGCTGGAAAGGAGCAAATATTAGAGACCTATTCTGCACAACTCCAAAAGTCCTGAAACTCCACGGAAGTTATTTTTGGAAATAATAAAAAATATTGAGTGGAAGAAATACCAGAGGGGACCCACACCCTGGGCACGAGGGTGGGGGCGCGCCCTACCCTCCTGGGTGCGCCCCCTGCCTCGTGGGGCCCCTGGTGGCCCTCTGGTGCCCATCTTCTGCTATATGAATTCTTTCGTCCGAATAAAAATTAGAAGCAAGCTTTCGGGACAAGACTCCGCCGCCACGAGGCGGAACCTCGGTGGAACCTATCTAGGGCTCTGGCGGAGCTGTTCTGCCGGGGACACTTCCCTCCGGGAGGGGGAAATCATCGCCATCGTCATCACCAACGCTCCTCACATCGGGAGGGGGCCAATCTCCATCAACATCTTCACCAGTACTATCTCCTCTCAAACCCTAGTTCATCTCTTGTATCCAATTCTTGTCTCTAAGTCTTATATTGGTACTTGTAGGTTGCTAGTAGTGTTGATTACTCCTTGTAGTTGATGCTAGTTGGTTTATTTGGTGGAAGATCATATGTTCAGATTCTTTATGCATATTAATACCCCTTTGATTATGAACATGAATATGCTTTGTGAGTAGTTATGTGTGTTCACGAGGACATGGGAGAAGTCTTGCTATTAGTAGTCATGTGAATTTGGTATTCGTTCGATATTTTGATGAGATGTATGTTGTCTCTCCTCTAGTGGTGTCATGTGAACGTCGACTACATGACACTTTATTTGGGCCTAGAGGAATGCATTGTGAAGTAATAAGTAAATGATGGGTTGCTAGAGTGACAGAAGCTTAAACCCTAGTTTATGCGTTGCTTCGTAAGGGGCTGATTTGGATCCATATGTTTCATGCTATGGTTAGGTTTACCTTAATACTTCTTTTGTAGTTGCGGATGCTTGAAATAGGAGTTAATCATAAGTGGGATTCTTGTCCAAGTAAGGACAGCACCCAAGCACTGGTCCACCCACATATCAAATTATCAAAGTACCAAACGCGAATCATATGAATGTGATGAAAACTAGCTTGACGATAATTCCCATGTATCCTCGGGAGCGCTTTTCTCTATATAAGAGTTTGTCCAGGCTTGTCCTTTTATACAAAAAGGATTGGGCCACCTTGCTGCACTTTATTTACTTTTGTTACTTGTTGCTCGTTACAAATTATCTTATCACAAAACTATCTGCTACCTATAATTTCGGTGCTTGCAGAGAATACCTTGCTGAATACCGCTTATCGTTTTCTTCTGCTCTTCGTTGGGTTCGACACTCTTACTTATCGAAAGGACTATGATAGACCCCCTATACTTTTGGGTCATCAAGACTCTTTTCTGGCGCCGTTGCCGGGAGTGAAGCGCCTTTGGCAGGTGGAATTTGGTAAGGAAAATTTTATATAATGTGCTAAAATTTACTGTCACTTGTTACTATGGAAAGTAATCCTCTGAGGGGCTTGTTCGGGGTATGTTCACCCCGACCAGTAGAGCAAAGAGTTGATCCTCAACCTACTGAGCCTACTGAAAATGAAAATGTCTACTTTGAAATTCCTTCGGGTATGATAGAAAAACTGCTAGCTAATCCTTTTGCAGGAGACGGAACATTACATCTTGATGAGCACCTAATCTATGTGGATGAAGTTTTTGGATTATTTAATCTTGCAGGTATGCCCGATGATGTTATCAAGAAGAAGGTATTCCCTTTATCTTTGAAGGGAGATGCATTGACATGGTATAGGCTATGTGATGATATGTGATCATGGAACTACAAACGATTGAAATTGGAATTTCATCATAAGTTTTATCCTATGCATCTTGTTCATCGTGATCGTAATTACATATATAATTTTTGGCCTCGCAAAGGAGAAAGCATCGCTCAAGCTTGGGGGAGGCTTAAGTCAATGTTATATTCATGCCCCAATCATGATCTCTCAAGAGAAATGATTGTTCAAAATTTTTATGCTCGGCTTTCTAACAACAAATGCAGCATGCTCGACACTTCTTGTACTGGTTCTTTTATGATGAAGACTATTGAATTCAAATGGAATTTATTGGAGAGAATTAAACGCAACTCTGAAGATTGGGATCTCGACGAAGGTAAAGAGCCAGGTATAACACCTAAGTTTGATTCTGTTAAATCTTTTATGGATACCGATGTTTTCCGTAAATTTAGCACTAAATATGGACTTGACTCTGAGATAGTAGCTTCTTTCTGTGAGTCCTTTGCTACTCATGTTGATCTCCCTAAGGAGAAGTGGTTTAAATATCATCCTCGCATAGAAGTAAAAGTAGTTGCACCTATTAAAGTTGAAGAAAGGACTATCACTTATAATGATCCTATTGTTCCTACTGCTTATGTTGAGAAACCACCTTTCCCTGTTAGAATAAAGGATCATGCTAAAGCTTCAACCGTAGTTCGTAAAAGCAATATTAGAACCTATACACCTCCTGAGCAATTTAAAGTTGAACCTAATATTGCTATTGTTAAAGATCTCTTGGCTGATAATATTGATGGGCATGTTATTTATTTCTGTGGTGAGACTGCTAGAATTGCTAAACCTTGTGCTAAAGATAAACATAGACCTGTGATAGGCATGGATGTTATTTCTGTTAAAATAGGAGATCATTGTTACCATGGGTTATGTGATATGGGTGCTAGTGCTAGTGCAATACCTATTGACTTATAGAAAGAAATTATGCATGATATTGCACCCGTTGAGTTAGAAGAAATTGATGTTACCATTAAGCTTGCCAATAGGGATACTATATCACCCATTGGAATTGTTAGAGATGTTGAAGTATTGTGTGGGAAAACTTAATATCCTGCTGATTTTCTTGTTCTTGGTTCCCCACAAGATAGCTTTTGTCCCATTATATTTGGTAGACCCTTCTTAAACACTGTTAATGCTAAGATAGACTGCGAAAAGGATGTTGTTACTATTGGTTTGGGTGATATGTCTCATTAGTTTAACTTTTCTAAATTTCATAGACAACACCGTGAAGAGGAATTGCCTAGTAAAGATGAAATTATTGGTCTTGCTTCTATTGCTGTACCTCCTAGTGATTCTTTAGAACAATATTTGCTAGACCATGAAAATTATATGTTTATGAATGAAAGAAGGGAAATAGATGAAGTATTCTTTAAACAGGGACCTATTCTGAAACACAACTTGCCTGTTGAAATCCTAGGGGATCCTCCTCCACCCAAGGGTGATCCCGTGTTTGAGCTCAAACCTTTACATGACACTCTTAAATATGCTTATCTAGATGAAAAGAAGATATATCCTGTTATTATTAGTGCTCACCTTTCAGGAAAGGAGGAAGAAAAATTATTGAAAACTCTGAAGAAGCACCATTCTGCTATTGGATATACTCTTGATGATCTTAAGGGCATTAGTCCCACTCTATGTCAACATAAAATAAATTTGGAGAAAGATGCCAAACCAGTTATTGATCACCAACGATGGCTGAATCCTAAAATCAAAGAAGTGGTAAGAAAGGAAATACTAAAGCTCCTTGAGGCAGGTATAATTTATCCCATTGCTGATAGTCAGTGGGTAAGTCCTGTCCATTGTGTCCCTAAGAAGGGAGGTATTACTGTCGTTCCTAATGATAAAGATGAATTGATTCTGCAAAGAATTGTTACAGGTTATAGGATGGTAATTGATTTCCGTAAATTAAATAAGGCTACTAAAAAATATCATTACCCCTTACCTTTTATTGATCAAATGCTAGAAAGATTATCCAAACATAGACATCTTTGCTTTCTAGATGGTTATTCTAGTTTCTCTCAAATACCTGTGTCAGCTGATGATCAAGCTAAGACCACTTTTACTTGCCCTTTCGGTACTTTTGTGTAACACCCCAAAAATTTAACCATGTTTTAATTATTAAAATTTTGCCAGGAGTTTAAAATTTTTGCCTTCTGGATTTTCTGTTGATTTCAGAACCCTTCTTTTTAATATTGAAGAGTTTTACCCAAGTGGAAACTTTCCAAAAATGTATTGGACTTCTATACTCTCTCAATATAACAATTCTTAATTAGTAGATTTATTTATTTAATTATTTCTCTCTGAGCTTTATTCCTTAAAATGACTTCCATTAGTTTTGGAGCTCTTTTTGCACTACAACCATTTGATAAATTTAACTAAAATTCCAACCAAAATTTGGAGATGTCATGTGATGTTTCTAAATAAATTTTATGCAAAAATATATTTCATTCATTGAATATTTTGAGTTCTACACCTAATTTTCAAATCTGGTCCAATGGGCAGTTTTGCACTACATCCTATTTAAATATTTCTTTAAAGCCTCCACCAAAATTATGGGATGTCAGTGGTAGCATGCAATCCAACTTTATGCAAAAACCTGGTGATGTTCTTTGAAAAAATTGAGTGAATCATCCTCTTTTTCATTCTGGTCCAGCCTTGTGATTTCTACTGCAACCCTAATTATTTTTGCTCTAGTGACCTTGTGCTTTCTCCTTCTTGTAGTCAACCCTACAAAACCCCTAAGTCCAGGAGCATGCACCCATTGGGACATTTTTTATTCATGTAATGATGCCATTTACCCCTGTCCAGAATTGAAGTTTTGCAAAACTTGTACTAACAAGTTTCTCCATTTGGCAAACTAACCTCACCACCCTCTCATGCATCTAAAGAGACCCCACTCTAGAAGATTTGACCACCCCAAGTAATGCCTAGATGCCTCTGGCATTTTGTCAGACACCCTGTGTGCATAGACAGATTGGGCATGGTTGAAGGTTTTGTGTTGTGAACTTTCCCCTTGTCCCAAACCAAGTTGTCTAGTAACCTTCTATATGTCTCTAACCTAGGCCTGTGGATTTGCATTAGCTCTCTAGCAATTTTGGTCGCCCTGGCATTTCGTCGAACTTGTGCCGTGCACGCCCAGAGCGCGAGCAGAGCGCGCGTTTTGCACGTGCTCGCGTCCGAGCCAGCACGCCCCCTGGATAAGTTTCCCCGAGCTCGTCCTGATCCTCTCCCTCTCGCCACGTCACGCCAGAAGCCCCGACCGCCTCCTCGCCCCCTGCAGCGTCGCCAGCAAGCCTCTTGGCAGCACGCCCGCGGCCGCATCCGCCCCTGCCATGGGCGGCACCGTCCACACCACCACAGCGCGCCAGCTCGCCTCCCTGACAGTAGAGTGTTCGTCATTAGCCCTTGAAGCTAGCCAGCCACCGCCACGTCGCCCTGCAGCACAGTAGGGCGGTCCGCCGACGAGCTCATCCACGGCCGCCGCGAACCGACATGGGAGCGCTATAAAAGAAAGCCACCGAGCTCGCCGAGCACTCAGGCAGCCTCACGCCGTCCTCCTAGTGCCCCCGTTGCCATCAATTGAAGAGGAGTAGGCCGTCTTCAACCTCTCCGGTCAGCTCGGCCGCCGCTTCGTCCCGGTTCACCCCGGCGCCACCAGGGCCTCCCCCACCCGTCCATCACCACCCCTCGGCTCCTCATCGTCTTGCAGAGCCGCCCATACCCCCAACTACGACGGAGCATCACCCTAGCCCAAGCCCCCAAATCCACCGAAGCTTTCCCTCCTCCGTAGAGCTCGCCGCCGGTGATTCCCTCCACCCCCGACGACCCTGCAACCACTGGAAGGACCGCCCCAGATCCGTGGATCCATCCCCGCCCTCAGCTCCCCGCGAGGAACCGCCGTTAGCTGGCGACGATCGCCGGAGTCCCGCCTCTGCTCGGGCAGAGGAAGAAGAGGGAGTGGAGACTAGTCAAACATGACTAGTGGCCCCCTGGACCTTGTCGGCGACTCCCAGCGGTCCACGCTGGATAAGTGGAGGCGTAAAACCCCAAGGCACGCCTCCTCGACCGAAAGCGTAATCTCGTTTGAAACGTTTTCTTTTTCTGTTTTTATTAAAAACAAATTTTTACCAAAACTTTGACTAGCTATAACTTTTTAAATATAACTCCAAATGAGTTGATTCTTTTACCTACCTCTCTCAAATATTGCCTAGTTTGTTTTAAGATTTATTTCAAAAAATTTCAGACAACTTTTCAGTACTGTTTTTAAACTATATATGGATTCAAAATATTTTTAATAGGATTTTTGGAGAGGGAGGAGAAAGCTTTCAAGAGTTTTGGAATGCACCCTGCCTCCCCACGACTTGAAGGCAAGCATTCTGAACCCTGGCATAATATTGTGTGTGTTATTTGACACGGTAACAACACCACCTCGACACGGGGTATACGTCATTTTATGTGATGATGTGTTCCTACTCATGAGTGCATATTAATGATTTCATGCTATTGGAGTTTGATATGGTTGTGATGGTAATCACCGTCATATGCCTTTCATGCATATCGGAAGGGAATCCGGAAAGCCTCTGTCTTGGGTAGACACGGTCTTGTCCCTAGCCCTCCGTCGAGACGGTCGTGTCCATTATGGCATGAGGGTGCGTACGGCGTGTGATTACATACATTGGTTGATGTATATATTGTTATGCTAATCATGCAGGGAATATTTAAACCTGCTGAGTTGACCGTAGATCGAGTCTTGTTCCGGTAACCCCCATACTTGTTTCATGCTGCCACTTGTCCCTGCCATAGGTAGAATGCAGTTCAAGAAGTTGTCAACCCCTTTCCTAGCACACACCGCATGAGAGGCCTTGGTTGAAGATACAGGAGGCATCCGGTAGGCATGCCACCTGGTCCGGGAGCATGGGTGTTTCGGTTGTAGCCGAAGGCGTAGCTCCCCTAGTTTGCGCGCGGTATAATTTTGTGATCCCATGTTACGTCGAGGTTGTAGCCTCCCCACTTAGAGTTTTTCTTAACGGGTGTCGTGGGTGATTCCAGACTAAAGGAATCGGTTACTCATGGGTAAAGAGTACACTCTCTGCAGAGATTAAACCTATTCGAATAGCCGTGTCCATGGTTAAGGATTACAGTCTGGGATGGGTCGAGTGTCGGTCTTAGTGTCGGTCTTCAGAGGAGAAACTGTTAAACCAGAACTGGGATCATGACTTGAGACTTGTGATGATTATGATTATTATTTTGCTGTGGACTAGCCCGTTATATCATTGGAATTATCAAATATCCCTGGGATGGTTCTACCTCCTGGACATTTACTGTGATTATTTATTAGCCCTTTATGTGGTGTCACTGAGACGCCCGACTGTGGCATGCTTGTTATTTATTTTCTTTATAAGCCGTCTATGTGGTGTCACTGAGACGCCCGACTGTGGCATGCTTGTTATTTAGTTTCTTTATAAGCCCTTTATGTGGTGTCGCTGAGACGCCCGACTGTGGCATGCTTGTTATTTATTTTCTTTATAAGCCCTTTATGTGGTGTCATTTGAGGCATCGTAACATGTTTGTTAGTTATTTTTATAAGCCCTTTATGTGGTGTCACTCAGACGCCCGACTGAGGCATTTCTCTTTGTTTACCAACCTTTCGAGGCATCGCTTCAGACACCCGATCGGTGCATTTTATTACTACTGCGTTATTGCATATCCATAAGTAACCTTCTTGCATGCATCAGAGATTATATTTTGTGACTGGCGTCATGATCTTAAAATATTTCAGGACATAATTACCGTTGTTATATTATACCTGTGTTCATAATGTTTGCGAGTACATTCAAAAGTACTCACTGGCTTGTCCCTGGCTATTGTTTGGCCAGATTTCTTGCGCGGAGAGAAGCGACCGTGATGACAGTCCCGGAACCTAAGCAATGGTGATAGCAGCCTCGCGAAGATAGGAGTTATCCTGGCCAGCTGTTCCTGTGGGAAATGGAGTCCCATAAACGCTGATGATCGACAAACCGCTTCCGCCACCAACCACTAGAAACCATTTGTTGTACTCACAGGCCAAAAGGGTCTTGTACTACATATTTTGTATCTTGCTTGGAATTTTCTATATCAAGTTGGTGCCCATCAGCTAATAGTAATCCTGGGGCTGGTGAGCATAAGGGCCATTTTCTGGAAATTAATACCCAGAAAACCGGTCGTCACAAACTTGGTATCAGAGCCAGGCTGACCATTGGCTAATCCTATCTTAGCCTGGTCGAAAAACCTAGGTAAACCAACCCTTCAGACCTTAACCAAACCCCGGCCAAGCTTCTCGTGCAAGATAGCCACACAGTGAGCCTGACACCTTTTGACAGTCGGTGCCCAACCTATCATCTTAGCCTGTCGATCACGCGCCAGTGACCGACGCCCATTTTGTCCCATCCGCAAGCGTGCGAAGGAAGACTCCGTCCTCTTTTCTATAAAAAGGGCACGCTAGCCTCAACCTAGCACAACACATCCTCTTTCCCGAACCAAGCCATAATGCCTGGCCCCGTAGTGCACAATGAGACCACAGCAACCAACCTTGGAGGTTTTGTGACCATACTCGCAAACCTCACCCGTCATGCCTATGCGTTAGAAGAGCCCCCAGAATATGTTGTGTACCAAGGACCCATGAGCGGTGAGAGCCGTCAATTCTGGGCCATTGTGCACATCTACGGTAGGGAGTGCATGGCGGAACGCACCTCTGGTTCACCGTAAGGACAACTTCCTTCGAGCCACAAGCCATCCAGCTAGCTGCTCGAGAGGCTGTTGGGGAACGTTGCAGAAAATTAAAAATTTTCCTACGGTTTCACCAAGATCCATCTATGAGTTCTTCTAAGCAACAAGTCAAGGGAGTGAGTTTGCATCTACATACCACTTGTAGATCGAAAGTGAAGCGTTCAAGGGGATGGTGATGATGGAGTCGTACTCGCCGTGATTCAGATCACCGATGACCAAGTGCTGAACGGACAGCACCTCCGCATTCAACACACGTGCAGTGCAGACGGCGTCTCCTCCGTCTTGATCCAGCAAGGAGGAAGGAGAGGTTGAGGAAGACAGCTCCAACGGCAGCACGACGGAGTGGTGTTGTTGGTGCAAGATACTCGGCGAGGCTTCGCCAAGCACGCACGGAGAGGAGGAGAGGTGTTGGGGAGGGAGGGCTGCGCCTTGGCTTAGGTGTTCAGCCCTCCCTCACCCCTCTCTTTATAGGGAAGGGGCAGGGGCGGCCCCTCTAGATGGGATCTAGAGGGGGCGGCGGGAGGGGGACTTGCCCCCCAAGCAAGGGGGGCGCCCCCTCTAGGGTTCCCCCCCTCCCCCAACCCTAGGCGCATGGGCCCAAGGGGGGGGGGCGCCCAGCCCACCAGGGGCTGGCCCCTGCCCCACGCAGCCCATGTGGCCCCCACAGGAGGTGGCCCCTCGGTGGACCTCGAACCCTTCCGTGGCCCCGGTACAATACCGATAAGCCCCCGAAACCTTCCGGTGTCCGTTTGACAACTTCCCATATATAAATCTTTACCTCCGGACCATTCCGGAACTCCTCATGACGTCCGGGATCTCATACGGGACTCCGAACAACATTTGATAATCACATACAAGTCTTCCTAATAACCCTAGCGTCACCGAACCTTAAGTGTGTAGACCCTACGGGTTCGAGAGACACACAGACATGACCGAGACGGCTCTCAGGTCAATAACCAACAGCGGGATCTGGATACCCATGTTGGCTCCCACATGCTCCTCGATGATGTCATCGGATGAACCACGATGTCGAGGATTCAATCAATCCCGTATACTATTCCCTTTGTCGACGGTATGTTCTTGCCGAGATTCGATCGTCGGTATCCCAATACCTCGTTCAATCTCGTTACCGGCAAGTCACTTTACTGCATCCGTAATGCATGATCTCGTGACGAGACACTTGGCCACTTTGAGCTCATTATGATGATGCACTACCGAGTGGGCCCGGTGATACCTCTCTGTAACACGAGTGACAAATCGATCTCGATCCGTGTCAACCCAGCAGACACTTTCGGAGATACCTGTAGTGCACCTTTATAGTCACCCGATTACGTTGTGAAGTTTGGTACACCCAAAGCACTCTACGGTATCCGGGAGTTACACGATCTCATGGTCTAAGGAAGAGATACTTGACATTGGAAAAGCTCTAGCAAAAGCGAACTACACGATCTTGTGCTATGCTTAGGATTGGGTCTTGTCCATCACGTCATTCTTCTAATGACGTGATCCCGCTGTCAATGACATCGATGTCCATAGTCGTGAAACCATGACTATCTGTTGACCAACGAGCTATTCTACTAGATGCTAACTAGGGACGTATTGTGTTCTTTGTATTCACAAATGTATTACGATTTACGGATAATACAATTACTTCATGAATAAAAGACAATTATCATGAACAAGGAAATATAATAATAATGCTTTTATTATTGCCTCTAGGGCATATTTCCAACAGTCTCCCACTTGCACTAGAGTCAATAATCTAGTTACATTGTGATCAATCGAACACCCATAGAGTTCTGGTGTTGATCATGTTTTGCTCGCGAGAGAGGTTTAGTCAACGGATCTGCGACATTCAGATCCGTATGCACTTTAGAAATTTCTATGTCTCCATCTTGAACATTTTCACGGATGGAATTGAAGCGACGCTTGATGTGCCTGGTCTTCTTGTGAAACCCGGGCTCCTTGGCAAGTGCAATAGCTCCAGTGTTGTCACAGAAGAGTTTGATCGGCCCCGACGCATTGGGTATGACTCCTAGGTCGGTGATGAACTCCTTCACCCAAATTGCTTCATGCGCTGCCTCCGAGGCTGCCATGTACTCCGCTTCACATGTAGATCCCGCCACGACGCTTCGCTTGCAGCTGCACCAGCCATCGCTCCACCATTCAACATATACACGTATCCGGTTTGTGACTTAGAGTCATCAGATGCGTGTCGAAGCTAAGCGTCGGCGTAACCCTTCTGACGAGCTCTTCGTCACCTCCATAAACGAAACATGTCATTTGTCCTTTTCGGTACTTTAGGATATTTTTGACCACTGTCCGGTGTTCCTTGCCAGGATTACTTTGGTACCTTCCTACCAAACTTACGGCAAGGTTTACATCAGGTCCGGTACACAGACATGGCATACATAATAGATCCTATCTTTGAGGCATAGGGGATGACGCTCATCTCTTCTTTATCTTTTGCCGTGGTCGGGCATTGAGCTGAGCTCAATCTCACACCTTGCAGCACATGCAAGAACCCTTTCTTGGACTGATCCATTTTGAACTTCTTCAAAATCTTATCAAGGTATGTGCTTTGTGAAAGACCTATGAGGCGTCTCGATCTATCTCTATAGATCTTGATGCCTAATATATAAGCAGCTTCTCCAAGGTCCTTCATTGAAAAACACTTATTCAAGTAGGCCTTAATGTTGTCCAAGAATTCTATATCATTTCCCATCAAAAGTATGTCATCTACATATAATATGAGAAATGCTACTGAGCTCCCACTCACTTTCTTGTAAACGCAGGCTTCTCCATAAGTGCGCATAAACCCAAACGCTTTGATCATTTCATCAAAGCGAATGTTCTAACTCGAGATGCTTGCACCAGCCCATAAATGGATCGCTGGAGCTTGCACACTTTGTTAGTATTCTTAGGATCGACAAAACCCTCCGGCTGCATCATATACAGTTCTTCCTTAAGATGCCCGTTAAGGAATGCCGTTTTGACGTCCATCTGCCATATCTCATAATCATAGTATGCGACAATTGCTAACATGATTCGGACGGACTTAAGCTTCGCTACGGGAGAGAAAGTCTCATCATAGTCCATCCCTTGAACTTGCCGATAACCCTTAGCGACAAGTCGAGCTTTATAGATGGTGACATTACCATCCGCGTCCGTCTTCTTCTTAAAGATCCATTTGTTTTCTATCGCTCGCCGATCATTGGGCAAGTCTGTCAAAGTCCATACTTTGTTTTCATACATGGATCCTATCTCGGATTGCATGGCTTCAAGCCATTTGTTGGAATCTGGGCCCGCCATCGCTTCTTCATAGTTCGAAGGTTCACCGTTGTCTAACAACATGATTTGCAGGGACAGGGTTGCCGTACCACTGCAGTGCGGAACGTGTCCTTGTGGACCTCTGATTCGGTAGCAACTTGATCCGAAGTACCTTGATCATCATCATTATTTTCCTCTTGATTGGTGTAGGCATCACAGGAAAATTTTCTTGAGCTGCACTACTTTCCCGTTCAAGAGGTAGTACTTCATCAAGTTCTACTTTCCTCCCACTTACTTCTTTCGAGAGAAACTCTTTTTCCAGAAAGGATCCGTTCTTGGCAACAAAGATCTTGCCCTTGGATCTTAAGTAGAAGGTATAACCAATGGTTTCTTTAGGGTATCCTATGAAGACGTATTTTTCCGACTTGGGTTCGAGCTTTTCAGGTTGAAGTTTCTTGACATAAGCATCGCATCCCCAAACTTTTAGAAACGGCGACTTATGTTTCTTCCCAAACCATAATTCATACGGTGTCGTCTCAACGGATTTACACGGTGCCCTATTTTAAAGTGAATGTAGCTGTCTCTAGAGCGTATCCCCAAAATGATAGCGGTAAATCGGTAAGAGACATCATGGATCGCACCATATCCAATAGAGTGCGATTCTGACGTTCGGACACACTGCTATTACCGAGGTGTTCGAGGCGTGAGTTGTGAAACGATTCCACATTTTCTTAAGTGTGTACCAAATTCGTGACTTAAATATTCTCCTCCACGATCCGATCGTAAGAATTCTATCTTTCGGTCACATTGATTCTCTACTTCATTCTGAAATTCCTTGAACTTTTCAAAGGTCTCAGACTTGTGTTTCATCAATTAGACATATCCATATCTACTCAAGTCATCTGTGAGAGTGAGAACATAACGATATCCTCCGCGAGCCTCAACAATCATTGGACCGCACACATCGGTATGTATGATTTCCAATAGGTTGGTTGCTCGCTCCATTGTTCCGGAGAACGGAGTCTTGGTCATTTTGCCCATAAAGCATGGTTCGCATGTGTCAAATGATTCATAATCGAGAGACTCTATAAGTCCATCAGCATGGAGCTTCTTCATGCGCTTGACACCAATATGACCAAGGCGGCAGTGCCACAAGTATGTGGGACTATCGTTACCAACTTTACATCTTTTGTTATTCACGCTATGAATATGTGTAACATTACGTTCGAGATTCATTAAGAATAAACCATTGACCATCGGAGCATGAACATAAAACATATCTCTCATATAAATAGAACAACCATTATTCTCAGATTTAAATGAGTAGCCATCTCGTATCAAACGAGATCCAGATACAATGTTCATGCTCAAACTTGGAACCAAATAACAACTATTAAGGTTCAAAACTAATCCCGTGGGTAAATGTAGAGGTAGCGTGCCGACGGCGATCACATCGAATCTGGAACCATTCCCGACGCGCATCGTCACCTCGTCCTTCGCCAGTCTCCGCTTATTCCGCAGCTCCTGCTGTGTGTTACATATATGAGCAACGGCACGGTATCAAATATCCAGGAGTTACTACGAGTCTTGGTAAGGTACACATCAATTACATGTATATCAAATATACCTTTGGAGTTGCCGGCCTTCTTATCCGCTAAGTAGTTGGGGCAGTTCCGCTTCGGTGACCCTTCCCTTGCAATAAAAGCACTCAGTCCTGGGCTTGGGTCCATTCTTTGACTTCTTCCGGCAATCGGCTTCAAGGCGGCGGCAACATCTTTGCCGTCCTTCTTGAAGTTCTTCTTACCCTTGCCCTTCTTGAACTTAGTGGTCTTATTGACCATCAACACTTGATGTTCTTTCTTGATTTCAACCTCTGCTGACTTCACATTGAAAATACTTCAGGAATGGTCTTCACCATCACCTGCATATTGTAGTTCATCACAAAGCTCTTGTAGCTTGGTGGGAGCGGCCGAAGGATTCTGTCAATGACCGCCTCATCCGGAGGTTAATGTCCGGTGGGACAGGCGGTTGTGCAACCAGACATTTTGAGTATGTGCTCACTTGTAACTGTTTTCCTCCATCTTACAACTATAGAACTTGTCGGAGACTTCATATCTCTCGACCAGGGCATGAGCTTGGAAAACTAGTTTCAGCTCCTCGAACATCTCATATGCTCCGTGTTGCTCAAAACGCTTTTAGAGCCCCGGTCCTAAGCTGTAAAGCATGCCGCACTGAACGAGGGAGTAATCATCAGCACGAGACTGCCAAGCATTCATAATGTCTTGGTTCTCGGGGACGGGTGCATCACCTAGCAGTCCTTCTAGGACATATTGTTTCCTGGCAGCTATGAGGATGATCCTCGTGTTCGGACCAGTCCGTATAGTTGATGCCATCATATTTCAGCTTGGTTTTCTCTAGGAACGCGTTGAAGTTCAAGTTGACATGAGCGTTGGCCATTTGATCTACAAGACATATTATGCAAAAGTTATAGACTAAGTTCATGATAATTAAGTTCATCTAATCAAATTATTTTAATGAACTCCCACTCAGATTAGACATCCCTCTAGTCATCTAAGTGTTACGATCCGAGTCGACTAGGCCGTGTCCGATCATCACGTGAGACGGACTAGTCATCGTCGGTGAACATTCTCATGTTGATCGTATCTTCCATACGACTCGTGTTCGACCTTTCGGTCTCCGTGTTCCGAGGCCATGTCTGTACATGCTAGGTTCGTCAAGTTAACCCTAAGTGTTTTGCATGTGTAAAACTGTCTTACACCCGTTGTATGTGAGCGTAAGGATCTATCACACCCGATCATCACGTGGTGCTTGAAGCAGCGAACTTTAGCAACGGTGCACAGTTAGGGGAGAACACTTCTTGAAATTGTTGTAAGGGATCATCTTATTTACTACCGTCGTTCTAAGTAAACAAGATGCAAAAACATAATAAACATCACATGCAATTATATAGTAGTGACATGATATGGCCAATATCATAAAGCTCCATTGATCTCCATCTTCGGGGCTCCATGATCATCTTGTCACCGGCATGACACCATGATCTCCATCATCATGATCTCCATCATCGTGTCTTCATGAAGTTGTCACGTCAACGACTACTTCTACTTCTATGGCTAACGCGTTTAGCAATAAAGTAAAGTAATTTACATGGTGTTCTTCAATGACACGCAGGTCATACAAAAATAAATAAAACTCATATGGCTACTGACGTTTGTCATACTCATCGACATGCAAGTCGTGATTCCTATTACAATAACATGATCTCATACATCACAATATGTCATTCATCATTCATCACAACTTGGCCATATCACATCACATGACAATTGCTGCAAAAACAAGTTAGACATCCTCTAATTGTTGTTGCATCTTTTACGTGGCTGCAATTGGGTTCTAGCAAGAACGTTTTCTTACCTACGAATAACCACAACGTGATTTTGTCAACTTCTATTTACCCTTCATAAGGACCCTTTTCATCGAATCCGCTCCAACTAAAGTGGGAGAGACAGACACCCGCCATCACCTTATGCAACTAGTGCATGTCGATCGGTGGAACCGGGCTCACGTAAAGCGTACGTGTAAGGTTGGTACGGGCCACTTCATCCCACAATACCGCTGAAGCAAGATAAGACTAGTAGCGGCAAGCAAGTTGACAAGATCTACGCCCACAACAAAATTGTGTTCTACTCGTGCAATAGAGAACTACGCATAGACCTAGCTCATGATGCCACTGTTGGGGAACGTTGCAGAAAATTAAAAAATTTCCTACGGTTTCACCAAGACCCATCTATGAGTTCATCTAAGCAACGAGTCAAGGGAGTGAGTTTGCATCTACATACCACTTGTAGACCGAGTGCGGAAGCGTTCAAGGGGATGGTGATGACGGAGTCGTACTCGACGTGATTCAGATCACCGATGACCAAGTGCTGAACGGATAGCACCTCCGCGTTCAACACACGTGCAGTGCAGACGACGTCTCCTCCGTCTTGATCCAGCAAGGAGGAAGGAGAGGTTGAGGAAGACAGCTCCAACGGCAAGACGACGGCGTGGTGTTGTTGGTGCAAAGAAGATCTCGGCAGTGGCTTCGCCAAGCACGTAGGGAGGAAGAGAGGTGTTGGGGAGGGGAGGGGCTGCGCCTTGGCTTAGGTGTTAAGCACTCCCCTCACCCCTTATTTATAGGGGAAGGGGCAAGGGGGGCCGGCCCCTCTAGATGGGATCTAGAGGGGGGGCGGCGGCCAGGGAGGGGGGACTTGCCCCCCAAGCAAGGGGGCGCCTCTAGGGTTCCCCCCAACCCTAGGCGCATGGGCCCAAGGCGCCCAGCCCACCAGGCTGGCTCCTGCCCCACGCAGCCCATGTGGCCCCCGGGAGGTGGCCCCTCGATGGACCCCCAGAACCCTTCCGGTGGCCCCGGTACAATACCGATAAGCCCCCGAAACCTTCCGGTGTCCGTTTGACAACTTCCCATATATAAATCTTTACCTCCGGACCATTCCGGAACTCCTCGTGACGTCCGGGATCTCATACGGGACTCCGAACAACATTCGGTAATCACATACAAGTCTTCCTAATAACCCTAGCGTCACCGAACCTTAAGTGTGTAGACCCTACGGGTTCGGGAGACACGCAGACATGACCGAGACGGCTCTTAGGTCAATAACCAACAACGGGATCTAGATACCCATGTTGGCTCCCACATGGTCCTCGATGATGTCATCGGATGAACCACGATGTCGAGGATTCAATCAATCCCGTATACTATTCCCTTTGTCAGACGGTATGTTACTTGCCCGAGATTCGATCGTCGGTATCCCAATACCTCGTTCAATCTCGTTACCGGCAAGTCACTTTACTCGTACCGTAATGCATGATCCCGTGACCAGACACTTGGTCACTTTGAGCTCATTATGATGATGCACTACCGAGTGGGCCCAATGATACCTCTCCGCAACACGGAGTGATAAATCCCAGTCTCGATCCGTGTCAACCCAACAGACACTTTCGGAGATACCTGTAGTGCACCTTTATAGTCACCCAGTTACGTTGTGACGTTTGGTACACCCAAAGAACTCCTACGGTATCCGGGAGTTACACGATCTCATGGTCTAAGGAAGAGATACTTGACATTGGAAAAGCTCCAGCAAAATGAACTACACGATCTTGTGCTATGCCTAGGATTGGGTCTTGTCCATCACGTCATTCTCCTAATGACGTGATCCCGTTGTCAATGACATCTGATGTCCATAGTCAAGAAACCATGACTATCTGTTGACCAACGAGCTAGTCAACTAGAGGCTTACTAGGGACGTATTGTGGTCTATGTATTCACACATGTATTACGATTTCCGGATAATACAATTACAGCATGAATAAAAGGCAATTATCATGAACAAGGAAATATAATAATAATGCTTTTATTATTGCCTCTAGGGCATATTTCCAACAGAGGCTATAGTTCAACTCCGGCAGTTGTCGCCCAGAGTTAACTGTCGCTCGTTCTACTACTACCCCAGGCGTGAAGGGTATGGTAGACCACCCCAAGTTGCCAACGGAGATCACGAGACGGATCCTGCATTATTGAACCTAGTGCGCTATGTAGGTGCACTAGAGGCACTGTTCGATCAAATCACCATTGATTTGATCGCAGCTCGTGGAGAGCTGGTTCGCCGAGCCCCGGCAAGCAGGGAAGACGAGCCCGACGTCGACAACCCAGTCGTGCTGTTCGGACACCCGATCGAGACCCTGAGGTCAACCCCAGCCATCAGCCAAGGTGCTTTGATGACCCCAGAAGTGCTTCGTCGCCTTTTGGGAGGACACTCCAATGGGATTGTGGCCAACAATCCCTACGATGGTCATCATCGCCACCCCGACCCTGCAGCCCCTCAACCACCTCCAGCTAATCCCGACGGTGAGACCCGTGGAGAAGCCTCGACATCCACAAGGCACGCCCGTTTGGATATAAACGAGGTAGACTAAGTCACCCGAGTAACGCCAAGTCTCAATGTATCCTCGCTTTGTAATCATGTGACCTTGTAAATAAACGCAGCCTGTTGTTGTGCCTCTGTTTTAATAGTAACCCTGGCATAATTGTGTCAGCCGGCAGTTGCATTTTTATATCAGGCACAACTACCAAAACCAACCCAGCGACACCCACCTAATACGTCCCTTTTGTGAGATATGTGTATACGTGGCTTTGACCCGACCCTTGGAGCTGATCTAGCAAATTTATTACCTTTCACCACGGTAAATAACCCAGCCCGGATGCTATATAAGAGGGCCACCCCGTGACCTTGCCAAGCACCCCTCACCTCGTGCACCACCCTCACAACCATTTCTTGCCATGCCGAGCCCTAGTATTTATCTGAGAACCCCAGATGCAACCCCGGGTAGCTTTGTCAAAATATTGTGGGACTTTACTGCGGTACCATGGGTTCTACCCAGCCACCAAGATCTGAGCTGTTCAAATCAAGAATCACCCCTTCCACCTCGAAATATTGGGCAGCAGTACACATCCCTCCCGTAGACTCCAACCAAGACCCAACGGAGGTCTCCTTCGTGGGGGAAATCTATGCCGACCCCACATATGGCCATAGAAGCTGCTGCTTATGAATCGCTTGCTCGCCTTTGATTCGCGGTACCTTATGCCAGCGAGCGAGGGTATTATTACTTTCCGAGCCGTGCAGCACCCGGAGAAGTAATATCTTTTCCCGATGGACGATTTGAGAGAGACCGATCTTGGCCAACCTTGTCGATGACGTCATCGCTCAAGAACGTTTGAACCAGCGAGTATGAGTTATCTCCAGAGTCTCGCTGATTTGAATCCTCAGATTGCCATCGGCAGACCACTGAGTCCCGACCAGGAGAGACACATACATCGACTGGTCAATCCACCTTCCCCGATAGAAGAAGAGTGTGTCCCAGTACCAGAGACATTTTTGCGGGACCCCGTCCAGTTACCGTCTTCATTTTAGACGTCACTGCTATGTTCATTATTGCAACATTTATTATTGCGTTGTAACGTGTGCCTGGTACCCTGAGTTGTACGATGAGTCAATTATTTGGTTTCTACTAATATGAGTAGTTTTTATTGTAGTTTATTTTTTTTAAATTAACAAATTGTCCCCGCAAAAAAAATCCTGGAGTGAGATTTGTTTTCCCTGAGTTGCTGCATCATTTATTTTCCCTCGTCATGGATTATTTTTATTCACGCAACACCACGGCAGCAGACCCACAACCACTCGGACTCTTACACTGCTTGCATAGACACGTAACCATGTTGCATCTCACCGACCCCTCCCTAAGCGCACCACAGCCTCCAAAAGGGAGATTAGCGGATAATCATCCGGATGCTAGTCACCTCCGGCACACTGACAACAGTTAACACCCGGCATCACACCTAGTCCTCGTGATCACCGCCACTACGGAGAGCCAGTACCCGAGCGGCAGCATCACAACGATCATCGAGGATCATCGCACATAGGAGCACGGAGAGCCCCAGCACTGCCGCCAGCCCTCCGCACACCAGGATCACGTACCAGTCCGGCACCGCCTCCGCCATTAGAGCCTCGTCTCGAGCTTCTGTAGCGATAATGGAGGAGAAGGAGGAGGAGGAGCGAGGCCAGGTGTGAGGAAGAAGAAGGAGCACCGCGGTCGTTTTATAGCTTCGAGATCGATTATGCGGTGGGCGAGGTCCACCAGCGCCGCTCGTCGCCCGATCGCCCGGTGTTCGGAGGCGAATCCATGGCAGTGCCAACATCGTGACTGCCCGCGAGGTGAGTGCACGCTGCACCGGCAGCAAGCACGCCACGCACTACCGATGCGGCCTAGATGCCCTCTGAGCTAGACGTCACGGTGGAGAAAGCGGGGAAAGCGCCGCGGGAGAGAGGAAGAAGAGAGCCGGAGGAAGGAGGAGAGCGGCGGTGGGCCTGGGTCCACTGTCGGCCCAGAGGGAGCACTGTGCTCTCGGGTACGACCAGCGTATTTTAGAATTTAGAATTTATTCTAAATTTACTTCGTCCAACGTAGAAATCGCTCGTTTTTCCCTAAAACATGGATTTCTCCACTCAACGCCAGTGTCCCACACTGTAGTTTTACACCACTTATTGCCTCTCACTGTAGCCGCATTTGATCGTTTAAGTAAAGTAATTGTTTTGACCTAGTAAAAGTTTTTCTTTCAAAAACAATCCTTAGCAAATCTCGAGGACGAGATTTTTCTTAAGGAGGGTAGTATTGTAACACCCCAAAAATTTAACCATGTTTTAATTATTAAAATTTTGCCAGGAGTTTAAAAATTTTGCCTTCTAGATTTTCTGTTGATTTCAGAACCCTTCTTTTTAATATTCAAGAGTTTTACCCAAGTGGAAACTTTCCAAAAATGTATTGGACTTCTATGCTCTCTCAATATAACAATTCTTAATTAGTAGATTTATTTATTTAATTATTTCTCTCTGAGCTTTATTCCTTAAAATGACTTCCATTAGTTTTGGAGCTCTTTTTGTACTACAACCATTTGATAAATTTAACTAAAATTCCAACCAAAATTTGGAGATGTCATGTGATGTTTCTAAATCACTTTTATGCAAAAATATATTTTATTCATTGAATATTTTGAGTTCTACGCCTAATTTCAAATCTGGTCCAATGGGCAGTTTTGCACTACAGCCTATTTAAATATTTCTTTAAAGCCTCCACCAAAATTATGGGATGTCAGTGGTAGCATGCAATCCAACTTTATGCAAAAACCCGGTGATGTTCTTTGGAAAAATTGAGTGAATCATCCTCTTTTTCATTCTGGTCCAACCTTGTGATTTCTACTGCAACCCTAATTATTTTTGCTCTAGTGACCTTGTGCTTTCTCCTGCTTGTAGTCAACCCTACAAAACCCCTAAGTCCAGGAGCATGCACCCATTGGGACATTTTTGATTCATGTAATGATGCCATTTACCCCTGTCCAGAATTGAAGTTTTTCAAAACTTGTACTAACAAGTTTCTCCATTTGGCAAACTAACCTCACCACCCTCTCATGCATCTAAAGAGACCCCACTCTGGAAGATTTGACCACCCCAAGTAATGCCTGGATGCCTCTGGCATTTTGTCAAACACCCTGTGTGCATAGACGGATTTGGCATGGTTGAAGGTTTTCTGTTGTGAACTTTCCCCTTGTCCCAAACCAAGTTGTCTAGTAGCCTTCTATATGCCTCTAACCTAGGCCTGTGGATTTGCATGAGCTCTCTAGCAATTTTGGTCGCCCTGGCATTTCATCGAACGAGTGCCATGCACGCCCAGAGCGCGAGCAGAGCGCGCGTTTTGCACGTGCTCACGTCCGAGCCAGCACGCCCCCTGGATAAGTTTCCCCGAGCTCGTCCTGATCCTCTCCCTCTCGCCACGTCACGCCAGAAGCCCCGACCGCCTCCACGCCCCCTGCAGCGTCGCCAGCAAGCCTCTTGGCGGCACGCCCGCGGCCGCATCCGCCCCTGCCATGGGCGGCACTGTCCATACCACCACAGCGCGCCAACTCGCCTCCCTCCATAGTAGAGTGTTCGTCGTTAGCCCTTGAAGCTAGCCAGCCACCGCCATGTCGCCATGCAGCACAGTAGGGCGGTCCGCCGACGAGCTCATCCCCGGCCGCCGCGAACCGACATGGAAGCGCTATAAAAGGAAGCCCCCGAGCTCCCCGAGCACTCAGGCAACCTCACGCCGTCCTCCTAGTGCCCCTGTTGCCATCACTTGAAGAGGAGTAGGCCGTCTTCAACCTCTCCGGTCAGCTCGGCCGCCGCCTTGTCCCGGTTCACCGCACCGCCACCAGGGCCTCCCCCACCCTTCCATCACCACCCCTCGGCTCCTCATCGTCTTGCGGAGCCGCCCAGACCCCCAACTACGACGGAGCATCCCCCTAGCCCAAGCCCCCAAATCCACCGAAGCTTTCCCTCCGCCGCAGAGCTCGCCGCCGGCGATTCCCTCCACCCCTGACGACCCTGCAACCACAGGAAGGACTGCCCCAGATCCGCGGATGCATCCCCGCCCTCAGCTCCCCGCGAGGAACCGCCGTTCGCCGGTGATGATCCCCGGAGTCCCGCCTCTGCTCGGGCAGAGGAAGAAGAGGGAGTGGAGACTAGTCAAACATGACTAGTGGGTCCCCTGGACCCACTGTCAGCGACTCCCCGCGCGGTCCATGCTGGATAAGTGGAGGTGTAAAACCCCAAGTACGCCTCGTCTGACCGAAAGCGTAATCTCGTTTGAAACGTTTTCTTTTTCTGTTTTTATTAAAAACAAATTTTTACCAAAACTTTGACTAGCTACAAATTTTTAAATATAACTCCAAATGAGTTGATTCTTTTTCCTACCTCTCTCAAATATTGCCTAGTTTATTTTAAGATTTATTTCAAAAAAAATCAGACAACTTTTCGGTACTGTTTTTAAACTATATATTGATTCAAAATATTTTTTATAGGATTTTTGGAGAGGGAGGAGAAAGCTTTCAAGAGTTTTGGAATGCACCCTGCCTCCCCACGACTTGAAGGCAAGCATTCTGAACCCTGGCATAATATTGTGTGTGTTATTTGACACGGTAATAACACCACCTCGACACGGGGTATACGTCATTTTATGTGATGATGTGTTCCTACTCATGAGTGCATATTAATGATTTCATGCTATTGGAGTTTGATATGGTTGTGATGGCAATCACCGTCATATGCCTTTCATGCATACCAGAAGGGAATCCGGGAAAGCCTCTGTCTTGGGTAGACACGGTCTTGTCCCTAGCCCTCTGTCGAGATGGTCGTGTCTGATATGGCATGAGGGGGTACGTCGCGTGACGATTCTATCTGTTGGTTGATGTATATATTGTTATGCTAATCATGCAGGGAATATTTAAACCTCATGAGTCGACCGTAGATCGAGTCTTGTTCCGGTAACCCCCATACTTGTTTCGTGCTGCCACTTGTCCCTGCCATAGGTAAGTGCAGTTCGATAAGTTGTCAACCCCTTTCCTAGCACACACCATACAGAGAGGCCATGGTGGAAGATACCGGAGGCATCCGGTAGGCATGCCACCTGGTCCGGGAGAATGTGTGTTTCGGTTGTAGCCGAAGGGGTAGCTCCGCTAGTTTGCGCGCGGTATAAATTTTTTGATCCCATGTTACGTCGAGGTTGTAGCCTCCCCACTTAGAGTTTTGCTTAACGGGTGTCGTGGGTGATTCGAGACCTTTGGTAAGTTAGGCTGGTAATGTGCGGATAGGTGTGTTTTCAATTAAAAGGCCGTAGACGGAATTATTCCCGATGGACTAAAGGAATCCGTTACTCGTGGGTAAAGAGTACACTCTCTGCAGAGATTAAACCTATTCGAATAGCCGTGTCCATGGTTAAGGATTATAGTCTGGGATGGGTCGAGTGTCGGTCTTAGTGTCGGTCTTCAGAGGAGAAACTGTTAAACCAGAACTGGGATCACAACTTGAGACTTGTGATGATTTTGCTGTGGACTAACCCGTTATATCATTGGAATTATCAAATATCCCTGGGATGGTTCTACCTCCTGGACATTTACTGTGATTATTTATAAGCCCTTTATGTGGTGTCATTTGAGACGCCTTGTGGCATGCTTGTTATTTATTTTCTTTATAAGCCCTCTATGTGGTGTCACCGAGACGCCTTGGCCGTGGCATGCTTGTTATTTAGTTTCTTTATAAGCCCTTTATGTGGTGTATGAGACGCCTGGATCGTGGCATGCTTGTTATTTATTTTCTTTATAAGCCCTTTATGTGGTGTCATTTGACGCCTCGATCGTGGCATGTTTGTTAGTTATTTTTATAAGCCCTTTATGTGGTGTCGCTCAGACGCCCGACTGAGGCATTTCTGTTTGTTTACCAACCTTTTGAGGCGTCGCTTCAGACACCCGATCGGTGCATTTTATTACTACTGCGTTATTGCATATCCATAAGTAACCTGCTTGCATGCATCAGAGATTATATTTTGTGACTGGTGTCATGATCTTAAAATATTTCAGGACATAATTACCGTTGTTATATTATACCCGTGTTCATAATGTTTGTGAGTACATTCAAAAGTACTCACTGGCTTGTCCCTGGCTATTGTCTTGGCCAGATTTCTTCTTGTGGAGAGAAGCGACCGTGATGACAGTCCCGGAACCTAAGCAATGGTGATAGCAGCCTCGCGAAGATAGGAGTTATCCTGGTCAGCTGTTCCTGTGGGAAATGGAGTCCCATAAACGCTGATGATCCACAAACCGCTTCCTCCACCAACCACTAGAAACCATTTGTTGTACTCACAGGCCAAAAGGGTCTTGTACTACATATTTTGTATCTTGCTTGGAATTTTCTGTATCGAGTTGGTGCCTCATCAGCTAATAGTAATCCTGGGGCTGGTGAGCACAAGGGCCATTTTCTGGAAATTAATACCCGGAAAACCGGTCGTCACATTTTGCTTATAGACGTATGCCTTTTGGTTTATGTAATGCAGCTGCTACCTTTCAAAGATGCATGATGGCTATATTCTTTGACTTTTTTGAAAAGATTTGTGAGGTTTTCATGGATGATTTCTCTGTTTATGGATCCTCTTTTGATGATTGCTTGAGCAACCTTGATCGAGTTTTGTTGAGATGTGAAGAAACTAATCTTGTCTTGAATTGGGAAAAGTGCCACTTTATGGTTAATGAAGGCATTGTCTTGGGGCATAAAATTTCTGAAAGAGGTATTGAAGTTGATAAAGCTAACGTTGATGCTATTGAAAAGATGCCATGTCCCAAGGACATCAAAGGTATAAGAAGTTTCCTTGGTCATGCCGGGTTTTATAGGAGGTTCATTAAGGACTTCTCAAAAATTTCTCGGCCTCTAACTAATCTATTACAAAAAGATATACCATTTGTCTTTGATGATGATTGTGTAGAAGCATTTGAAATACTTAAGAAAGCATTGATTTCTGCACCTATTGTTCAGCCACCTGATTGGAACTTACCCTTTGAAATTATGTGTGATGCTAGTGATTATGTTGTAGGTGTTGTTCTAGGACAAAGAGTTGGTAAGAAATTAAATGTTATTCAATATTCTAGTAAAACTCTAGACAGTGCTCAGAGAAATTATGCTACTACGGAAAAAGAATTCTTAGTAGTTGTATTTGCTTGTGATAATTTCAGACCTTATATTGTTGATTCTAAAGTAACTATTCACACGGATCATGCTGCTATTAAATATCTTATAGAAAAGAAAGATGATAAACCTACACTTATTAGATGGGTTCTCTTGCTACAAGAATTTGATTTGCATATTATTGATAGAAAGGGAGCTGAGAACCCCGTTGCAGACAACTTGTCTAGGTTAGAAAATGTTCTTGATGACCCACTACCTATTGATGATAACTTTCCTGATGAACAATTAAATGTCATAAATGCTTCTCATACTGCTCCATGGTATGTTGATTATGCTAATTACATTGTTGCTAAATTTATACCACCTAGTTTCACATACCAGCAAAAGAAAAAGTTTTTCTATGATTTTAGACATTACTTTGGGATGACCCACATCTTTATAAAGAAGAAGTAGATGGTTTTATTAGACATTGTGTACCTGAGCATGAACAGGAATAGATCCTACGCAAGGTCTAAGCTTGGGGGAGTTGATACGTCCATTTTGCATCATGCTTTTATATCGATATGTATAGCATTATGGGCTATTATTACACATTATGTCACAATACTTATGCCTATTCTCTCTTATTTTACAAGGTTTACATAAAGAGGGAGAATGCCGGCAGCTGGAATTCTGGGCTGGAAAGGAGCAAATATTAGAGGCCTATTCTGCACAACTCCAAAAGTCCCGAAACTCCACGGAAGTTATTTTTGGAAATAATAAAAAATATTGAGTGGAAGAAATACCAAAGGGGACCCACACCCTGGCCACGAGGGGGACACGTCCTACCCCCCTAGGCGCCCCCCTGCCTTGTGGGGCCCCTGGTGGCCCTCCGGTGCCCATCTTCTGCTATATGAAGTCTTTCGTCCGAAGAAAAATCAGAAGCAAGCTTTCGGGACAAGACTCCGCCGCCACGAGGCGGAACCTTGGCGGAGCAAATCTAGGGCTCTGGCGGAGCTATTCTGCAGGGGACACTTCCCTTCGGGAGGGGCAAATCATCGCCATCGTCATCACCAACGCTCCTCTCATCGGGAGGGGGCCAATCTCCATCAACATCTTCACCAGCACCATCTCCTCTCAAACCCTAGTTCATCTCTTGTATCCAATTCTTATCTCTAAGTCTGAGATTGCTACTTGTAGGTTGCTAGTAGTGTTGATTACTCCTTGTAGTTGATTCTAGTTGATTTATTTGGTGGAAGATCATATGTTCAGATCCTTTATGCATATTAATACCCCTCTGATTATGAACATGAATATGCTTTGTGAGTAGTTACGTTTGTTCCTGAGGACATGGGAGAAGTCTTGCGATTAGTAGTCATGTGAATTTGGTATTCGTTCGATATTTTGATGAGATGTATGTTGTCTCTCCTCTAGTGGTGTCATGTGAACGTCGACTACATGACACGTTACCATTAGTTGGGCCTAGAGGAAGGCATTGGGAAGTAATAAGTAGATGATGGGTTGCTAGAGTGACAGAAGCTTAAAACCCTAGTTTATGCGTTGCTTCGTAAGGGGCTGATTTGGATCCATATGTTTCATGCTATGGTTAGGTTTACCTTAATACTTCTTTTGTAGTTGCGGATGCTTGCAATAGGAGTTAATCATAAGTGGGATGCTTGTCCAAGTAAGGACAGCACCCAAGCACCGGTCCACCCACGTATCAAATTAGCAAAGTACCGAACGTGAATCATATGAACGTGATGAAAGCTAGCTTGACAATAATTCCCATGTGTCCTAGGGAGCGCTTTTCTCTATATAACAGTTTGTCCAGGCTTGTCCTCTGCTACAAAAAGGATTGGGACACCTTGCTGCACTTTATTTACTTTTGTTACTTGTTGCTCGTTACAAATTATGTTATCACAAAACTATCTGTTACCTATAATTTCAGTGCTTGCAGAGAATACCTTGCTGAAAACTGCTTATCGTTTCCTTCTGCTCCTCGTTGGGTTCGACACTCCTACTTATCGAAAGGACTATGATTGATCCCCTATACTTGTGGGTCATCATACACAGCCAGGGCAGAATTCTATGACTGGAGCAGCAATGATTTCCGGGTCAGCAACAACGACGGTGGCCAGGGCAGGAGGCCCTGTGTGCCCGCTGGCTTAGGTCTTGTCTGACTTGTTGGACACTCTGACAACGTTACTAACAGCAGAGGTTAACCCGGCAAATCAAGCTCATCATAACGCAGAAGTTGCAAAGCTGCGTGATGAGATAGCTCAAGAGGACGGGAGGCCAGTGGGAGGACGGTTCGACTCGAAGAAATTCGAGGACCACTCGGGGACGGCTTGGCTGGTGATGAGATCATAATGGAGTCAGTCAGGGAACCTGTAGTGGAAGCGGCACCGGAACCACGGAGGTCGGAAAGATTGCGCAGAGTACGTGATGTATTGTTGCTAGAAAGCGACGAGCCGGCCACGTATTGGGAAGCGATGGTGAGCCCAGATTCCGAGGCATGGCTGGAGGGCATGAGATCTGAGTTAAAGTCCATGGATGAGAATCAAGTCTGTGACTTGGTTGATCCGCCACCTGGCGTAACTGCCATTGGTTGCAAATGGGTCTTTAAGAAGAAAACCGATGTGGATGGAAATGTTCAGATCCACAAAGCTCGGCTTGTTGCTAAAGGTTATGGACAAGTTCAAGGAATTGACTATGACGAGACTTACTCACCGGTAGCGATGCTGAAATCGGTGAGGATCATACTAGTTATAGCTGCATATTTCGATTACGAGATATGGCAGATGGATGTCAAAACGGCTTTCCTTCACGGAAATTTAACCGAGGACGTGTATATGATATAGCCCGAGGGTTTTGTCGATCCGACTAGCACTAGTAAGGTATGCAAGCTCAAGAGATCCATTTATGGGTTGAAGCAAGCATCTCGGAGTTGGAACGTTCGTTTTGATGAGATCGTCCCTGGTCTCGGTTTCATCAAAAGCGAAGAGGACTCTTGTTTATACAAGAATTTAAGTGGGAGCACGATAGTGTTTTTGATCTTGTATGTGGACGACATACTACTGATCGGAAATGATGTTTCGATGCTAAACTCGGTCAAGGAGTCATTGAATGGCAAATTTTCGATGAAAGACCTTGGTGAGGCAGTATATATTTTTGGCATTAAGATCTATAGAGATAGATCGAGGAGGCTGCTCGGCTTAAGCCAGAGCACGTATATAGATAAAGTGTTGAAGCGGTTCAACATGAGTGAGGCAAAGAAAGGGTTCTTGCCCCTCTCACATGGTATAAGGCTAAGTGAAACTCAGAGTCCTTCGACATCTGATGAGCGAAGCAGGATGAGTAGGATTCGGTATGCCTCGGCAATCGGATCCATCATGTATGCCATGATATGTAAAAGGCCTGATGTTGCTTTTGCAATAAGCCTAACAAGTAGATACCAGGGCAACCCAGGCGAGAGTCACTGGGCAGCGGTAAAGACTATTTTGAAGTACCTGAAAAGGACTAAAGAGATGTTCCTAGTTTATGGAGGTGAGGAAGAGCTCGTCGTAAGGGGTTACGCCGATGCTAGTTTCCAAACCGACAAAGATGATTGTCGATCACAGTACGGATTCGTTATGCGTCTGAATGGAGGAAGCGATTACCTTTGGATGAGTTCCAAAACAGGATACGGTGGCGATTCTACCACGAAGCTGAATACATTGCGGCTTGTGAAGCTGCAAAGGAAGGTGTTTGGATCCGACATTTTCTGGATGATCTTGGTATTTTCCCAGCCTCGGTGAAACCGTTGGACCTTTATTGTGATAATTCTGGTGCCATCGCATAAGCCAAGGAGCTGAGGAATCACCACAAGGTTAGACACATAGACCGGAAATATCACCTGATACGAAAGATCGTAAAGAATGGTGATATAGAGTTATGCAAGATTCACACGGATGCAAATGTTGCAGATCCATTGACTAAGCCGCTTCCACAACCCAAGCAAGAGGGGCACGTTAGATATGGGCATTCGATATCTATTTGATTGACTCTAGTGCAAGTGGGAGACTGTTGGAGATATGCCCTAGAGGCAATCATGTATGATGGTATTTCCTATGTGTTTATGAATAAAGATAGTCCTTGGACATTATCAATGATGTGTATCAGCAAGTATGTGACTTGTTTGTGGGACTATGCATTGTATGATGACTGTCCTAAAAGGTCCCTAGTCGAAAGGGCTGTGTGGACGCGCAACCGTCTAGACTAGCATATGGCACGGTCGATGGCTTGGTCTCACTAGCCATGGAGCATTGTATGCTAACCGGATAATATGAACTTGGAAAGGTCTGGTCGGATTCGAGGTAGTCGGATCCGAGTTGAGATAAGGTCCGAGTCGGACAGACCCAACTATGAGACGCAGCGATATGTCATCTGTGAGTCTCTAGTACAACATACATTCTATGTCCTAAGACACGAAATGACGCACGTACTCGGGATGGTGACAGACTTGCTTTGGGCCGACCAAATGCTACTCCGTGACTGGGTAGTTACAAAGGTAGGTTTCGGGTTTGTCCAGTCCCATGTTGCGAGACATGGTCGAGCAGGATGGGATTTGCCCCTCCGAGCAGGATGGGATTTGCCCCTCCGACCAGGAACAGCATGGCCATGCGACAAGGATTATGAGATAATCCGGATTGTGGTCGGCATCACTGGAACGAGAAAGAGGTCGGGCTAGAACAAGGATGACAGTCTCGCCCTGAGCCCGGCAACATATATCGTGCGGCAAAGGGAACAGAAGTGTGACACGTTGTACAGGTTCGCCTAACCAGCGTCATAGTATGCTTGGTGGTCGGCACACCTTGCTAGAGGCCGCTACCAACTGTGCAGGTCAGAAGTGATCCGAACTGTGACCAAGCCGACTTGAACCTAAGGGGTCGTGACGCAGCAAGGGAAGGAACCTACGAGGTCGGTTCAGAGGACACCGGGTCGGATGTGATCCGAACTGGACTAGGAACATGACCGAGTAGACTTTGGGCTTTAGGGTCCGTGCGAGGCCCAAGTGTTGAGCCTACGATGGACGCCTATATAAAGTGGAGGTGCAGCACACTCATGTGATTGATCGCTTCGGCTGCAACTAGGGTTTGCATGTCCACCTCCAGTCGCCGCCGACTGTGTGATCGGACCTAGCAGTCCTCCGCACGGTGTTCCTCCTGCACGCGCGGATACCATTAGAGGCGGTGCACTTGCGCCGCTCTAGAGAACTCGTATGTGGGATCGAACGACCGGCTGTTAGAGGGAGATCAGACGAGGAGGAGACGATCCACGCAGACGCGCTGCCCCAACTCTTCTTCCGCTGCACGACACTGCGCGTCTAGTGGTAACAAACTGTGATCCATCTCCCGTAGCATGTTCCTGGATGTTCTGCGCGTAGGAAAATTTTAATTTGTAGTCGACACACCCTACCGTAGACCCCAACATGAAGTCCAGGAAGAAGGAGACCCTGATTGATGATTTGAAGGACACCTTTTACAATCTCCGGGTTTATAAGATGATGCTTAACCCGGCCAAGTGTGTTTTTGGTGTACCAGCTGGTAAGCTTTTGGGTTTCCTGGTTTCAGAATGGGGTATTGAAGCTAACCCGAAGAAGATAAAGGCTATCACCTCTCTGGCTAAGCTGGCGTGTATCAATGATGTTCAGCGCTTGGCAGGTCGTATTGCAGCCTTAAGCCGGTTCATAAGCCGGTTGGGTGAGAAGGCTATCCCTCTGTACCAGATGATGAAGAAGACATATCACTTTGTCTGGAGTGATGCTGCTGATCAGGAATTTGAGGCCTTGAAGAAACAATTGCTTGAGCCGCCGGTTCTTGCTGCTCCTATTGATAAGGAGCCTTTATTGTTATACGTGGCTTCCAATAGCCGAGTGGTCAATGTAGCCATTGTGGTGGAAAGGAAGGGGTCAGGGAAAGAGCATCTGGTTCAACGGTCGGTTTACTACATCAGTGAGGTACTTATTGAATCCAAACAGAGGTATCCACATTGGCAGAAGCTTGTATATGGGGTTTTCATGGCTAGCCGGAAGCTTAAGCAATATTTTCTGGGTCATCCTATCACTGTGGTTATTTCTGCTCCTTTAGGGGACATCATTCAAAACAGAGAAGCCACAGGTCGGGTAGCTAAATGGGCCATTGATCTTGGACCTCATGGTTTAAAGTATGTACCTCGTACAACCATCAAATCTCAAGCACTTGTGGATTTTATCAATGATTGGACAGAATTGCAGATGCCTGAGGAGAAGCCGGATAGCACATATTGGACTATTCGTTTTGATGGGTCTAGGCAGTTGGAAGGCTCGGGGGCTGGAGTTGTCCTGACTTCCCCACGAGGTGATAAATTTTCTTATGTTCTCCGGTTGATGTTCCCTTGTAATAACAATGCAGCTGAGTATAAGGCCTTGATCCATGGTCTTCGGAGGGCTAAGGAGATGAACTTAAGCCGGGTGAGGTGTTTCGGTGATTTAGATCTGGTGGCTCAGCAAGTTTCTGGCACTTGGGATTCTAAGGATCCACTCATGGCGGCTTATCATCGAGAGGTTGATGCTATTGCAGGTCACTTCAAGGGTTATCAAGTTGAACATGAGGTGGCCAATGCTTTAAGCCGGTTAGGGTCTTAGCGTAAGCCAGTGCCACCTAACACTTTCCTGAATATTCTGCATTACCCTTCCGTCAAATTGCCTACAGAGGAGGATCTTGCTATTCCTGACCCCGGAAGCACAACTGGTGGTGGCTCTTCATGCTATTCCTGATTGGATAGTTCCATATTTGGCTTATACGACCCGGGGCGAGTTACCTGAGGATGAAACTTTGGCCAGACAGATAACCCGGCGGTCTAAGTCAATGACTATTGTCAATAGAGAGTTGCATCATCGCAGTGTCACAGGGGCGTTTCAACATTGTGTTTCTCCTGCATGAGGCTATGAGATTCTACAAGAGATTCATGAAGGAGACTGTGGTCATCATGCCGGTTCTAAATCTCTCGTAGCCAAGGCTTTTCTTCATGGGTTTTATTGGCTGACGGCTCATGCTGATGCTGAGGATCTAGTCAGTAAATGTGATGGTTGTCAGAAATTTTCACGACGAGCTCATGTGCCGGCTCAATAATTGAGGATGATTCCAATTACTTGGCCATTTGCAGTCTGGGGGCTTGATATGATTGGGCCTTTCAAAAGGTCCAAAGATAAAAAGACTCACCTTTTGGTGGTGGTTGACAAGTTCACAAAGTGGGTTGAAGCAGAGCCGGTCAGTAAATGTGACGCGGCGATGGCGGTTCAATTCATCAAAAAGGTGATTTTCCATTTTGGCTTTCCCCACAGTATTATAACTAATAATGGCACTAATCTATCCAAGGGGGCTATGAAAGAATTTCGTCAACGTTAGCATATCCGGCTTGATGTATCATCAGTGGCTCACCCCTAATCTAATGGTCAAGCGGAGAGAGCCAATCCATAGATCTTGAGAGGCATCAAGCCCTGGCTTATGGTTCCTTTGCAGAGGACGCCGAGTTGTTGGGTGGAGGAGTTACCCTCGATGTTATGGAGTATCAATACTACCCCCAACAGATCTATGGGTTACACGCCTTTCTTCATGGTTTATGGAGCAGAGGCGGTTCTCCCTAGTAACATCCGTCACGACTCGCCCCGCGTGGCGGCTTATGTTGAAGCTGACAATGAAAAAGCACGTCAGGATGCACTTGACCTGTTAGATGAGGAGCGTGACCTTGCAGCGGCTCGTTCGGAGATTTACCAACAAGATCTGCATCGTTATCACAGCCGTCGGGTTAAAACCAGAACCTTTAAAGAAGGTGACTTGGTGCTCCGGCTTATCCAGGATCAATGTGATATGTACAAGCTATCCCCACCTTGGGAAGGGCCCTTTGTGGTTAGCAAAAATCTGAACAATGGGTCATACTACCTTATCGATGTTCGAGACCATAAGGACTCACGCACGTCGGAGGAGGAGACCTGCCAGCCGTGGAGTATTGCTCATCTTCGGCCTTACTATACCTGAGCCACCGACTCTCCTAATGTACATATTTTGACAATGTATATATTATAATCAATATAATAAAGCCGGCACCCCTGATAATTCAGGGCCTCCGTCGTTTCATTTCTCAGAAACTGAGTCCTTATTATTGCTTTATATGATCACTTAAAGGCTTGATGCCGAGTTACAGGGACCAAAGAGAGTTTGTTGCACAGCATAACTCAAACATAGGTAGCCGACGAGCACAGCTCAGAAATACATCACTTGGGGGCTTCCTTCTCATGGAGCATAGCTATGATTACGCTTGTTGATCAAGCTTATACACCTGGAATATAATGTTACTTGGGGGCTCTTTGTTCAACGGACGAGATTTTTTATGACCCTTGTAATAGGCTTAAAAGCCAGGTGTATTCACCTAAAAACCTGGGTTATCCTGCCTTTTTAAGTCTGCCACTTCGCCAAGGTAATCCTAGAACGACCTGCCGTACTTTTGACAAGTCAATCTTATACAGACCCTGAACTTGTCAAAGTTAAAACGACGATTGGTTAAGTGAGGTCCAGCTTATAAGGTTTGTATGAAGGTTTAACTCAGTGGTTGGGCGGCCCTTGAAAGCACTTGATTTTTAGGCCTGGCCGCCTATGAAAGCCTTGATTTTTTGTTATTTGATTTGAACATTATTTGAGGTTCCTCTCTTGTGACATATTAATACATGGTTAAAACCGATGAGGATTATGATGCCTCATGGTTCATACATGAATCTACCTGGTGTTTTATTAACCCGGCCTGGCTTGAGGACTATAAGTCGCCAGTGTATGATGATCTTATATACTTGGAAGTGCTATGCTCTAAGTTTTTGGGATATTACCCTTTGCTGCACACGGCGTATTAAGCCAGCGGTATATGTCAACTTGCACAAAGTTTTGTACGCTCAATCTTTTGGGTTATCACCCTTATTTCGCTGGTATGCTAAGCCGGCGGTGCATCACAGGTATGATATTTTTATGATAATCATACAGGTCATGATTAAACCGGCCCTGGTTATGGAGTGACTTTAGTCACCAGTGTTTTTTATAAGGTGTTATGACCCGTCCTGCGGTAAACCACCAGGATCCTTGTCATGTGTCTATGTGCAGGTACAATAAATAATCTGGTGCACACAGTTGATGAAATCATAACCATAAGTGGCAGATCTTCAAATGTATAGATCAGTAGTATCATACAAAACTAAACATGCATGATGGCATGGCAGATCAAGAGTTTAAACTAGCCTATTACAAAGGCATCTGATGCCCCACAGGAATAATTGTCTTACCAGTTTCGTAGAAAGCAAATACTAAGCCGACCCATGGCTTATGACTCTTGGCCTTGCTGAGTTGACGGTTGCGGCTCGTCCAGCACCGGTTTATCTTCCTCCTCTTCACCCAATGGCTAGAAGTCAGTGGTTGACCAGTCGATCCCGGTTAAAGCTCGGAATATAGTGTCATCACTTATAAGTGTGGATGGGTCAACATCGGGGGCATAAGTGTGCTTACAGATAAGAGGAGTCAGGTCCGGAGCATCATGAGTCGGTGCCTTCATCTTCTTATTGTTGGCATCATAAACCGGTTGGTAATGTGTAAGATCAGTGTCTTGAGCGGTTTACTAGCCATGACGCATTTCCCTCGTAAGGGCGGCGAAGTCATCTGCACTGAAGGGTGACCCATCTTCTTTTATGCTCGGGCAGCCGTTTGCCAAGTCTGCCGGTTCAAGATCAACTAGCCACGTTTTGGCCCGGGTTAGCGCGGTAAGTGCACCGGCTCTTGCAGCTGACTTCTTCAACTCTTCGATCCTTGCAGGAAGCATATATAGTTTATCCAACGTATCCTTGATAAGGGTTGGAGCCAGTTTGTTGTGAGCAGCTGTGCAGATGACCAGTTGTGCGCCAGTATATATCTGTTCTATGAGCGTGTAAGCAGCTTTCGGTTTTTTCCGCATGTCTGAGCCAAGATGGGTAACTCGGGATCCTGTATCATCATGGACGTTTGTAAGCCGGGAGTGGATAACATATGTTAAAAAGATTAAGAGGAAGCTATTTTACCAAAAATGGCAGCAATCATGCCATTAATTTGCTTTTTTAAGCCAGCAAGCTCTGCAGACACAGGCTTAGGAGCCGCTTCAGCATCCTCAGCCCTCTTCAGCAGGGCTGCCTTCTCTGTATCCCAACCAGCTTGTTCAGCTTTGAAGCTTTCCTTCAATTTTTCCATCGCTGCTAAGGCACTAGTCAATTCATCCTTGGCCTTGGAGATCTCTGCTTGTTGAGACTTGATGTTCTCTTGAAGGTCGTCGACTTGGGATTGTTTACTGCTAAGCTCAGTCTACAAGAGGTAAAACAATAAATGAGATGACAATGAATTTATTTGAAGTCCCAAGCACAATACAAGTATTATACTTGGCACTTGGGGGCTAATGTCTATTGCTTCTTAAAATACTATGAAGTCCCAAGCAGAATAGAAGTATTATACTTGGCACTTGGGGCTAATTCATATTGCTCTTGTCAAAGCTAACTTTATTTGCTGACCCAGACAAATGGTGGTGATCCGGCCTACGAAGGTTACGAATGGGAGTATGGACCTCTTGCAAGATGATTAGTCTCGACTTCACATATTTGTTAAGCCGGCCCTTAGGGGCTACGGATGCAATGTTGATTCTCGCTGAGTTAAAGTCCCGGCTTAACATATTTATTAAGCCGGCCCTTGGGGGCTACAGATGCAAAATTGAGGTGCTGGTATTATAAAAGTCCCAGTTCATATTGAAAGTATAAACCGGCCCTTGGGGGCTACTCGAGTTGATCTATGCAGCTATTGAAGTTTACAACACATGTTATTCTATCATGTCCAATAAACTTGGTGGCTAAGGGGAAGAATATTCATATAAAACGGAGTTGCAGTGTTTACCTCGTAGCGCTCTTCACCAAGTTCACTAAGCCGGCTTCAAAGTCACGGCTTGAGCACTGAAATGAGTGTAGCTCTCCAAGTCTACTTTCCACTTGCCTTTATCTTCAGCAGAAATTTCTTCTTTGGCGTCGTGCTTAGATAAGATAGTAGGTTGACCCGGAGCGGTGAATCCCAAACCAGTGACAACAACATCGTCAGTCTTTTCCTCAGCAGGTTTTATTGGGCTTGGCGGCTTAGAGATAGCCGGCTCAACATCCATATGATCCATGGAAGCTTCATGGTCTTCCGGAGGTGAGTTGTCAATGGTGGCTTTTGTGGTTGGATGATAAGATTCTGGTTGTTTCTCCAGCTCGGGCGGATTGAGATCGTCAGCCGGCTTATTCAGCTTGGCTTTCTTGCTGAGCCTGGCTTGGCCCCTGAAAATAATAAGTGTAAAGAGGTCAATATAATGATCAAGAATAAGGTGTGAATGATTAAAGTATATCCTTACCTAGGTACAGTCTTGAAAGCCGGGATTTGTGTCCTTGATGACTCACCAGAGGAGGAATGAGAAGTCCCCTGATAGTTTGAATCAGACGGGTTAAGAGCTTGTCGGAAATGACCTGCCTTAGGATAAAGTATATCAGAAATGTGAAGGACCTCTGGGCGGCGTTTGCGAATTAGCGTGTTTGGTAAGCCGAAAGAAGTAATCTGCCCACCACTATGCCGGGTGATTTGGCGAGCTTCGTGTTGCTGTTTCTTCAAAATAAAGTTGGGATCCAAGTGAGCTAGAGGGTGAGAAAAGCTTACTTTCCGGCTTGCTTGTCGGGTTTTCTGTGTTGGCAGAGATTTTGAGCCGGAAGGAAGAATAATTATATCTGCATCACCTGCACAGCTGGCCTCTGGGTCGTCCTGATAACAATCATTGTCAATGAGACGTATAAAAAAGGAGCCAAGAGAGTCAAGTTCTACCTCTGACTCATTATCCTCATTATCATCAGCGGACTCAGTAGTCTTCTTGGTAGACTTCTTGGTAGCCTTGGTTTTGACACGAGCCGGTTTGGCCGGTTTATCATGCGTTTTCTTCTTCCAAAATGGAGAGTCGACCTGTTGAGGTTGAAAAGATCATAAGTAAGCATAATTATTGAAAATCTGGATTGAGCAGAAGGTGTGCAGTTCTTATAGCTGGTGGCTTGTTTAAGGTACAGAAAGGAGTAAGTCCCGTTTTGCTGCACTTCTTTAAAGGTTCGTTTAGCAGTTTCTTGGTGGCTTCAGTAATTTCCGCATCAGAAAGTTGAATGTCACAGTGGCGCTGAGGATTTGTCACATCACCAGTGTATTCGCACATTAAGCCAGGGCTACGGCTTAAGGGCAAGATACTCCAAGACAGCCAGCACCGTACAAAGTCGATGCCGGTTAAGCCATTGGCCATAAAGGCCCTGAGCTTTGAAAAGGCTGGTGCATATTTAGCTCGTTCTTTCGCGTTCAGTGATTGGGGGAGTGGATGTGTGCTGCTAAGTCGGTTGTCACGGTAACCCGGTAAAGGATTCTCATCGGCTGGAGATGTATCTTGACAGTAGAACCAAGTTTGGTTCCAGTCTTTGGGGTGACTATGCGGCTTGGCATGAGGAAAGCTAACTTCTTTCCTCTTTTGGATTGAGGCTCCACCAAGTTCTTGGCATGGCCCATCAACAAACTCAGTTTGGCGGTTTAAATAGTAGAACTCTATGAATAAATCAATTGTGGGCTCCTCTTGAAGATAAGCTTCGCAGAACACTTGGAAATTGCAGATGTTGGACACCAAGTTGGGTCCAATGTCTTGAGGGTGAAGTTGGAGAAAATGAAGCACATCATGAAAGAACTTTGAGCCGGGTGGGCTGAATCCTCGGCTCAAGTGGTCAGCAAAAACAATTACTTCTCCATCTTTCGGTTCAGGAGGAAATTCTTCACCAGGGACCCTCCAGTGGATGACCTCTTTTTTGGCTAAGGCGCCGGTGGTGACAAAGTTGTTCAGCTCTTCTTCAGTAACCGAGGATTGGACCCAGTTGCAAGAAGTGTACGTCTTAGCCATTTCCTCAATGATCTGAAAGAAAGGTTACGCCGGTTCAAGTTTACATGGTTAAGCCGACTTACGGTTAAAGGGCAAACAACAATAAGCATATAGAGGTGTTAAGACGGAGATTGGCATTGAAAGTTATAAATATGAGTTATTGGCGGCTTAAGAGGGGACTAATGATACCTGGCGGGTTACTATTTCTAAGTTAAGCCACCCACACAGTTATTGAAATGCAGATCTGGGAAAGGAAAAAATTGCGAAGTGTTGAGAAAACAGGTTTCACAGATTGATGTTATGATTTCGGATCTACGACACTCTAGTTAATGAAAGAATATTTAGACCTAAAATACAGTACTTGAGCAGTTCATGGGTTCAGATCAGGATTTCTTATGCAGAGGAGATGTGCTAATAATAAAAAGGAGTGCTACAACTACCACCGCATCGGAGGAGTACCAAGTTTGAGTCAAAAATCATAAGTTGTAGTGATAAGCGAAGATGAACTCTGACGAACTCGCGGAAACCCTAATGGGATCTATGGGAAGATAAGAAGGAGAACTTACCCCAACTGTTGGATAGCGGAGGCGCATGGACGAAATCTGGTCAAATCAGGTTGATGCAGCGGCCATTGTTGGGGTAGAAGCGAAGGTCGACGGCGGCGGCAGAGCTCGGGGTCTGAAGCGTCGCAAGGAGGAAGACAAAGACGAAGAGGCAAGGGGGAAAATGAAAGGGACCCCTGGCCCTCTTTATAAGACGAAAGGATAAGTGGCATGCGCGAGAATCGAGGTGGCCAAAAAATGGATGTGACAGCACAGACGCCTCGGTTTTTGGAGATTCATTAAAAGAGATGATATATTAAGATTTGGGCTCTATGTAATATTAATGATTAATGATAGGTGACGTCACGGAGGATTGCCGCAATTCCAGGAGATGACATCACAGCGGGTTACGAGATCTCGCAAGGATAAATGAAGGAAGGTTTTTCTAAGTATTGAAGATTGACATGAATAAGTTCGAATCAATCTGGGGCCTAATGTTGGGGATGTAACTATCGAGTGTAACCCGTCCAGGAGGGGTTGGGTTATGCTCAGGGTGGTTTATCAACACAAAGCCCATGAAGATGCTGAAGAGGGCGGTTCACTATGCAGACTCACTGAAAGCTCACAGTCCAAAGGCGACTTAAGGCCCAATAAGTGTAAACCGCCATATATGTATGACTTGTATTATAAGGCGTGTACGGTTAGTTACCGAGCCGGACACGTTGTCTATGAGCCGGCCGGGACTCCGTATGCCACCGGGCGTCAACTTGTGTATATAAAGGGACGACCCAGCGGCGACTTAGGACAAGAAACAACAGATTGAAAGCTAGGTCAAGCGTATTCGCTCCCTGGTAATCGAAACATAAGCAGTACCACCTCAAACTGGATTAGGCCTTTACCTTCACCGCAAGGGGCCGAACCAGTATAAACTCCTTGTGTCCTTCGACCGGTTTAACCCCTTTAAGCTAACCCTATTGCGATGGCTCCATGAGTAAGTCCTTCTGCTAGGACATTTGCCGTGACAATTCCACGACACCGGCCGTAAGGGTTTTTATAGCAGGCCGGTAAGCATTGGGATTTTGGGAGATTTCACCGGGTCGGGCGGGAAGCTTGCGCCGGAACCTGCAAGGTTGCGCGGGAACGGGCTCACCGACGATTCATTGGCGCCACCATTTGGCCAAAAGAATGCCCCCGCACGCTGCGCAAGCTTCTTGTAAGCCGTGTCTTGACAATGAGGTGACAAGACGTGCGAGAGGAGGACAAAAGGCCACGTACACATACGGTTAATAAAAAAAGGTTTGCAATTTAATTACCTACTATACCACCGTCCTGGTTTATAAGTATGATTTAACTAATAAAATACAAATGCATGTCGCCAAAGATTATATAGTTGGATTTGTATTTTAACATAGTTTCCAATTATATAATTTTTAAAACATGCAATAACATTTTGTTGGTTAAATTTGAAGGCAAAGTATGGCATAGAATATAAAGGAGACTATAGACTAGACGGAGGTGGTAGCACACGGCCGCTCTCTACGCAGCGACGCAACTGTCGGCCGGCTTGTAGGCGACCATTTCCTACGTGTTCTACTGCTCTATGTGTGTGGTTGCTTGCGGTTCAGGTGGCCGCGGCGCGCTCTCCTCGCGTCCCACCGCGCGCGCTCTGCTCTCGCATCCCTCCGGGTGCTCTGCGCTCGTCCCTCCATGTGCGCTGCCAGTGTTTGGGGCCGGCGCACGATCACGCACGTTCGTGTGCAAGCGGTTGCACTGGGCGCGACATGACGATGCAGTTACCCGCTGCAAAAACTGCCATGCGGACACGCCGAGAATCCACGCCGCACACCCCCTTTTATTCCTACGGCCATTTACCTTCATCTCTCGTCTCACACGACACAATAAGCACACCACGAGGACACATACAGAGAGGACATCCAGCGGTTCCAATGGCGCTCCCAGCGCCGACGACGACAACGGCAGGCAGTTCACCACGCATCACGTAGTGGACACCCACGTGAGGGGGAAGGCCCTCTCGGTGGTGTACACGAACGATCCGGTCTCGGTGGAGAGCTCCATCCAAAGTATGGAGCAGTTCCTTGGCGAGGACAAGTACCGAGTGGTCGGCTTCGACCTGGAGTACAGCATCGGTCGTGCCAGGCACGATCAGAAGGTTGTCGTCGCCCAGTTGTGCGTGCGACTTGACGTCCTCGTCTACCACTACCACCTTGCCACAAGGCTTTGCAAGCGTTTCTCCAGGTTTATCAACAGCTCCGACTACAGTTTCGCTACGGTGGACACCACCAACGATCTAAAAGCTCTCAAGGTTTCGGACTTGAAATGCCCGAATCTTGTCAACATCCAGCACCACTACAAGGTCTTGGGCAGCGACAAAAACAAACTGAACTCCTTGGTTGACCTCGCCTCGGCCATCATCGACCCCTACTATGCGAAGATGAAGGAAGAGAGCAATAAGGACAAGAACGCCTGGCACAGTGTGTGGCATGAGAGAATGGATGAACAACATGTCAAGTACGCGGCCATGGAAGCGTACACAATCTACGAGATGTACAGGCGGATCGTTGACATGAGGAACTGTCTTCTTCCTGACCCAGACGAGGGATCGAGCCACATAGCAGTGGTGGGAGCGTCACAAGAAGTAGATGACTAGACGATCGTTTCTCCTACTTTAGAATGCATGCAATTGTTTATTGAGGTGTGTGCGAATGATCTGTATAGTCACTTATGTAATTGGATGTTTATTTTAGTTATATATATATACATGTTATTCTACTGTAGATGGAGCAATTCACACGGCTTATTAGCAGCAATCATCTGTGTTATGATTGGTCTTCACACACATTTCTGATTACGGACCTGTTTGTCGCGTATCACACACATCTTGTTCAATTGAACCGTTCCATTGTGTTGCCTAATCACACACAGTTCATCCTAGTGAACCGTATGATGTATATCGCACACGCATTCATCTGTCTGCCCGTTTATTTTGTGCCTCCTCATCCCAAACAGTTAATTGAGCTGAACTGTATGCCCTGCATCACACACGCAACTAAATTCTGAACCGTGTTTGATCCATCTGTCATCGCAAACGTGTTTGCTCCAATAATTCTTAAATATTCCATAGAAAATCTCCGTGAAGTTTCAGCTTGTTTGGAGTTCTGCATAATAGGTGGCCTGACGTAGCTTTTCCAGGTCCAGATTTCCAGCTGCCGGAATTCTCCCTCTTGGTGCATACCTTGCAAATTATGAGAGAAAAGGCATTATAATTACTCCAAAAATCATTATTATGGATAAAAACATTATAAATAACAGTAAGAAAACATGATGCAAAATGGACGTATCAACTCCCCCAAGCTTAGACCTCGCTTGTCCTCAAGCGAAAACCAAAATCCAAAAACATGTCCACATGCTTTGAGAGAGAGTTTTCGATAAAAACAAAATATGGACATAGAAGCATCATGTTGATTATTATAACAGCAACAAATTTAAACATAAGTCTTTTATAACAAAACTTTTATCATATACTTCTCATGAATAAGTAATAGTTCATCACACAATCGAAGTATAAAGCAAAAACTCTATTAGAAATCAACAAACTATGTTCTCATACGTATCGGAGCCTTTAGGCAAGTCCACATACCCAACCATCATGTAGTCTTCTATGATTGCTAACACTCACCTCGTACCCATGAGCAAAACGTTTCAACCGGACACATAGAAAGATAGGGGCTTATAGTTTCGCGTCGCAACATATTCACCTCAAGGGTGATGTCAACAATAATAACTTATGCTATCTATATTCAACTGGACATATGTGCCTAGATCTTTCCTCACCACATGATGCTTGCCAAAGGAGAAAAATAAAAAGGAATAGAAGGAAAACTTTGACTCTTTGCAAAAAAGTAAATACATAAAAGTAAAAGATAGGTCCTTCGCAGAGGGAAGCAGAGGTTGCCATGCGCTTATTTGTTTGTATGCTCAATCCCTTAGTACAAAAGAACATCACGTTGTATTGCCCCTTAAGATGACAACCTTTATTATACAGTCTGTCGCTTTTATTCTTTGTCATCCAAGTTCTTACAACGCTCAATTTTCTCTTAGAAGCAATTTTAATTGCCTTTTTTGCATCTATGACAACTTACATGAGGGATCTTGCTCAATCCCTAGGTAGGTATGGTGGACACTTGAAAATAATATTTGGGTTTAAGGGTTTTTGGATGCACAAGTAGTATCTCTACTTAGTGCAGAATTTTTGACTAGCAAGGGGCAGGCACCACATGTTGAAGGATCTATGACAATATGACTTCTATGTGAATATAAACGAACATAAATCATTAAGTTGTCTTCCTTGTCCAACGTCAACAATTTTGGCATATAATATTTTGATGAGGGCTCACAATCACAAAAGATTTCTAGGATAGTATAATTATATGTGAATCTTCTCTTCCCTTATTAATTCTTTCATGAGTTGCATCATTGACTAATGCTCTGTTTATCAATATCTAATAAAATTTTCTACTTATACTTTTCCTTATGTGGTTCCATCACCTACCATAGGATTAGTATATGATCTTATTGATTTATTTCCTTTCTCTTTTATTTCCTTTCTCTTTTTCTTTCTTTCTTATATCTTTTATTTATTTGCAACATGAAAGTAAAAAAAGCAAAAACTCAAACTAAACTTTATTATATAACTTGCACATGATTACAATGATATATCACTAAGCAAACTCTCAAGGAGGAAAGGATCGAACTAACTTTTATTCATCTAATGCAAAAGATCGAACTAAAATAAGTAAAAGAAAAAGGATAGTGTGATGATACGATACCGGGGCACCTCCCCCAAGCTTGGCGGAAGCCAAGGGGAGTGCCCATACCCGGGACTTAGTTCTCTTGGTGGTGAAGAAGATGATGGTGGTGACGAAGTAGTATTATCCAATATAACCATGAGTAGATCCTTCAAACCTTGAATCTCCCGAAGGGCTTGATGAATTAATTCATTGTTTTTCTTCACCTCAACCATTATGTGTTTATTCTCAGGGCCCCACGGTTTGGTTCCTGCGTTGTTTTCTCTTGGCCGAGATATGTCCCAGTTGGATGCTATGTGCCTACGAGGATTGTTCTTGAACACATAATTGTGAATCAAATTATGAGAATTGTTATGATGTAACATGTGTAAGGGCCTCCTTGGTGGGGGATCTTCTTGCACTTCCAGGATCGCTTGATTGTTCGATGATCCCATGGCTTGATCAGGATTAGGGTGAGTGGAGATGCCAGCTAGTGTGCCCCTCTCAGAGGTCGGAGGGTAAATCTTGAAGGGACTTTCCTCTTCTTCCTCCATAGCAACCTCTTCAGCTTCATCTCCCCGTACATCTTCCTGAACCAACCTTATGTCTCCTTCTCCATTGTTGAAAGGCGAGGAAGACATGACGTTGTTCTAGTTGAATCTGTCAGAAAATAGCAAGAAAAGAGAACAGGGGATTTCTTCGTGATACGGTGGTTAACAGGTTCGGGAAGTATATATAGATTTTTTATCTTGGAGGACAAGCATACGGGAGAAAATGGAGTACGGAAGGTGTCCCAGGTGGGCACAACCCACTGAAGCGCCAGTAAGCTCAGGTGCTGGCGCCTAGTGTATTGTGCCCACCAGGGGACGCTTCCTGAAAGTTTCTTTATTTCCAAAATTCTTAAATATTCCAAAACTAACAAACATATTTTTGCGGATTTTCCGCAGTCTGTTTACTTACCGTATCACGTACCTACTTATTTTGACGATTCTGGAGTAGTCCGGAAAGACTCTTTTATGTGTTCTTCCGGTATCAAAGTTTGGATAATATTACTTTCAACATTAATGGGCGTACCTGAGATATAATGCTTTATTCGTTGTCCATTGACAACCTTCGGGTTAGTACCTTCGGAATTATTTATTTTGATGGCTCCAGACAGGTAAACCTCCTCGATGACATATGGGCCTTCCCATTTCGAGAGGAGTTTTCCAGCAAAGAATCTGAAATGAGAGTTGTACAAAAGAACATATTCTTTGACTTTAAACTCACGCTTTTGAATTCTTTTGTCATGCCATCTTTTAACTTTTTCTTTGAATAATTTTGCATTTCATAAGCCTGGGTCTCCATTCATCCAAAGAGCTTATATCAAATAGCCTCTTTTCACCAGCAAGTTTGAAATCATAATTGAGTTCTTTAACTGCCCAATATGCTTTATGTTCTAACTCAAGAGGCAAATGACAAGCTTTTCCATAAATCATTTTATAAGGAGACATACCCATAGGATTTTTATATGCTATTCTATAGGCCCAAAGTGCATCATCTAATTTCTTAGACCAATTTTTCCTGGACCTATTGACAGTCTTTTGCAAAATTAATTTTATTTCTCTATTGCTAAGTTCAACTTGACCACTAGACTGAGGATGATAGGGTGATGCAATTATATGGTTAACATCATACTTGGCAAACATTTTAAGAAAAGCACCATGAATAAAGTGTGAACCACCATCAGTCATTAAATATCTAGGGACTCCAAACCTTGGGAAAATAACTTCCTTAAGCATTTTAATATAGGTGTTGTGATCAACACTACTAGTTGGAATAGCTTCTACCCATTTAGTAACATAATCAACAGCAACCAAAATATGTGTATACCCATTAGAGGAAGGAAAAGGTCCCATGTAATAAAATCCCCAAACATAAAATGATTCAACAACAAGTGAATAATTCATAGGCATTTCTTGACGCTTACCGATATTACCTATTCTTTGGCATTCATCACAAGATGAGACAAACGTACGGGCATCCTTGAAGAGGGTAGGCCAATAAAATCTAGACTGCAATACCTTATGAGCAGTTCTATCTCTAGCATGATGCCCTCCATAAGCTTTGGAGTGACATTTCCATAGGATTTGTCCCTGTTCATGCTCAGGTACACAACATCTAATAATATCACCTACTCCTTTATAAAGATGTGGGTCATCCCAAAAGTAATGTCTTAAATCATAGAAGATTTTTTTTCTTTTTTTGGTAAGTAAAGCTAGGTGTTAAATACTTAGCAACAATGTAATTAGCATAATCAACATACAAAGGAGTACTATAAGAAACATTTATTGCAGTTAACTGCTCATCAGGAAAACTATCATCAATAGGCAGTGGGTCATCAAGCACATTTTCAAGCCTAGACAAGTTATCAACTATGGGGTTCTCAGCTCCTTTTCTATCAATGATATGTAAATCAAATTCTTGTAGCAAAAGAACCCAACGAATAAGTCTAGGTTTAGCATCTTTCTTTTCCAAAAGATATTTAATAGCAGCATGGTCTGTGTGAATAGTTACTTTGGAATCAACAATATAAGATCTAAATTTATCACAAGCAAACACCACTGCTAAGAATTCTTTTTCAGTTGTAGCATAATTTCTTTGAGAACTGTCTAGAGTTTTACTAGCATAATGAATAACATTCAATTTTTTATCAACTCTTTGTCCTAGAATAGCACCAATAGCATAATCACTAGCATCTCACATAATTTCAAAAGGCAAGTTCCAATCATGTGGTTGAACAATAGGTGCAGAAATTAAAGCTTTCTTGAGTGTTTCAAAGGCTTCTAAACAATCATCATCAAATACAAAAGGAATATCCTTCTGCAAAAGATTAGTGAGAGGCATAGAAATTTTAGAAAAGTCCTTTATAAATATCCTATAGAAACCAGCATGACCTCGGAAACTATGAATACCTTTTATATCTTTAGGACATGGCATTTTCTCAATTGCGTCAACCTTAGCTTGGTCCACTTCAATACCTCTTTCAGAAATTTTATGGCCCAAGACAATGCCTTCATTTACCATAAAGTGGCACTTCTCCCAATTCAAGACAAGATTTGTTTGTTCACATCTCTGCAAAACTTGCTCAAGATTGCTTAAACAATCATCAAAAGACTTCCCATAAATAGAAAAGTCATCCATGAAAACCTCAACAATCTTTTCACAAAAATCAGAGAATATAGCAGTCATACATTTTGAAAGGTAGCTTGTGTCGGTTCTATATCCGGCATATCTCATAGTAGGGGTCCTAAGCTAAGCGTCTTGGAGCGATGGTAACATGGACACGGGATTTTACTTAGCTTCGGGCTCTCTGGAAGAGATAATACCCTACATGCTGCTTTTGATTGTATTCGTATGGGGTGTAGTACAGAGTACATGTATCTACCACGAGGTTGTAGTAATGAATACGAGAGATTGTCTATTGACTAGCCTGGCCTCTGTTTATATAACACACCAGAGGCCTAGGGTTTAGGAGAGTCCTCGTCTTGTGCGCCAAGTCTTGTGGGATCTCCCTTGTATGCGGCATGGGCGCTGCCCGAAGTGGCCCATGAGTGAATCGCCAAGGGGGTCCTCCGCCCGATCCAGCTGGTCAGGAGACGACGTGGTGAGTACCCCCTAGTCCAGGACACCGTCAGTAGCCCCCTGAACCGGTCTTCAAGTTGGGGACGCTCCTCGATTCTTCCGAACCGTTCTTCATCTTCGGTCGTCGGTCTTGAAAACTGGTTCAACAAATCTTCTCATCTTCGATCTTGAGGATTGCCGAAGTGAATCCGAAGAGTTTACACGTCGAGTATCCAAGGAGCCCCTTTAAGTTTTCGGCCTTTATCAATGCCTCTTGCGTCCGAGCTCCAACACCGGACTGCATCTGAGGTAGCTTCTGGCAGCCGAACTCCAACGTCGGACTGCATCCAAGCTATATTGCCAGACTATTGCCGAGCTGTCTTTTTGCAGCCGAGCTCCAACGTCGGACTGCTTTCGAGCTGTGAAATTTATTTGCTGATTAGATGTATATAGCCAGTATCCCTCAAGGTGTGTGTCGACCTAAAACCCGAGATGCACATTATAGGAGATAGTGATCGGCAGACAGGCCCTTGAGAGAGTGTTTTGAGAAGTCGCCGTAATATATTAGCTTGATGCCGAATGGGTCTCAGACGGTGCCTATTGTTGTCCAAAGACGCGTTTGCCCATAGTTCGGTCAAGCCGAACACTAAGCCCTTTGAATTTTCTGCATTGAATATGCAATGCAGTAGCCCCCGAGTCACTAGTCGGGTGGCAACACCAGATCAGGGGATCGTTGTGCCCCTTTAATATTAGTAAATGATAAACCCAAAGCCCAGTAGCCCTGAGCCTTAATGTGGGCACAGGTGGACAAATTCCGGATCGATAACCGAAGTAAAATCACAAGTTATGTGTAATGATTCTATGTATCCAAGTACTTTACATCATTAATGCTCGGATCTGCATTTGTACAAAACTTTGTTGACTGACCATCGGCTTCCACCTCCTCAGCCAGTAGATGAGGAGTGTTTGTCCTACTTTATAAAGCCTTTATGAGGGCAAAGATTTACGACAAACAAGGCAATCCAGCCATACGATTTTATAAACAAAGGTACGCAAAGAGATATGTTATATTACTGTTTAACATAAGAAATATCTTCCAAATAAAATAGTCCCGCTATCGGTTCCTTACTTTGGGTTGTCATGCTAAGCATGATCATGAAACCTCAGCTCCGATCAATGTGGGAGAAAAATATTGAGGATTTAGTTTGGGGAAAGTTCCTGAACTATGTGGTCTTTAGAGAACCTAAATTTTCACTTCCGTCGTTGTCGACCAATTATATCCTGTTAGATGGCTAGCTTTCGGCTTCACCCAGTCTGAGGTACTAACCCGGATGACCCGGTAGTAACAATCATAGAGGTGCTACCTTTACCGCCTAGCAGAACAATCAGGAACATAGGGGTAAGCACAGGAGCCAGGCAACCAAGCTTGGCCAAAATCTTAAGTCAAATTGATGCATATGTATGGCTTTATAACGATGATTACGGAAGGCAGCCCTTGTATATAAAATACAAATGCTGATGATATGTTTATTTTGACTCTATTGCGACCGTTTATCAGTTGAAAGTGGCCCATCGTCGGCTTCCACCCCCTTATAGATGCTACGCAGGGTGTTTCCGCAATAACAAACAACCCATAGCCGACGTCTCGGTGCCCGAAGGCAGTTGTGTTAGCGGAAACAAGGCAATCAGATATGCGGGTGTGGCACACTGATCCGCATGGAGCAGGGGGGCCTTCGCACGTCAGCCCAGGATAACACCTGATGCACGACAGGTCCATGATACAGCATTCCAAGTACAAGAATATTCATCAAACACATGTATATATGATTACATCATTGATGAATACAATTATCTGGCATAGCCCTAAGGCTATTTAAATGACAGCGGAAATCTATTCGAATGGGAGCGAAAGTCTTGGTTTGGCAGCATAACAACTCTGGCTGGGCTCCACAACTCACAGGACTGGCAAGGTTACGGCCTAGCACGACGGAACAAGCGAACCATTCGGGCACGACCTACAAAACTGGCATGACACGCCAGGTCAGTATTGAATTTACTTGCAAGACAACCAAAAACATAGAATCCAAACAAGCATAAGATAAAGCAGGAACCAAGAACATGCAACAACCTTTCTCATATCAATTACTAAACATGGCATGATATAGACCAACTAAGGATGAATAGTATCATAGCATCTACTAACATGGCAATGACATGGCATATCAAAACATGCTTCTAACATGGCAATAGCAAAACATAGCATATCATCTCAATCATGGCATAATTTAACATATCAATCAAAGCATGGCATGGCATCATGAAACTATGTTGCGTACAAACTACCGGTCATATTCAAAGAAGACATAACATGTTAACTTTATGCAACCATCTCATGTTCTACCATGGTTCTTTAAATGCAACATATTACTCAAGCAATGCAACTGAACTTGTGCACTAAGTCCCTCGGACTCTCTTACCAACGGGTTGCCTCGCAACCGGACGGTGATCACTCACGGATCACAAACAGAACCACAGTTGGTTCAACACTCACCGAGACCTCGTCTCGTGATCATATCAAAACATCACCGTGAGTTCTCACGACTATCCCATGGTCCAAGTCACCAAATTCTTGTTACCACATTAATTAACTTAATTATTTCAGGTTTATCCTCCATTTCGACCAAGACCCGAAGTGTGACCTACTACGAACTGTGTGGCTATTGATAGACTTTGTAAACACTCTGCAGAGGTAGCGCACTGTACCCACACCACGGAACCCATGGCCTCACACTCCCATTCGGGTGGACCAACAGCGTTCCAACAAAACCGACCTAATTCCATGACACTCTCCCGGCCACTCCGACCAACACTCCTTTTAGGTCCAGTCCTGGGTGGCCCCGTACCTACCAAAGGCACCAACGGCCACCGTCGTAGCAAAACAAAACGGACCCAAACGGGGACATGAGCTCAAAACCAAACCCGGGCACACGAGGCTTATGTCCGCCTACCTGATCAGGGTAGCGCGCGCCCATAACCTTCCCTCGTTGGAGGCACCGGCGAGAGGCACGACAATAGATCGCACTAGGGCCTTCCCATAAAGGCAAATGTGGCTGCACTGAAAAAGTTCAATTTGGTGGCACTATGACTCGATCCCATCGATGACGGAGGAGGTTTGTTATTATTAAGTCATTTTATTATGTTCTCCACCATCATGAACATGAATGCAACAATGGGCATGCATCATACAAATGCTTTAATAAAATACCGAGCCTCTTAAATGAACAACAATAGCATAAAGAACATGACAATAGCAAGTACGGTGCATTACATAGCATTTTATAATGATGACATGAAAATAAAGTAGAGTAGTGACATGGCATTATCAATAACAATATTCTAATTAACATGGCAAAAGATATCATGAAATCACAAGCATGCATGATAAGCATAATGGAATAACTGCAGATGAAAATGATAAGGAACAACTGCAACTACACACACATAGGGTGCAAGCAAAGTCAACATGCAAGTTCGGGGCTCATGATAAGAGGTTGGCTTTCCTGGGGTTGATAAATACTTCGAGAAGAAGTGTGAAACGATCGCGGAAAGATTTGCCGGAAACAGTTCTCTCCCGAAGGGGGCTGTTTATGGGCAAGGGAAAAATGGTCATTTTTACTGTGTGAAAACAATATGAAAATGATACCAACGGAAAGAGCTCGATGAACACAGAACGTGAGCATTGGAATCACCTCAATCGGAGTTACGGTTGCAAAGTTGTGGCCGTTCACTTTTTAGGCAGAAAAAGGCACTAAACAGGGAGCGTTCACAATTTAACCTTTTCGGCGGGCGGGGCTGAAAAAGAGAAAGCGCATTCTCAGAAATACGCCTTCGTATAAGTGAAAACACATTTTGATCTAAGGAAGCACGTGAATACGCTTTCGGACAACTGAAGACGTAATCCAGAGGATTACGCCTCCACTTATCCACGTCAGCGTACCTGGTCAACGCCGCTGTTAGACTGGCGGGTGGGGTCCGCATGAGGTGGGGCCCGCCTAGCCCTGGCTTCTTCTTCCTTCCGCTCGGGATCGAGCGTGGACGAGGGAAAAGATCGCCACGACGGCGATTGCCGGCGCGTCCGGCCACGACAGCGGACGGGCGACCTACCCAGGAGATCAGCAGAGAGAGGCGCTTCTCCTGGTGGTGGTCACTGCCGTCGAGGAGCGCCAGAGAAGGGGCTGCAGGGCCCACGGTGGAGAGGAGCTTCGGCTACCGGTGAATTGGGTGCTCCGGTGAAGGGGAGGGGAGGCCGAGGCTACGGGGCGGCTCGCGGGAGAATGGGGGATGCAGCGGTGGTGAGGAAACAAAGAAAGGGGTGTGGCATCGCTGGAATCGGGCAAGACCCGAGGCGGCGGCCACGACGGTGGTGGTGGTCGAGGAGAAGCTCCGGGGTGAAATGAGGAGCGTGGGGAGGCGTACAGGAGGGTGGGGAAGCTGCTGACGTGCTAGAGGGGGTAACGGGCTCCTTATATAGCTTGGGCGAGGTGTGGCCGAGCCGAGTGCCGCCGGGTGAGTTCGGCCACGACTCTGCCGGCCACAGCTGTCATGGGGAGGAGGGGGAAGGCGACAAGGAGGGTGCGGACGAGCGCTAGAGAGTCACGGAGACGAGCAAAGCTCGCGGACGAGAGGAGGAAGAGGACACCGGGGAGGAAGAAGACGAGCTCACAGGCACGCACTGCTCGGTCGTTGGCACGACTCGCCGGAGAAGAAAACAGAGGGGGCGAGCGGTCTAGAGGGAAGAGGACGCCGAGGGGGAATTGTAAGACACTAATGGTGAGGCCAGAGCCGGTCATAGCAGCGTTGCCGACGAGAACAGTGGCTAGACCACCGTTTTGGGCTGGCATTGCCCGTGGTCACCACCGACAACACGCACTCTGGAGTTTTTACTAATGCCAGCTCATGTCTACCGCGTAGTCCATCGAAGATAGAGTGTTACTTCGGTAAAGAAACGGGCAGAGACACATGAGGCTGAGTAAACTAAGCTTCACAAGTTTGTTGTTGCAAACTTGGCCACATTTTAGAGATAAAACCAGAGAGGTTCAAAGGTAAACCTGATGTCTGGTAGGCTTAGGGTAGCAAAGACTATGATCCTGGGAATTATGAGGTCATTTGGTCAAGTATTTAACATAGTTGCAGTGCAACTACCAAATCTGGTCCAGAAATCAAATGATGAAGAAGCACTCACTAGGAGTGTTAGATTGGGCTAAAACTTGGCACATCTTGATTATTTGGACATACCATGATGCTGTACAAATTTCATACAAAATGGGCTTGCCAAAATGGTACTTCCTTCACAGCTATTATTTCTGCCCAGAAACTTGAGAAAAATCCTCAGGGCAAATGGCTAACTGAAATGAGCCAAAATTTTGTGGAGATAGGTTATATGGATATGAGAAGACCTAGGAAAAGTTTCAGCCATAATGAAGCAAGATAAGATGCACTTGCTTCACAAACTGAAAAATTGGACAGAAACCAAGAATTGCTCATGTGCTCACATAGTTCAATGGAATAAGCTGAAGTTTGGTTGACGGTGGTTATATGATCATTAGAGACTGATGGAAAAGTTTCAGCTCATTTTGATCATCTATGAGGGTACTTCCTTCACAGACAAGCAATCTGAACAGAAACTTGAGAAAATTGCCAAGGAAGATTGGATAGATGGATTGAGCTGATTTTTGGTATCCAGAGGGGATTTATCAATGTTAATCATCCTCCCAATTTTCAGCTCAAATGGATCAAGGGTTCAAGCACTTCCTTTGCAAAAATTTGAGATAAGGCAGAAACTTGCATTGGATCATGTGCTCAAATTATGAACTTTGGAACATGGGTTTGGATGGAAATGGTGGAGATATAGTAAGTACAAGCTCCACAAATTATTTGGGAATTTTCCTTCCTATAAAAAAGGTAGTTCCTTTGGAAAATGGCAGAAATGCAATATTGACATTAAATAGGAAAAGGCAATTTTCCTTATTTAATTATGGCCAATATATTTGCCAGAGCTTGGATTAGGCATAAATATCAACTCCACAAATTCTCATGAATTTAGGGAAGATGGCTAGCTATGCCTGTGGATTTTATTCCTCAGAAAGACCAGAAAAGGAATAAATCACAAATGAAAAATATTGCATTGGACTTAGCAATATTTTTGCATATCCAAGATTTGAAAGGGTAGGAGGATCTCTGAGATAATTTGGAAGATCAACATATCAAGACAAATGATGGCTCCTTGGTAAGCACAAAGGAAATATTCAAATTCCAAAAATTGGAATTAGGGTTTTGATGGATCTGAGATGATGCAAACGTGGTCTTGCCCAGTAACAAAGACATGAGCAAGGTTTTGAAAGGTTGAAAATGGAAAGAATTCTCAGAGTCATCTAGCAAACTCAGAAGAAAAATTAAAATTTGATTCCCAGGAAGGAATAACAGCACAAAAATTGATAATCCAATTTTGGGGCTGTTACAACTCTTCCTCCCTTAAAGGGAATCTCGTCCTCGAGATTCCTAGGGTTACAGCACAAATGAAAGAATAACCACTCCTGGGAATAACCTCAGGGTTAATTTTTAACACTTGGTTAAATTCAAACGAGATGGGGCCACTGATAATTGGTACACTCGAGGAGGGTTATGGCAAACCTGGATATATCCACTACTAAGGGCACTCGAGATCAAACTAAAAAAAACAAAAATGCTAGATGCACTCAATGAACAGTGGTTTAACCTGCTGACACGTGGGTCCAGGGCCCACTGGCAACCTCCTTCTTCCACCTCCCGACTGCTTTGCTTCTCTCTGCTTCTTTGCTCGCGTGCGGCTGGCGCGGCAGCATCTAGCTCCTAGGGCGATGAAGACCCTAGAGCCATAGTCTTGTGGCGTGCCTGGCGCCAGGCTGTGAGCACTCACATCATGAGCCAGCACCTTGTCGGCCTTGCTCTCGATTCACCTCACGGGCGCGGTGATCGGGCGACGAGCGGTTTTCCTGGACCTCGCTCACCGTACACGAGGGTTGGGCTATAAAAGACGGCAGCGCGGCTCTCCTCCAATGCACAAACACAATGCCGCACTACTACCTCTTTGGTTTGGGCGAGATCGAGCCGAGCTCCTTCAGCGAGGAGGTGTTCTCGGTGGCGCTACGGTTGTTCCTTGTAGCGCTGCTGGGCACACTGATCGGCTCGTCGATCCTCCTGTTGATTCTCATTAGGAATGATCGAGCTCGGAACAACGCGCGGCTGGGTGCGGTGGCTCGAGACGTGATGACCCACAAGTGTAGGGGATCGCAACAGCTTCCGAGGGTAAAGTACTCAACCCAAATTTATTGATTCGACATAAGGGGTGCCAAAGAATATTCTTGAGTATTAGCAGTTGAGTTGTCAATTCAACCACACCTGGATAACTTAGTATCTGCAACAAAGTGTTTAGTAGCAAAGTAGTATGATAATAAAGGTAACGGTAGCAAAAGTAATATTTTTGGGTTTTATAGTGATTGTAACAGTGGCAACGGAAAGGTAAATAAGCAAAGCACAATATGTGAAAAGCTCGTAGGCAATGGATCAGTGATGGATAATTATGTCGGATGCGATTCCTCATGTAATAGCTATAACATAGGGTGACACAGAACTAGATCCAGTTTATCCATGTAACGTAGGCATGTATTCCGTAAATAGTCATACATGCTTATGGAAAAGAACTTGCATGACATCTTTTGTCCTATCCTCCCGTGGCAGTGGGGTCCTAGCGGAAACTAAGGTATATTAAGGCCTCCTTTTAATAGAGAACCGGAACAAAGCATTAGCACATAGTGAATACATGAACTCCTCAAACTATGGTCATCACCGAAGTATCCCGATTATTGTCACTTCGGGGTTGTCGGATCATAACACATAATAGGTGACTATAGACTTGCAAGATAGGATCAAGAATACAAATATATTCATGAAAACATAATAGGTTCAGATCTGAAATCATGGCACTCCGGCCCTAGTGACAAGCATTAAGCATAGGAAAGTCATAGCAACATCAGTCTCAGAACATAGTGGATACTAGGGATCAAACCCGAACAAAACTAACTTGATTACATGGTAAATCTCATCCAACCCATCACCGTCCAGCAAGCCTACGATGGAATTACTCATGCACGGCGGTGAGCATCATGAAATTGGTGATGGAGGATGGTTGATGATGACGACGGCGACGAATCCCCCTCTCCGGAGCCCCGAACGGACTCCAGATCAGCCCTCCCGAGAGAGATTAGGGCTTGGCGGTGGCTCCGTATCATAAAACGCGATGAAAATTTCTCTACGATTTTTTTCTCCGCTAGACGGAATATATGGAGTTGGAGTTGAGGTCGGCGGAGCCTCAGGGGGCCCACGAGACAGGGGGCGCGCCCCCCACCCTCGTGGACAGGGTGTGGGCCCCCTGGTCTTGATTCTTTCACCAGTAATTTTTTATATTTTCCGAAAAGTGCCTCCGTGGGTTTTCAGGACATTCCGAGAACTTTTGTTTTCTACACATAAAACAACATCATGGCAGTTCTGCTGAAAACAGCGTCGATCGGGTTAGTTTCATTCAAATCATGCAAGTTAGAGTCCAAAACAAGGGCAAAAGTGTTTGGAAAGTAGATACGTGGAGGCGTATCAACTCCCCAAGCTTAAACCTTTGCTTGTCCTCAAGCAATTCAGTTGATAAACTGAAAGTGATAAAGAAAAACTTTTACAAACTCTGTTTGCTCTTGTTGTTGTAAACATGCAAAGCCAGCATTCAGGTTTCAGCAAATATTATGAACTAACCATACTCACAATAAAACTCAGGTCTCACAATTACTCATATCAATAGCATGATCAGCTAGCCAGCCATAATAATAAAACACGGATGACAACACTTTCTCAAAACAATCATAACATGATATAACAAAATGGTATCTCGCTAGCCCTTTCTGAGACCGCAAAACATAAATGCAGAGCACCTTTAAAGATCAAGGACTGACTAAACATTGTAATTCATGGTAAAAGAGATCCAGTCAAGTCATACCCAACATAAACCAATAGTAATGAATGCAAATGACAGTGTGCTCTCCAGCGGGTGCTTTTTAGTAAGAAGGGTGATGACTCAACATAAAAGTAAATAGATAGGCCCTTCGCAGAGGGAAGCAGGGATTTGTAGAGGTGCCAGAGCTCGATTTTAAAATAGAGATTGAATAACATTTTGAGTGGCATACTTTCACTGTCAACGCAACAACTATGAGATGGTTGTATCTTCCATACTACATACATTATAGGCAGTTCCCACCCCAACCACCAACAAGCATCAATCCATGGCTTGCTCGAAACAACGAGTGCCTCCAACTAACAACAGCCCTGGGGGAGTTTTGTTTAATTATTTTGATTTGCTTTGATCTTTTTGGATCATGGGACTACGCATCCCGGTTACCAGCCCTTTCTCGTGAATGAGGAGCGAGTCCACTCCTCTTGAGAATAACCCACCTAGCATGGAAGATATAGGCAGCCCTAGTTGAAACATGAGCTGCTTGTGAGCATACAAAACAAAATTTCATTTGAAGGTTTGGAGTTTGGCACATACAAATTTACTTGGGCAATGCGGTAAATACCGCATATAGGAAGGTATGATGGACTCATTTGGAAAAACTTTGGGGTTTAAGGAGTTTGGATGCACAAGCAGTATTCCCGCTTAGTACAGGTGAAGGCTAGCAAAAGAATGGGAAGCGACCAACTGAGAGAGCGACAACAGTCATAAACATGCATTAAAATTAATTCACACCGAGTACAAGCATGAGTAGGATATAATCCACCATGAACATAAATATCATGAAGGCTATGTTGATTTGTTTCAACTACATGCGTGAACATGTGCCAAGTCGAGTCACTCAATTCATTCAAAGGAGGATACCATCCCATCATACCACATCATAATCATTCTAATAGCATGTTGTACGCATAAGGTAAACCATTATAACTCATAGATAATCAAGTATGGCACAAGCAACTATAATCTCTAAATGTCATTGCAACTATATTTACTTCATAATAAGCTGAATCAGAAACGATGAACTCATCATATTTACAAAAACAAGAGAGGTCGAGTTCATACCAGCTTTTCTCATCTCAATAAGTCCATCATATATCGTCATTATTGCCTTTCACCCGCACGACCGAACGATGTGTATAATAATAATAATAATAATAGTGCACGTGCATTGGAATCAGCTGGAATCTGCAAGCATTCAACTCAAGAGAGAAGACAAGGTAATATGGGCTCTAAGTTTAAATAAAAAATCATGCATATGAGAGCCACTAAACATTTTTAATATGGTCTTCTACTCTCGACCCCAAAAGGAAAGAAAATAAAATAAAGCTATTTACACGGGAAAGCTCCCAACAAGTAAGAAGAAGAACGAGAAATCTTTTTGGGTTTTCATTTTAATTACTACTACAAGCATGGAATTTAAACTAACTAATTTTTTTGGTTTTTCTTAAAGTTTATCAAACACACAAGAAGAAAGCTAGAAAAAGGAAATGAAACTAGCATGTATAATACAATGAAAGAGTATGAGCACCGACGACTAGTGTGTGAACATGAATGTAAAGTCAGTGAGAAATACGTACTCCCCCAAGCTTAGGCTTTTGACTTAAGTTGGTCTAGTACCAAGGACCGCCTGGCTGATATCTGTAGTTGTAGCTGGGGTCGTACTGAGATGCAGCAGCAGCCGCCTCCTGAGCTGCAGCATGTTGGCGAGCTGCCTCCGCTCTCCCCTCGTGTTCAGCTGCTTCCTCCCTGGTAACAACATATCTTCCTTTTGCCTGATAATCAAAAGGAGAGGAGCAGGAAGAGTAACATGGACGACGTTGCGTCTGCCATAGATTAGTCGATAGTGGAGCAATTGTTCATTCCTCCTAAGAAAATGATGGTTGACCATAGTGTCATAATCTAAATAAGCGGGAGGTAACATCATATCCCCCTCTCGCGGGGCTATACCAAGATAATTAGCCACACGGGTTGCATAAATTCCTCCAAATAAATCTCCAGCTCTACCATTATTCTGCAACCTACGTGCAACTATTGCCCCCAAGTTATAACCTTTATAACCTAACACAGCGCTCTTGAGGACACAAAGATCAGGGACACACATGTGGCATGCTTCATCTTTACTGTTAATGCATCTACCAATGAAGAGAGCAAAATAATGTATAGCAGGAAAATGAATGCTCCCTATGGTAGCTTGTGCTATGTCCCTGGATTCTCCCACAGTAATACTAGCAACGAAATCTCTAAATTCAGATTTGTGAGGATCATTAATATTACCCCACTGTGGAAGTTTGCAAGCAGTTGTAAAATTCTCTGAGTCCATGGTATAAGATGTATCATAAATATCAAATAGGACACTAGGAGAATTACGCGTACAGTTATATATAAACCTCCGCACAAAGGAATCAGTCAATTGATAGTACTGAGAACACTTATCTTGTAAGAAGTCCTCCAGCTCAGCATTACGCACATACGCGTCAAATTCTTCCTTAAAGCCTGCTTCGACCATAAAATCGTCGGATGGCCACTCACAAGCTCAAACATCTGCATCCCTTGGTAATTCAACGTCTTGCTCACATATAGCAATCCTGGGCCCTTTCTTCACCGAGGAACCACCATTGGTACATTCTCCTAGACATATTTCTTTTCCGAAAAATTTCTGAAATTTTAGTAACTTCAAAATAAAAGAGAATAAAACTAAACAAGATTTGTAGCAACTACTCCTACAAGTGCCTAGAGCCTATATCATGCATTAGAATTACTTGGGACCTCATAAATTTAAATGTTCGCACACGAACACGTCACCGTGTACCCTCAACGTCGGGGGTGATGCACCTCAGCTCACGTCGAAGGAGACCCGGCCGGAAGCGCGGTACGGCAGCAATACGGCGGGCGCTTTTGTAGACCCGAAACCCACACGCCCAGGAGGGACCCCGTCAGGGCGCGCGGCGGCTATGGGCTGCTCTAGGTCGGCCTGACCGCCCCTAGGGCCTCGAGGTTCGCCCCCCTGCAATGAAGAAGAACAAACAAAGAACGAGGAAGAAGAAGAACAAGGGAGAAGGAAAAATAAAGGTAAAAGATGTAGATAGATTTGTTCGATTGTGTGTTGTTCAATCGGCCGTCACCCCTTACATATATATGAGGCGGCTGGACTTCCCGTACAAGAAAAGGACTCAAATCACGTCCAAAACATCAAAACATAACCTAACTCGGACTACGAGGGCCGGAACTTCTGGTCAGCCCGGAACTTCCGGGCTAAAATTACATCAAGTAGCCCTCTTGCACAGCTCCTGGAGGTCGCATATGACTTCGGATCGTGATAGTCCCAAAAGCAAAGTTGTAGATCTTGCAATGCAGACAAATTCCTTAGTTGATCACTTTTTTATCCAAGGTGATCCTGATGTTGAAATCGGCCCCGCAAATCTGCAAATCATGTTAAAATTCCAGTTTCGGGGCGCACCGCATGCAAACTTTCGGTTTATCCCGGAACCTGCAGACTTATACAGCACACCGTTTTGGCTCTAACTTTTGCATACGAGCTCCGATTTAGACGTTTCTTATATCAAAATCGATCATTTCGATGAGACGAAGACAATCTGTGTAGAAACTTTTCCCATATGAGGCCATCTTGGAGGCATAATCAGCCGAATAGGGTTCTGAATGCAAAATCTCAGTACTTCAAAAACACAACTTCGGCCTTAGAGATTAGATCGGATAGCTACGGACCAAATATCAAAGCTTCTCCTTTTGATGATAAGGAACTTTCTCACTTTGATCACTTTTTCCATTTGAAGCCTCCTTAATTAATATTTTTGACCATGCCAAAATCTGATGTCAACACATGCCCCCCTGTTTTTCGGCAAAGCTTGTGTGCCGAAAAATAACTTCCGCATAGCTTGTTCTAAGGACGATGTCAACACTCCATCGGCCATTTTGCATGTTCTTAGGAAAATAAGTATATATCGGCCATTGCTTGTGTCAACCTCTTGATGCAAACTTGGGTGAAAACTTCTCAGCTTCTATAACAATCCGGTGATAAGGTTCCATAGACAAAAACCATCCTCTAGACCATATTGTTCTCCCTTTCTCTAGGATTTTGCAGATAATCAAGAATGAACTTCCTTCAATCCTTACTTCGTCTGCATAAAAGTTTCATTAGTGGCCGAGATGGTGAGCTCCAATTCGGCCTTACCTATGTTGGCAAGAATAAGCGTCGGCTATTGACAGAAATGCAATACACCATGGTTAACATAGTAGCGGATGCTTGCTTTGTGCCAACTCTTTCGAATTGTCAAGTCTAGAAATATGAACAATTTTAAAGCAACCGAAGGTAAATTTTGCATCTAGACATAACTAAAGATAAACTATAAGTGATTCATCAAAACATTGATAACCCTTGGATATTTGTTGCAGTACTCATAACGAATCACCAAAATCCTCAATATGTTTAGCACATATGGCAAAAGTTCCAAACCGAATAACATTGCATATTCGGCTTTGATTATTGTGCAATAAATATTTTAAGAGGCATGAGGCTTCATAAAACAGCACTATATGGAGATATATAAACAACACCAACACCATGGCCATTGTTATGAATTCAACTATCAAAACCTAATCTCCATAGTACTTGTCTCGCTCTCCATTTGAACTCAGGACGATGTTAGAATACTACAGCGGCCATGCATTGACATACTCTTAGGACGATAGGTAAATATCGGCCATTACCATGTAAACTTCGTTCTAAGCACATATAGCCGAAACAAACAAACGAAATATCAAATCAAGTATTTCGCCCTTTGGATCGACAACAAACTTGTAGCTAACCAAATGTATATTGACTTGGTAATACCCTTTCATGATGTAAGAAATTATATTGCATCCATGGATTAAAATAAGCCCATTGAGGGTTACCAATCATACCTGATGATGAATTTCATGGCATAAACGTTAATGGCATAGTCGAAGAATATGGATAATGTGTAGACCGAAGATGCTGAAACCTTCAACTTGGTCCTTCATAGTTTTCACTCTTTTCATTCTTCACCTTTGTCGCACTTATTGTAATGGAAGCTTGCACATAATTCTTATTTTGAGCACTTCCTTTGGGAACCCATGCCATGTTCCTATCTTCAAGTTCTTGTGCACTAAGTTTTTGTAATTTCTTCTTTTGCCAATATGATAAGCCGAGTGGGCACCCCGGCTGTGATTTTGTTTGAAGCAGTGGCCATTCTTGTTTTACCTTGTGCACTCTCAACTTCTTTTCTTCAGATTTGGCACTCTGATTTTTATCAATTGATTGCTTCACTTCTTTGCCTTTTGTAGCCAATGTCAACACTTTAATTGACTATTTGTTATTTGAGATCAAATCTGAAGTAGCACACTTACGACCATCTCTTTTCACGCGGTAAACTTTCTTTACCACCTCTTTCTTCTTCCTTGAGCTCTGGACCGATTCCTTATGATTGAAATGGTCTTTGACGCGTGATTGTTCAAATGTTGATCTTCTTGGAGCTGCATAGTATTGGTGAGATAGTCTAGAATAAGATGGAGAATGTGCCCTTGTATTATACCTGTCCCATGATGAATATGTATCTATATGAGCATAGGGAGGCATCCACGGCATTGGCATTGGCGGCCCAAAATAAGGATATGAATATGTTGCATTAAAATTATCACTTTGCCAATACCAATCCTCATATTTGCGCCTTGGGGGTGATCTTGGTTTCTTTGCATGATTTGGCTGATAAGCATTCTTCTCTTCACTCTTCTTTTGATATTTGTCCAATAGTTCAGCGAAGGTGATTTTTGATCTCTTACATTTGCGCTTATTTCGGCCTTTGTTTTCTTTTGGCTTGCTTTCATCAATCATTGGATTTGCCTGCTGCCCCCCAGTCCGTGGCGTCTCCATTGTAGCTTCGATGGAATTCTTGCCCTCAAGATTATATTCGTTATGCTCTTCAACAACTTCTTTACTTGAAAGCTTTATCTCATCACCTGCAGCTTTTACATTCTCTTTAAATGGATCGGCTTGAAGCAGCCGATGCAAAAACTTTTTGCCATCAGGACCAATCAGAATAGATTGGTCATCTCTTGGTGTTTCAACAAACTTCAATCGTCCTTTTTAATGGCCGATTTAACTATTTGACGAAACATGTTGCAATCCTCAAAATTATGTTTGGACAAATCATGCAACTTACAATACATTCGTCCTTGGATTGATGGCTTAACATGGTGATCAAGAATTGTAATGTAATTGTTTTTTAGCAACAAATCAAATATTTGATCACACATGCTTGAATTGAAGGTATTCTTCTTGTTTTCTAGCCGATCTTGCTGTTTGAACGGCTTTGGAGATAAGCAAATGAATGGTTCAGATTTGGAATCTCCCCATTCGGCTATGCATTGTGTTTTCCACTCTATCTCCGATGTCTTTGGATAAGATACTATACTTGCATCGGTTTGCTCAGAAGATTTTAACCTTGGATTTAAATTTCTAAAACAAAAATAGTTAGAACATACATGTCTCAATTGAGACCAAGTGTAAGCCAAGTAAGAAATAAGCAAAGCTACCCAATTAGATATGAACTTTAGATAAAGCAATGGGGAAAGCCTTGGCTGCAATAATTTTTCGCTATCGGTCTTTACGAATGGTGTAATGGGTTGACCGATATGTTCCATAACAATTTTATTGCTAACAAGTAAATTACCCTTCTTCGTTGGTCTTTCAAAATTACTTATGAGAATATTTCTTATAGATGCATCAATAATGAAGTTGCGACCAAATTTGAAAATAGGTAAATTACTCGCTATGCATACCTCTTCAAATACGTTGGGAGAGCAAGATGGTGGTGTGACGTGAACAATATCTAGCTTCGTCATTGGATGACTCTCCAATGCCTTTTCACCATCTTTTTCTTTATTTTGTGCATCATTACCATGAAGATCCTTATCAGCCGAACTTTGTTCGGCTACTTGCTCGTGTGCTTGAGGCTTGTCAATTTCTACGGCACGAAACTCATAGGGCAGGAAGTAGGTTCCCTTAACTTCAGAAAAATCAAGCACGATCGTTTTGCTATGCTTGCCATGCCCTTTCTCAATAATTCTTGCCTCTTTGGATTTGGTGGATTCGGAATATATACTACTTGATTCGGATTTTTCAACCGAAGCATTTTCATGTTTCGAATTATCCATCTTTTCATTGATACTATCAATTGGCAATGCTTCTTTTATTTGAGCCAATTCTCCTTCAACTTGTTTTTGGCGGCGAGCGGCAAGATTGGCTTTAAGCTTTTTCTCAACTTCAGCCCACTCCGGATATGATCGCCCCTCAATGCTTTTAGATTCTTTCGGCAATGACACATGGGTGTTGCCGAAATTTTGCAATTGTGTATGGGGTGTACAATATGATGTAGTACTAGGTGAAGGCATATGCATTGTTGTAAAACCATATTTTTGCTCGCCAATTTTATCAATTGGCAAAGATTCATCTTCTTGCAAAACTCTAGCTTTTATTGCGGCATAATCAGGAAATAGCCCCTTTTCATGTTGTTCAAGGCAAAGAGCACTAATCCTCTTATTTTGGGCTAAACTCTTCAGTGCAGCCACCACTACGTCATCTTCTACAATATTGGGCACAACCGCTCCAGTAAAATTTACATTTATTCGGCTATGACCAGGAAGGTGTGAAGCCGAATTATGAACAACTACAGTTGTGTATGGTGCTGAAAAATTATTGTCATGAGGTGTAGCATATGACGGTTGAGAATAACTGGCCGAATAGCTAGTAGTAGCATGGCCAATTCTCTCGTTCATCGGCATGGTTGGATTAGTATATTGCATGTTACTTGCCAATGAATAAAAGGGTGAAACACTTTCTTGCATGGCATTGGAAATTCTAACATGAGGTGTTTCAAATTGATTAACCAAACCCATCATGTTGTTCATCGGCATATGGATTTGTGGGGTTGCCAATGCATGAGAGTTTGGATACATATGTTGTATGCGTTGCTAAAATCATAAGAATTTGAAGCATGAAAATTGTTTTGCATCGGCCCTTGCGCATAATTAGATGCATGATTGATAAAACTAGGGCTAGCCGATACATTATGCTCATTAGGTGATCTAGCAACAACATATGGATTATTTGCATCTACAAAGGGAATTGGGTATTCATATTACCTTTGTAGATTGCAGCAACTTGATGACGATCTCTTCGTAGCAAGAACGGCTCGGAGACCGTTCGAAGCTTCGTCCCCAGCGGAGTGGCCAAAAAGTGTGTTCGCACACGAACACGTCGCCGTGTACCCTCAACGTCGGGGGTGATGCAGCGCAGCTCACGTCGAAGGAGACCCGGCCGGAAGCGCGGTACGCAAGAAATCCGGCGAGCGCTTTTGTAGACCCGAAACCCCACACGCCCGGGAGGGACCCCGTCAGGGCGCGCGGCGGCTATGGGCTGCCCTAGGTTGGCCTGACCGCCCCTAAGGCCTCGAGGTTCGCCGCCTTGCAATGAAGAAGAACGAACGAAGAACGAGGAAGAAGAACAAGGGAGAAGGAAAAGTAAAGGTAAAAGATGTAGATAGATTTTTTCGATTGTGTGTTGTTCAATCGGCCGTCACCCCTTACATATATATGAGGCGGCTGGACTTTCCGTACAAGAAAAGGACTCAAATCACGTCCAAAACATCAAAACATAACCTAACTCGGACTACGAGGGCCGGAACTTCCGGTCAGCCCGGAACTTCCGGGCTAAAATTACATCAAGTAGCCCTCTTGCACAGCTCCTGGAGGTCGCATATGGCTTCGGATCACGATGGTCCCAAAAGAAAATTTGTAGATCTTGCAATGCAGAAAAATTCCTTAGTTGATCACTTCTTCATCCAAGGTCATCCTGATGTTGAAATCGGCCACGCAAATCTGCAAATAATGTAAAAATTGCAGTTTCGGGGCGCACCGCGTGCAAACTTTCGGTTTATCCTGGAACCTCCCTGGAAGTTTTGCCCGGAACTTCCGGGGCAGACTTATGCAGCACACCGTTTTGGCTCTAACTTTTGCATACGAGCTCCGATTTAGACGTTTCTTATATCAAAATCGATTCTTTCGACGAGACGAAGACAATCCGTGTAGAAACCTTTCCCATATGAGGCCATCTTGGAGGCATAATCAGCTGAATAGCGTTCTGAATGCAAAATCTCAGTACTTCAAACACAACTTCGGCCTTAGAGATTAGATCGGATGGCTAGGGCCCAAATATCAAAGCTTCTCCTTTTGACGATACGGAACTTTCTCACTTTGAGCACTTTTCCATTTGAAGCCTTCTTAATTATGTTTTTGACCATGCCAAAATCTGATGTCAACATTAACATGCAAGCTCAAGAACATGGTCACCTATGCAGCAAAAATTTGCAATGAATAAAGCATTAGAACAAAAATTAATTGGACCAATGGAGGAGTCACATACCAAGAAACAATCTCCCAAAGCAGTTTTGTGAATGGAGCTTTGATCAAGGAGATCGAAAATCACAGCGAAATGAGCTAGAACTCGTGCTTGAGCAGGATGGGGATTTTTTTGGGAAGAAGATGGAGTGTGTGGGTGCTGGCATAAGAGGAGGGGGGCCACCAGGGGCCCACGAGACAGGGGGGCGAACCCAGGGTAGGTGGGCGCTCCCTCCACTCTCGTGGCCTGGTGCTTGCCCCTCCTGCAGTGATTTCAGTGCCTAAAATCCATAAATATTCCATAAAAAATCATACTGAATTTGCAGGGCATTTGGATCATTTTTATTTTCGGGATATTTTTTATCGCACGGATAATTCAGAAAACAGACAGATAATACTATTTTTCTTTATTTATTCTAAATAACAGAAAGTAAAAAGAAGGTACAGAAGGTTGTGCCTTCTAGTTTCATCCATCTCATGATCATCAAAATGAATCCACTAACAAGGTTGATCAAGTCTTGTTAACAAACTCATTCCGAATAACACGGAACCGGAGAAATTTCGAATAACACTAAGTTATCTCAACGGGGATATGAAAATCCCCAACAATAAGAATATCATTTTTTCTGACAGTAGGGAGAGGAAATTCAAAACCACCAATAATGATAGTTGGAACTTTTCCAATAGAATTTATGCTATGGACTTGAGATTGTTTCCTCGGAAAGTGTACCGTATGCTCATTACCATTAACATGAAAAGTGACATTGCCTTTGTTGCAATCAATAACAGCTCCTGCAGTATTCAAAAAAGGTCTACCAAGGATAATCGACATACTACCGTCCTCGGGAATATCAAGAATAACAAAGTCCGTTAAGATAGTGACATTTGCAACCACAACAGGCACATCCTCACAAATACCGACAGGTATAGCAGTTGATTTATCAGCCATTTACAAAGATATTTCAGTAGGTGTCAACTTATTCAATTCAAGTTTATGATATAAAGAGAGAGGCCTAACACTAACACCGGCTCCAAGATCACATAAAGCAGTTCTAACATAATTTCTTTTAATGGAGCATGGTATAGTTAGTACTCCCGGATCTCCAAGTTTCTTTGGTATTCCACCCTTAAAAGTGTAATTAGCAAGCATGGTGGAAATTTCAGCTTCCGGTATCTTTATTTTATTTGTAATGATATCCTTCATATATTTAGCATAAGGGTTTACTTTCAGCATATCAGTTAAGCGCATAAGTAAGAAGATAGGTCTAATCATTTCAGCAAAGCGGTCAAAATCCTCATCATCCTTTGTCTTGGATGGTTTAGGAGGAAAGGGCATGGGTTTCTGAACCCATGGTTCTCTTTCTCTACCGTGCTTCCTAGCAACAAAATCTCTCTTATCATAACATCGATTCTTTGATTATGGGTTATCAAGATCAACAGCAGGTTCAATCTCTACATCATTGTTTTTACTAGGTTGAGCATCAACATGAACATTATCATTAACATGATCACTAGGTTCATGTTCATCACCTGATTGTGTTTCAGCATCAGAGATAGAAATATCATTGGGATTCTCAGGTGTGTCTACAACAGGTTCACTAGAAGCATGCAAAGACCTATCGTTTTTCTTTTTCTTATTTTTGGAGAACTAGGTGCCTCTAAATTATTTCTCTGAGAATCTTGCTCGATTCTCTTAGGGTGGTTGTCGGTGTCAAAACTGGCGGATCTCGGGTAGGGGGTCCCGAACTGTGCGTCTAGGAGGATGGTAACAGGAGACAAGGGACACGATGTTTTACCCAGGTTCGGGCTCTCTCGATGGAGGTAAAACCCTACTCTGCTTGATTAATATTGATGATATGGGTAGTACAAGAGTAGATCTACCACGAGATCGGAGGCTAAACCCTAGAAGCTAGCCTATGGTATGATTGTTGTTCGTCCTATGGACTAAAACCCTCCGGTTTATATAGACACCGGAGAGGGCTAGGGTTACACAGAGTCGGTTACAATGGGAGGAGATCTACATATCCATATCGCCAAGCATGCCTTCCATGCAAAGGAAAGTCCCATCCGGACACGGGACGAAGTCTTCAATCTTGTATCTTCATAGTCTAGGAGTCCAGCCAAAGGTTATAGTCCGACCATCCGGACACCCCCTGAGGGAGTCCTAGATTAGGGGTGTCCGGATGGCCGGACTATAGCGTTTGGCCGGACTCCTGGACTATGAAGATACAAGATTGAAGACTTCGTCCCGTGTCCGGATGCGACATTTCTTTGCGTGGAATGCAAGCTTGGCGTCGGATATGAGATCTCCTCCAATGGTGCAACTGCAGCAGGCTGCATTCAGATCATACCGACATTAGTCTTTATTGAGAGTTACTGCATCTCGTCACCTTTAGGACCGATGGCTCCTCCGATCATCAACAATGATGTGGTCCAGGTGAGACTTTTCTCCCGGACAGATCTTACGTATTCGGCGGCTTTGCTGCGGGCCAATTAAGCAGCCATCTGGAGCAGATCGAAAGCTACACCCTGGCCATCAGGTCAGATTTGGAAGTTTGAACTACACGGCCGACGTCGCGAGAGACTTGATCTTGACGGGTTTGAGCCACAACCGAGCGCGCCATTGCTTTGTCACGATGGGCATGATCTAGCTCTGCCGAGCGGTGCCACAGAGGCCGCACTAGTGTCGCTCCGACCCTCGGCCGGGCCGATTGCGCCAATTGAGACGGGTGGCTGGACACCGCCTCGGGGCTGCAATCTCTGGCGATCGAGCTGAACACCAGCTTTGTCGCTGCGGCTTCGTGACTCCAAGGTGCCGGACTCCTCTCCGGACTCCGAACCCTCCGCGCCCCTCCCGATCGAATCCGATTGGGCGTCGATCATGGAGTTCGCCGCCGCGGACATCTTTCAGCACTCGCCCTTCGGCGACATTCTGAATTCACTAAAATCTCTCTCTTTATCAGGAGAGCCCTGGCCGGACTAAGGTCAGCAAGGTTCGGATGCGGACGACGAAGAAATTCAAAGCCCACCCACCACCCACTTCATAGCCACTGTCGATGATTCAACCGACATGCTCGACTTCGACTTCGAAGACATCGACGGTATGGATGCCGATGCAGGAGATGACCAAGAACCAGCGCCTACAGGGCACTAGAAGGCCACCTCGTCGTATGACATATACATGGTGGAAACCCCAAAAGAAGGGAACGGCGATGGAAGAACGGAGGATGACCCCTCCAAGAAGCAGCCTAAGCGTCGGCGTCAGCGGCGCCGCTCTAAATCCCGCCAAAGCAAAAACGGCGATTCCGGCACGGGAGATAATAACACCCTGGACAGTGCCGAAGACAACCCCCTCCAGCAGGATTCATCACAAGAGGATGGAGAAGCCAGCCCTCATGAGAGAGCGGCAGACAGAGAGCTAGAGGACGATATTTACATGCCTCCCTCCGAAGACGAGGCAAGCCTCGACGACGACAAATTTGTCATGCCTGAGGATCCCGTCGAACAAGAGGGTTTCAAACGCAGGCTTATGGACAGGCGAGCAGCCTCAAGAAAAAACAGCAATAGGTTAGAGCTGACCAAGACTTGCTAGCCGACAGATGGACTGAAGTCCTTGCGGCCGAAGAGTACGAACTCAAACGCCCCTCCAAGAGCTACCGAAAGCGCAGGCTGCTACCCCGATTAGAAGAGGAAGCACCTAAACCTGCATCACCAACGTATGATGCGGCCGACCGGCTACCTCGTGGTCATGACGGAAGAGCCTCTCGGCCCTCCACTCAAGCCGCACCCCAGCGTCGCTCCAAAAATACCAAGGCACGGGGAAATGCGCCAGACCTGCAAGATATATTGGAGGACAAGGCAAGGCAAACAAGATTGATCTACGGATCACGTGGGCGCCCCACGACACGTGACGATAACCTTCATGCCGGATATAGCAAATCCGGCTGGGCCGAACACAGTAGACAAAGCTCATTTGAGCTACGCCATGATATGCCTGAGGCGCCAAGACACCCACTATGCTTCACGGATGAAGTAATGGATCATTATATCCCGAGGGTTTCAAACACTGTAAACATCGAATCATATGATGGCTAGCAGATCCTGCGGTATGGATCGAGGATTATCTCCTTCATATCCACATGGCCCGGTGATGATCTACACGCCATCAAATACCTCCCACTCAAGCTTAAAGGACCAGCTCGGCATTGGCTTAACAGCTTGCCGTGAGTCAATTGGTTGTTGGGAGGACACGGAAGCCGCATTCCTCGACAATTTCCAGGGCACCTATTTGCGACCACCAGACGCCGATGACCTAAGCCACATAATCCAGCAGCCAGAGGAATCGGCCAGACAATTCTGGACATGGTTCCTGACCAAGAAAAATCAAATAGTCGACTGTCCGTACGCAGAGGCCCTCGCAGCCTTCAAGCATAACATCTGTGACGAGTGGCTTGCCCTACACCTAGGACAGGAAAAGCCGAAATCCATGGCAGCCCTCACAACTAGCTCGTAGTAATAACATGACCAAGAGTCCTGGTAATTTAGATACCAAGGACAGCAATGGCAGGTCGCGTCGCAACAAGCACAAGCGCTGCATTAACGGCGATAATCTTGAGGATCTGGCGATTAATGCGGATTCAGAGGCTCTAAACCGGTCGTGGAAAAAGCCATTCAAAAGAAATACTCGGGCCCGTCCGGTTTGGACCGAATACTCGATCGCTCGTGCGGATACACGGCACCCCGAAAAGCCAGCCAACCACACCAACAGGGATTGTTGGGTGTTCAAGCGAGCAAGTTAAATCACGGAAAACAATGACAAGGGGCTGCATAGCAATGGCGAGGAGGCCACGGCCGCCCGAACAATAGGGGATGAAGGGCTTCCCCCACAAGTGCGGATGGTGAACATGATATACGCAACCCACATACCCAAAAGGGATCGGAAGCGTGCACTCAGGGACGTATATGCGTTGGAGCTAGTCGCCCCAAAGTTCAACCCGTGGTCCTCCTACCCGATCACTTTTGATCGAAGGGACCACCCCACTAACATCCGCCATGGCGGATTCGCCGCATTGGTTCTAGACCCAATCATTGACAGATTTCACCTCACTACAGTCCTTATGGACGGCGGCAGCAGCCTGAACCTGCTTTATCAGGATACGGTCACGAAAAATGGGCATAGATCCTCAAGGATTAAACCCACAAAAGCGACCTTTAAAGGCGTCATACTAGGTGTAGAGGCCAAGCTATGCAGGCTCGATTACACTTGAGGTGGTCTTGGATCCCGGATAATTTCCGGCGAGGAGTTAATCTTCGACATAGTCCCGCTCCGCGATGGCTATCACGCCTTTGCTCGGACGAACCGCATTTGCAAAGTTCAATGCGGTGCCGCACTACGCATACCTCAAGCTCAAGATGCCAGGCCCTCGAGGAGTCATTACGGTCAATGGAAACACCGAACGCTCTCTCCGAACAGAGGAGCATATGGCAGCCCTCGCGGCGGAAGTACAAAGCAGCCTCTTAAGGCAATTCTCGAGTCCGGCTATTAAACGTCCGGACACCGTCAAGCGCGCCCGAACCTACAACAAGACCGCCTGGCACGTTCCGAGCATGCTTAGCAATGCGGCCCAACCCCAGCCCTCGCGAAATTGCGAAACCAATACTACGCGTACATAATTATGCTCTGGAAATACCATGGGCATAGAGGGAGGGGCACGACCACGGCATGCCCAAAATGCGGCTCAACCGCACTAGGGGCTCCCGATTTTGTCATTCTTTTTTTTCTCTTACTTTCAGGACTCCACTCTCCGGAAGGCCTGTCCGGCAAGATGTCGCCGGACACACGATGCAACAACCGAGGGGAGGCAGAAAGCTACATCGAGTGTCCAGGTGGTCTCTATAACGAGCAGTATACTTGTTTCCCATATCATCCCGCAGCTCGCCCCTGGAGGGGTACATGTCAAATAGTCCCATCTCTTGCTTATCGCACTATTTGTATCGTTCTGCTCTTACCGCAGACTTTTCGAATAAACAATACATAGCTTTTGTCTATTATTGCATTCCTTTTTTATGTAAATATGTTCAGTTATGACATTATGCAACCGTACACTTTGGTACGGCCATACACCAGGGGCTTACGTACCCCAGAATATGGTGTGAGAAGTCCGAACACTCTCACGAGTGCGGCACCACGAACTTATAGCATTATATGCATCTGCTCCGAATCATGTCTTGGGTCAATAGTTGGGTTTGCCCGGCTCCCAAGTTTTGGTACCTTACGTTCCGTTATATCGGCTAAGGTAGCGCTGTGAGAACCACTGCGATCGTGCCCAGTTGAGCTGGGCTAAGCACCTCGGTGGAGAAAGCTAAACCATTTGTCATGATAGGGCGAGAGCCGATTCGCTGTTCGAGAGGTTTTCGAGTCCCTAAAGACTTATGCCGCTTAGAGCGAGGAGTCGGCTTTGTCCAGCCTAGGCGTGGATAGCGCCCGAACTCGGTCTTGAATACTAGGGCTTCGCGAAATTTAAAATTATAGAATTCTATGGCTAAGTGAGAGTGTTCAAGCATTATAGTCCGATTGCCTTGTTCGTTGTGTTGAGCGCCTCCCTCGAAGGACCCAAGAATGGGAAAAAGAGCGCTCAAGTTTATGCCGAACACCCCAACACTCGTGGCACGGGGGCAGAAGCCGACGACTCGCCATCTCTAAATTTTAATAAACGGCCGCACAGAAGGTAATATTTCAAAAGTGTTGCTTAGCGCATATGAACAAGTTTGCAGCGTACAGGATCATAAATGCGAGTTTACTCAAAAATTACATCTTTGGAGCATTCATCTGCTATAAGGCGGGCACCCTTCAGGACGCCCTCATAATACATATCGGGCTTGCGATGCTCCTTGCCCGGCGGCGGTCCATCCGTCACAAGCTTCTCAGCGTCCATCTTGCCCCAATGCACTTTAGCACGGGCAAGGGCCCTACGGGCACCTTTGATGCATACGGAGCGCTTGACGACTTCAAGCCATGGACAGGCATCCACTAGCCGCCTCACCAGCCCGAAGTAGCTCCCAGGCATGGCCTCCCCAGGCCACAACCGGACTATGAGGCCCTTCATGGCCTGTTCGGCCACCTTATGGAGCTCGACCAGTTCCTTCAGCTGATCGCTCAAGGGCACCGGGTGTCCGGCCTCAGCATACTGAGACCAGAACACCTTCTCCGCCGAGCTCCCCTCCTTGGCCCGGTAGCAGGCGGCGTCGGACACTGCTGCAGGGGCAGATCTGCGAGCAGCTCTGGAGAGCTCCGGATTCGGGTAAGTAACAAGTAATTAACTTTCACGTGCTTGCTTTGCATAAAGAATGCCTTACCCGCCGCTATCTTCTTCATCGCCTCAATTTCCTGGAGGGCTTTTTGGGCTTCGGCCTTGGCAGATTTGGCTCTCTCAAGGGCAGAGGCAAGCTTGGACTCTCGAGTCTTTGAGTCAAGCTCCAAACTCTCGTGTTTCTTCATGAGAGCCTGGAGCTCTTGCTGCACCTCCGCCACCCGCGCCTCCTGCTTTTCTCGCTGGGTATGCTCCACGGCCGCATTTTCTTCGGCCTTGGACAGCGCTTCCTTCAAGGTTGCCACCTGGGTTGTGGCCCCTGTAATACTCACGTTGGTCCTGTCATTTTTTGCAACCACATCTTTTTCATATACTTACATAAGGTATTACTTACCTTCCTTGTCCTCGAGCTGCTTCTTGGCAAGGCCGAGCTCGTTCTCGGACCGCTCGAGGCTCTACTTCAATGCACCGACCTCCATGATCGGTCACCGGCGAGGTCAGCAGCGCAGCCTGCATTCCCATATTGACATACCTATGTTAGACTCCTGCGTATAACTTTTTGATCCTTAGTCCGGCTTTTCTTTCCGAACACCAAACTGAGCATCAGGGGCTACTGTCTATGCGGTAATATTTTTATATATCTTAAATACATACCTCAAAGCCTGTTAGAAGGCTGGCACAGGCTTCGGTCAGCCCGCTCTTGGCGGACTGAACCTTCTGGATCACCACACTCATAATAGTGCGGTGCTCCTCGTCGATGGAGGCGCCGTTAAGCACCTCCAGCAGATTATCCGGTGCCTCCGGTTGGACGGAGGTCACCGGTGTCATAGGCTTGCCCTTCTTACTAGGGGTCGCCTGCAGGACTCCGGAACCACTGAAGGTTCCGGTGCGGTGTCCGGCCCAGGGCCGGACTTGGAGCTCTTAGGGGTTTTGTACCCTTTGCGCCTGGAGTCCGGGAGGTCGCCTTGCGGCGCCTCCAGGACCACCTCATCCTGGCCTGGACCCTTTTGGGGATCCACCTCGGCATCATCCGCAGCACGAAGGGAGGAGGCGGCCGGAACTGAAGTACTATTCACATCCGACGAGCTTAAGGAGCCGCTCGACGACACGCCGACACAGGCTCGGGCGGACTGCATGATTATTCGGCGTCGAGAAGATCTTTGTGCAACAAAGGAACGCCATGAGTTATTACGGTATCCGGATACTTACGATTTTGCGGGGCTTGGCCTGGATGGACCTCCTCTTCGCCGTCGTCGGCGTTGGTAGAGTAGTCCGGAGGAAGGGTCCTTCCTTCTTGGACCCTCCGCCCCGGTTGGGCGGCCTTCCTTTTCTTCTCTCCCCCCGCTGGGGGAGAGACCTCTCTTTCCTCCTCCTCGTTTTCGTGGGAGGAGTCCACCTCGGAGTCATCGGGCGATGAGTCCGACACCACCAGGCGCCGGGAACTCTTTCGAGCTCCCGTGGCCTTCTTCTTGGCCTTTTTCTCCGGCACCACGTAAGGTGCCGGAACTAGCAGCCCCGTCAAGCGGTCGTCCGCTGGGTCTCTGAGCAAGGGAGACGGTCAATCTGCGGACGTCTTCGCCAATCTGTCAAAGGTAAGGAGTTTAGATCCGCATAAAGTCAAACTATGAAAAACAAGTACCCGTAAAGGGTAAAATAGCTTACAGATTGGCTTGATGTTGCGGCGCTGAATCCGCGATCCTCGGTAGCGGATGCGGGAACCTCGGCGCCCTTGAAGCGGCAACTTCCAGGCGTCTTCGTGCGTAGTGTCGAAGAGCCTGCTCGAGGTTGATCTGTGCCGGATCAAACTCCCACAAGCTGAAAGCCCGTTGTTGGCACGGGAGGATCCGGCGGATGAGCATAACCTGGACTACGTTGACGAGTTTGAGCTTCTTGCTCACCAGGTTTTGGACGCAGGTTTGGACTCCGGTCAGCTCTTCTGAATTACCCCACGACAGGCCCGTCTCTTTCCAGGAGGTGAGCCGTGTGGGGATGCCAGATCGGAACTCGGGGGCCGCTGCCCATTCAGGGTCACGCGGCTCGGTGATGTAGAACCACCCCGATTGCCACCTTTATGGTCTCTCTGAAGGAGCCCTCGAGCCATAGGACGTTGGGCATCTTACCCACCATGGCACCTCCGCACTCCGCTTGGCGGCCGCCCACTACCTTGGCTTGACATTGAAGGTCTTGACCATAAGCGAAGTGGGGCTGGATCTGAAGGAAGGCCTCGCACACGAAGATGAACGCCGAGATGTTGAGGATGAAGTTCGGGGCCAGATCGTGGAAATCAAGGCCGTAGTAGAACATGAGCCCCCAGACAAATGGGTGAAGTGGGAAGCCTAGTCCGTGGAGGAAATGGGTGAGGAACACCACCCTCTCATGGGGCCTGGGGGTGGGGATGAGCTGCCCCTTTTACAGGAGCGGTCTTGGCGATGTCATTGGACAAGTATCCGGCTTTTCTCAGCTTCTTGGCGTGTCCCTCCGTGTGGAGGAGACCATCCACTTGCCTCCGCTCCGGACATTGCCGGAGAAGGTTGAGGTGGGATGTGCGGACTTGGGCGCTGGAGCTCGAGTCTTGTGAAAATGGATAAGCGAAGGAGGAAGAAGGCGTAGATGAAAAAGGTGGATCCTTATCCCCTTATATGGGCGGACGAGACTGCACGTCCCCACCAGCCTGGTAAAACTCGCTTATCTCCCAAGCGCCGTAAATTAATGGCACGGTTGGGTTACCCACGCCCGTATTGATGAGAATCCCGGAATAAGGGGACACGATCTACTGCCGACAAGACATGCCGAGAAACCGCCTCACTAAGTGCGTTGAGGTGGGACGGTAAAAGCGATTGAATAAAGGCTTGGCCGTGGTGTGATGTCACGCATTGCGAAATCGTCGTGATTGGATTTGTGTAAATATTATTCTCTCTACGGTGGTATGTGGAACTTATTTTGCAGAGCCGTACACTATCCTTGTGTTCAAAATCTTCTATGAAGTATTCGGAGGAGGAACCCGCCTTGCAATGCCGAAGACAATTTGCGCGTCGAACTCGTCGTCATTGAAGCTTGGTTGAGACTCTTGAGAGAGTCTGGATTAGGGGTGTCCGGATGGCGGACTATAGCCTTTGGCGGACTCTGGACTATGAAGATACAAGATTGAAGACTTCGTCCCGTGTCCGGATGGGACTTTTCTTGGCATGGAAGGCAAGCTTGGCAATACGGATATGTAGATCTCCTCCCATTGTAACCGACTACATGTAACCCTAGCCCTCTCCGGTGTCTATATAAACCGGAGGGTTTTAGTCCGTGGGGCGAAGAACAATCATACCATAGGCTAGCTTCTAGGGTTTAGCCTCTACGATCTCGTGGTAGATCTACTCTTGTACTACCCATATCATCAATATTAATCAAGCGGGAGTAGGGTTTTACCTCCATCGAGAGGGCCCGAACCTGGGTAAAAACATCGTGTCCCTTGTCTCCTGTTACCATCCGCCTAGACGCACAGTTCGGGACCCCCTACCCGAGATCCGCTGGTTTTGACACCGACACCCCCTAATCCAGGACTCCCTCAGTAGCCCCTGAACCAGGCTTCAATGACGACGAGTCCAGCGCGCAGATTTTCTTCGGCATTGCAAGGCGGGTTCCACCTCCGAATACTTCATAGAAGATTTTGAACACAAGGATAGTGTACGGCTCTGCAAAATAAGTTCCACATACCACCGCAGAGAAAATAATATTTGCACAAATCCAATCTGCTGACGTATTCTGCAGTGTGACATCACACCACGGCCAAGCCTTTATTCGAATCGTTTTTACTGTCCCACCTCAAAGACGCTTTAGTGAGGCGGTTTCCTGGCACGCCTTGTCGAAGCAGATCGTGTCCCCTTATTCCGGGATTCTCATCAATACGGGCGTGGGTAACCAAACCGTGCCCGTTGGCATGTCTCCTCTATCGAAGGCGAGTTCCAAACGGTCACGGGGAGGGCTCTTGGTATTCAACCTCTTTATAAAGAGACAAGGATCTACTCCTTTCTTTTAATCTCAATCAAATCCGCCCCTCGCCTTGAGTTCCAACACCCAAAGCTCCAGATTCAGGCGCTTCGGACCTTCGATGATGCCCGGCTCCGACCTTCAAGGCCGGTGGATGCCTTACTCCGTTACGGAAGAAGACGTGCTAAAGCTAAGAGATGCCAGGTATCTAACCGGAAAAATTTCGCATAGGCTGCCTGCTCAAGGGAAGGTTATTCCCACTCCCAAGCCTGGTGAGAGCGTGGTGTTCGCGTCTCACTTCCTTCGGGGGCTAGGCTTCCCGACGGACCCCTTCGTGAGGGGGCTTATATTTTATTATGGGTTGGTGAAAGATCGTGGATGTCGCCTAGAGGGGGGGGGGGGTGAATAGGCGCTTTAAAATAATTATGGTTAAGGCTTGAACAAATGCGGAATAAACCTAGCGGTTAATTTGTCAAGCACAAAACCTACAACAACTAGGCTCACCTATGTGCACCAACAACTTATGCTAAGCAAGATAAACTACTAGGTGATAGCAAGATATATGACAAGAACCAATATGGCTATCACAAGGTAAAGTGCATAAGTAAAGAGCTCGGGAAAGAGATAACGAGGAGCGCAGCGGAGGCAGCGATGTATCGAAGTTCACACCCTTGCGGATGCTAATCTCCGTTTGGAGCGGTATGGACGCACAATGCTCCCCAAGAAGCCACTAGGGCCACCGTAATCTCCTCACGCCCTCGCACAATGCAAGATGCCGTGATTCCACTAAGGGACCCTTGAGGGCGGTCACCGAACCCATACAAATGGCAACCCTTGGGGGCGGTCACCGAACACGTACACTTTGGCAACCCTTGGGGGCGGTCACCGGTACCCGTCAAATTGCTCGGGGCGATCTCCACCACCTACTTGGAGACCCGGACGCTTGCCGGAGCTTTACACCACAATGATTAAGCTCGAACACCACCAACCGTCTAGGGCGCCAAGGCACCCAAGAGGAACAAACTCTAGGGTGCCCAAACACCCAAGAGTAATAAGCTTCTCAAACTTCACTTCCACGTATCACCGTGGAGAACTCAAACCGATGCACCAAATGCAATGGCAAGGGCACACGGAGTGCCCAAGTCCTTCTCTCCCAAATCCCACCAAAGCAACTAATGCTAGGAAGGGAAATGAGAGGAAGAACGAAAGAAGAACACGAAGAACTCCAAGATCTAGATCCAAGGGGTTCCCCTCTCTCTTTTCCCTCAAGAACTAGCAAGAATCATTGGAGGGATTGAGAGTTAGCAAGCTCGCAGAAGGTCAACAATGGGGAAGAACACGAGCTAAAAGGATAAGGTTGAATGGGAAGAAGACCCCTTTTATAGGAGCTCTGAATCCAACCGTTATGTTCACAGCCAAGACAGAGCGGTACTACCGCTCAAGGAGCGGTACTACCGCTTAGGCGGTAGAACCCCTTCAAACACAACAGCGAGGAGGCAAAAGGCCAAAAGAACCTTGAGCGGTAGTACCGCTCGTCCTCACGGTACTACCGCCAAATGGTAGCGGTACTACTGCTTGTGAGCGGTACTAAAAATATACATGCCTTTACTTCCGCTTGAGCAAAACACGAGATTTTTGGTCCGGAGCGGTACTACCGCTTAGGAGCCATGTAGTACTTGCTCTGAGGTACTACCGCTCAGAGTCATGGTAGTATCGCTCTGGAGCGGTAGTAAAAAATTACATCCGCTCTAGTCGCGGTAGTACCGGCTGCAGCCTTTACCAAAACAGTCATAACTTTTGCAAACGGACTCGAATTCGTGAAACCAAGTTTGTTGGAAAGCTAGAAACAAGGGCTAACACAATCTTGAGAGAAATACCAATAATAAGCAAATGAGAAAAGGCCCAAAAGAAAATGGTGAGAACCCTTCCTCGGAAAAGACCGGTAAAACCTCCAACACCGAAAACATCATAGAAGACGCATGCAAACTCCGTTATCGATGAACTCAAGCTTTTCATAAAGAAGACCATAATCTCTAAGACTCACAAAGAGAACCAAAAAATAAACAAGAAACAGGAAGCAAGGATGCAATGGTTTGAGCTCTCGATGAACGATACGATCAAGCTACTCACTTGAGAACCCCCTTGATAGTACGGCTATCGATCCTATAACCCGGTCTCCCAACTACCACCATGAGACCGGTAAAATAGAAAACCTATCAAGGGCAAACCTTTGCCTTGCACATGATCCACTTGAGCTAGATGATGACGATCTTGTCCTCCTCAAGATGGACCACCTTTCTTGATTGCGTTGGGTCGTTGGAGACTAGATGATTGCTCCCCATACTCCACTATGGGTGAGCCACTCTTGACACATCTTCACAAGTCCATTGACACCACAATGGATGGCAAGCTTCAAGCACTTGATCTCTTCGTGATGCTCCACTTGAACTTGCACACGGCAATCTTGATGATGATCACCACTTGATGTCATCCTTTCCATGGGTTGTATGATATCTTCCTCTTGACGCAAGCCCATGGACACGTACCTGACCCCACATAGACTCTCACATAGACTATGGGTTAGTACAAAAAGTGCAATGGATAATGCTTACCATACCATGGGATCACTTGATCCCTCTCGGTACATCTTCTACGCTTTGTGAGTTGATCAACTTGATTCACTCTTGACTTAGTCTTGATCAACCTTGAATCTTTCCAACTCTCTTCGTTTGGATGATGTCTTGAAGGTAAACATGAATGATCACACAATCTTCTTATTCAAGACATGCTTGCAATAAGCTCAACACTCACATGACCAATCTTTGGATAATTCCTTAATAGCACCTTGGTCAACACATAAACTCCTTGAAACCAACACATGGACTTCAAGAAATGCCTGTGGACAAATCCTTCAAATATAACTCAATGCAACCATTAGTCCATAGAGAATGTCATCAATTACCAAAACCACACATGGGGGCACCGCATGTCCTTTCAATCTCCCCATTTTGGTAATTGATGACAATCACTTTCAAGAGAGTTTATATAAGGAATTATGCATCACCATGCAATTCAACAACCAATAGTGCATGCGTATGAGATGCAAATGCTAAGGAACAAAACCAAAGCAAGAGGAGATAGCTCTCTAAACTTCTCCACAAAACTCTCTGAAACTTCTCCCCCATTGGCATCGATTGCCAAAATGGGTGAAAAGCTAAGAAGACCAATATAAATTGTGGTCCTCCATAAATTGTGTATTTCTCAACAAGAGAGTGGAATGCAATACACATATCCAACGGTTAATACTTGGAGGAACACAAACTATATGAGGCCCAAAGATTGCAAAAGAATGATATGCCACAAAGACATAACAAAGAGAGAAACAAGCAATCAAGCAATCAAAAGATACCAATTGAAGCAAGCAATCAAAGGATATCAATTGAACCAACTAGACCAAAGATCCTATGAGCCACATGAATGAAGGATATTATGATATGAGACGAGGAGTGTTCTAAAGAAACTAGAGAAGCTCCCCATGATTTGTGCACAAAAAGAATGTTTTGTAATTGGATACAAAGTGCACAAAATAGGATCATAGCTCCCCAAACTCAATAGAAACTTACAACAAGTGCAAGTGAGCATATAGGAAACAAAGCCTAGTACTTGCAACAAACACATGGTTGAGCAACAAGTAAAAGAGGCAACTTAAGAATGGGCTCAACCAAAATGATGTGTGTGAGTCATGGCGAAGCACTTGAGAAGACTAAAATTAGGATGAGCATTAAGCATCAACATAGTCTTGAAAGAATGAGGCACACGGTGCAAGGCCTGTCATTCCCACACACAACTAGCAAATGGGTTCACAAGCTTACTAATAAGCATATAAAGAACTTATGCTTGTGACAACCTGTGGTGAAGATAGAAGATGAAAGCCTCATCAAGGCGAGGGATGCCAATTAAGATGGCAAAGCCTCGTAACGATAAGCATGAGGAAAATAATCTTCACCACACAAGAGTGCATCAAGATGCAACGATAGAGGACACGCACTCAAGGCAAAAAGCTTTCACGGAGCCACCAAAGAAATAACATAAGAAAGACAAGGTGGACGTGAAAGAAAGGATATCAACTAGAGATGTAATTTCTCTCAAGTGTATAAGGTTCTATGTAGACGAAATCATGATGATATATATATCTACAAAGAAGAATGTACACCGAAATAGTTACAACACGAAGGAACAAGATATCCACAAGGAAGTCATAAATATACCAATAAGATATTTGCTTGAAAGCATAGAACTTGGCTAGATATGGTCTTATTGTATATAAATGAAGTCCAAACACACATCCGTCAAGGGCATCACAACTAGCAACAAGAGATCATCGTTGGGATGCTTTGAGAAAGGAAACAAGTATCACAAGATATGAAATGAAAATCATGCCAAGATGCAACCTACACAAGGTTGAATGCAAGAGGAGAAAGCATGAATAGATACTTGTTACCGAGATATCATTGGAAGGTTGTAGTAGATACCAATTGAAGGTATATAGTAGTTCATTGATCATCCTAGCTTGACTCCAATATGCACATGGTGACAACACCTTCCTTGTGAGTGAGCCGAGCATCCAATGCATCTCCAAATGTTCCTAGAAGAACAACACAAACTAAACGGTACCCAAACTTATCGGGACCAAATAGTTAGAAACACCAATACATAGGACAAACTCCACATAAATAGGTGCATATAGATATGAAAATGAATTTCATGCACCTCTCATCCAATTTGAGACTTGGTGGAGTTTCCCCTATAGATTGGGTCGAAGAAAGAAAGCATGCCAAATAAAATACATGAAGTAAACATGCATGCTCAAAACTTTCAAGAACCGAAACCAAATGAAAACGAGATGCAAAGAAAAGGATACCAAATAGATAAATTATCACTTGGAAGATATCATTAAAGATACATCAAGGAATGAGATATCCATTGATACACACGAAATGAAGGATGTCAAACTCCCAAAAGAGAGAATGGTTCCAAACAAACCAAGCCCTCTACAAAGTTTCATGATGGCACAAAGTACCAAAAATAAACGGCTTGCCTTCCACAAACACACACTTGATAAGGATCACAAGATGAGCGTTTTAGAGAAAATAGGATAGCTCCCCGACAGGTTGTGCATTACATAGGATTTGCATTTGAATACAAAATGCACAAGGTGGGATCACCACTTTCACTATATCTAGAAAACACTAGACAAGAACAAGAAATAAACAAGATCCACAAGTGGTAGGTAAGACAAAGGGAGTTGACACAAACTTGGCAAGAGGAAAGGCAAATAAAAACAAAAGCCAATGTAAAGATGATCAATAAATTCTACCACACATAAGTGACTACCAATTTTCAAAAGACAAAAAGTATATGGAAATAATTCCCGGTGGTAGATACCAAGGATATCCAACATCATCTTCACAACAAACACAAGCAAATTGCAACTTGTAGAGCTATCATGCCACCTAGGAACAAGATAATTTACAATATCAATTCTAGGTGACAATATCTCAAATGTACACATTTTCTAGGCTAGTAATACACACATAGCATATTACTCCCCCATAATGTGATACCAAATAAAAGATACACAAGAGGCAATTAAAAGGATCCAACAAGAGATAATTAATGGAAAATTTAGAATTTGAATTTCTCATGAGAGATATACCACCTAGAGACTAGATAATCTTGAAATATCAATACTAGATGGTATTACTCATGTACACACATTTATAGGATTGTGAGGTGCATAAAGCACATCACTCCCCATAATGGGATATTCCATTAATCTCTCACAAGAGCCAACTAAGAAATAAACAAGATGCAAAAGGCTCAACACACAACACACATGTACATGATGTGCAAACCAACATGCACATACTTGATTTCTCAAGATAAGCAATTTTGAAGCACAACATATACAAGCACATGCAAGATACAAAACCACAACATGCTAAGGGAGAAGTAACTTTTAATGTAAGCAATTTAAGCACGAGTTACCGCAAGGAGGAACATTGGATATATGATAGAAAGATAATCCGAATGACTTGGCTTGGCACAATATGAATGATGAGGACCCCTTAAATCTTCATAATGTAGCCAAGTCTCCAATGACCTCCAACAACACCTATTGATCAAGTTTGAGCTAGTTGGTCCCCAACCAAGTTGGGTCCTAAGAGGTTAGTCACAATAGGCTTGGCCACCCAAATGGTTCTTTTCTTGACACCACTTTGAGTACCAACAAACTTGGCAAACACATTGCCAACCTTATCCTTCCCAAGAGAATAGACATCATCAATAATAATTGGGTTGGATAAGTTACCACTAGTGCATGAAGAAGCGACGTGGCCTTTCTCACGACATAAGTAGCAACGTCTACTCTTCACTTTCTTCTCACTTGATTTCTCAATAAGAGAAGCATTAACTTGAGTCTTCTTGGGAAGTGGCCTCTCTTCAACTTGAGGTTGAGCATGAGATTGAACTTGTGCCCTCTTCCCTTGTTGCTTGACAATAATGGCCTTCTTCTTCAATGGGCAAGATCTAACATGATGCCCTTCTACTTTGCACTTGAAGCAAACAATCTTGGCCGATTTCTTGACTTGTTCTTGGCCCTTCTTTTGTTCATCTTGGACTTCTTCTTCTTATTGGAGTTGAATCCAAGTCCACCTTTGTCATTGGGGATTTTTGCACACTCAAGATATTGTTGAGTGTGGATTTCCTTCATGACTCTTTTCCAAGTCTTTCTTCAAAGAAGTGACTTGGGCCTTGAGCTCTTTGATTTCCTCTACATGGTTAGTCTCAATACAAGTACTAGAGGAAGTATAAGCTTCATTGTTAGAGCAACAAGGCAAGGAAAGCAATTCATCACAAGATGTACCAACATTGTGAGTAGATGAATTACAAGGACTAGCACATATTAATATAGCATTTTGACTAGAAGTAGTGCTAGTATCCACATGAGGATCACTAGATGTTACCTTAGCAAGCATGGCCTCATGAGCTATCATTAGCACATTATGGGATACTATAAGATAGTCATGAGAGTTTGAGAGCTTTTCATGGCTTTCTTCCAATTTCCCATAATTGCTAGATAGCAACTCAAGTTGAGCCCGTAGCTCAACATTCTCCTTCAAAATGGATGCTTCACAAGAGATAGAGTTAGTAGCACAAGCATCATCATCAGCAACAAGAGGAGAAGACAACTTGGCAAGCTCTTTTGAACATGAAGCTTTAAGTTGAGCATGAGACTCGGTGATTTTGATGAGCTCACTCTTAATGACCCTTGAGCCATTTTCGAGGTGCTCAAAGTCCTCAAGGAGTTTAGCATGCACAAATTCAAGCTCCTCATTTTTAGTTTCAAAATCATTGGCCACCTCAAGAGCTCTATCACGAGATTCCCTCACTCTAGATAATTCTAGAGCAAAAGTCTCCTCAAGAGATTCCTTGGTGGTTTGTTCAAGTTCAAGAGCTTGAGAGAGGTCCATAATCTCATTAGCGTAATCACGCTCATGACCTTCCATTTTATCAATGGTGACCTCATGCTCCTCAAGACGAGATTCCAACTCATCAATATATTTCTTGCCCTCAATAGCAATAGACATGATTTCCATGAAGTTGAACGAGCAATTTTATTCTTAAGAAGAGCTTTAAAAATCATTTCCCCTTAATTTTTAAGGAGGCAACATCATCACTCTCTTCATCATAATCAACATCATCATCACTCTTGCCATCATCAATATCATCACAAGATATATTGGGATTCAAAGTGGGAGATACCTTTGAAGCCTTGGCCATAAGGCAAAATGCAGTAGATGATGATATAGGATCCCTTGAAGCACCATTCAAGACCACATCTTGTTCCATGGAGTGTTGGGTTTCATCTACATTGTTAGCACAACAACTCGAGGAAATACATGCATTTTATCATGGCAACAAGATATAGCAAGCATATCATCATGAGATTTAGTCAAGCAATTTCTACATGATATGCAAGGACTATCAACACAAGCAAGTGAAACATTTGGAGTGCTCGAAGTGCTAAGGCCCAAAGACGGAGCATTGCAATAATATAGTGATGAAGAATCATCCACAAAAGGCACACTATCATCATTGCAATGACTGACACTACTCACCATATTATTACCTTGTGGCAAACCACATGTAGGTGAAGTAGAAGAAGTTGAGAAGACTATACGGCCGGAGGTGGAGGAGAACAATCATCCCTACAAATCTTGGACACACCATATTTATCTTGAAGCTTCATCCACAACTCATGAGCATCCCAAAGCGGCATGAGTTGAAATATAACTACATTGCTCAAAGCATCGAAAAGCACATTAGAAGCTTGAGCATTGAGATAAGAGTTTTCTCTTCCTCTAAAGATAATCTTTGGGGATCCTTTGGAGGAGAAAAACCCATATCTACAATTCGCTCCAAATTTGGGTCCATGACCCTAAAGAAATTAAGCATGCGAATTACCCAAACATCAAAATTTGTGCCATCGAAACTAAGAGTGTCAGAGAATCCTAATCCCCTAGTCGACATATTTACTCTCTAGGCGGTTAAGCCCAACAAAGAGAGACAAGGCTCTGATACCAATTGAAAGGTCGTGGATGTCGCCTAGAGGGGGTGTGAATAGGCGCTTTAAAATAATTATGGTTAAGGCTTGAACAAATGCGGAATAAACCTAGCGGTTAATTTGTCAAGCACAAAACCTACAACAACTAGGCTCACCTATGTGCACCAACAACTTATGCTAAGCAAGATAAACTACTAGGTGATAGCAAGATATATGACAAGAACCAATATGGATATCACAAGGTAAAGTGCATAAGTAAAGAGCTCGGGAAAGAGATAACCGAGGCACGCGGAGACGACAATATATCCCGAAGTTCACACCCTTGCGGATGCTAATCTCCGTTTGGAGCGGTGTGGAGGCACAATGCTCCCCAAGAAGCCACTAGGGCCACCGTAATCTCCTCACGCCAAGCACAATGCAAGATGCCGTGATTCCACTAAGGGACCCTTGAGGGCGGTCACCGAACCTGCATAAATGGCAACCCTTGGGGCGGTCACCGAACCCGTACACTTTGGCAACCCTTGGGGCGGTCACCGTGCCATCAAATTGCTCGGGCGATCTCCACAACCTAATTGGAGACCCCGACGCTTGCCCGGAGCTTTACACCACAATGATTAAGCTCCGAACACCACCAACCGTCTAGGGTGCCAAGGCACCCAAGAGGAACAAACTCTAGGGTGCCCAAACACCCAAGAGTAATAAGCTTCTCAAACTTCACTTCCACGTATCACCGTGGAGAACTCAAACCGATGCACCAAATGCAATGGCAAGGGCACACTGAGTGCCCAAGTCCTTCTCTCCCAAATCCCACCAAAGCAACTAATGCTAGGAAGGGAAATGAGAGGAAGAACGAAAGAAGAACACGAAGAACTCCAAGATCTAGATCCAAGGGGTTCCCCTCACTTAGAGGAGAAAGTGATTGGTGGAAACGTGGATCTAGATCTCCTCTCTCTTTTCCCTCAAGAACTAGCAAGAATCATTGGAGGTATTGAGAGTTAGCAAGCTCGAAGAAGGTCAACAATGGGGGAATAACACGAGCTAAAAAGGATAAGGTTGAATGGGGAAGAAGACCCCCTTTTATAGGAGCTCCGAATCCAACCGTTATGTTCACAGCCCAAGACAGAGCGGTACTACCGCTCAAGGAGCGGTACTACCGCTAGGGCGGTAGAACCCCTTCAAACACAACAGCGAGGAGGCAAAAGGCCAAAGAACCTTCGGAGCGGTAGTACCGCTCGTCCTCACGGTACTACCGCTCGACCTCACGGTACTACCGCAAATGGTAAGCGGTACTACTGCTATGAGCGGTACTAAAAATATACATGCCTACTTCCGCTGAGCAAAACACGAGATTTTGGTGCGGGGCGGTACTACCGCTTAGGAGCCGCGGTAGTACTGCTCTGGAGCGGTACTACCGCTCAGGAGCCGCGGTTGTACTGCTCTGGAGCGGTAGTAAAAAATTGCATCTGCTTTAGTCGCGGTAGTACCGCTGCAGCCTTTACCAAAACAGCCACAACTTTTGCAAACGGACTCGAATTCGCGAAACCAAGTTTGTTGGAAAGCTAGAAACAAGGGCTAACACAATCTTGAGAGAAATACCAATAATAAGCAAATGAGAAAAGGCCCAAAAGAAAATGGTGAGAACCCTTCCTCGGAAAAGGCCGGTAAAACCTCCAACACCGAAAACATCATAGAAGACGCATGCAAACTCCGTTTTCGATGAACTCAAGCTTGTCATAAAGATGACCATAAGCTCTAAGACTCACAAAGAGAACCAAACAATAACCAAGAAACATGATGCAAGGATGCAATGGTTTGAGCTCTCGATGAACGATACGATCAAGCTACTCACTTGAGAGCCCCCCTTGATAGTACGGCTATCGATCCTATAACCCGGTCTCCCAACTACCACCATGAGACCGGTAAAATAAAAAACCTATCAAGGGAAAACCTTTGCCTTGCACATGATCCACTTGAGCTAGATGATGACGATCTTGTCCTCCTCAAGATGGACCACCTTTCTTGATTGCGTTGGAGTCGATGGAGACTAGATGATTGCTCCCCATACTCCACTATGGGTGAGCCACTCTTGACACATCTTCACAAGTCCATTGACACCACAATGGATGGCAAGCTTCAAGCACTTGATCTCTTCGTGATGCTCCACTTGAACTTGCACACGGCAATCTTGATGGCGATCACCACTTGATGTCATCCTTTCCATGGGTTGTATGATATCTTCCTCTTGACGCAAGCCCATGGACACGTACCTAACCCCACATAGACTCTCACATAGACCATGGGTTAGTACAAAAAGTGCAATGGATAATGCTTACCATACCATGGGATCACTTGATCCCTCTCGGTACATCTTCTACGCTTTGTGAGTTGATCAACTTGATTCACTCTTGACTTAGTCTTGATCAACCTTGAATCTTTCCAACTCTCTTCGCTTTGGATGATGTCTTGAAGGTAAACATGAATGATCACACAATATTCTTATTCAAGACATGCTTGCAATAAGCTCAACACTCACATGACCAATCTTTGGATAATTCCTTAATAGCACCTTGGTCAACACATAAACTCCTTGAAACCAACACATGGACTTCAAGAAATGCCTGTGGACAAATCCTTCAAATATAACTCAATGCAACCATTAGTCCATAGAGAATGTCATCAATTACCAAAACCACACATGGGGGCACCGCATGTCCTTTCAGTTGGAATTTCACGACTTGGCTCCGGAGTCCATCCTCCACATCTCCTCGTTCATTGTCGTGTGCGAAGCCTTCCTCCACATTACTCCTCACTTTGGATTGTGGCTTAAGACCTTCAAAGTAGAGCTGAAGATGATCGAGGGGCAGCACGCGGAGTGCGGAGGTGCTGTTATAAGCAAGAATGCTGACGCTCCATGGCCCGAGGGCTCTTTTCAAGAGGAGTTCAGCTTATGGCAACGAGAGTGGTTTTATATCACAGCTCCCAGGGGCACCAAGTGGGTGGCGCCACCTGCCTTTCGCTCAGGTCCCCCACCACGGCTGGCGTCATGGGTCAATAAAGGGTTTAACTGGGGGCCGTCCAAGGACGTGCTCTTGTTGCAGTGCCGCATTCGAGATCTCCTAGAAAGAGACGTCAATCTGGTCGTAGTGACGCAGGTCATGTTGATTCGCCGCACTTCGCCCTGCAAACGCCGCCCCCTCCGCCTGTGGGAGTTTAATCCGGAGGGACCACGAGCTCTCCAACATTTTACGGGCGCAACGCCCATGGAGATGTACAAACTGTTCTTCGGATCACAATCAATGTGTCCGGACTCGATCGAGGACGCAGGTCGGAGCTGCAATCGCCCGGATACTCAAGTAAGTAGCCCTGAACCCAGACACGCTATCCGTATATTCATGATAAAATTGCCCTTAAAAGAGTTGTCCCTTAAACAGGAGTGGATAGCGAAAGCAAAGCTAATCAGGTGTCCGGCCCCCCTCCCTGAGACCACGCCGGATCCCATGTTAACCAGGATGCTGGAGGTTGCGCCTTTGGAAGAAGGCGAATGGGGGGACAAGGAAGCTACCGCCTCCCCGAAGGAGGCTGTCAGGAAAGGAGGAATCGAGAATCCCTCCATCCAGGGGAAGAAGAGGACCGCCTCTGAAGACCCGGAGACCATGGTCTCAAAGCGGGGGAAGAAATCTTCGTCAGAGGGTCCTGCGCCGAGAGATGCCTCGGCCACACTGTGCCCCCAAGGGGATCAGCCCTCCACCGAGCCGTAAGTAGAGAGGGGAGTTTTAAAATAAGAGACATTCCTGTTCTATTTCTGAGGAAGATAACCGAAATTTTACCTTGTAGTTCGGATCTCAGCCCTTCTCAGCAGAGCTCATCTTGAGGATCGTCGTCCGGAGATGATGGAGAGCGGAACGCCTCCCCCTGCCGTACCGCCGTGCGAGGCGGGCGACCCTAAGGTGTCGCCACGGAGGGTTCTCCGAATCCGGCTGGCCCGGAAAGCAGTCGTATGGCCCCCCGAAGCCCTCCGTGCTCGGCCTTCGAAAAAGGCCATCGGGCGAGTCCGGCACCGTCCGGTGCACGGTCGGAGGAGCTGAAGGATCTGATCGAGCGAGCGTCTATCTCAGAAGAACACCGTGCGTTGATGGGTACGGTGATTGAAAGGATTTCATCCGCTTAGAGCGGGTTGTACGAGGACGCCGGGAGTTTACTGACAGGTTTTGAGGTACGCGAAATGATGTTCCTTTTGACGGTTCCGCATATATAAGATGCGCCCTGTGTAGATAGTAGCCCCTGAGACTCGGTGCGTTGTCAAAAATGATGGCGCGCCGAGGATCATAATCCTGTGTATAATATGTCGCCCTTCCCGTAGGTGGCGAAGTGTCCGTGGCTAGCCGGATCGATGAATTTGCCTAGCTAAAGCGGCAACTTGACGTGGCAGATGCCGACATCGCGCTTGTCAACAAGCGGCTTGACGAGTCACAAGGTATGCAATTTCTCCGCGGACACCTGGTAAGGGGCCTTGATGCCTATGCCTTACAACATGTATGCTTGATGCAGATGGTGCCGCTGCCATGGAGAACCTTCGGGCGGTACTCGCCCGAGCCAAGGAGCAGGCCAGGAAAAGTGATGCGGCTGCCTTAAAGGCGGCCGAAGAGTTGAAAGCCGAACAGGCTGCTCACTGCCGAAGTAAGAAGGAAATGGCCGAGATGGCTTTGAAGTTGAAGGATTCTGCCGACCGCTGCAAGCTTCTTGAAAAAGAAGATCGGGCGGAACAGAAGGACCTGGAGAAGGCCACTACCGAGGCCAAGGATGCCCGCTCTACAATGAGAGCTATGAAGAAGGAGCTACGTCAGGCCGGAGATATCACGGCTGGAAAGCCCTTTATGCTGCGGATGAAGTTCGGGGATCCTAAATATGCTCAGTTAGACCGGCTGTGGAGTGTGGTGGATACTTATCTGGACTTGGCGGCAAGTGCATGGACGCGCCGAACACGTCCGAGATCAATCGGATCATGAAGTGGATAAGCTTTTTGGGTCACAGTTCCACAATCCAGAGCGCCCACTTCCATTAACCGATCATTTGGCCGCATGGGCGGAGCTGAATAGGTTATCCGGACTCGCCATGAAAGATGTCGTGAGTCATCTGTGGCCGGAAAGGCCCGAGCCGAAGAGTTATTTTAGCTTGGTGCAGCAGTTCCTTGGTGTGGTGCCGCATATCAATGCAATCAAAAGGTCTGCGTGCATAGAGGGTGCGCAGATGGCTCTTGCCCATGTCAAGACATACTGGGCGGAGATGAAGGCTGTCGCTGTTGCATCCCAAGATTCGGACGGGAGCCGAGTACCTCCCGAGCACTATTTTCGGGAAGTTCTACAGGACGCTCGTTTAATAGAGACGCAGTGCTCGAAGGATATTATGTTTGAATAACATGTATTATTGTAAAACAATATTTCGGGGGAATATAAAAGCTTTTTATACTTGTGCCTTCAAAAATTAAAATACCTCCTGTGCGGCCGTTAATGTATATGTATATATAACTGAAAGATGGCAGTCTTGACATTTACGCATATAATGCGGGGTGTTATAAAAGGCGCATTTTCACACTTGATCCAACGTCTTAGTCCTATTAAGGAGGTGATTGCGCAGCGAACTAGGCAACCAGACTATAATGCTTTATCACTTTCACTTAGCCATAGGAGTTTGACAGTTGGGCTACTATATAGCCCCTAGGGGCACGGCGCTCACCCGAATTTGGGGCGCGTGTGTGCTGGCCGGAAAGCTTGACCCTTCGTTATCTTGGAGGAATCCTAAAGATTCCAGCGGTCGTCGAGTGGTTGACCAGTCTCACGCTATATCATGACAGATTAGTTTCGGCTTTCTCTCTTGAGGTGCTACTTTGGCGAACCGAACGCGATCGCAGAAGTTCTCCTGGTGCCGCCTTAGCCGATAGAGCGGAACATAAGGCAGCAAAACACAGGAGCCGGGCAAACGCAACATTTGACCAAAGACATGATTCGGAGCTGATGCATATAAGGCCAAACTCGGGACGCCGAACACTCCCTAAGGTATTCGATCTTTATGAAAACGGGCTGAACAACGCCCTTGGTAATAAGCCCTGGTGTCTGTGTATCGCAAAAAATTTCAGCGTGGCCACATGCCAAGACGCCAGCCTCCTCCTCGGTTATACCAAGAAACTGGGGATGTGTATCAACAAGAGACAGTAAAAAAGGTTTACGAGGGTCTTAATCTAAAAAGAATCCTTGAACGGGTCCCTACGCACGCTTATGCTGTGTCTCCCGTGGTGCCGTATCCTGAGCGGGTGTAGCACGGTGTTCATCTGTAAAAGAGAGGAACTTAGTTGAAAAAGATCATGCGAAAATGTACGTTATATTAAATAAACAAAGTATAATTCAAAAATGAATAAAATTGAGCTTTATTGTCTCTTGTTGTACATGCGCGGAGCCCCTTGTGCGGGGTACGCGGCTAGTAAGCCCTTGTACGTTTACGCCGGACTCGTCTAGCCATGTCCGGGGTCTGAACGACCTGTTTAGGTGCTTTGATTAGTGAAGCCGGTTTAGTGTGTGGCTGTCAAGGCAGCCGCACAATCTTCCACGCTCGAGGGGCACTCGATATTTCCCTTTAATGAGATGATGCCTCGCGGACCGGGCATTTTAAGTGTAAGAGATGCATAATGAAGTATTGCGTTAAAGCGGACAAAAGCTTCGCGTCCCAGTACTGCTTGATAGCTACTTGTAAATGGCGCGATGTGGAAGGTTAGCTTTTCGCGGCAGAAGTTGTCGAGGGAGCCGAACATAACTTCTAGCAGGAGAGAGCCCGTACAATGGGCATATGGGCCTGGCGTTACCCCTAGAAAGGAAGTGTTGCTATGGCGAATTTTTGTTGGGTCTATCCCCATTTTGCGGATTGTGTCCTGATATAGCAGGTTTAGATCACTACCGCCGTCCATTAGGACTTGTGTAAAGTGGAGTCCGTCAATTATCGGATCTAATATCAAGGCAGTCCAGCCTGCATTCCGGATACTTCTAGAGTAATCCTGATGGTCGAAGGTGATTGGTTTTAACAACCAGTGGCGGGACTCCTCTGGGATAGGCCGTATGGCGCGTATCTCTATGGGAGCCACTCTGTTTTTACCTTTTGTCACGTGAAATGAGTTTACTGTTTTGACTTCTTGTGGGAAATTCTTTTGTTTTCCGGTGCTCTGCTTGTGGGGTTCGTCATCGTCCTCGCTTGGTGTGTCGTGCCCCTTGTGTTCGGCCTTGAGTTTGCCGGATTGCTTGAAGATCCAACAATCTCTGTGGGTATGGTTTGCAGGCTTCCCGGGAGTACTGTGGATTTGGCATATCTTGTCCAAGATTTTGCTTAAGTTAGATAGCTCGTCCCTGTTATCCTTGAGGGGCATCTTTTTCTGATTCTGCTCTTCGGGCTGTTTCCCTTGGTCCGGCGCTGGTCCTTGCTGCGTCGCGGTTTCCCGTTTCTGTCCCTATCTTCGGATGTACTTGGGTTGCTAGTACTGCATCTTGCCAGCCAGCTATCCTCTCCTGCGCAAAAGCGGGTCATGAGGCTTGTTAGTGCGGCCATTGTTCTTGGCTTTTCTTGGCCGAGGTGTCTGGCGAGCCATTCGTCTCGGACGTTGTGTTTGAAAGCTGCTAAGGCTTCAGCGTCCGGACAGTCGACTATCTGGTTCTTTTTAGTAAGGAATCTGTTCCAGAATTTTCGGGCTGACTCTCCGGGTTGTTGAGTTATGTGACTTAAATCGTCTGCATCCGGAGGTCGGACATAGGTCCCTTAAAATTTTTCCCGAAAAGCATCCTCGAGCTCTTCCCAACTTCTGATGGTGTTTTCGGGAAGGCTTTTAAACCAATGCCGGGCTGGCCCTTTGAGCGTGAGGGGTAAGTATTTTATGGCGTGGAGGTCATCTCCTCTAGCCATGTGTATGTGGAGGATGTAATCCTCAATCCAGACTCCAGTGCATTGTTCCGTCATATGCCTCTATGTTTACGGGCTTGAATCGGCTGAAATTCATGATCCAGCACCTCATCGGTGAAACATAGGGGGTGTGCGGCACCCCTATATTTGGGTGTACCGTGATGTTCGGATACTTGATGCGTTGCATTGCTTACTAGAGCTTGCTTTCTTGGCCCATAGATAGATCTGGCTGGGCCATCTTCCTGATGCGAATCCTTGTATGGATCGCGTGCCGGCTTTTGTGCGGCGCCCTTTGCCGCTCTATGTTGGCCATGGGGTTGTTTTCCTGACCGGGTGGCTTCCTTATTTTTTGATTGCGGGGGCTCTAAGGCCTCCTCATCAAATTCGGCGATAATTTTTGCTTCGGATAGCTCTTTGTGTGGCGACTGTCGCCGTATTTGTCTGTGGTGTTGAGTGCTTTGCTCCATCTAATTCTGAGTGCATCTTCCGCTGTTTTGAGCTTCCGCTTCTGCTTTTTCAGGCTACATGCAGTGGCGACGAGCCTTTTGTGGAGGTTCTTCTGCTCCAGTAACTTGTCCGGCGTGAGGTCGTCCGAATTGTTATTTTCGCCGGGGACGGGTTGTTCGGTTCCAGGTTGCCCTGTTCGGACGGTTGCTCAATGGCATGTTCGTCGTCCGCCATTTTGCCCTGCTCTGTGGCTGGGTCTGTATGGCTGTTGTCTATGTCGAGGTGGGGTTTGAAGCGGCGCTTACGCCGCCGCTTTGACTGCTTTTCGAGGGAACGATCCCTCGTTGCATCCCTTTTTTCCTTGTCGTTGTTTCTTTTAGGTGTGTCCACCATGTATACATCGTGAGATGAGGTGGTTGTCCAGTGCCCTATAGGCGCTGGTTCTCGATAAATCTCCTACATCGTCGTCCATACCGTCGATGTCTTCGGAGTCGAAGTCGAGCATGTCGGTTAAATCATCGACAGTGGCTACGAACTGGGTGGTGGGTGGGCTCTGAATTTCTTCGTCATCCGTATCCCAACCTTGCTGACCATAATCCGGCCAGGGCTCTCCTGATAAAGAGAGAAACTTTAGTGAATTCAGGATGTCGCCGAAGGGCGAGTGCTGAAAGATGTCCGCGGCGGCAAACTCCATGATCGGCACCCAATCGGATTCGATTGGCAGGGGCGAGGAAGGTTCGGAGTCCGGAGAGGAGTCCGGCACCTTGGAGTCACGAGCTTAGCAAAGGACAAGGCTGGTGTTTGGCTCGATCACCGTAGAGATTGCAGCCACCGAGGCGGTGTCCAGCCACCCGTCCTCGATTGGTGCAGTCCGCTCCGAGCTAAGGGTCGGAGCGGACAACGGTCGACCTCCGTGGCCTTTGTTCGGCGGAGAGCTAGATCATGCCCATCGTGGATAAAGGCGGGCGCTTTCGGCTGTGGCTCGAACCCGTCGAAGATCAAGTCTCCGCGGACGTTGGCCGTGTAGTTCAAACTTCCAAATCTAACATGATGGCCAGGGGCGTAGCTTTCGATCTGCTCCAGACGGCCAAGCGAATTGGCCCACAGTGCAAAGCCTCCGAATACGAAGATCTGTCTGGGGAGAAAAGTCTCACCCTGGACCGCATCGTTGTTGATGATCGGAGGAGCCATCGGGCCTAAAGATGATGACACAGAGGAACTCTCAATGAAAGCACCAATGTCGGTGTCAAAACCGGTGGATCTCGGGTAGGGGGTCCCGAACTGTGCGTCTAGGCGGATGGTAACAGGAGACAAGGGACACGATGTTTTTACCCAGGTTCGGGCCCTCTCGATGAAGGTAAAACCCTACTCCTGCTTGATTAATATCGATGATATGGGTAGTAAAAGAGTAGATCCACCACAAGATCAGAGAGGCTAAACCCTAGAAGCTAGCCTATGGTATGATTGTTGTTCGTCCTACGGACTAAAACCCTTCGGTTTATATAGACACCGGAGAGGGCTAGGGTTACACAGAGTCGGTTACAATGGGAGGAGATCTACATATCCAGACGCCAAGCTTGCCTTCCACGCCAAGGAAAGTCCCATCCGGACACGGGGCCGAAGTCTTCAATCTTGTATCTTCATAGTCCAGAGTCCGGCCATCCGGACACCCCTAATCCAGGACTCCTCGGTGGCCTTGAGGATACAAAGGTTCTGAGTCATTCTACGATTCTAGTAGCCACTCTAACAGCAAAGTCAGGTTTATTATTTAATTCATCAAGCAAATCATCTTGAGCTTTAAGTACTTGCTCAGCTTGAGTAGCAACCATAGAAGCATATTTGCTAATGAGTTTAATTTCACCTTTAACTCTGGCCATATTATCGCTCACGCGTCCTATCTCGAAAGCATTATTCTTTAATTGTCTACCAACATAAGCATTAAAACTTTCTTGTCTAGCCATAAAGTCATCAAATTCATCTAAACATGGGCTATGAAATTTAGTAGAGGGGATTTCAACTTTATCATATCTATAGAGAGAATTTACCTTTACTACCTATGTCGGGTTACCAAGACAATGGGGTTGTTCAATAGGCGGTATATTAAGACCATGTATTTCTTCAATAGGTGGTAAATTCTTAACATCTTCAGCTTTAATACCTTTTTCATTCATTGATTTCTTTGCCTCTTGCATATCTTCAGGACTGAGAAATAAAACACCTCTCTTCTTCGGAGTGGGTTTAGGAATAGGGTCAGGAGTTGGCTCAATTGGTTCAGGAATTGCCTCAGGAATTGGCTCAGGAAGAGTCCAATTATTTTAATTAGTCAACATATTATTCAATAGTAATTCATCTTCGTCGACTATTCTTTCCCTGAAAACACAACCAGCACAACTATCCAAGTGGTCCTTGGAAGCATCGGTTAGTCCATTATAAAAGATATCGAGTATTTCATTTTTCTTAAGAGGATGATCAGGCAAAGCATTAAGTAATAGGATAAGCCTCCCCCAAGCTTGTGGGAGACTCTCTTCTTTGATTTGCACAAAATTATATATTGCCCGCAAGGCAGCTTGTTTCTTATGAGCAGGGAAATATTTAGCAGAGAAGTAATAAATCATATCCTGGGGACTACGCACACAACCAGGAGCAAGAGAATTATACCAAGTCTTAGCATTACCCTTTAACGAGAACAGAAATATCTTAAGGTTATAATAATAGCGGGATTTATCATCATGAGTAAACAGGGTAGTTGTATCATTCAACTTGGTAAGATGTGCCACAACAGTTTCAGATTCAAGGCCATAAAAAAGATCGGTTTCAACTAAAGTAATCATTTCAGGATCAATAGAGAATTCATAATCCTTATCAGTAACACAGATAGGTGAAGTAGTAAAAGCAGGGTCAAGTTTCACTCTAGCATTAAGAGACTGTTGCTTCCATTTAGCTAATAATTTCTTAAGATCGTATCTATCTTTACGGGCAAAGATAGCTCTAGCAGCTTCCTCTTCCATAACATAACCCTCAGGAACAACAGGCAATTCATAATCATTAGGAGAACCTTCATCATCACTATCATCAATAATAGCATCTTCAATAATATCGTCCTCTCTAGCCCTAGCAAGTTGTTCATCAAGAAATTCACCTAATGGAAAAGTGGTATCACGCACATAAGTAGTTTCATCATAAGAATAATGCATAGCAGAAGTGGCATCATCAATAACATGCGACATATCAGAATTCATAGCAGTAGCATGTTTAGGTGTCGCAAGCTTACTAATAACAGAAGGAGAATCTAGTGCAGAGCTAGATGGCAGTTCCTTACCTCCCCTCGTAGTTGAGGGCAAAATCTTGGTTATGTCGTCTTTCAAGTTCTTCATAGTGATCAATGATATAAATCCCAAGTGACTCGAGAGAATAGAGCTATGCTCCCGACAGCGGCCTTGAGAAATTAGTCTTGATGGCCCACAAGTGTAGGGGATTGCAATAGCTTTCGAGGGTAAAGTATTCAACCCAAATTTATTGATTCGACACAAGGGGAGCCAAAGAATATTCTTGAGTATTAGCAGTTGAGTTGTCAATTCAACCACACCTGGATAACTTAGCATCTGCAGCAAAGTGTTTAGTAGCAAAGTAGTATGATAATAAAGGTAACGGTAGCAAAAGTAATATTTTTGGGTTTTGTAGTGATTGTAACATTAGCAACGGTGTCGTGGTTTTGTCACGGCAGATGTCCTCATACAAGGACTTAGTCATGGAGCCATCGTGTCGGAGTTATTAGCGACGGATACCCCGAAGACGGCAAGACAATAATTCAAGACATCGGGGCTAGCAAAGCCCCGATCCGCTTTCGCCGCCGCTTCCCGCCGGCTCCCGTCCGATTGCCTCGGCCGGCTGCCGGTTGCCGACTACGCTGACCAGCCGGCTGCCAACTGCGCCAACCAGCCGGCTACCGACTGCAGCCCGACCCAACACTGACAAAACACCGACGAGACAACCGTACCGCGACGTCATCTACAGTGTATCTATCACTGGGCACTGTTTCATAAAGTGCACTAGGGACAAGGAGGCATGCACATCACGTCCACACCATCATGGGCATGGTGCCCCATGCCCACTTGTCCCCCACGCCACCACCTAGCTTAGGTAGTAAGCTACCCCACACTATATATAGCTAGCATTCATCCATCCACCACGGCCACAATGGCTCCCTGGACACTCTCACACACTCCACGCATGCATACTAGTTAGCAAGCAAGCTAGCTAGCACACACATATCCATTCAGCCAAGCACACGCTTGTGCCTATATGCATATACGAGGCCAGATGCCGGCGGCACTGACCTCAGATACAGCTCCAGGAGCACTATGTACCAGATATACCACATATACTCAGACATGCAGGAGTATGGGTGTTATCTCTCCGGAAAGCCCCGAACCTGGGTAAACTAGCGCGTGCTAGTCGCATACCCGCTCCCGGGCCTATCAGCGGCAGTCTTGCCCTCACATGAAGCCACTCTGTGGCATCTGTCGTCTTGCACCCCCCGTGAGAATACCACGACAGTTGCCGCCCACCGTGGGGCGGTACTATGCTACCGCGTTGCTGCTGGTTTCATAGTCCGGGCGGGACCATTTTCGTCATCACCGCGGCATCGCCATCGTTTCTCCGGTAGCGCTCAAGGGCCCGACATCGACGCGCCCTCAGAGCGGCCACGAGGGACGGTGCATCCTCGCCGTTGGCCTCTTCATCTTCATCACCGCGGCGTCATGTCGTCTCTCCGATAGCGGTCGGGGGCTCGACATTGACATGCCCCCGGAATGGCCGTAAGGGGCGGCGTGTCCTCGCCGTCGGCCTTGCCTTCTTCCCCACGGTTGCGATGTCGGCCGTCTGGTCTGCCGCAGCGCCACAAGACGGGCCTTGCTTCGTCGGCCGTGATCAACTCACGGCACGCCGCGTCCGCTCCCCTCCACGCTTGTCTAGCTCCGGCCGTAGCACGCGATCGCTCCACCATACACGCTAGCCAGCAAGCCAAACACTGCCTATAAACTATCCAATATCCATTACAACACAAGTGTGCGAAGCTAGCAAGCAAGCAAGCAAACAGCCTGGCAGCTCGATGGATTTTGTAGCTGGCTAGCTAGCGCTACTTGTGCACGTACAATAGTATTATCTTGCTTCCGCATGATTTTGCGTCACCAAGGCTGCCGTCTCCGGCAGCGTGCGCCAGACGGTCCCTGCTCCGCTCGATTGCTCGCCTCGTCGTTGCTACTCCCTCTCCCGGCGACTTCGCCCGACGCAGACAGCGTCGTCTCCGGGTCTCCTCTGCAGCTCCTCTTGGCTGGGCGACCGCTGCACCCGCTCCTTGCACACCGGGCAGAGGGAGCGAGGGGCCGCGCCTCGGCTGCCTCTAGGAGCACGCCGGCCTCCTCCCCTTCTCGCCTCGTCCCCGACCAGCTACTCCGGGCCTCCTCCCGCGCTGCCCCGGTCCGTAGCTGCGCACCCCTTCCTCAACGCCCAGCTCGTCCACCTCCACGCGCGAGGTGCCTGCCGCGCGCCTTCTCCGCCATGCTTCGCCCGCGCCTGGCCTCGTCCGAACGTCCGCCCGCGCCGGCTCCTTGCGCGTAGTTGGCCTGCTCCGCCTCCCCACGCTCCCGCGTGGGCCAGCTCGCTGCCCTGTCCCGCCGGCTCATGACCGTGCCGGCCTCCACGCACGCCGCTGGCTTCCAGCTCCGGCTTCTCCAGCACCTGCCACCGCCAGCCGGCTTCCCGCTCCTCGCCCGGCTCCCGGGCAGCTGCTGCGTCCGGCTGCCTCTGCCCAGTCGGCTCCTTTCGCCTGCCGCCCGGCCGAATCCTCCGCCTCGCCCGAGGCGAATCTTCTCCTCCGCGCCGCCCTACGAGCCCCGCGGCGCCCGGCTGCGGCTCCCGCCACCCGGCCGCGCGCCGCCACTGCTCCCACGGCGGCTTGCCACCAGGCCGGCCTCATGAAGCCGCCCTGCTCCCTCTACAGCCGGATGCCCGCTGCCCGCACCGGCGAACCCGCGCCTCGCTCCCGTTTGCTTAGTGCGCTTCGCCCGGCTGGCCGCGCGATCTCGCCTCGCTCCGGCCTCCGGCTCGGTTGCTTCCAGCGGAAGCCCGACCGTCCAAGACGGGCCTGCTTAGCGCCGCTTCCCGCACCTCCGCGTGTGTCGCGCCCTCGCCCCGCGTCGGCCCGGCCGTCGGCGCTGGTTGCAACTCCAGCGCTACTCACATCGACCCGTGGCGGGTGCTCGCGCGAGCGGCTCCGACCCCGAGTCGCTTTCTGGTGTCGCGCGCGCCCGCCTGCCGGCTGCCGCCTCGGCCTCGTCCGGTTGCTCGCTCCTCTGGAGCCAGCTGCCCTGAGGGCCCGGGCTGCACCAGGCTCTCGCGCATGCGCAATTACGCGGAGAGAAGAAATACTCAGTCAATGCCACCCGACAAAAAAAGAAAAAAAAGAAAGAGGTCGGCTGGGACAAAGAGAAGAAAGTAAAAACGTCCGTTTGTCCGTCCACCTACTTCGCCACTTGGACGGCTAGACGCGACCCGGCCTGCCTGCCCGCTTCAATGTCTGGCCGGCAAGAGCGTCGGCACGGCTGCATGTCCGCGGGGACGCCTGGCCGGTCGTGCCTCGGCCCGAATCTCCGATGCTACACCCAGCGGATGCGCTGACGCGCCCACGCGAAGAAGAAGACAAAGTAGTTGTCGGAAGATCCGGCCCGACTGCTCAGCAGTCGACCCGAATCTCGGGGTCTACATCCAGCGGATGCGCTGACGCACCCCCGCGAGGAAGAAGACGAGGTAGTCGCCGGGAGATCCGGCCCGTTTGCTCAACAGTTGGCCCGAATCTCGGGGGCTACACCCAGTGGGTGCGCCCCCACGGAAGATTGCAAGAAACAAAAACAAGAGACAAGTCTGGCTGCCAGCAACCGACAGAAGAGAAAAAAGAAGAAAAGGGCGCTGCTAGACGCCTCGCCACTTGGCCGGCTATGCCAAGCCGGCTCGGCCGCGTTCTGCTCGCTGCCTGGCCGGTCAAGCCCGACCGGCTGGACCCTCCCCGAGCACCCGGAGGGTCGAGGGCTACACCCAACGGGTGCGCCAACGTGCTCCGCGAGCGCGGAGCCGCGCCGGTTGTCTTCGACAACCTCTGCGCGACTACATGAAAACCAATGTGAGTTCCTCATCCGCATATTTTTGCACCACGCAAGCACGGATAACCCCGAGCGATGCTCGGGGGCTATCTCTGCATTTTATTACAGTTGCACCATTGTTCGCCCCGGTGCCAGCCAGAGCTGGCCCGGGGGCTGGCTGCTTGGCCTGAGACGTTTTTTCCCACAAACGACTTAGTAGCGTGTGCAGTACCAAAGTCTCACCTCTCAGCCACAGACCGCAGAGCGGCTGTCCGGCTAGCGAGAGCAAAAGCTGGAGGTCACCCCACGCGAAAAATGTCCGGGAAAAGAAACGCTTCGGGCGACCCGACCATTTCCTTTATGAGTATCTGCTCGGTTAAATCCACTCCCAGAGTCTGAGTACTGTACACTCCGCTTCGCGGCCCACTCTCAGCCACAGACCGCAGAGCGGCTATCCGGCGAGCAAGAGCACAAGCCAAAAAGCGGAGGGAACACGAAAAATATTGAAGGGGGCTTGGACGAAACCGAGTCGGCACCCTCCGCATAATATTTGCGACGCTAAACGCAATCATTCGATATATCTGTGTGGACTAACTTTGTCTTTTGCATGATCATTTCCGTGAACACCTGCCAAAAAACCTCCCCCCAACTTTGCCAAGTTGCCCGGAGGCTTGGGGGCTACTGTCGGAGTTATTGGCGACGGATACCACGAAGACGGCAAGACAATAATTCAAGACATCGGGGCTAGCAAAGCCCCTCGATCCGACCGCTTGCCGCTCCTGCCGGCTCCCGTCAGACGATCGCTTCGCCCGGCCGGCTGCTGGTTGTCGATCTGACCAGCCATTGCCGATCAAGGCCAACCAGCCAGCTGCCGACTACAGCCCGACCCGACACTGACAAGACACCGACGAGACAACCATACCGCGACGTCATCTACAGTGTATCTGTCCCTGGGCACTGTTTTATAAAGTGCGCCAGGGACAAGGAGGCATGCGCATCACGTCCACACCATCATGGGCATGGTGCCCCATGCCCACTTTTCCCCCACGCCACTACCTAGCTTAGGTAGTAAGCTACCCCCACACTATATATAGCTAGCATTCATCCATCCACCACGGCCACAATGGCTCCCTGGACACTCTCACACACTCCACACATGCATACTAGTTAGCAAGCAAGCTAGCTAGCACACACATATCCATTCGGCCAAGCACACACTTGTGCCTATATGCATATACAAGGCCAGATGTCGGCGTCACTGACCTCAGATACAGCTCCAGGAGCACTCTGTACCAGATATACCACATATACTCAGACATGCAGGAGTATGGGTGTTATCTCTCCAGAGAGCCCCGAACCTGGGTAAACTAGCGCGTGCTACTTGCATACCCGCTCCCGGGCCTATCAGCAGCAGTCTTGCCCTCACACGAAGCCACTCCATGGCATCTGTCGTCTTGCACCCCCATGAGAATACCACGACACAACGCTACGAGTTAGCTTAAAGGGGTTAAAGCGAACAAGGGACGCAAGAGAGTTTTATACTAGTTCGGCCCCTTACGATGAAGGTAAAAGCCTACGTCTAGTTGTGCTGGAATTGATGGGGTTTCGATGATCAGGGAGCGAATACGCTTTGCCTGAGTCTCGAGTTGTTGTCTGTGAACCGCCGCCGGGTCGTCCCCTTATATACATGGGTTGACGCCCGTCGGTTTACAGAGTCCCAAGGCCAGCTCATAAACATGTACGGCTCGGTCTCCGCTCTTTCTACCTTACAATGCAAGTTACATATCAATGCCGGTTTATAGCTACAGGCCTTAAACCGGGTTCTGGGCTCTGGGCCTTTACACAATGTCACCATCTGTCTTCATGGGCTTCAAACATAATGGACTACAGATGAAGTTAACCCGGCCTCTCCTGGCCGGTTTACGCCCAATAGTAATATCCCCAACATTAGGCCCCAAATTGATTTGAACAGGTTCATGTCAATTCTTAGTAAAAACTTCATCTTCAACATCTTCTCATAATTTGGTAAGCCGCCGTGACGTCATCTTCCCGGATCATGGTAAACCGTTGTGACATCATCTGTTATAAAAAACTGTGTATAACCCATCTTCATTAATGGTCCTCCGATAATCGAGGCGACAGCTCCGCCTCATTTCCAAAATTCCGGCTCCTCGATTATCGCGCCTGATACTTATCATTTTGCCTTTATAAATAGGGCCGAGGGGTCATTTTCACCTTACCCCCTCGTGCCTCTTCGCGTCATCGTCTATCTCGCGCCGCTCAACCTCTGGAGCTCCGCCGCCACCGTCGACCGTTGTCTCTGCTTCGACTCTGGCCGCTGCATCACCCTGAGCGTACTAGAGAACTGCGGTGCTTCTCCGCTCTCTCGTCAATACTGGTATGTTCTCTGTTCTTTCACCGTAGATTTGTTCTAGGGTTTCGGTGTTCGTCGGTGTTCTTCGGTGTTCGTCAGTGTCCATTGCACGTATAATAGGGTTTTGATCCAGACCTTGATAGGTATCCTGTTCAATGATAACCATAGCTCTTTTTTCCCATCTAATGTGTCTTGTTAAAATAGAAGATCCCATCTGAACCTTCATCCACTGTTTCGGCACCACTCCTTAGGTCTGAATATATTTGCCTTTTCTGATATGCCGCAGATCCAAAATTGTAATACCAACTTGTGAAACCTGTTTGTCCTTCACTTACACATCTGTAGATTTGCATCTTCAATGTCAGACTAGGAGGTTTAACTTTTTAGAAAAAATGACAACCCGGTATATACCATTAGTCCCCTTGTTGAACCGCCAATGTACTTCCACTTATAGCCTTTATTTAATAAATTCCGGTTTAAGATTACCAACTCCGGTTTAGCAATATGCTTACATCTTTGTATCACTGTATAGATGTCCAATGTAAATCTTAAACCGAAAATCATTATATTGTAGATCTGCATTGCCATGGCCAAACAAGTGTATGAATGCAATTGGGTCCCTTCTCGAGTAACAGAGGAACAGTTAGACAACCTTGTCAAAATGAGTGCTTTGACCCAGAAAGATATCATTCACTGGAGGGTCCCTGGCCCGGAATGTCCTCCTACACCCAAGGACGGAGAGGTTGTTGTATTTGCTGATCACTTAGGCCGGGGTTTCAACCCTCCCGGTTCAAAAAAAAATTTGGGATGTACTGGCGAGCTTTCAACTGCGCTGACAAGGCATCGGTCCTAACTCGGTGACCAATATCTGGCACTTCCAAGTTTTTTGTGAGGTTTATCTTCAAGAGGAACCCACAGTAGAACTATTCAGAGATTTCTTTCACCTAAACCGTCGGACCGAGTTCAAAGATGGACCCAACACAGAACTGGGTGGGATGGCGATTCAGAAAAGAAAAGAAGTCACCTTTCCTCATGCTAATCTCCACAGTCACCCCAAAGAGTGGAACCAAACCTGGTTTTATTGCAAAGATAGTCTCCAGCTGACGAAAATCCCCTGCCGGGTTACCGTCCTGAGCGTCTGAGCAACACACATCCTCTTCCTCAGAGGCTGACTAGTAAAGAGAGAATCAAATATGCTCCTCAACTATCAATGCTTAGGGCCTTTATGGCGAACGGTTTGACAGGAGTGAATTTTGCATGCTGCTGGATAAGCTGGAGCGTTTTGCCCTTAAGCCGGTGCCCCGACTTGATGTGTGAATATACTGGTAGTTTGAAGGATGCTCAACGGCACATTGATATTCAGCTTACAGATGACGAAGTCACCGAGGCTGTAAAAAAGATGCTGAATGAACCAGAGGCTACCTGTGCCCAAACCGGACTACTCCCTTTCTGCGTCATCAACAAACCGCCAGCTGTAAGAATCATACCATCTATTTATCTGAAACTGCTTCTATCCCAATGTTCTCTGAAAATGTGATGACTTTTTGGCAGGACGATGATCCATTCTGGAACAAGAAACCTCCGCAAGACAAACCGGTGAAGCCAACCCGCCAAAAGACCAAAGATGTGAAAAGACCTGCCAACCGGAAGAGAACCACTGCATCCTCCGATCCACCGGCTGATGATGATGTGGGTAACCCAGATCTTGAGGTAGAACTTGACTCACTTGGTTCATTTTCCATACGCCTTATTGATGATGATTATTTCCAGGACGACGCTGAAGTTAGTCACGCCGATGCTGTAGAGGTAATCGTTCTTTCCTCCGATTCAAACCCTTTGCCTTCACTAAAAACCCGTCGAGCAAACCGGAAAGTTAAATTTTCTCATCCTCTTGCATACTTGGATCCGAACATTCTTGTGAAGACACAACAGCATGAGGCTCGCCGACAACCCGGCATAGATAGCGGCGTGTAGTTACCTCTACCGGTTTACCGAACAGTCCGGTTCGGAAACGCCGATCAGAGGTCTCTAATTCCCTTGACATGTCATGCCCCAAAATGGGTTGTTTTCGTCAACCTCTTAATCCGTCTGATTCCAATTATCAGGGCACTTCTCATTCATCCTCTGGCGAGTCGTCAGCCACCAAACTTCCACCCCTCAAAACGGTTATTGGGTAAGTTGTTCACTTGCTTTATTCTTGACATGCATTTTATACGCTATACTGACCTTCATGTTTTACTTTGTCGCTTAAGCCCGGACCAAGCAAGAAAGCTTCTACTGAAAAAACCGACAGAAGAAGACCCAGCTGTTGAACCGGAGAAAACTCCAGACCCTGAAGAGGCCAACCTTGATGATATGCTGAATGACCCACCGCCTCAAGACCATGACTTTGTTGCTAAGCAGGCAGAAGTTGACACCACAGGCCATGCTGACCAGCCGACCAGTCCTATCCGAACTGGCAAACCGTCAAGTCCAACCAAGGATACTAACAAACGGCCACTCCAGTACGAGCTGCCAAGGAGAAAGATGATGATGTTCTGATTACTCGCATTGGCTATACGGATCCAGGGAATCATGTCGCTTTGTCGAAGCATACCGCCAAAGAGGAATTTTCTGCAATTGGCAAAGACAAAATGAATGCCGATCTGTCCACCTACGCACATCTGAACGCTCAAGGCCTCCATTCCGGCTATCTGAACCGTCTTTACACCAGCCGTGTGTCGGTGTACAAAAAGAGGGGTATGCTTTTTGTACCCCTATAACTGTGCACGGGCTGTCCGAGCCACGGACGCCGCCACACTGAGCGAGGCGAGGGAGGTGAGCCAAGGTAAGGCCAATGCTCAAGAGGAACAGAACAAACACCAAGACCAAGACCACAAAGAGCAAAGGGGATGGAGCGGACTCCCCCGGCAAGATCCTTGCCAGGGGGCAGTTCTAGCAAACCCGGCAAGACCCTTGCCGGGGCAGCTCGCCCCACACCTACGGAGCGAATCACCCTTGAGTCCACTACCCCATGGGGCAAGGATTCGGGAGACATCCCCGTGGTGGCATGCAGATCTTTGTGAAGACATTCAAAGATCAGATACATACTATCAAGGATGACGACCCTTGGCGGGATCCCGGCCAAGGAGGACCACGAGGCCCCAAGAATAGCCTTGGGGGGATGACAGCGGGCGCCGCGGCAAGAGCCTTGTCGGGGCCCCGGCAAGGCCCTTGTCGGGGCTGCGGCAAGACCCTTGCCGGGGCTGCGGCAAAGCCCCTGCCAAGGACACCCGTAGGGCCACCATCGGGCCCGCACCAATCGAGCCTCCATCATGCAGCTGCCGACCCAACCAGTTGGGCAGGCACCTGCGTGGCGGCGAGCGAACCTTCGTGGAGACCCACCACGGCGCCACCTCAGCTGCCTGCCTGCCTACATGGCACCACAGGCACCGCTGGCCAGGCCGCGTGTCAACGAGAAAGGAAGCGGCGGCGGACGAGACTGGGCTTTCCCCTTCCCCGGTAAAGCAAGGACACCTAAGCAAGACGCATTTATGGCGCCTTGTCATGTAATGCGAGGGATAAACTCGTATGATCAGTATTTCGTCCACCTCCTCCTATACGCCACTGTGGCAACCCCTTTCCCTATAAAAGGAGGCCCAAGGCGACTAGGAGGGGGATTCGGCTTTTTGGAGCTCTTCACGCCCCATAGCTAGCTGAAGAACACAAATAAGCTAACCACCAAAGCAGGAGTAGGGTTTTACGCACCCCGCGGCCCGAACCTGGTAAAAGAACCCGTGTGCTATCTGTTTGATCTGCTCTTCTCACGACCCCGCGCCCCGCAACCGTAGTAGGGATTCTTGTGATCCCATAGGTGTCGTCTCCGCACCGACATCTTTGGCGCGCCAGGTAGGGGGCGCAGTCGTGAGAATCGGCTCTAACAGTTAGTTCAACGCTTCTTCATCGTCATGGCGCCCAAGAAGAAGACGACGGTGGCGGTTGGCCCGTCGGAAGCCGGGCATCCCGTCCCGACGCGGGCGAGCAGCGGACCGGTCGCAGAAAGGACCCGGGGCGCCGTTCGCGAACACCAACACCGTCCCAGCAGCCGAAGTTTGGGAGGCGGCGATGTTCGTGCGCCTGGCAACGGGCCGCACGCCGCCAAATCCAAAGATGGAGCCAGGCTCTCCGCGGGTGGCGCGGGGCCTTCCAAGATCGCTGCCACCCCGCTCGCGGGCGACGCGAGGGCTTCCAAGACTCCCACGCCGGCGCCGACGGCGCGTTCTTCTCAAGCGACGCGCGATGAACGGCGTAATCACGCCGAGGACCCCGGGCGTCGCCGCGGAAAGAGCCCCGAGCGCCACTCCCAGGATTCAGAAGACCTGCCCGCTCGCCGAGGCGCTGGAGAAGGTGGCGTGCGACCGCGGGGTCGTAATAGAGCTCCTTCTGACATGGTCAAAAGTCGAAGCGCGTCGCGATCCGTGCAGGTTTCGCTGCCACCAACGCCAATGGAAGCCCTGGCGCGCGCGCAGTTCCTCCTTGATTTTCCTCCCACTACGGGGAAACTCGATGAATGGAGAGCCACTATCCGGAGCCTTGTTGCGGTGGCCAACAAAGATGGACCAAGTCCGGTGGAGCCCCCGGGTCGACGCTCCGACGGAGTCCCACGCACCAGTGGCGGGAGAGCCGGCGGCGCTGCAACCACAGTGCACTCGCCTCCTCCTCGCCCGGTACCGTGGACGGCCGCCCGTCCCGACGTTAAGGGCGACGTGATCTCCGTAGCATCGTCCGACCCACGGGCCCACCGTGACCAGCGCCAAGTTCTTCGGAAACGAGAACATGAAGATGCTCGAACCACTATCGAGCGCCGGTGCGGAGCGCGCGACCAATCAGACAGGCGAGCAGGGCCTGCTGTGAGCCACCCGGCACCGGGGAGCCCTGGAGGCTTACCCTACAAGGTAGGCTGCCCGGCTTTTACCCGTGAGCTGCGGGAGTTCCAGTGGCCCACTCACCGCACCTTTAAACCCGATGTGGGCGAGAAGTACAGTGGCAACACCCACCCGTCCGAGTTCCTCAGCGTCTACACCATCGCGATGCAAGCTGCCGGAGCCCGCGACGATAAGGTGCTGCGAATTACTTCCGTTGGCTCTTAAACCCAACGCCATGTCGTGGTTGATGCACTTGCCGGTAGACTCTATTTCCTCCTGGTCGGATTTGTGCCATGAGTTCGTGGGCGCCTTTTACCGGAGGCCACCAAGCCCATGGCCAAGCAAGCGACTTTGCACGTCATTCCCGGAAGGGAGGCGAGAGTCTCCGCAAGTATATTCAGAGGTTCAGCCGGGTACAGTACAATATCCCTGATGTTCACCCTGCAGCCATCATCAGCGCGTTCCATCAGAACGTACGTAATCGCAAGATGCGCGAAGAGTTGGCGATGAACAAAGTAAGAGATGTAGCAGAACTCTATGTTCTTGCTGACAAATGTGCCCGGGCTGAGGAGGGAAGGCAGTACCCTGGCGAGGACGCCGGCGTGGAAACCGACTCCTCAGATGAGGATATTGCCGCCCCGGCGAAGAAAGGCCGGCGCCGCAACAGGAAGCGCAAAGGAAAAGCCGTGCTTGCCGTTGAGGGATCTGATCACGCCGGCTCCACCAAGAAAACCAAGGCAGACGACCCCGGCAAGGAGGTTGCCGGATGTGTCGCCTGCCGGGCCTTGGCGGCTGCCGAGCAGCTAGGAAACTCCGACAAGCGATACTGCAAGATCCATCACACCAAAGGCCATGCTCTCCAGGACTGCCGACAGGTTGAGCTCCTCGCTGAGAAGCAGAGGGCTGAGAATGTGAGGCGAGACAAGGAGAAGGGCCCAGACGGTGCTGAGGGGTCCGGCAAGAAGCGTGATGGCCAGGCGGGCCATCGCGACAAGGATAAGCAACAGGAGAGGCCCGCCCGGCCGTGATGTAAAGCCGTAAGACGACAATCACGAAGAGGACGACGAATCCGGCGACCAAGAGTTTCAGAAAGCTACAGAGGCCATGTGTGTCGACGGCGGCGCCTTGCTGCATACTTCTCACTGTCGGCTTAAACAGTGGGCGCGAGAGATTACAGCGGCAGAGCCGTCGTTCGATGCCCAAAGGCCGCTGAGGTAGTCCAGCACGCCTATCATTTTCGACATTGAGGATCACCCTGATCGCACTACCGCAGTCGGGTGCTTGCCATTGTTGGTTTCACCAACAATACGCAACCTCAAGGTGACGAAGATGCTAGTCGATGGCGGGGCCGGTCTGAACCTGATCTCGCCTGCCGTGATCGAGAAACTGCAGATTCCTGATGGAGACCTCGAAGAGACGGGCATGTTTCAGGGGGTCAACCCGGGAAGAAGCCAACCCAAGGGAAAGGTCACGCTGCCCGTGACTTTTGGAAGCGACCTGAACTTCAGGATGGAGAGGATCGTGTTCGATGTTGCCAAGATACCCTTGCCCTACAACGGGATCCTTGGCCGCCTAGCGCTGGCCAAGTTCATGGCGGCGTCACACAACGCCTACAACACCCTGAAGATGCCAGGGCCTGGACGATCATCACCATCCCCTCCGACGAGAAGGATGCTCTGATTTGAGCTGACCAACTATACCAGCAAGCAGTTGCAGCAGCTGCCGCCGCTAGGGCACTTGCTCCTGCCGCTGGGACTCCAGGAGGGAAGAAGAAGAAGAAGACCGGTGAGACCTCGGACACCCACTCCGGCAAGCGCACCTCTTCGGAGTGCAGCGCTACCGTCGAGGGCGTGCCAGAGAGCTCCACCGGCGGAAACAAGAAGCCCAGGGCCACACCGCCGGGAACCAAGAAGGTTTCCGTCAATAAGGACGGCGCGGGAGGAGCTTCCACCATAAGCTCCACCTTGGACGACAAATAGGAAGACGCGCTTGTCACCTTCTTGCGGGCGAACGTCGATGTGTTTGCATGGCAAGCTTCCGACATCCCCGATGTTCCCAGGGAGGTGATTGAGCACCACCTTGCTGTCTGCCCTCATGCGCGCCCGTCTGCGAAGGTTAGGAAGCAAGCTTTGGAACGACAAGAGTTCATCACAGAAGAGATCCGGAAACTGGACGCACCAGGTTTGGTAAGAGGAGTGCTCCATCCAACGTGGTTGGCCAATCCGGTCGTGGTGCGCAAGGCAAATGGGAAGTGGAGGCTGTGTATTGATTACACAGACATCATTAAGGCTTGCCCTAAAGACCCCTTCCCATTGCCGCCAAGATCGACGGATTGTTGACTCCACTGCTGGGTGTGATCTGCTGTCATTCCTCGACGCCTACTCCGGCTACCACCAAATCTTCATGACAAGAGAAGACGAAGAGAAAACAACATTCATCACCCCATGTGGTACCTATTGCTTCATACGGATGCCTTTCGGGTTGAAGAGTGCTGGTTCGATGTTTGCAAGGGCAGTCCAGATTGGTTTTGAACCCCAGCTCCATAGAAATATGGAAGCTTATATGGATGACATAGTGGTCAAAACCAAAGACAGGGCAACCCTCATACCGGATTTGCAAGAAACATTTGCAAACATGCGCAAGATCAATCTCAAGCTGAACCCTGAGAAGTGCGTCTTTGGCGTCCCGTCCGGCAAGCTTCTCGGGTTCTTGGTGTCACAGCGTGGGATAGAAGCCAATCCTGACAAAATCAAAGCTATAGAGCAGATTGAGGCACCCAAGCGAATCAAGGATGTGCATCGGCTTGCTGGTTGCGTTGCCGCCATGGGCAGGTTCATTTCAAGTTCGCTGAAGCGCCCTTCCCTTTTTCAAGATCCTGAAAAAGGCGGGCCCAATGGAGTGGACGCCAGAAGCCGAAGCGGTGTTGCAAAGTTTGAAGAAATACCTCTCTTCCGCGCCGATACTAGTTGCGCCCAGGCCACGAGAACCGTTGCTGCTATACCTGGCGGCAACAGACCAAGTGGTCAGCGCCGCACTGGTGGCGCAGAGAGAGGTTGACGACGAGGAGATGGCAGCGGCGGAGCCCGACGCCACCAATGCAGAGACGCCACAGCCAATTGGAGTACCGCTGAAGAAGAAAATGATGCAGCACCCGGTCTACTTTGTCAGTTCCCTCCTGCAGGGGGCTAGATCAAGGTACTCTGGCATGCAGAAACTGCTCTTCAGCCTTCTTATGGCCTCGAGGAAGCTGCGTCACTACTTCCTGGCGCACGAGATAACTGCCGTCACTCGCTTCCCTCTGCAACGGATATTGCACAATCCAGATGCAACGGGAAGAATTGTGGAATGGGCACTGGAGTTGTCCAGCTTTGGCCTCAAGTTTGAAAGTACTTCGACGATTCAGAGCCGAGTCCTAGCGAAGTTCATTGCAGAATGGACCGCAACACCTGACGAAGAAGCCCAAGAGACTTCTCTCCCCGGCAAGGAGGCAAGTTGCGACTGCATCATGTACTTTGATGGAGCTTTCTCCTTACAGGGCGCCGGGGCTGGCGTACTGCTTGTCGCGCCCACCGGAGAGCACCTCAAGTACGTGATCTAGATGCCCTTCCCCAGGGAGGCGTCAACAAACAATACGGCGGAATACGAAGGGCTGCTTGCCGGTCTTAGGATCGCGGTGGACCTCGGAATCAGGAAACTCATCGTCAGGGGAGACTCACAGCTTGTCGTCAAGCAAGTCAACAAGGATTACCAGAGCTCGTTGATGAAGGCCTACGTCGATGAAGTGAGAAAGCTGGAAGAGCGTTTCGATGGGATACAGGCTGAACACGTTCCCCGAGAGGAGAACGATATCGCCGACTACCTGTCAAAACGCGATGCCCTCAAGCTACCTGTGGAACCAGGTACCTTTGTGCTTCAGCTCACTCAGCCATCCGTTGATCCATCGACAGAGCAGAATAAGAGGAGGAAATCAGGGCCCGGCAAGTACTTTCCCGCCGAGCTCCCCGGAGCCGCCGACAAGGGTGTTGCCAGGGATACTGAGCCCGCCACGGGACTGCTGGCTCCGGCGGAGCGTCAAGCTCTTGCCGTCGAGGCAGCCGCCCCTACTGCGGAGGAGATCCCTTTAGTCCTCACCGTCGAGCCCCAGGCTCCGGCGTGGGCACAGCCTACCGTCCAATTCCTCCAAACAGGGGAACTTCCTGAGGAGCAGGAAGAAGCGGAAAAAGTAGCCCGTCGCTCCACCATGTACCAGTTCGTCGATGACGTTCTGTACAGAAAGAGGTCGAACGGTGTGAAATTGAAGTGTATCCCTCGGGAGGAAGGACTGGGGCTGTTGGCAGAGATACACGGAGGCGTATGTGGATCCCACATTGGGTCAAGGGCCCTTGCCGGCAATGCGTTTCGGCAAGGCTTCTTTTGGCCCACCGCCCTCTTGGATGTGACGACACTAGTCACCAGGTGTGAAGCGTGTCAGTTCCATTCAAAGAAGCTTCATCAGCCAGCTCAAGCCCTCCAAACCATTCCTCTCTCCTGGCCCTTCTCGATGCGGAGGCTCGACATCTTGGGCCCTTTCCCCGCTGGCTGTCGGGGCTTTGAGTACTTGTATGTCGCCATCGACAAGTTCACAAAGTGGTCGGAGGTGGAGGCAGTGAGGAAGGTCACAGCTCAGTCAGCCGTCAAGTTCTTCAAGGGACTAGTGTGCCGTTTTGGCGTACCCAACAGAGTTATCACCGACAACGGCACACAGTTCACAAGCCGCACCTTCATGCAATATACCCAAGACCTCGGCAGCAGAGTCTGTTTCGCTTCCGTTGCTCACCCACGAAGCAATGGTCAAGCTGAGAGGGCAAATGCTGAAGTACTGCGAGGATTAAGGACCAAGACCTTTGACAGGCTGCACAAGAGTGGAAGGCGCTGGATTGATGAGTTGCCGACGGTTCTTTGGTCGATCAGGACGACGCCAAATCGAGCCACCGGCCAGACACCTTTTGCCACGGTATACAGGGCGAAGCAGTTCTCCCCATGAACTCATTTACGGGTCACCTCGAGTGCTCGCATATGACGAGCTCGGCAAGAGCAACTGCAAGATGACGCCTTGATGCTCCTTGAGGAAGATCGTCTTCGGGTGGCTATGAGAGCAGCACGCTACCAGCAAGCCTTGCGCCGCTACCATAGCCGCAAGGTTCATGCCCGAAGCCTTGAGGAAGGCGACCTTGTCCTTCGGCGTGTTCAATCGGCCAAGAATTCCAACAAGTTGACGCCAAAGTGGGAAGGCCCTTATCGGGTAATACGAGTCACCGGGCCGGCGCGGTCCTACAGAGACCGAAGATGCTGTTTCGGTGAGCAACTCCTAGAACATTGAGCATCTTCGCAAGTTCTACCCGTAAGGCGCGGCTCGCCGGGCCCCCCGGCAAGCCACCTTTTGTGCAAGCATTGCCGATGATGCATGTAACCCTTTGTACAAAGCCAGGCGCAGACCCTGAGCATAAATAAATGAAGCGCTGGCACCCTAATTTATAGCATGCATGCTAGGTCAAGTCTCGTCCTTGGTTAGGGTTGATAGTGCTCAGCAGCGATTAACCCCTAGCTTAGAGGTCGAGTGTGCGTCTCTTTGCCATTCTTTTGTCTCCTTTGGTTCACAGGACTCACATATATCTTTGTCGGATCACTTGAGGACGAAAAAGAAAAGAGGGACGGATCGGCATCTAGACCCCGGCAAGCCAGTATTACCGGGGGCTGCAAGTACAAAGATTCACCCACGGCAAACCAAGATTGCCGGGGGCTACAGCTCCAGATAATTTCTTCATCCCTTATCATGCATTCCTTTATGGACTGAGGTATGTGAAACCTCGTTTTTTCCCAAAGCTACCGTGCTCCCCTAAAACTCTAGGCTCTAGGGCTCGTTCCTGGGGCCAGGGTTGGTCGAAGTTGCGGCAGCAAAAGGATGAAACGAGGAGCCTGAACCCACCTCATCCCTGCCTCCACCAAAAGCCTGAGAAAGGACGAGCGGAGTGGGAAGACGGCAGGGCCTGTTGCCGGGCAAGGAAATGTTTATCTTAAAGATATCAAGGATTTACTCCTTGTCGTGGGTTCTACCCGCAAACAAATGACCCGGCAAGCATTCCTTTTTCATTAAAAACATTCCACTCAGGTACAGTCCATAGGAAATGAAAAACATGAATGATGGGATTACAAGTTTTAAATTCAGCCAAGGCCCGAAGGCTTACAAGAAAAAGATAAGGTGCCCGTAACCCCTTCCCTGTCCCTCTCCTGAGGATGCAGGTAAAGGGTGCGAAAAGGGAAAAAGGAGCGCCTAGGCGAGATACGGGTGGCAGAAGGCAACTAGAGAACTTCTCGGTGGCCATCGAAGGCTGCATGGTGATGGCGGCGCTGAAGCGAGCTCAAGACGAGGCGGCGGACGTCAAGACGCAGCGTCGAAGGCCTTGCCGCCGCCCTCTTCCTCTTCCGCAGCCTCCCGACGCCATGCCCGCCCAAGGAGACGACCCCGAGAAGTTCAGGAAGCGGCGACACGGATGATGGGATCGCCCGGTGCCGCATGGAGCGACGCCGACACCTAGTCGGACCCGTCATCCGCCGCTACCCTCATCCGTCATCGCCACCGCTGTCCTCCTCGCCACTCCCTCTCGAGGAGGAGCCTTCGCTATCAGAAGAGCTCTCCACGCAACACCTTGCCTGAGTCCCGAAGCACCCGAAGACCTTGACGGAGAGGAGGCCGCCCTCCACCATCTTGAAATGGAGAGTGAGCCCCGCCGTCAAGCGGTGGATGTGGGCGAACGTCTTCCACCCTCGACCAAGATACATCACCTGAGGGGCTGGAAAGTCGACGCGAACTCGCGTACCGCTGATCCAACAGCCCCTCATGTGCAGCCGCAGTGACTCCGGCGGATCCCGCTCCATCTCGCTCGCGAATGGAGTCGGGAGGCGAAGGCGACGGCGAGGCGGCCGGCGCAGCCTGACGAAGAACTCGCAAGGGTCATCCCCAACATGGCCATCCGTGGGGGGAGGAACCACTGGCGGAGGCGGGACCGGCGCGCCGCCCCGTTCTCCTCTTCCCTGAGCGCCTCGGCCTCGTCCACGGCCTCACCCGCGGCCTCGCCCCCTGCCCCTTCCCCTTGCGGCTGGCTCTGCCACCGTAGGTGAAGGAGAAGGAAGGACGCGTTGTCGAGCGGCGACCCTTGCCGCCACCGTTGAAGAGCCAGGATTCCCTCTCTCCATGGCGGATGGAGGGAGGGGGAGCAGAAGCTGAAGAAAGTAGAAGATGGAAGAATGCGGGACGACGTTCCACCCCCGCTCTTTATAAAGGAACGGGGTGGGGGCACGGCCGCCCCGCTCAGCCAATCAAGACATGGAAGGCGCAGGGAACTGGGGCCAACCCGCTGCCCTGGCCCGCGACGGCCCGGTTTCCCGCCTCCACTGTTCGCCACCCCAAGCGCATGAGAGCCACATGGCAGGCATGCGGGACCGAGGCAACGGGTGAGGTGACCTCTCCCCACCCTGTGATCGTGGGGACTGGACGCCTTGAAGACCATGCCCCGGCACCGTTCAATAAATGGGCCGCGCCTCCACGCTTCCCCCCGTTTATGGGGAAGGCGCGAGCCGCCCCCTTTTACTGTGACGTGACGCATGCACGCAGAGATCAGCCCCACGCATGCCGCCCACGTCATGCACGCCTCCCTATGCCGAGCCATGCGCGGGAGGAATGGGAAGCATAGCGCGCGAAGAAACTTACCACGGTAAAAACTACCCGCCTGCTCACAAGACTGCTTTTGGGCCTAGCCCAACGACGCGATTGCGCTTTACGTGTGGCCCGGGCCCGGGGCTCGGTGTACAAAAAGAGGGGTATGCTTTTGTGCCCCTATAATCTGCACGGGCAGTCCGAGCCACGGACGCCGCCACACTGAGCGAGGCGAGGGAGGTGAGCCAAGGTAAGGCCAACGCTCAAGAGGAACAGAACAAACACCAAGACCAAGACCACAAAGAGCAAAGGGGATGGAGCGGACTCCCCCGGCAAGATCCTTGCCGGGGGGCAGTTCTAGCAAACCCGGCAAGACCCTTGCCGGGGCAGCTCGCCCCACACCTACGGAGCGAATCACCCTTGAGTCCACTACCCCATGGGGCAAGGATTCGGGAGACATCCCCGTGGTGGCATGCAGATCTTTGTGAAGACATTCAAAGATCAGATACATACTATCAAGGATGACGACCCTTGGCGGGATCCTGGCCAAGGAGGACCACGAGGCCCCCGGCAAGAGCCTTGCCGGGGATGACAGCGGGCGCCGCGGCAAGACCCTTGCCGGGGCCCCGGCAAGGCCCTTACCGGGGCTGCGGCAAGACCCTTGCCGGGGCTGCGGCAAAGCCCCTGCCAAGGACACCCGTAGGGCCACCATCGGGCCCGCACCAATCGAGCCTCCATCATGCAGCTGCCGACCCAACCAGTTGGGCAAGCACCTGCTGTTGGGGAACGTAGCAGAAATTCAAAAAAATTCCTACGTGTCACCAAGATCTATCTATGGAGAAACTAGCAACGAGGGAAGGAGAGTGCATCTACATACCCTTGTAGATCGCTAAGCGGAAGCGTTCATGAGAACGGGGTTGAAGGAGTCGTACTCGTCGTGATCCAAATCACCGGAGATCCTAGTGCCGAACGGACGGCACCTCCGCGTTCAACACACGTATAGCCCGGTGACGTCTCCCACGCCTTGATCCAGCAAGGAGAGAGGGAGAGGTTGAGGAAGACTCCATCCAGCAGCAGCACAACGGCGTGGTGGTGGTGGAGGAGCGTGGCAATCTGGCAGGGCTTCGCCAAGCACCACGGGAGAGGAGGAGGAGGAGAGGCAGGGCTGCACCAACAGAGGGAGAAGTTCTCATGTGTCTGGCAGCCCCAAAACCTCAAGTATATAGAGGGGGGAAGGTGGCTGCGCCCCCTTTAGGGTTTCCCACCCCAAGGGGTGCGGCCAGCCCTAGATCCCATCTAGGGGCGGCCAAGGGGGGAGGAGTGCCTCCCAAGTCAAGTGGAGGCCTCCCCCTTTAGGGTTTTCCCCTTCCCATGCGCATGGGCCTTGGGGGGGCTGGTGCCCCTGGCCCATTAAAGCTAGGGCGCCCCCCTAAAGCCCATGCTACTGTATTGGACGTGGTGGAACTATTTCCGGACCTCCGGACCCCTCAGGAATCCTCCGGAACCTTCTGGAAGCTTCCCAGTACAACAACTTTCCATATATAAATCTTTACCTCCGGACCATTCCGGAACTCCTCGTGACGTCCGGGATCTCATCCGGGACTCCGAACAACATTCGGTAACCACATACAAACTTCCTTTATAACCCTAGCGTCATCGAACCTTAAGTGTGTAGACCCTACGGGTTCGGAGACATGTAGACATGACCGAGACGTTCTCCGGTCAATAACCAACAGTGGGATCTGGATACCCATGTTGGCTCCCACATGTTCCACGATGATCTCATCGGATGAACCACGATGTCAAGGACTCAATCGATCCCGTATACAATTCCCTTTGTCTAACGGTATTATACTTGCCCGAGATTCGATCGTCGGTATACCGATACCTTGTTCAATCTCATTACCGGCAAGTCTCTTTACTCGTTCCGTAACACATCATCCCGTGATCAACCCGTTGGTCACATTGTGCACATTATGATGATGTTCTACCGAGTGGGCCCAGGGATACCTCTCCATTTACACGGAGTGACAAATCCCAGTCTTGATTCGTGCCAACCCAACAGACACTTTCGGAGATACCTGTAGTGCACCTTTATAGTCACCCAGTTATGTTGTGACGTTTGGTACACCCAAAGCATTCCTACGGTATCCAGGAGTTGCACAATCTCATGGTCTAAGGAAATGATACTTGACATTAGAAAAGCTTTAGCATACAAACTACGATCTTTGTGCTAGGCTTAGGATTGGGTCTTGTCCATCACATCATTCTCCTAATGATGTGATCCCGTTATCAACGACATCCAATGTCCATGGTCAGGAAACTGTAACCATCTATTGATCAACGAGCTAGTCAACTAGAGGCTTACCAGGACATGGTGTTGTCTATGTACCCACACACGATCTCGAAGTTTCCTATCAATACAATTATAGCATGGATAATAAACTATTATCATGAACAAGGAAATATAATAATAACTAATTTATTATTGCCTCTAGGGCATATTTCCAACAGTCTCCCACTTGCACTAGAGTCAATAATCTAGTACACATCGTCATGTGATTAACACTGATAGGTCACATCGCCATGTGACCAACATCCAAAGAGTTTACTAGTGTGCGTAAACTAGTTCACATCATCATGTGATTAAGACTCAATGAGTTCTCAGGTTTGATCATGTTTTGCTTGTGAGAGAGGTTTTTAGTCAACGGATCTGAACCTTTCAGATCCGTGTGTGCTTTTCAAATTTCTAGGTCATATTGTAAACGCTGCTTCCACGCTCCACTTGGAGCTATTCCAAATGGTTGCTCCACTATACGTATCCGGTTTGCTACTCAGAGTCACTCGGATAGGTATTAAAGCTTGCATCGACGTAACTCTTTACACCGAACTCTTTATCACCTCCATAATCAAGAAACATGTCCTTATTTACTCCAAGGACAATTTTGACCGCTGTCCAATGATCCATACCTGGATCATTCTTGTATATTGATCGACTTCATGGCAAGGCACACTTCGGTGCGGTACACGGCATAGCATACTATAGAGCCTATGTCCGAAGCATAGGGGACGACCTTCGCCCTTTCTCTCTTTTACGCCGTGGTCGAGCTTTAACTCTTAACTTCATACCTTACATCTCGTGGCAAGAACTCCTTCTTTGGTGATCCATCTTGAACACCTTCAAGATCATGTCAAGGTATGTGCTCATTTGAAAGTATTATTAAGCATTTTGACCTATCCTTATAGATCTCGATGCTCAATGTTCAAGTAGCTTAATCCAGGTTTTCTATTGAAAAACATCTTTCAAATAACCCTATATGCTTTCCAGAAATTCTACATCATTTATGATCATCAATATGTCAACAACATATACTCATCAGAAATTCTATAGTGCTCCCACTCACTTCTTTGGAAATACAAGTTTCTCATAAACTTTGTATAAACCCAAAATCTTTGATCATCTCATCAAAGCGCACATTCCAACTCCGAGATGCTTACTCCGGTCCTTAGAAGGATCATTTGGAGCCAAAGCATAACTTTTAGCATCCTTAGGATCGACAAAAACTTTCTCGATTGTATCACATACAACCTTTCCTTACAAAACTGGTAAGGAAACTTCGTTTTGACATCCATCCGCCTGATTTCATAAATGCAGCTAATGCTAACATGATTCCGACGGACTTAAGCATCGCTACGGATGAGAAAATCTCATCGTAGTCAACTCCTTGAACTTGTGAAAAACTCTTTGCCACAAGTCGAGCTTCATAGACGGTGACATTACCGTCCACGTCCGTCTTCTTCTTAAAGATCCATTTATCTCAATGGCTTGCCGATCAACTGGCAAGTCCACCAAAGTCCATGCTTTGTTACGATACATGGATCCTATCTCGGATTTCATGGCTTCTAACCATTTGTTGGAATATGGGCCCACCATTGCTTCTCCATAGCTCGTAGGTTCATTGTTGTCTATCAACATGACCTTCAAGACAGTGATCACCGTACCACTCAAGCAGTCCGCATCCTTGTCACCCTACGAGGTGCACGGTAGTGACTTGATCCAAAACTTCATGATCACTATAATAAGCTTCGACTTCAATTGGTGTAGGTGCCACAGAACAACTTCCCGTGCCTGCTACACACTTGTTGAAGTGACGGTTCAATAACCTCATCAAGTCTCCACCATCCTCCCACTCAACTTTCCGAGACAAACTTTTCCTCGAGAAAGGACCCGATTCAAGAAACAATCCCTATTGCTTTCGGATCTGAATTAGGAGGTATACCCAACCGTTTTGGGTGTCCTATGAAGATGCATTTTATCCGCTTTGGGTTCGAGCTTATCAACCTGAAACTTTTTCACATAAGCGCCGCAGCCCCAAACCTTTAAGAAATGACAGCTTAGGTTTCTCTAAACCATAGTTCATACGGTGTCATCTCAACGGAATTACATGGTGCCCTATTAAAGTGAGTGCGGTTGTCTCTAATGCCTAACCCATGAACGATAGTGGTAATTCGATAAGAGACATCATGGTACGCACCATATCCAATAGCGTGCAACTATGATGTTCGGACACACCATCACACTATGGTGTTCCAGGCGGTATTAATTGTGAAACAATTTCCACAATGTCTTAATAGCGTGCCAAAGCTCGTAACTCAGATACTCATCTCTATGATCATATCATAGACATTTTATCCTCTTGTCACGATGAACTTTAACTTCACTCTGAAATTACTTGAACCATTCAATAATTCAGACTTGTGTTTCATCAAGTAAATATACTCAACATCTACTCGAATCATCCGTGAAGTAAGAACATAACGATATTCATTTGCATGCCTCAGCACTCATTGGACTGCACACATCAAAATGTGTTACTTCCTACAAGTTGCTTTCTTATTCCATTTTACTGAAAACGAGGCTTTCAGTCATCTTGCCCATGTGGTATGATTTGCATGTCTCAAGTGATTCAAAATCAAGTGAGTCCAAACGGTCCATCTGCATGGAGTTTCTTCATGCGTATACACCAATAGACATGGTTCGCATGTCTCAAACTTTTCAAAACGAGTGAGTCCAAAGATCCATCAACATGGAACTTCTTCATGCGTTTTATACCAATATGACTCACATGGCAGTGCCACAAGTAAGTGGTACTATTATTACTATCTTATATCTTTTGGCATGAAAATGTGTATCACTACGATCGAGATTCAATAAACCATTCCTTTAGGTGCAAGACCATTGAAGGTATTATTCAAATAAACAAAGTAACCATTATTCTCCTTAAATGAATAAACGTATTGCGATAGACATAATCCAATCATGTCTATGCTCAACGCAAACACCAAATAACAATTTTAGGTTTAACTCCAATCTCGATGGTAGAGGGAGCGTATGATGCTTGATCACATCAACCTTGGAAACACTTCCAACACATATCGTCGGCTCACCTTTAGCTAGTCTCCGTTTATTCCGTAGCTTTTATTTCGAGTTACTAACACTTAGCAACCGAACCGGTATCTAATACCCTGGTGCTACTAGGAGTACTAGTAAAGTACACATTAACATAATGTATATCCAATATACTTCTATCGACCTTGCCTGTCTTCTTATCTACCATGTATCTAGGGTAATTCTGCTCCAGTGGCTGTTCCCCTTATTACAGAAGCACTTAGTCTCGGGTTTGGGTTCAACCTTGGGTTTCTTCACTGGAGCAGCAACTGTTTTGCCGTTTCATGAAGTGCCCCTTCTTGCCCTTGCCCTTCTTGAAACTAGTGGTTTCACCAACCATCAACAATTGATGCTCCTTCTTGATTTCTACTTTCATGGTGTCAAACATCGTGAATACCTCAAGGATCATCATATCTATCCCTGACATGTTATAGTTCATCACGAAGCTCTAGCAGCTTGGTGGCAATGACTTTGGAGAAACATCACTATCTCTCCTGGAAGATCAACTCCCACTCGATTCAAGTGATTGTTGCACTCAGACAATCTGAGCACAAGCTCATCGATCGAGCTTTCTCCCTTAGTTTGCAGGCTAAGAAAATCGTCGGAGGTCTCATACCTCTTGACGTGGGCACGAGCTAGAAATCCCAATTTCAGCCCTCGAAACATCTCACATGTTCCGCGACGTTTCGAAAACGTCTTTTGGTGCCTCTACTCTAAACCCTTTAACTGAACTATCACGTAGTTATCAAAACGTGTATGTTCGATGTTCGCAACATCCATGACGATGTTTGGGGTTCTGCACCTTTGAGCGGTGCATTAAGGACATAAGCTTTCTACGATCGCATAATTGCTATCATCAACTTTCAACTATATTTTCTCTAGGAACATATCTAAACAGTGGAACTAAAGCGCGAGCTTACGACATAATTTGCAAAAGGTCTTTTGACTATGTTCAGGATAATTAAGTTCATCTTATGAACTCCCACTCGAATAGACATCCCTCCGGTCATCTAAGTGATTACATGATCTGAGTCAACTAGGCCGTGTCCGATCATCACGTGAGACGGACTAGTCATCATCGGTGAACATCTTCATGTTGATCGTATCTACTATACGACTCATGCTCGACCTTTCGATCTCTGTGTTCCGAGGCCATGTCTGTACATGCTAGGCTCGTCAAGTTAACCCTAAGTGTTTCGCGTGTGTAAATCTGTCTTACACCCGTTGTATGTGAACGTAAGAATCCATCACACCCGATCATCACGTGGTGCTTAGAAGCGACGAACTTTAGCAACGGTGCACAGTTAGGGGGAACACTTTCTTGAAATTTTAATGAGGGATCATCTTATTTACTACCATTGTTCTAAGCAAATAAGATGCATAAATATGATAAACATCACATGCAATCAAATAGTGACATGATATGGCCAATATCATTTTGCTCCTTTTGATCTCCATCTTCGGGGCTCCATGATCATCATCGTCACCGGCATTGACACCATGATCTCCATCATCGTGATCTCCATCATCGTGTCTCCATGAAGTTGTCTCGCCAACTTATTACTTCTACTACTATGGCTACCGGTTAGCAATAAAGTAAAGTAATTACATGGCGTTTGTTCAATGACACGCAGGTCATACAATAAATTAAGACAACTCCTATGGCTCCTGCCAGTTGTCATACTCATCGACATGCAAGTCGTGAATCCTATTACAAGAACATGATCAATCTCATACATCACATATCATTCATCACATTCTTGTTGGCCATATCACATCACATAGCATACCCTGCAAAAACAAGTTAGACGTCCTCTAATTGTTGTTTGCATGTTTTACGTGGCTGCTATGGGTTTCTAGCAAGAACGTTTTCTTACCTATGCAAAACCACAATGTGATATGCCAATTGCTATTTACCCTTCATAAGGACCCTTTTCATCGAATCCGTTCCGACTAAAGTGGGAGAGACTGGCACCCGCTAGCCACCTTATGCACCATGTCAGTCGGTGGAACCTGTCTCACGTAAGTGTACGTGTAAGGTCGGTCCGGGCTGCTTCATCCCACAATACCGTCGAAACTAGATTGGACTAGTAACGGTAAGCATATTGAACAAAATCAACGCCCACAACTACTTTGTGTTCTACTCGTGCAAAGAATCTACGCAATAGACCTAGCTCATGATGCCACTGTTGGGGAACGTAGCAGAAATTCAAAAATTTCCTACGTGTCACCAAGATCTATCTATGGAGAAACTAGCAACGAGGGAAGGAGAGTGCATCTACATACCCTTGTAGATCGCTAAGCGGAAGCGTTCATGAGAACGGGGTTGAAGGAGTCGATTGCCGTGATCCAAATCACCGGAGATCCTAGTGCCGAATGGACGGCACCTCCGCTGCTCAACACACGTACAGCCCGGTGACGTCTCCCACGCCTTGATCCAGCAAGGAGAGAGAGAGAGGTTGAGGAAGACTCCATCCAGCAGCAGCACAACGAAGGCAGGTGGTGGTGGAGGAGCGTGGCAATCCAGCAGGGCTTCGCCAAGCACCATGGGAGAGGAGGAGGAGGAGAGGCAGGGCTGCACCAATAGAGGGAGAAGTTCTCATCTCGCTGGCAGCCCCAAAACCTCAAGTATATATAGGGGGAAGGGGGCTGCGCCCCCTTTAGGGTTTCCCACCCCAAGGGGTGCGGCCAGCCCTAGATCCCATCTAGGGGGGCGGCCAAGGGGGGAGGAGTGCCTCCCAAGTCAAGTGGAGGCCTCCCCTTTAGGGTTTTCCCTTCCCATGCGCATGGGCCTTGGGGGCTGGTGCCCCTGGCCCATTAAGGCTAGGGCGCCTCCCTACAGCCCATGCTACTGTATTGGACGTGGTGGAACAATTTCCGGACCTCCGGACCCCTCCGAATCCTCCGGAACCTTCCGAAGCTTCCGGTACAATACCGAAAAAACCAGAACTTTTTCCGGAACCCGAACAACAACTTTCCATATAGAAATCTTTACCTACGGACCATTCCGGAACTCCTCGTGACGTCCGGGATCTCATACGGGACTCCGAACAACATTCGGTAAACACATACAAACTTCCTTTATAACCCTAGCGTCATCGAACCTTAAGTGTGTAGACACTACGGGTTCGGGAGACATGTAGACATGACCGAGACGTTCTCCGGTCAATAACCAACAGCGGGATCTGGATACCCATGTTGGCTCCCACATGTTCAACGATGATCTCATCGGATGAACCACGATGTCAAGGACTCAATCGATCCCGTATACAATTCCCTTTGTCTAATGGTATTATACTTGCCCGAGATTTGATCCTCGGTATACCGATACCTTGTTCAATCTCGTTACCGGCAAGTCTCTTTACTCGTTCCGTAACACATCATCCCGTGATCAACCCCTTGGTCACATTGTGCACATTATGATGATGTCCTATCGAGTGGGCCCAAAGATACCTCTCCGTTTACACGGAGTGACAAATCCCAGTCTTGATTCGTGCCAACCCAACAGACACTTTTGGAGATACCTGTAGTGCACCTTTATAGTCACCCGATTCGTTGTGACGTTTGGTACACCCAAAGCATTCCCTACGGTATCCGGGAGTTGCACAATCTCATGGTCTAAGGAAATGATACTTGACATTAGAAAAGCTTTAGCATACCTAACTACGATCTTTGTGCTAGGCTTAGGATTGGGTCTTGTCCATCACATCATTCTCCTAATGATGTGATCCGTTATCAACGACATCCAATGTCCATGGTCAGGAAACTGTAACTATCTATTGATCAACGAGCTAGTCAACTAGAGGCTTACTAGGGACATGGTGTTGTCTATGTACCCACACATGTATCTGAGTTTCCTATCAATACAATTATAGCATGGATAATAAACTATTATCATGAACAAGGAAATATAATAATAACTAATTTAGTATTGCCTCTAGGGCATATTTCCAACACCTGCGTGGCAGCGAGCGAACCTTCATGGAGACCCACCACGGCGCCACCTCAGCTGCCTGCCTGCCTACATGGCACCACAGGCACCGCTGGCTAGGGCGCGTGTCAACGCGAAAGGAAGCGGCGGCGGACGAGACTGGGCTCTCCCTCGTCCCCGGTAAAGCAATGACACCTAAGCAAGACACATTTATGGCGCCTTGTCATGTAATGCGATGGATAAACTCGTATGACTGTAGCCTGTCCACCTCCTATACGCCACTTTGGCAACCCCTTTCCCTATAAAAGGAGGCCCAAGGCGACCAGGAGGGGGATTCGGCTTTTTTGAGCTCTTCACGCCCCATAGCTAGCTGAAGAACACAAATAAGCTAACCACCAAAGCAGGAGTAGGGTTTTACGCACCCCGCGGCCCGAACCTGGTAAAAGAACCCGTGTGCTATATGTTTGATCTGCTCTTCTCACGACCCCGCGCCCCGCAACCGTAGTAGGGATTCTTGTGATCCCATAGGTGTCGTCTCCGCACCGACACCGTGACTATGAAGTCGGCCTGGTAAATATGATGAAGGAAAACTTTGAGGTAACTTCCTATATGCTTCTCTTCTTGTATTGATTTGTAGCTTATCAACTCCAATAGCCCCCAAGTGACGATTTAAGATACCGATTTAAACCGGGACTTTAGTAAGTACTCAATGTGAGCCATAATGCATTTTAACTTCACTGAAGTAGCCCCAAGGGCCGGTTTAACTTTATAAAGATGAACCGGGACTTTGTAAAAGAAACTCCCATGTCAGCATTTTTTGAGCAAACATCCATTAGCCCCCAAGTGCCAAGTTGAATAATTGTATTATGCTTGGGACTTTTGTAGAAAATGTATGATGAAGAGCAAATATGCATTAGCCCCCAAGTACCGAGTTGAATACTTGTATTATGCTTGGTACTTCAAATATGTATTGTCGCCTCATTATATAATTGTCTCTATGCAGGCTGAGTTGAGCAAGAAAGAAAGCCAAACCACTGACCTGCAGGAGAACCTTAAATCACAACAAGCTGAAACCTCCAAGGTGAAGGAAGAATTGACCAGCGCTTTGGGCGCTATGGAGAAACTTAAAGAAAGCTTCAACAAAGAGCGGGCGGATTGGGAGATTGAGAAATTTGCCATAGTGGAACGGGCTGAAAAAGCAGAAGCCGCTCTTAAAGTGGTGGTTGATGAGCTGACCAACATGAAGCGGCAGGTGCATGCCATGACCGTCGCTGTATTCGGTAAGCCCTTTGACTTAGGCTTTCCATATATCCATGCAAATATTTTGCCGGTTTACTAATCCTTGTGATGATGCAGGAACTCGTATTAGCCACTTGGGATCCGATGTTCAAGAAATTGAAGGCAGCATATACTTTGATAGAGCAGCTGTATATCAAGACAAATCTGAATCATCTACACCGCTTCACACAATAACCCGCCTCCCACCACGATCAAGGATATTTTATAAAGGTTATCTATGCTTCCTGCCGGGTTGACGAGCTAAAAAGTCTGCTGCTAGAACGGGCGCTTTGGTCAAGACCGACCGGGCAAAAGCATGGGTTCCTGACATTGATCCAGTTGAGGCAGCCCAAGGTTATCCCAGCTTGAAGGAAGACGGAACAGAATTTGGCGAAGATGATCTTCGGATGATAAACCGGGAAGTGCGCCCATTGGCGTGTCAACTAGTTGAAGAAGCAGACCTATCGTACTATCAAGCCAGCTATGATGACAAGAACAAACGGATTGCTACACCAATTCCAAAAGCTCAGAATCTTATCCCGCCAATACGTAAGCACACTTATGCCCCTGCTTATGCCCCTGACATTGAACCGTCTACGCTGATAAGTGATGAAGCTGTATTCCAAGCCTTAACCGGGATCGACTGGGCAACTGTTGATTTCCAGCCACTGGGTAGGGAAGAAGAAGTTGAACCGACGCAAGATGATTCGCAACCGTCAGGCCAAGCTGGTGACCAATCATGAACCGGAGGCCGGTTTAGTCTTCTACATGCTGCGACATGTATTTTGAGAAAACAATGATCATGTTGGGCACTGAAAAGCCTTGTAATAGGCTTAGTTAAAATACTTGTTACGATATGCCTTGGCGCATATTTATACGCAATTGATAATGGCTTGATTCGTCATACGTAATATATGATCCACATATTCATTTGTCCAAGCTGTTTCGCAGACAAAGAAGCTTAAAAGTTACTGGCGGTTTATTGGGCAAGGGTCATGATACCCATATATATATAAATCAAGATGATAACTTAGGTTGTGACATATAACCAAAATGGAAATATATAATACCTGCAACCTTTATGCATGATGTTGGCTGGCCAACCTTGTAGCGGGGCTTATAACCCAAATCTTTTTAGGAGAAAACAACTCCTATTGATATAAGGCCGGTTTATAATGTAAACCGTTCCGGGTTATGATAAACACCGGTTTACTCCATAATAAAATTTTAATTGAAAATCAGACCGGGCAAATAGTCTCCGGACTATGATTTGATCGTGTACCGTCAATTTGTAATTGACAGTCGGACCGGGTTGTTTAACGTCGGTCTAAAAAGCAACAAAAAATCTTTATCAAAAAAGAGAACAGAACTCAAACAAAGGCAAATAAAAACCATTGTAGGCGAGGCTTTGAGCCGATCAAGAGGCGTGACCATGGTTCGGACACGACCAAGCCCCCAAGAGGTGTAGCTATGGTTCGGATTTGATCAGGCCCCCAAATGATGCTGTGGCATTACGCCGATCAAGAGGTGTAGCTATGGTTCGGGTTTGACCAAACCCCCAAGTGATGTTGTGGCATTGCGCCGATCAAGAGGTGTAGCTATGGTTCGGATACGACCAAGCCCCCAAGTGATGTTGTGGCATTGCACCGATCAAGAGGTGTAGCTATGGTTCGGATACGACCAAGCCCCCAAATGATGCTATGGCATTGTGAAAGTGCAACTATCCCTAGGTGGTTTTGGTAATTCCTAACAACATATAGCTCATTGAGCTAACATTACTCCAAGATAAATATTTCAGGAAAAGCTCAATGAATGGCATGGCATGGATGAGAAAAGTGGACCCCTCAAAATACTAAGGATAAAAGGATTGGATCAAGCTCAAAGCTCAAGACTCTACATTTTATATTTTAGTGATCCAAGATCACATTGAGTCTATAGGAAAAGCCAATACTATCAAGGAGGGATGAGGTGCTGCTTAATGAGGTTCTTGCTTCATAGTGCTTAGTGATATGCTCCAAAACCCTCAACAACTTTCTCACATCCACATATGACCTAAACCAAAAGTCCAACTCGGCCCCACCGATTCTTTCTATCCGGCGCCACCGAGTCCAGATGTCATAGCCCTGCCACAAACCCTAGGCAAATCGGTCTCACCGATAGGGATCTCGGTCTCACCGAGATGGGATGGTAATCTCTCTGTTTCCCTTCGTAACATTTGGTCCCACCGAGATGAGCGATCAGTCCCACCGAGATTTCAATGTAAACTCTCTGTTTCCTTTTCGTAACATTTCGGTCCCACCGAAATGAACGAACCAGTCCCACCGAGTTTACCTGACCAACTCTCTGGTTAGCTTATTACCAAAATCGGTCCCACCTAGTTTGTGTAATCGGTCTCACCGAGATTATGTTATGCCCTAACCCTAACCATATTGGTCCTACCGAGTTGCATGTCGGTCCCACCGAAAATCCTAAGGGTCACTAGATTTGCTGAATCGGTCCGACCGAGTTTCTCAATTCGGTCCCACCGAGATTGGTAAGTTGTGTGTAACGGTTAGTTTTTGTGTGGAGGCTATATATACCCCTCCACCCACTCTTCATTCATGGAGAGAGCCATCGGAACGAACCTACACTTCCAATACACATTTTCTGAGAGAGAACCACCTACCCTTGTGTTGAGACCAAGATATTCCATTCCTACCATATGAATCTTGATCTCTAGCCTTCCCAAGTTGCTTTCCACTCAAATCTTCTTTCCACCAAATCCAAATCCTGTGAGAGAGAGTTGAGTGTTGGGGAGACTATCATTTGAAGCACAATAGCAAGAAGTTCATCATCAACACACCATTTGTTACTTCTTGGAGAGTGGTGTCTCCTAGATTGGCTAGGTGTCACTTGGGAGCCTCCGACAAGATTGTGGAGTTGAACCAAGGAGTTTGTAAGGGCAAGGAGATCGCTTACTTCATGAAGATCTACCGCTAGTGAGGCAAGTCCTTCGTGGGCGACGGCCATGGTGGGATAGACAAGGTTGCTTCTTCGTGGACCCTTCGTGGGTGGAGACCTCCGTGGACTCAAGGCAACTGTTACTCCTTCGTGGGTTGAAGTCTCCATCAACGTGGATGTACGATAGCACCACCTATCGGAACCACGAAAAAACATCCGTGTCTCCAATTGCGTTTGAATTCTCCAAACCCTTCCCTTTATATTCTTGAAATTTGCATGCGTTACTTTCCTCTGCTCATATACTATTTGCATGCTTGCTTGAATTGTGTTAAGATTGCTTGAGTTGTGCTAAGATAGCTAAAATCTGCCAAAGACTAAAATTGGGAAAAGGATAAGTTTTTATTTGGTCAAGTAGTCTAATCACCTCCCCCCCCCTCTAGACATAGTTTCGATCCTACACATTGCGCCTATCAAAAGGTGTAGCTATGGTTCGGATACGACCAAGCCCCTAAGTGATATAATATAAGGCCTTTGAGAAGCTAAACCAAGGGGTAAACCGGACGCCGCTTTAGAAACAAAAGCTCCATGTAACCACACATGATGTAAGAAAACAACAGATACCCCGCTTTAGCTGAGGTTCCGGTTTATTATATTGAACATAATATATACATAGTCATAATATGTACATAAGCAGAGCCTATAGCTCAAGATGAGCAATATTCCACGGTCGGTTGGTCTCCTCCTCCGATTTACGTGAGTCTTTGCGCTCTCGAACATCGATTAGGTAGTATGACCCGTTGTGTAGATTCTTGCTGACCACAAAAGGTCCTTCCCAAGGTGGGGATAACTTGTGCATATCCGTCTGATCCTGGATGAGCCGAAGCACCAAATATCCTTCTTGAAAGGTTCTGGTTCTAACCCGGCGGCTATGATAGCGACACAGATCTTGCTGATAAATCACTGAACGGGCGGCCGCTATGTCACGCTCCTCATCTAACAGGTCGAGAGCTTCTTGCCGTGCCTTCTCGTTGTCGGCTTCAACATATGCCGCTACACGAGGTGAGTCATGACGGATGTCACTAGGAAGAACTGCCTCCGCTCCATAAACCATGAAGAACGGCGTGTATCCTGTCGATCTCTTGGGTGTGGTGTTGATGCTCCATAACACTGAAGGTAGCTCCTCAACCCAACAACCCGGCTTCCGCTGCAAGGGAACCATAAGCCGGGGTTTGATGCCTCTCAAAATTTCTTGATTGGCCCTCTCCGCTTGACCATTGGACTGTGGGTGAGCCATGATGATACGTCGAGCCGGATGTCCTCATGTTGACAGAACTCCTGCATGGCACCCTTTGACAGATTGGTACCATTGTCAGTGATAATGCTATGTGGAAAGCCAAACCGGAAAATCACCTTTTTGATGAATTGAACCGCCGTGGCCGCGTCCACACTTGCTAACCGGGTTACGCCTCCACCCACTTTGTGAACTTGTCAACCGCCACCAAAAGGTGGGTCTTCTTGTCTTTGGACCTCTTGAAAGGCTCCAACCATATCCAGCCCCAAGTCGCAAACGGCCAAGTAATCGGAATCATCCTCAATTCTTGAGCCGGTACCTGAGCGCGCCTTCAGAACTTCTGACAGCCATCACATCGTCTGACCAAGTCCTCGGCATCAGCATGAGCTGTCAACCAATAAAAACCGTGACGAAACGCTTTGGCCACCAAAGATTTTGAATCGGCGTGGTGACCACAGTCTCCTTCATGGATCTCATGCAAAATTTCACAGCCTTCTTCAGGAGACACACAACGCTGAAACGCCCCTGTCACACTGCAATGATGCAGCTCTCCATTGATAATAGTCATAGACTTGGACCGCCGGATTATCAGCCTGGCCAATGTCTCATCCTTCAGTAACTCGCCCCGGTTCATATATGCGAGATAAGAAACCGTCCAATCCGGGATAACATGAAGAGCCGCCACCAACTGAGCTTCCGGATCAGGAATAGCCAAATCCTCTTCACCAGGGAGCTTGACGGACGGATTATGCAGAACATCCAAGAAGACATTAGGTGGAACCGGTTTATGTTGAGAACCCAGGCGGCTTAAAGCATCCGCCGCTTCATTCTTCTGCCGGTCCACATGATCCACCTGATAACCTTTAAAGTGACCTGCAACAACGTCCACCTCACGACGATATGCTGCCATTGTGGGTCCTTGGAATCCCTAGTGCCAGACACCTGTTGAGCCACCAGGTCCGAGTCACTGAAGCACTTAACTCGGCTTAGGTTCATCTCCTTAGCCATCCGAAGACCATGGAGTAAAGCTTCATACTCAGCTGCATTGTTAGTGCAAGGGAACATTAAACAGAGAACATAACAAAACTTATCACCTCGTGGGGAAGTTAATACGACTCCAGCCCCCGAGCCCTCCAATTGCCTGGACCCATCAAAGTGAATAGTCCATAAGTGTGATCCGGCTTCTCTTCAGGCGCTTGTAGTTCTTTCCAGTCGTTGATGAAATCCACAAGTGCTTGAGATTTGACCGCCGTTCGGGGTATATACTTCAACCCGTGAGGCCCGAGCTCTATGGCCCACTTGGCAATCCGCCGATTGCTTCCTGCTCGGATTATATCTCCCAAAGGAGCAGAGCTGACCACTGTGATGGGATGACCTTGGAAATACTGCTTGAGCTTCCGGCTTGCCATGAAAACCCCATATACCAGCTTCTGCCAGTGTGGGTACCTCTGCTTGGACTCAATAAGTACCTTGCTGATATAATAAACCGGACGCTGAACCAGATACTCCTTTCCTGCCTCCTTGCGCTCCACCACAATAGCCACACTAACAGCTCGAGCATTAGCTGCCACATATAGCAACAATGGCTCCTTGTCAACCGGGGCAGCAAGAACCGGTGGGTTAGCTACCTGCCGCTTTAAATCCTCAAACGCTTCATTCGCAGAGTCACTCCAGACGAAGTTATCCATTTTCTTCAGCATCTGATACAAAGGAATGGCCTTCTAGCCAAGGCGGCTGATAAACCGGCTCAACGCGGCAATCCGGCCTGCCAAGCGTTGAACGTCATTGATACACTTCGGTTTAGCCAAGGAGGTGATGGCCTTGATCTTTTCTGGATTAGCCTCAATGCCCTCGTTAGACACCGTAAAGCCCAAGAGCTTGCCGCGGTACACAAAAATGCACTTAGCCGGATTAAGCATCATCTTGTAAACCCGCAGGTTATCAAAGGTTTCCTTTAAGTCATCAATCAACGTCTCCTTCTTCCTTGACTTGACCACAATATCATCCACATAGGCATGAACATTACGGCCGATTTGTGTATGAAGAAAATTCTGCACACACCGTTGATAAGTCGCCTGGGCACTCTTGAGCCCAAAGGGCATGGACACATAGCAGAAGGCTCCAAAGGGGGTTATGAAGGTCGTCTTCTCCTGGTCCTTAACTGCCATCTAGATCTGATGATAACCTGAATATGCATCCAAAAAACTCAAACGCTTGCAAACCACCGTAGCATCAATAATTTGATCAATACGGGGAAGGGCAAAAGGATCTGCTGGACAAGCTTTGTTGAGATCTGTGTAATCCACACACATCCGCCAAGTGTCGTTCTTCTTAAGGACCAGCACCGGATTAGCCAACCACTCAGGATGGAAGACTTCAACGTTAAAACCGGCCGCCAAGAGTCTGGCCACTTCTTCTCCAATAGCCTTGCGTCTTTCTTCATTGAACCGGCGGAGAAACTGCTTGACTGGTTTATACTTAGGATCGACATTAAGAGCGTGCTCAGCGAGTTCTCTCGGTACACCTGGCATGTCAGAAGGCTTCCACGCAAAGATGTCCCAATTCTCAAGGATGAACTCGATGAGCGCGCTTTCCTATTTTGGATCCCGATTAGCGCCGATCTTTGAATCGCTTGGACGAATCGCCAGTCTGAAGTCAACAAGCTTAGTCTCATCAGCCGATTTAAACTTCAGGGCCAGATCATGCTCTGTAGTTGGCTTCTTCAATGAGGTCATATCTGCCGGATCAACGTTATCTTTGTAAAACTTTAACTCTTCTGTGGCACAAACCGACTCAGCATAAGCCGCATCACCTTCTTCACACTCCAGAGCAATCTTGCGGCTCCCATGGATGGTTATAGTTCCCTTGTGACCCGGCATCTTGAGATGAAGAGCAAGGTCGTGCCATAAACTTAGCATAAGCCGGCCGTCCAAACAGGGCATGATACGGACTTCTGATTTTCACCACTTCAAAGGTCAAAGTTTCTGATCTCGAGTCATGCTCGTCCCCAAAATCCACCTCTAGAGCTATCTTACCAACAGGATACGCCGATTTACCAGGCACCACACCATGGAACACCGTATTGGATGGTTTAAGATTTTTATCTGTTAACCCCATGCGATGGAAAGTTTCATCATACAGGATATTGATATTGCTCCCTCCGTCCATGAGTACCTTTGTGAACTTATAACCTCCTACCTGAGGTGCCACCACCAATGCCTGAAGACCCGGATTGTCAACCCGGGGTGGATGATCTTCTCTGCTCCACACAATCGGCTGCTCAGGCCAGCGTAGGTAACAGGGCACCGCCGGTTCAACGGAGTTTACTGACCTCTTATGAAGCTTTTGGTCACGCTTGTCCAAGCTAGTGGTGAAGACATGATATTGCCCACTATTCAACTGATTCGGATTGCTCTGGTAACCCGACTGCTGCTGCTGCTGTTGATTGCCCTGATTATTGTAGCCACCTTGGTTGCCCTGATTACCTTGATTGTTATGTCCGCCCTGATTACCATGGAAGCCTGAACCGGAATTTCCTCCACTATAACCTGGCCCATGAGACCCAGGGCCTGAGCCGCCACCCGGTCCGTGATCATACCGGAAACCATTAGAATTTTTGAACTCTTGCATGATGTAGAAGTCCTTCCAGAGGTGTGTGGCCGGCATCTCCTTCGTCCCATGTTTCGGGTAAGGCTGGTTCAATAGGTAAGACAGGCGGTCCGGGTTAGGGCTAGGTGCTCCACCGCGCTAGGGCGGTTTACCCTTGCGTCGTTGGCCCTTGTCCTGTGCGCTGGCATTGGCCACAAAGTCCATGTTGTGATCCGCTTTACGTTTGTCGCTGTTTCCATGACCCACCGGGTTGTGGTGCTGCCCCTTGGCGTTGTCGCTCTTCTTTCCCTTACCTGTCTTATCATCATCAGACTCGGGATCCTTGGTAATATCAGAGAGCATACTTTACTAAAGCGGCCATGAGGGTTCCCATGTCATTGCAATGGCGTTTCAGCCGTCCCAACTTCAACTTCAGAGGCTTAAACCGGCAATTGCCTTCCAAAGTTAGAACTGCGGTGTCAGCGTTGATGCGGTCCGACGAATGCAAAATTTTGAGACCCGGCGCACCCACCGGGTTGTTGATTCTCCTTCCTCCTGTACACAGGCAGCTAAGTCCACAATCGACATGGGCTGCTTGCATGTATCCTTAAAATTCTGGATAAACCAGGCTCTCAACTCGGCCCATGGTCTGGTAGAGTTAGCCGGTAGACTCTTTAACCAAGTACGAGCCGTCCCTTCTAGCATCATGGTGAAGTACTTCGCACAAGCTGCATCATCCACATCTAGCATCTCCATGGCCATCTCATAGCTTTCAACACATATCTCTGGAGATAAATCGACGGTGTAATTTGGCACCTTGCGCGGGCCCTTGAAATCCTTGGGCAAGCGTACGCTACTTAACGCTGGGACGAGACACGACACCCCCAAAGAGCTAGAGGTAACTCTTGGCTCTATTGACGTGGTTGGACGAATCGGAGTAAGCTGACGGGCTTCATGCTGCGCTGCTAACTCAGCCTCCCTGTGTGCACGAGCCCGGTCCACCACCTCCTGAGCATCACCAACACCCCCTGCCGGGTTGTGGCCATGGGGCGGTTCGCGGTTCCGCGCATTGCTTAACACGGCCAGTTCATCCATACGCCTGCTATAACTCCGGCTTGGACGGGGGGTGGAATGAATCCGATCACGACTATATGAATAAGCCTCCTATTGCACCAAGGCTGTCTGAAGAAGCTCTTTAACCCGAAGCGTCTCGACCGCCGCTGGAGAATCGCCTTCAATTGGGATATCCTCCAGCCGTGAAGCGGCAGCAACAAGATTGTCCATTGGAGTAGAGTAATGACCCGGTGGTGTTGGGACTGGCTGTGTCACAATGTTGTTCTGACGAGGCGGATCCATCAAACGGGGCTGAACCGGCGCCCCGCTCAGTGCCTCCGCCGGTTTGCTACCGGCAGTTATCGGTCCCCGCACTGGGTGTTAAAGAGGTTCCTAGCATCATAAACCTGAGGCAGGCAAGACCGGTGCCTTCTCTTTAGGACTTCGTGCGATGCATTCTGATCCAGCATAAGCCGGTAAGCCTGCGTGTCCAAAGCGGCCCACTCCGCGGCCATCCTGGTATACCCAGCTGCCAAATCGGCCTTGGCTTGAGTAATCTGATCCTTTACTTTCGCGATTTCCGCATTGTGCGCATCCTGATCCGCCGGGTTAGCCTCCGCCATCAGTGTTGCCAATGCATCAAATAGATCAGATAAAACCTGAGCGCTGACGCCACAGGCCTCTCGCTTCGCTGCCGTCATTGCCATCGATCCGGAGATCATTGCTGCTGCGGTCGAAGAGTGGAGCGTCGGCTGTGTACCGGCCATGAAGATTCCAACCCGGTTTGGCAGATCAGAGGTGTCCGGAATACTGTCGCCATAGGAACAGCCTCCAATCCGGCCATCTTGTAGCTGATATAATGACTCGGTCTCTCCGGTCGATGACTCGTCACCGGAATAAACGACGGTCTCACCACCAGATTCCGATCTATCCTCGTATTCCTCTCCATGGATGACTCCCACAAAGGCACAGGCTTGACCCGGGCAGATCACACACGCTGAGCCGTTTCGACGAGGTCGGTGCAGATGTCCGGCTCAGGGCCCGTCTCACCGATCTTGCCAATGAAAACGTGTATGCCACCAAAGGGGACCCGGTACCCGTGACTCGGTATGCGGCCTCGTGGCCCCACCCTGCATCGTTGATGTAGAGCTTGCCGCGATGACTTTTGGTCATCCGGCCCACAGCGTAACCCTTGAGTCCTTCGAAGCTGCCCTCCAAGAAGTTGAAACAATCATGCTATAGCCCCACGGTGGGTGCCAACTGTCGTGGTTTTGTCACGGCAGATTTCCTCATACAAGGACTCAGTCGTGGAGCCATCGCTACGGGTTAGCTTAAAGGGGTTAAAGCGGACAAGGGACGCAAGAGAGTTTTATACTAGTTCGGCCCCTTACGATGAAGGTAAAAGCCTACGTCTAGTTGTGCCGGAATTGATGGGGTTTCGATGATCGTGGAGCGAATACGCTTTGCTCGAGTCTCGAGTTGTTCTATGTTGTCTCGAACCGCTTGGTCGTCCCCTTATATACATGGGTTGACGCCCGTCGGTTTACAGAGTCCCGAGGCCGGCTCATAAACGTGTCCGGCTCGTTCTCCGCTCTTTCTACCTTACAATGCAAGTTACATATCAATGCCGGTTTATAGCTATAGGCCTTAAACCGGTTTCTGGGCTCTGGGCCTTTACAGAATGTCACCGTCTGTCTTCATGGGCTTCAAACATAATGGACTACTGATGAAGTTAAGCCGGCCTCTCCTGGCCGGTTTACGCCCAGTAGTAATATCCCCAACAAACGAAAAAGTAAATAAGCAAAGCACAATATGTGAAAAGCTCATAGGCAATGGATCAGTGATGGATAATTATGTCGGATGTGATTCCTCATGTAATAGCTATAACATAGGGTGACACAGAACTAGCTCCAGTTCATCAATGTAATGTAGGCATGTATTCCGTAAATAGTCATACGTGCTTATGGAAAAGAACTTGCATGACATCTTTTGTCCTACCCTCCCGTGGCAGCGGGGTCCTAGCGGAAACTAAGGGATATTAAGGCCTCCTCTTAATAGAGAACCGGAACAAAGCATTAGCACATAGTGAATACATGAACTCCTCAAACTACGGTCATCACCGAGAAGTATCCCGATTATTGTCACTTCGGGGTTGTCGGATCATAACACATAATAGGTGACTATAGACTTGCAAGATAGGATCAAGAACACACATATATTCATGAAAACATAATAGGTTCAGATCAGAAATCATGGCACTCGGGCCCTAGTGACAAGCATTAAGCATAGCAAAGTCATAGCAACATCAATCTCAGAACATAGTGGATACTAGGAATCAAACACTAACAAAACTAACTTGATTACATGGTAAATCTCATCCAACCCATCACCGTCCAGCAAGCCTACGATGGAATTACTCATGCACAGCGGTGAGCATCATGAAATTGGTGATGGAGGATGGTTGATGATGATGACGGGCGACGAATCCCGGCCTCCCGAGCCCCAAACGGACTCCAGATCAGCCCTCCCGAGAGAGATTAGGGCTTGGCGGCGGCTCCGTATCGTAAAACACGATGAATCTTTCTCTATGATTTTTTTCTCCGCGGGAAGGAATATATGGAGTTGGAGTTGAGGTCGGCGGAGCCTCAGGTGGCCCACGAGACAGGGGGGCGCGCCCTGGTGGGGAGGGCGCGCCCCCACCCTCGTGGACAGGGTGTGGGCCCCCTAGTCTTGATTCTTTCGCCAGTATTTTTTATATTTTCCAAAAAGTGCCTCCATGGATTTTCAGGACATTCCAAGAACTTTTGTTTTCTACACATAAAACAACATCATGGCAGTTCTGCTGAAAACAGCGTCAGTCCGGGTTAGTTTCATTCAAATCATGCAAGTTAGAGTCCAAAACAAGGGCAAAAGTGTTTGGAAAAGTAGATACATTGGAGACGTATCAAGACGCAGGAGAAGATGGTGCACTGGGTGGTCCTCCGCCACGCTTGATTCTCCGTCGCTTTGCGCGTGAGTAATCGCGTCTTTGCGGTGGAAGCGGTGGCGATAAGCCCCAAGGCCACGCAAGAGTAGGTGATGGTGGTGATGGGGTCCGGATGCAGGTGAGGTGGCTGCGCCAGCTCAGGATGCACACTAGGGTACGGGAAAATTTCGCGGATAGCTCCACGAAATGTAGGTGTCGAGGTAGAATTGAGGGTGAAATCTGTATTGTGGTACATGCACTGGATCGAAGGAAATAAAGTTGGCAGTGTTCCTCCGGAAATGAAATAGGGAAAAGAATTAGAGACAAGGAATTTCTAGACGGAAATTCCTCTGCGAGGTTCTAGATTTCAAAATCCGGCACACGGTGTATGAACAGATAGATAGGGACATGTGACTTTGCATTCCCCCGAGTACTGCCTGAATGTACTCGTGGGTGAACCGAGTATGCGTGCAGTATGCAGTATAATCTAAACTAGCAAACAGACAGAGGCAATAATCATGCATCGGAGAAACACACCAGACAAATCATACTAGAGTGTTTTACTACTAGTGGGTATATGTACTCCTGGCATACATATACCTACACCAGCGCGTTTATTATAGACTCGAGACGAGTCAACGTTATTCAGTGTATGTGATCTACTAATTAAAATCTTGTTAGCAACACAGTGTCAACCCTGTCAAACATTTCTGCTTCACAGAGAGACAAGCAAAAACAACACCGAAACCAAAAACACGAAAACATTCATAACATATGGGTAACAACAGTGCAAGCATACAACAAAGCACGAACGCGCTACGAGCTAAAAGAAACAACTCACCCTAGGATACATGGTTCTATCCTCATATCGAGGATGAACCGACAGATTGATCATCTCACTGTGTGACTGAGGTCATGCAGAGGACTTGCCTTGCTGGGGCTCTTTGGGAGGACGAAGACTGAGCCAATCTCCATCTTCATCGTCCGACACTACTATGGGTTGGGGTTCGGCTGCTGGGGGTGTGGCTGAAATTGATCCAAGCAAATGCTGTTGGTGGATCCATAAAAGAGCCTTGTCGAGGGTGATGATGTTTGGCTTGGGCCATAGCACAGGCTGAGAGGATAGCACTAGTTCGGATGGCGTTGGGCAAACGACTTGAGATGCGAATTTACGAGCCTCACGGTAAGCTTCCTTGATGACTCATACCGCATCATTGTCCATGGTTCTAAACTCGGCAAGCATCTTTGAAATCATCATCCCCTGGGCAGTGATATACTACACCAGGCGAGTGATTGCAGGGTCATCTCCTTGGATAGCTGGAGAAGGTTGCATTCCTGCTTCTACCACAATGGGGAAAATCAGAACTCCCGCCTCATTGCCACATGCAGGAACTTGGTTCGGAGGTGTAGGATAGCCTCCACAGCAGCGGCCTGAATGGCTAGATCAGTGGTAGGCATGGCTCTACCCTAAAAACCAATGTCTAGCCCTCTACTGCGGGACCTAGGCTGATGTGCACTCTTGCATCAAAGCGATGAAGGTGAGGGACGGGTGCCGATTGGAACACCAGGTAATCGGGGCTAGCCTTAAAGCCAAAGTCTTTGGTGAGCATCTCGGTAAGAAGGGATGCAAAGCCAGTGTGGTTGATGGCACAGGTGCGGGTGTAATACTTGGAAGCTTTGAAGCTGCTAGTCATGGCTGGAGTGTTGCTAGCTAGGCTTCTTTGCAGGGACATGGCTGACTGAGGGGTGAGTGATACGGCGAGCGGAAAGGGGGCTTTTATAGGCAGCTATGTGGGACATGCCCGCATGGTGTGGCCCCTTTCCCTTAATGGTGAAAGGCAAGCGGTGCGGCTGACCAGAAAGGATATGGTTGCTATTCGCTCCACGGATAACTAGGCGGGGACAGTGGGGTGAGGACGTGTCGGTCCCGACTGCGCCACCTATTGATTAACTGTGGCCATGCCGGATGCCAGGGATGGGTCAAATCCCTTAGGGCCATTACGGGTTAATGTTAGTGGTGATCTAATACTAGGATAACATATGCTCGCCTGGCTGCTCTGATACCATGTCCTGTGGCACCCCGATCCGCATGGAGCAGGGGGCCTTTGCACGTCAGCCCTGGATAACACCTGATGCATGACAGGTCCATGATACAGGATTCCAGGTACAAGAATATTCATCAAACACATGTATATATGATTACAGCATTGATGAATACAATTATCTGGCATAGCCCTAAGGCTATTTAAATTACAGCGGAAATCTATTTGAATGGTAGCGGAAGTCTTGGTTTGGCAGCATAACAACTTTGGATGGGCTCCACAACTCACAGGACTGGCAAGGTTACGGCCTAGCACGACAGAACAAGTGAACCATTCGGGCACGACCTACAAAACTGGCATGACATGCCAGGTCAGTACATTGAATGTACTTGCAAGACAACCAAATACATAGCATCCAATATAGCAGAAGAAAAAGAAGGAACCAAGCGCATGCAACAACCTTTCTCATATCAATTACTAAACATGGCATGATATAGACCAACTAAGCATGAACAGTATCATAGCATCTACTAACATGGCAATGACATGGCATATCAAAACATGCTTCTAACATGGCAATAGCAAAACATAGCATATCATCTCAATCATGGCATAATTTAACATATCAATCAAAGCATGGCATGGCATCATGAAACTATGCTGCGGACAAACTACCGGTCATATTCAAAGCAGACATAACATGTTAACTTTATGCAACCACCTCATGTTCTACCATGGTTCTTTAAATGCAACATATTACTCAAGCAATGCAACCGAACTTGTGCACTGAGTCCCTCGGACTCTCTTACCAATGGGTTGCCTCGCAACCGAACGGTGATCACTCATGGATCACAAACAGAACCACACTTGGTTCAACACTCACCGAGACCTCGTCTCGTGATCATATCAAAACATCGTCGTGACTTCCCACGACTATCCCATGGTCCAAGTCACCACATTCTTGTTACCACATTAATTAACTTAATTATTTTAGGTTTATCCTCCATTTCGACCAAGACCTGATAGTGTGACCTACTACGAACTGTGTGGCTATCGATACACTTTATAAACACTCTGCAGAGGTAGCGCACTGTACCCACACCACAGAACCCATGGCCTCGCACTCCCATTCGGGTGGACCAACGGCGTTCCGACAAAACCGACCTACTACCATGACACTCTCCCGGGCACTCCGACCAACACACCTGTCGGCATTCTAGGAACGGGGGTCCCCTGACTTGCCTGCCTGCAGCCCACGGCGTGGCTCTGCGGGCGGGCCCATACGGCCCACACTACAAAAAAATACACTTCCGTGATGATACGTGTTTGTCACAGTAGGTCGCGGGTTTTTTCATGCATGTACATCCATGACAAATTTATGACAGAATAAAGATAGTCATACTTGTGCTGTCGTAGAAGTGTTCCATGTCAAGATAGTCATACTTGTGCTGTCGTAGAAGTGTTCCATGACATTACCAAAATTATCATCACGGAAGTGTCCACTTCCATGATGATAAATCGCACGTCACAGAAGTGCTTTCGTCAAGGGTGACCGACACGTGGCATCCACCGTAATGAAACGCCGTTAAGCTATCGGGTCCGGTTTTGGATCTGATAACCCGTTAACAGCCCCGACCAATGGGGATTTTCCACGTGTAAAATCATCATTGGCTGGAGGAAACACGTGTCGGCTCACCGTTGGGACAGATGTCATCCACTCATTAGACACAAAGCGCCTATGATACGTCAACACGTGGCACAGCCCAACAAAGGCCCATTCATGTGAAAAGGCCGGCCCATTTCACTTGGTCAAAAGTTTGCGGGCCGGCCCACGGCAAGCCTGTTAACGGCCTATTCGCATATAGCCCATTTACAGCCCGCTATCCCAGGGCCCGTTTACGGCCTATCCGAATTAGGCCCAGTAGCGTCATCTGGGCCGTCCAATATAATTCCAGCCCATTTTAACTTCCGGCCCATGTATGGCCCATGACGTCTTTCGGCCCATATGATGCCCTTAGTAACCCTCGGCACCTTAACGGCCCGTTGTAAAACAAGCCCGTAATGAAAAGTGTATCACTTTATACCCATTAACGACCCATTATTCCGTTGGGCCCTTTCCAGCCCATGGTATCTTTCGCCCTTCTCAGGGCCCATTTAATCTTGGGCTCATTTCCAGCATTCGGTTACTTACGGCCCATTACTGTCATTTTCTGCTTGTGGGCCAAATTCAGCCCGTGGTTAAAGTCGGCCCATTTGCGGCCCGTTAATACGTTGGACCGTTTTCATGTGGAAAAAACCCAGTTGGGATGTTTTCATAGAGTTATCAAATACAGCCAATAAACGGCCCGTTATTGTCCACGAATAGTACGGCCCATGATTGGCGAAATGATGAAACGCCCCGTAGAAGGCCCATGGACCCTACGGCCCGTAAAAGGCCCATGGATCGTACGGCCCGTAGAAGGCGCATGGATCCTACGGCCCGTATAGAAGGCCAATGGATCCTACGGCCCGTAGAAGGCCCATGGATCATACGGCCCGCAGGAGGCTTATGGTTACAACAGTCCGTGTGTTGCCATGATTATTAGAAAAACATAGAAAAAGAACTGCAGTGACTACAAGCAAACAACTAAACAAGACAATAAGGAAATAAATAAGCAAGCAATTAACGCTAGCCTATTACCGCTATTACACATATTACATCCACTGGGCATCAATGTTCGCCACCAGTGCAAATATAGGGAAAAAAGCGACATATTACATACCACGCCATCAAAATTGGCCACCGATTGCAAATAAACGCGGCAGTAAAACAAGACCATAACTGAACAATCTGCATAAGAGCTCAAGATACGTGGTATCCACCATGCTGACAATAAGCTTAGCAAGCTTATTATCTTTGTCCTGTTTGGCGCTAAAATCCTCCAACGCTTGTTGTTGCACCAGAAAGTATGCATCTGAATGCTCCAGGGACTTCCGCAGTCCTTCCGCTTCTTGTCGCAAAGATAGCTGATCGATGTCTTTCAGCTTGTAGTTGAGACTCAAGAAACCGAACTGATTCAGACAGTGAGTTTGAATAGCTTGTGCAAGCGGTAGTGGCCAGTAACTCCAACACTAAACCAAGACATGACTTTGGGGTTGTCTCACTATCTTCGAGATAGTCTTCCTTAGCTGTTTTATCAGCTTTGTTGGAGACCAACAAGGATGTGTCACTATCCTGAACCTTATCTGCATTACTTCCTTTACCATTGCTTAGTAAGGCACTCTTCCCCAATATTTTTTCAGCATTCTAAAAGAAGAAACAAGCAGACACATAACAGTTTAGCATGTACTAGTATATGAAACTCATTTCGGTGAACCAGTTCATTAGTAAGGTGGACAGGATTAAACTACCAAGTCTTCTATTGCCAAGTACTAGTACATAATAAAAGCATCAAACAAACATATATCTATGTCCTATGGTCACTTCATTGTCTTGCCAAATCAAAATAGAGACACGGTTCAAATCATATCAGTTCAAGACAAAGCAGGAGTGAAAGAATACAAAGCGTGGGAAACTACACGGCACAACAATATTTCAGATGGGTACCACGGGTCTACATGTACAACAACACTATTGGCTCTGTTGTGATGCTAGTAATGTGCATGATATGAGAATTCAACTGTATACACAATTGAAATTGAAATCAGCAGAGCTATTGATAAGAGCAAGCATGTTAAAGAAACATGTGTGAACATACCTGCTGTGCCATTGCAGTTTCGATTGGATCCTTCAATTTAAAAATAAGTTTGTATGAGTAAATACAGTGATACAAGAGCAAAGATGTATGCACAATAGCAATCATAGTTAAAAAAGGCGCGCCTAAGCGAGCGCGTAAGCACGCCTAGGCTCTAGGCGTTGGCGAAACGCATTGCGCATAACTACGCTTAATCTGTGCATAACTGCGCCTAAGCATGCGCTTTGGTCAGTAAAGCGCAAGGCGGTGGCAAAACGCACAATTAACGCCTAGCGCTTTTTTGAACTGATAGCAATGAAATCTTAAATTAGAACAGTTGTTCTTCAAGTTTAAGCACTTGTTCTACATGAACAGAGTACAGTGAGACGCAAGAATATAGTACTTAAAAATAGAAAATGAGCTCATAGACCTTACCACATTCTTGGTTCGGGACCAGTACAGAACAAGGCGTTCCCAGTCATCTTCCAGTAAATGTGTCTCAGGAGAACATAAGGGAATTTGCTGAGTTTCATTGCCAGTGAAGTACGTTTTCTTCAGGTAATTACGATAGTGCCACCAAGCATTCTTGAAGATAGCAGAGGTATTAGCACAGGTTACCTCATCCTGAGTTTCCAAATCGGTCCTTCTCTATACAGAAAAATGGAAAAATTTGCTGTATTATAACCATCATGGAGGTAGGATGTATGGGACAAAGCAAAGTAATTGCCATGAATAACATTACTTACACATAACTCCTAGACAAACACCTGCAACTGGCATTTTCCTTCATCTTCAGTATAATATTTCTAAGATGGGAAGATACGCGCATACGATTTAACAACATCAAATGTGATAGATGTTAAACTACGACTAGCTGGTTGTGCTTCCTCCATAGGAATAGGCGTACTAACTAGTGGAGTTGGGGTTCGCCGTGGTAGTACTGGCCCTTTGGGCACTGGAGCTGCCTTACTAACTGCTCTTGTTTGGGAGCTATGTGGTGGAGATGGTGTTGTGTCAACAGGAACTGGGTTACTATATGCTGGGGTTGGGGTTATATTGGGTGAAGTTGGTTCTCTGTCCATCGCAGTAGGGGTACAATCTGCGAGAGTTTGGGTTATGTGTGGTAGGGCTGGTTCTCGTGCATGTACAACCAGGGTGCTATCTCCACCTAGAGGTAGCACTGTTTTATTTGAAGACCGTGTTTTTAGTCTGCTAGATGCTGGCATCACCCGCTCCAATTCAAATGGCTGATAAACAGGAAATATAGTTGAATGTACAGACATTGTATGAGAGACGAAAAAAATATGGTGAGATTATGTAATGAGAGCATGTAGAAATTTAGAGTGATGGTAACAACCAGTGGATGGTTCCAAAAATAATGATCGTAGGCTGATGATTGCTTTAATTTAATAAAAAGACAGATGATGATTGCTTTACTATTTGTTTCCCACCCAAGATGAACAACATAGGCATACCGTAGGTGAACCAGATATTAGACAGAGATACTATTCATTGCTTCCTTGATATGTGCCCCATAACTAATTTAGAATTTAAGTTTGAACATTAATTTGGAATCGGAATGTTACTGTCGAAACTGAACGCAATGGTAGCAGAGAGACACTTGACATGTAGTTTAGGGAGGGCTTGTAGTTCATCTTCAACCTGCACCCCCCCTGAGCCGCCAGCCCCAGCGCCGCCTTGCCGCCCCAAAACAACTCCCCACCACCAGTCCGCTGCCGCCCCGGCCAGCCCTATCGCCCCCCCCCCCACCCTGAACCCTAAGATAGATAGTGAGGTACCTCTCCGGTGAGCCCTGCCCCTGCCAAGTAGTGGTTCCTCCTTAACTCAGCGAGCCCCCACCCCTGAAAATCAATCACCCAAAAGTCGATTCATTCGATCAAGTGAAGCTAATCGAGCAGAGCAGCAAAGCACAAGTTTAGGGGCGAGCAGCAAAGCAGATCGCGAGTGAGCGAGCGAGAGCCGAGCAGCAGCAGCTAGGGCGAAGGAAGCGATCGGCGAGAGCCGGAGCAGAAGAAGGCCATGAAGGAAGCGAGCGAGCGAGCGAGAGCCGGAGCAGCGGCAGCTGGGCGAGCGAGAGCCGGAGCAGCAGCAGCAGATCCGGCTGGTATGGACGCCGCCGCCGAAGGGGCCTCGCACTGGGGGACAGCCACCGTGAAGATGTCACCCGCGGCGCCGGCTTCAAGGTAGCCGCTCCATGGGGGTGCGGGATGGAGCACCGTCGGCGCCGTGAGGTCGAGCTAAGGAGAAGGTGCGATGCGATGAGTGTACAACCTCTTTGGTGGCACCGAGTAGGCCTCGGCTTCGTCCGAGGAGTCGATGAGGATGCTGCGGTTCCGGTGGAGCAGGTTAAGGCGGCGCTGTGGGGATGGAGCAGCCGTGATAGACAAGGTGATCCTCGGAGCACCTCCTTGGAGGTGGAGGACAGGGCGGCTGAACCGGCGGGACGACGAGATGGACGATGGATCCTCATCCGGGGAGGTGGACGAGGAACGTCGAGTTGTTGCGGTGGACGACGTCATCGGGGAAGAGGCTCCGGCTGGGCAGCGGTGAGGTGGAGGACGGAGGAGGGTAGGGTTTCACGACTGGAGCAGAGAGGTTATGGCGGCCTGGGATTTTGAATGGCAAAAAGGAGGCGATGGGAGGGGGTGAACCATGACTTAGGGACGTGCTTGTCCAAAATGTAGGGTGTGTTACAAAAGTACCCCGCACCGATTTGAACTAGCGGCCCTTTCGGCTCAGGGTTAGAAGGGGGATTTCGCGTGTCGGGATTTGGCAGCTGGAGGGAGTTTTCGCTGCGTTGTAATTTCGGGATAGCAAGGCGCGGGTTGTGAAGGCGCTTAGTTTTGGAGCACGATATCTGAATTTTCGGGATATAACAAGGCGCGGGTTGAATTTTAGGGACAAGCCTAACGTGTAATATTGTACTTGTACGTACCAAATCAATTCGCACTTCCCTCAACCAAAAATAAAAGAAAAAAAATAAAACTATTCACACCACACAAAGAGAGAGTCTTGCCCCGTTTTACTATAAAAATGCTATTTAAAGCTACTCATACCAACAATTTACTGCAATTAAATAATATTCGTTAGTATGAATCCATGTTATGTCCAATTAAATTTTTTCGCTTGCTGTATAATGCATGTAACCTACTCATACCAACATTTTAGTGCATTCGAAATGTCTATACTACCGCTGCAATTCGAACTGAATTTGAATTTGTTTCTCTATTTCAATAACAAATCTACAATCATTATTATTGCCAACTTCAGCCATCATTCGTGTATTACCTTAATGACACACCACATGATTACTATAGAGATAGATATGAACTATGTGTACTACATGAACTCGAATTCTATATTTTGAATACACTTGATGTTGATTCCAAATAATAGTACATTTGATGTACTAACTATATATTCATAATATAAACCATGTTCCATACGTATAAACCGTGTTTATAACACATAGTATAGTGCCCCGCCCTCTACATTATGACAAGTATTTAGACCTGAGCTGCAAAAGCCACACATTAGCCCAAATTATGATCAATGTTCTATATGTTATACGTAGTACTAGCAAGATGCCCATGCGTTCCATAGAACATCAACATGATCAAGGGAGGCCTAATTTGCAAATATGGAGAGGGGTGTGGGTATCTTTTTTCAAAATTGCCATAGTTTCCTTCCTATCCGTCAGATATAAATCGGACGGCCTATATTGCAGGATGGCACCATCATCAACAACTCTGTTTTTTATAAGAGTAGATATAAAATATATTATATGTAGTATAACATGTTGATAACCACACCATGTGTATCACCGTTATATATATTCACACATGCGTCGGTTTAAAACACTATGATAAATTATTCATATATCCGAATTCGCTTTTTATAATGAAGTATGATCTCTATTCGTCTTTTACACCCACACAATCCTCTTATCTTTGTAGCTAGCTAGCGCTAACTTTCTCTCGTGCATGCAGACGCCCGCATCCCCCTCACCCTCCCTCGATTCTCTAGCTCCATCACAAGAAATCGTCTTTTCACTTTAGGTCGTTCACCCATGGTGTGTGTAGGCCCCCCAGCTCCTTCTTTACGGCACACATCGATCGATATGCCTCTCTAGCCAGGTGTGCCTAGCACAAAACACAAGCTTCCCCTCTTCTCTTATCACCGTTCATGCCTCACTCCCACCACTGTTTTCATCGATCTCGTACTCGCACACTCCTTCCCCCTCGATATAGTATGACTCTCGCACCACCTCCTAGATGCATCCCTCTCTCTCTCTCTATCCTTCTCCCTGTGCCTCACTTGCTTCTAACACACACATGCATGTATACCGATCGATCTCCCAACATATACCTAGGTCGACTTTAACTATTCCCCCCCCATCGATCGACGTACCTCACAAGTTATGTCTCTCCTTTCTCTGACAAAGGACGATTGATCTTCCTATGTAGTTATGTCTGCTTACCACAGCCATATTGTCCCCCCTCGTCATTCGTGCATGCCTCCTGGCCCGTATCTCACACGCACGTGCACAGACAGGCAGCCATCCCCTCTATTATTGATATTGCAGGCGTGCCCTCCGGTTGTCTAGCAAGCCTATCCCACCATTTGTTAGAAGCAACTCCACTACCACCCTCTCCAACACTCTAGCATGGATGTCGATCGATCTCCCTTAATACATGAGGTAGATTGATCTCCCTTAATACACGAGGTAGGCCTCTCTCCTCCTCCACACATATACCAGCCATTGTACCTCTATAGTTAACTAGGCCTCCCTCCCCCCCCCCCACCACACACCGATAGTCGAACGCTGTAGGTAGGTATCCATGCCACAGAGACAAACTGCACATGTCCCCTCTCTCGTTCTAGTAGGCTAGCCACTCTATATCTTTGACGTGGGCACACACAAATTCGATGGCTCTCTTTATCAACCGCGCGCGCACACACACACACACATCATCCCCCTCTTCGGTTCTATGGACACCTCAAGTCGATGATACCTCCACTCTCTTCTCGTGGATCGCCCCCTCTATATATATGATATATCCAGGACTCTATTTCACACACATTGCACTTGCACATGTTACATTTTTTGATTGCCCCCCCCCCCCCAAAACTCTCACGAACCCACACACAATATCTCTCTACGTTTGTATCTCTCTCACACAACCCCACGTAGGTGGTGTACGTATACAAGAAGATAATAGCTGCACCGTGCACGTACTCACGCTTCGTGCCCAGCCACACCAAGGCCGTACATCGATGGAGCTCATTTCATTTAAATGGCAGCCCATGTGCTAATTTGAATGCGTGTAGCGGTTGTTTACCTACGGAGGTCGTGTACCACGCGTGCACGAAACAAAGTTCGACTTGATGCGTTGGCGCGTTTTTTAAATAAAGTTATATCGCTCAATGGCACGTACACAGAATATAAAACGATTTTTATGGAGAAAAAGGTAGTCCGCTACACTATATACAATGGAGCCTGCCTGCCTGGTTTGTCTCTCTTCAGAGTATCTCACACAAGGCTGCGGTGGCCTCTCTCTCTCACCGTTGGTCACTGATCCGGCCGCATCTCGTCCGCCAGCGAAAGGGAGGACGTGCATCATTTCTCCGTTCGACGGTGCCGAGGCAGCACGTCCCAATCTGCGGTACACGCCATTCTCTCTGACCAAGCTCCGGCGCGGTAGGGCCTACGCCACCTGCTCGCTGCCGCAGTATGGGCAAATTCCTCCCGCCGCCGCTCACCTAGTTACATCCCGACGACCTCCAGGTATCCCCTCCAGCCTTGCTCCATTGCCCGTCTTCCCACGTCGCTGCATGTGGATCTTCCATAGTTCTTTGCACAAAACGTATCTCGTCCGATGTACTTTCCATATTGCAATCTCGTCCTCACACCATTTTAGACATACACAACCGTGTTGTTATCTTCCCGTAGGACAAGGAATATGCTTCTTTTTTTCGTCGCAACTGTCATCAACAATATTTGTCTTTTTACAAATTTCAAATGGGCATATTTTAGAGTGTAGATTCACTCATTTTGCTTCGTACGTGTACTTCCTCCGTTCCTAAATATTTTTCTTTCTAGAGATTTCAACAAGTGACTACATACGGAGCAAAATGAGTGAATCTACACTCTAAAATATGTCTATATACATCCATATGTATTAGTCCATTTGAATCTCTAAAAAGACAAATATTTGAGTAGTCACTCGTTGAAATCTCTAGAAAGACAAATACTCCGGAGTATATTTAAGAACAGAGGAGGTACTGCACAGCCGCATGGGAGACTTAGACCGGTCGTTGTGCCGCATTAATAGTGAGTAATGAGAAGTCAAATCATAAGCCCCACCTTTCCCACTGTAAGTTGCTCGGAAGAAGCAACCATCAATACGCTCTTCTTTGAATCCGCTCATACTACTCCATCCGTCACTGTTTATAGAGCGCGCTTCAGAAAAAGAGAAAATCTCTGGGACCAAGGCGACTAGTGGTCGGCCTGAAAAATAGCATTGGTAGTTATAGCATGGCGTCTATTACTAGAGGAAATAATGCGTACACACATGCATGCAGTGCTTCCACCCCGGATAGACACATGCATGCACGTACTCCACTCTGTAGTACTACATCGAGAGAAAATTGCGGTTACCACGCCCTAATTAATTGAGAATTAAACCAAACGCGTCTAAAGTCTCTCTGGTGGTGGAAATGCATTGAGAGAAATGCATCATAATAAAGCACGCCCTGTAAACTGTGACAGAGGGAGGAGTAGTATGAAGGTGCAAAACCAAGTACGCGTATGGCCAGTCGGTCAACACACCTCGTCTTGGCATATCGCTGACATGTGGGACCGGAGTGTGAGCAAACCGATCTCAATTGATGGAAAAATGGCCAACCCGCCGTTCCTTGAGAGAGACGAGGAGCGAGAACACACAGACGGGCTAGCACAGAGGCCAAGATATATTCGAGCATGGTTGATCAATATCATCATTACATGTTGGGCTACCATTTTCCGCCCTTCTCCGGAATAAATGTGTACTTTATCAAAGATTAAGAAAAATAAGAGTACAGAGGCTCCACCATGCGGTTCTAGTAGTAGTACTACTCGTACTACTAAACCTTGCGCTTGGCTCTTCGCCTCTTCGTGAAGTCGAACAATGATGGTACTCCGCATGTTCGGTATTACTGATGTATGCCTCCGCAACTGACACCGAATGAACTAATGCATGTCCACCGCCTGGGCGAGGTATGTTGCATTAGTCAAAAGGCATAAGCGAGCTTCACCTTGTCCTGCAAGCTTCTCCTTGTTTTGCGAGTTGACGGGACACACAAACAAGTAGTGCTAGTCCATACTCCCTCCTTTCCGGTTAATATGACTTAATCTTTTTTGCGGGTAAATGAGAGAGCTTTATTCATATATAAGCATTCTTAGGACGACCAGCCAAGACACTGGTCACTAGGAAGCGAGGTACCTCGCAAAAAAAGAAGTACGAAGCGAGGTGTTTCATCAAGCCTGCTCTCGGCCACATTCGAAGTGCAGCAAGAACGGTTCGCACAAAGATGCGCCGCAAGGTTTGCTGACCTGTTTACATGCTGAATAACAAAAAAGAGAGGAAATGTTACCGAGCGCTCCTATTTATAACAGGATATGGGCCAGAATTAAACGAGAATTGCGGCGAGTGTTCCATGCAATCAACTTCCATTATCACATGCGAGAACCCTCGAAGAGAACCAAATGTGTTGAAGATTTCTTTATCACATTTTAAAAATATAATAAGAGTGTAGACACTCCTCCATCATGTTCCTAGTACTAGTATAGTACCTCTATAGACTATAGTAGTAGTACTAGTAAACTTTGCGCTTCGTTGTTCGCCTCTTCGGGAAGTGCAACAATAATAGTACTAGTATAGTGTATGCTTCTGGCAATCTGACACCGAATTAATTGTTGCACGTCCACCGCCTGAGCGAAGGACAACTTGCATTAGTCAAAAGTTTCTCCTTGTCCTGTGAGCCACCGCTGCAAGCTTCTCCCGTCTGCAAGCTTCTCCTCGTTCGGCAAGTTGACGGGACACAGCAAAGTAATGCTAGTCCATACCGCCTCCTCTCCGATTAATATGGCTTAATTTCAAACGAGATAAATACCTTTATGCATCCTGTATATTTGTAAAAATACGGTCAGTGGACTTCATAATACGCTCATTGCGCCCAATATATACATTTTCCGGTGTTTATACGGTCACTAGCTCACCCTGGCTGAGTATGTGTGTGCATGCACGTGTAGGTTGAGCACTTGAGCGTGACCATGTGTGTTCCATTGTGTGCTCGGACATGCATGCATTAGGGCGTCGCACGCATTTTTTGCGTCCATGTGTACATGTGACTGTTGCATACACGTAGGGAGAGTACGTGTAGGGGCCACTAAAGGAGCAGTCAAATCACATAGTAAGTTAGTCGGAAGAAGCAACCATCATTTCACTCTTCAATGACACGTAAGCCTAAGCTACAAGCCTGCTTGCTTGGGTTGCTCTCTTCACAAGCATCGAACGACGGTGGCCACACTGCTGGTCACATATCCGCCCTGATCCCGCAGCTGGGGGAAGGGAACAATGTTCTGCGTAGACGCGGTCGACATCGGCGAGGGAGAAAATCCATAGTTGTTGCGTCCCAATCGGGGGTCACCGCGGTATGGGCCAATGCCGCGTCCCAACCGCCCTTCTAGCTACACGTCGACGTCTGTTTCGAAAATACTAGTGCATGTCAACAAAAAATATACTAGTATCGTTGTTCCGTTTCGGAAAAAAGCATATAAGCTGTTACTTCTTACCCAAAGGATCTTTATATCCAACAGACACAAAATATCCATTCGACTATTCGAAATTACTTTCACTGCTGATCTGATGTCGAGGTAATTGCTGCATCCGCACCAAAATCCACCATATCTTAAGCTAAAGTAGACCGAGCTAACCCCTATATTAGCATATTACTAAGATAAACAGAAGGCATTGTAGAATCATTTAGGACGTGAGCTTGTCAATCTGAATGTGGAGGGACACCAGCTTAGCCCCGGCCAGCAGCTTGGGCGGAACTATGAAGAAGGTCATCTCCTGCACGGCGATGTCGCCGGGATCCCTATTACTTGTCACCTCAATTTCCACCTTGACAGTGTTGGTCCTGCCTTTGGGCTCCCCCGGCGGGCCATTCGCCCACAGCTTGGCCACGTAGTGCGGCAGTGGGGACGCCCCGCTCTGATGCAGACGACTGACACGGTGATAGTCGCGCCGATGTCGAGCACGCCACTGACCAAGAAAAACACGCGGCCGTCCTCCTCCGCGAACAGCAAGAGCCGTGGCTTCGACAGTGGCACTTGCAGCTGGAGCGCCTTGCGTCTTGGATCACTGCGTAATCGGCATGGGATGCACGGTGCCGATGTGGTGGGAGAGCCACGGCGGCCGGCCTTCAGAGGCCGCAGACGGCACGGGCATTTGCGGTGGCGCGAGCGGACACACGCTCTGGTGATCGGCGAGCTTGTGGTAAGTGACGTAGAGCCCACAGCCTTCGTGCGGGCACTCCACCCTCACCGAGGAGAGGATGGCGTCCACCGCCGTGTTGTGCACGTCGAGGCCACCACCGCGCTCGCACTTCTGGCACTGCCGCTGGTTCCCAGGTCACTCAACGCGGCAGTCCGCGCAAGCCAAGTGCCCTCGCTTGCACTGCACAAATCAATCGAACAACACATCAATCAAGAAACCTGCACCTTTCTTGATCGGCCGAACGGACGAGGTGTATTCGAACCTCAGACACTGGAGGCTTCAAGGGGCGGAGGCACAAGGGGCATTGGAGCAAGGTGAGGTTCATCGAGACCATAGAGAGCTCCATCATCGGGTCCTGTTCCGTCTGCATGATCTCGCCCTCCTCATGCACAACCATCTCTCGCTTTGTTAGTGCCGGGGCATTACAAAGCTTTACCATCACATATTCATACTACTTCAAGGTGCATTAAATCAACACATGCAAGTATCAAAAGGAGAGTCACGACATGCATGCATGCATTGTAATTAATGCATCGGTAAATGCAAATTATTGAAATATATCGAGTGTAGTACTTTGATGTGTCGTGTCCACACGTACAAGACCGAGAAGTTTGATTACTACAACGCCCTCTCGCCTGAACCACACCTGCCTTTGGCTGCATGATAGGTAGGCCACCGACCTCCTGGGCCCACCTGTCATGGACGCAAAGGCAGGAGCAGTAAGTCAATGAACCTGCGTCCCTCCCTCACCCATGAGCTTGGTGGCTGGCAGGACTAGGAGAAGCTGTCATTCGCTACATGCTCTCCCTCCCGTACGTGGTGGACATGCAGCAGTTCAATCGGTGTCAGATGGCCAGAAGCATACTGTAGTACTCCTCCACTGCAGTAGTACTCCATCATTTTGTTCGACTTCCCAAAGAGGCAAAGAGCCAAGCGCAGCCCGGACGCTCGTGTGGCAGTTTCATGTGTAGAGTAGTCTAGGATAGCGTGTACCGTGCCTGTAATCTTAAAATCGTCGGGGTTGGCTCCATGCTATATTTTTTTTATTAAAATTATCTTCTGGCCCTACCTGTCATCCTGGTGATTCTAGTTTGCACACACATCTGGTTAAGACAGGAATATATATTTTAATTTGTGGTGGGGTAAATGTTAGAGGTTGCAGCAAATGGAGTATTGTACACTGCGGGTCTTTCGGCTAAGTTTAGAGGCAACCATGTGGGGCCAGTGCTATGATGTGTCGCGTCAACTCGTACAACGAGGAGAAGCTTGATTTTACTACTACACGCCTTCTCCCTCGCCCATGCGTGTGGTGGCTCGCAGACGAGGACAGGCTTTTGCTTATATAGTACTACAACAAGCTATCCCTCCCGCTCGCGGTGGACGGACATGCAGCAGTGGATTCGATACTGTAGAAGCAGTAGTAGTAACATCATTGTTCGTCTTCTCGAAGAGGCGAAGAGCCAAGTGCAACCCGAACGTGGCAGTTGCAAATCTTGGAGCATGCATATAGCCAGGCTCTTGCATGAGACAAAATTGCTATGTGAGCCCACTATTGTAGTAAGTACTTGCTAGTATAGCCCTGTAAACCGAGAAGGAGTATTTGCCTTTCTTGAGATTTCAACAAGTGACTAGACTACACCAAGACGGAGTACATATGGAGCAAAATGAGTGAATCTACACCGTAAATAAACACGTAGTTCTCTCGTTTTCCTCTCGTCCTTGGTCGCGGTGCACAATATTGAGTATACTAGTACTATCATCTTGAAATTTACGAAGTCGCCATAGGCACCACGTCGTTGACGGGAACGTCTCCTGACAAACGATAGATGCGAGCGGCAGTCGCCTCCATAGTTGCTTGAATGCCAAGGAGGGAGAGGGTAGCGGTTCCCGAGACGTTGAACGGTCAATGATGCATCCTCAAATTACTCTACATGCAGAGGGAATTAATTTTTTTTGAAGGAGCAGAGGGAATTAATTGGAGAAGCAGAATAGAGCCAGCATGATGTGAATGCAATAGAGTTTGGATTCTCATATAAAGGCGCCCCACCACTCCAATCCATCTACTCCTTAGTCTCTACGCAACACTGCTCACTCCAATCCAAGACCAAGTGACTAGAAGCCCGAAGCACCTATGGAGGCAATGGACGCGAGCGGCAGTCGGCTGTGCCAAATCATCTAACGCGCCGGCCTGCGACCCCGCACCGTGCAGCGTTTCCAAACGATGCTGGCGACCGCCAGCGTCGTAGCCCTCGCCGATGCCGGCTTCGCCTCTTGCATGGATGACATGATGGTCAGCTCCATCCGCAAGTTCGCCGCCGTCAAGAAGCGCGCGGACGACCTTGCCGTACTGCTCCAGCCCGCGCCCAGGCTCCTCATTGCGTGCCACCCTCATCGGTCTCCATGGTGACAAACTCTTTCAAGCCCTGGTGGCCCTGCAGTTGCCGGAGGTCGCGATGAAGAATGTGCACCTCGAGGCCGCGCTCGTCGCGCGGCGCCTCACCATGCAAGAAACCGTCGACCTGCACATCCACGTCTACGAGGAAATCGTCTACATAGGCCACTACAAGGCCAGCGAGGATAGAAAGACGTTGGCCTTCTTCCAGCGGCTGGAATCTTTGGATGCCATTGTTGAAACACGTCGACACAGCCACGAAAGCCGCTGCTACTTAGCCGCCATTCGGTGGGCCGGCGCCCTGAGTTGAGGAGGTGGACGTCGTTGATGGATGCATCTCTTCTTCTTGCCTCCTGTAACCAGCACAGCATCGCCTTGTGGCCTTAATGTTTTATTAGTATAGGAGTATATGGCATTTTTATTCCAGTAGTAACGTTTTCACTGTGAGGTGGGTCCGTAGTTGAGCAAACCGACCATCGGCAAATCCCCACCCCGCCAAGACCAAGTGACCAGAAGCCAGAAGCACCTATGGAAGCGATGGTCGCGAGCGGCAGTCGGCTGTGCCAAATCATCCAAGGCGCCGGCCTGCGGCCCCACACCGCATAGCGTTTCCAGACGGTGCTGGCGACCGCAGGTGTCATAGCCCTCACGGACGCTGGCTTCGCCTCTCGCATGAACGAGATGATGGTCAACTCCATCCGCAAGTTCGCCGCCGTCAAGAAGCGTGTAGCGAAAGCTCCTACTAGTCCTGCCAGCCACCACACTCATGCGCGAGGGAGGGGGCGTTGTAGTAATCAAACTTCTCGGTCTTGTACGAGTTGACGCGACACATCAAAGCACTGCACTCGATATAAGTCTTTTTACACATTTCAAATGGACTACTACATACGGATGTATGTAGACATATTTTGCTTCGTATGTAGTCACTTGTTGCAATCTCTATAAAGACTTATATTTGGAAACGGAGGGGGTACAACGCATGCATGCCGTGACCTCCCTTTTGATACTTGCATGTGTTGATTTGATGCACCTTGCCAAATTTTGACTATAAATTTAACTAACCAAATTTTCATGCATGTCACAAAAAATTACGGGGCTGTTTGGATTGTGACTATGTTTGTCTTATGTTGCCACATTATTTTTCCCACACTTGCCACACTTGCCTAACTTGAGTTGCTCAAATTATTAGACACACTTTGGCTTGCCTAAGGGAATCTTGCCACACTTTTTGTGTCTATGACATGTGGGGTTCACTGCTAATAAAAAAATTCTTGTCTTAGGTGTGGCGAATAAAAAGACTTATATTTAGAAAGCGGAGGGAGTAGAAAATATAAATAATAATGCATGTTGGGGCAACCCACGTTTCCGATAATTTTAGCCGTGGGCTTGTTCACAATTTTTACGAGGGGGTGGTTGTTCATTTAATGGAGGGACTTGTACCAGAATTGAACGATACAAAGTGTGACCTGGCACCCTCAAAAAATAAAGTGCGACCTGGTACACCGTAACACCACTTGGAACAAGCGGGTAGCTATCTCAAAAAACAATCAACAACTAAAAACGGCGACCTGGCACGTAGTACACAATTTTAAACGATTGTTTTGATGGAGTGAAAAAGGAAAACTACCCCACTACGTATATATAGGCCGGAGCCTCCGCGCTTGCTTGCTAGGGTTGCTCTATTCACACACTCTCATCCTCTCCAGATCTAAACAAGATAGGGGTGGTAACACTATCTTTCTCCCTTCAAAAAACATTGTCTTTATATCCTCACCGCTAGTTACAGATCCGGACGTATCCCCCTCTGCCGGTGAAGGGGAGGAGGGGCAGCATTTAGGCCGTCGTTGACAGTGAGGGAGGAGACCCACTGTCGGTCGCACCCGTTATCTCTGGCCGAGCACTGGCGCGAGAGGTCCTCTGATCCCTTCGTCATTGCCCTAGTGCGGGCGGATCCGGCCTCCGGCCGCCCACCTATCCACATCCCGACGACCTTTAGGTATATCTTCCTTCGAAACCGCCTTAGCTCTACTTGCCTAGCTCGCTACGTCGCTGCATGTGCATCATTTTCTACCTCTCAGCCCCTCTCGATCGGATGGTCCAACGTCACCTATTTTTTTCTTCTATTGTTAGAGGTAAAGCTACTTCATGGAGTCGAATCTTGTACTTGGTTCAAACTAGAAATAAAGTGGGGGTGGGGGAATTTAGTATGTAGTACATCGGACTTGGTACAAACAGGAAGGAAAGGGGGTGAAAGTAGTACAGACTGGTCATCCAACCGGTCTTTTGGTTGAAAAGGGAAATATAAGGGTAACGTTGTACACAGCGGTATGACCAGGACTAGATTTGCTATCCACACATAGGAGTAGGTGGCTAGAGTGAACAAAAATGGGACCAACCCAGATATGTTTCTTGGATGTTTGTTTCTCGTGGCAACAAACTCTGAATCACCACCTTATGCCCCGGTGTAGGTACATGGTCTTTGGACTTTGGTGCACCTTGTCCCATGCCCTTATACCAAATATTTAGTTGTTCTTAATCTAATTCCCCTGGTAAAAATGAAGCCATGCCACTGTTATAAGCCATGACAAGTTTAGCCAAATGTTTTTTCCTGTAATTGTTTGAGACTCTGACTGTTTCCTCTGTAGCTTTTTGTGCAAACAAGGATATCCATTTCACCTGGTTGTTGTTGTGACCTTTTGGTGCCTTTGCACAAAACTCTTCTTAAAAGAAGTGACTTTTGTGTTGTTTAACTGGAATGTTAGAATGGAACAGTTGGTTCATTTCGGTGGAACTGGACAAAGGGAGATCTGTGTTCCAATCCTCATCATCCATATTGGCACCATAACATTCCTTTAGGTAAGAATGATATTTAATGCATGTGTTCATCTCTATTTTGCGACTGCCATGAGAAAATAATGCTATTTTATACTAGTACACTTGTACTCCCTCACTGACGAAACCTATTCTGAAATAGAAGGCCAATCATGTACTTGGTTTCACCAACTGGTGAGGAGACTGAGAAACAGAGCATGAAGAGGAAGAAGAAGAAGAGTAAACAGTGCCAAGGCAATCTTGCTGAAGCCAGAGGCCTCAGTTGAGGCCATTCAAGGGCTCCGAAAATGACTACCTTACGTGTGAGACGATCCTCTAGGGAGCCCTTCCACTTCTGCTGTCTCACCTAATTAATTAGGAGTACTTAAGTACCACTAATTTATTGCTGCCTAATTTTCCTGTCGGAGTTAAACAAATCTTTAGTAGCACCCTATGCGGAATCATGTACATGTGTATGTTTGTCTATGAGGTGAATCATGTGGTGGAGCAGGGAGGCAATGCTAACTTTACCCATTAAGATAATGAGGGTGCTTCTATTTGTTAGTGTATGTTTCATCAACTAGTCCCACTATTATAGTAATCTCACTCTCTCAATATATGTGCCAAAAGGGATGCTCGATTTTTGTGGAACTGCACAAAAACTTTGGCTGCTTCATTGCCTCGACAGCTTCCTTCCTTTCCTGTTAGTCGCTAATCTCGGCTTGCATTCTTCCTTTGCTGTTAGTCGCTTGGCTTATCTCGGCTTCCAGTCAAAGGAAATAGTAATTGATATGCTACCTCACACAGGTTGGTACTGGTCTTTATCTTGATTATTGTGCTTGTCATATGTATTGGTAATTTGGTATTGTGCTACTGTTTGCCGATTTCATAAAGGAGTAACTTGGAGCCTGAACTCGCAGGCAAATCATTACATCGGGTGATTCTAGTAGAACTGCACAAAAAGATCAGATGGACAGGTACTTATGCTGCTGCTATGTACTCCAAAGTTCACTCAGACAAGCATCGACGTTGACAAGAAGAAGTGCCGATATTCATTTGAGTATCACCAGCGTCAACCAATTGTCAAACTCCAAGTATTAGGAGAGTGAACGCCAAAAATATTGCTTGGCGCATAGCCAAGAAAAATGCAGTCCAGTCTTTGGTCCCAACTTGTGCCTTTTGGTTATCTGCACATATGGTAGCGAATCGTATGGCATGGAGTCTAAAGATTCGAGACAAGTTGGTTGATGCGTATATTCATCGGCACTTAATCAGTCTGCATGCCGTGGATGCTCCATTTCAGTTGAACTACACAAAAATTTGGGTGGTTCATTTTCTCAACCGCCTCCTTTCTCGCTCGCAATGTAGAATTTTGGCGAGATCTGGGACCAATATGAGCCAGTAAACTAGTTGGATGAAAGTAGTGGCCAAGTTGCTCAAACCTCCCTCGGCACGAGGCCACTATTTGAGGATAAACCTACAAGAAAATTTCAGATTGTCTGTGCTGCCTCTTATGTACTCGAAAGTTTACTCGTAGAAGCATTAATTTTAGAAAGAAGTACCTCCTCCTGAACACCATTTACCAGTTTGCAATGTAGAATTTTGGCGAGCTATAGGACCAAGATGAGCCAGTAAACTAGTTGGATGAAAGTAGTGGCCAAGTTGCTCAAACCTCCCTCAGCACGAGGCCACTATTTGAGGATAAACCAACAAGCAAAGTTCAGACTGTCTGTGATGTCTCTTATGTACTCGAAAGTTTACTCGTACAAGCATTAATTTTAGCAAGAAGTACCTCCGACTGAACACCATTTACCAGTCTGTACCCTAGGTAATTAAAGTTCGTCCATGGATCATATTGGTTGTGATCTCAATCATTTGGATGCATAAACATACTTAAAATGTGTATATCTGAATCTTTTTGTGAATTATCTATGAATATTGTTGTGTGATCTATCAATCATTTGGATCCATAGACATGCTGAACTTGTGTATATATGAATATTTTGAGTTGTTGATAGTGAATGTTGGCTATGAATATGAACGTGTCCTGTGAACCTGAGTTTGATACAAATGTTTACCTTTTCTGTTGTGCTTGTGTGTGAACTTGTTAGTATGCCTACTGTGGGGTATGTGACGTATGGGTGTCAACGGCACACCTTCTTCGAGAGAAGAATTGCACCTGCTATGTTAGGGTAGCAACGGCGCATCAGCTCTTTTTAATCTTTTTGCTCTGTCTTGGCCCCTCCCCCGCTCAACCCCTGCCGTAATGTTTTCGGCCTCAAAACAAACATAGTACTGCGTTGTTTTTGGGGCTCGATGAAAAATTGAGTGCTGGTTTCTGTAGGTTGGCCCGCCCAGCAAATGGGCTGCTGGTCCACCACGGATTGGGAGGCTAAAATACAAGTTGTATGGTGCAGAGGCAAGTAAAAAAACGCCATCGAGAGCCATCCACTGAACAACAAAAATCTCTCCTGGTGTGCTTCTTCAGTCGTGCCGCCGGCCCCCTCTATAATCCAGTTCGCTCGGGGATCTGGTATCTTTTTTCCAGAGAGCGAACAAGTATCATCTAGGCCTAGGTCTTGAATTTTAACATGTGTAGCCCACGACATACGGGTGACAGTGGTTTCAACTTATTTTTTGAGGTCCATACCGGCCTATGGGCTTTTTGTTAAAGATCGGCAGCTCAATGTATTTTTTAACCACATTATATATATTTATATTATTACTATTATCGTATATTTTATAGAGACTTATATATACATTATGAAAACATCCCACGTGTTATTAACTTATAAAAGTAAATGCTTAACAGAAGTTGGCAATGAAAATCCCGGTTGTTTTTGACTCACAAGCAAGGAAAATCCTTGTGATTTCGTACAAAAGCTTGCGAAGATTTTAAGGACCAATGTAATAATAATGCGCTCATTTTTATTTTGAGCATTACTCGCTAATTTGTTAATTATGTATATAAAAAATGTGCCTCTCCGGTTTATTTTTGATATTAATTGCTCCTTCTAACATAACATTATATATAACGAGCCCAACTAATTCGTGTATTTGAAGGAAGTGCAAATGGGCTGGGATTTCTTAGATAATATAAATGGGCCGCATTGACGCGAAATTATTTGTTCACCCAGCCCAGCAAATGGATTGTACATTCTAGAAAACATGGGTTAAATATATGCCACATTTTTGCAGGCTGACATGTGAGCCAATAGGTCGAAGCCTACGCAGGGCGTTGTCAACTTGGTCGGCATGCACCTTCAATCTCTCGTCTTCTTCCTCCAGTGTCGTCGGGACCACCTGGTTCAGTAAAGCATAGCCTGCAGTGCAATCGCTCGAGTTCAGTTAGAGCCCAACGCCTCGCTCGGGTTCAGTTAGAGCCCAACGCCTCGCACACATGCGCGTACGTACGAGAGAAACGCGCATCCTCGGCCCCCGACCACCCACCGTAACCGGGGACTCCCCGATATTTTCCCCGCCCACGCTACTACCACGGTTTTTTCCGTCATGGACGGCCCAAAGAATGTCATGCAGCTGCGTCTCCGGCCCGCCCAGGACGAAAAGCCCATTTTCTGTCATGATTTTTTGTCATAGAAGTAGGACCCCACCACATCTATGATGATACTACGTTTTGTCACAATTATTGTCATAGAAGTGTCATAAGTATGACAGAAAAGATTTTCGTTCGGCCCAAAATGTCATGGATGTGTCTTTTTTGTAGTGCCATCTTCACCAACAAGCACTCAAGACCCTCGCGAGGGGCCAAGCCTCGTGAGGCAGACGACACAAGACATCCTCGGGAGCGCCCTCACCAGGCTGGCTCGCGAGGGGCGGAGAGTTCAAGGCAAGGCAAACCTCGCGAGGTTCCAATGACGTGAGCCATGACGATCAACATCAGGCGGGCGTCAGGCGGGCGCCAGCGCGCACAGTGTCCTCGTTTCTTCTTTGGTGCTAAGAAGGCGAGCGCAGGCACGGAGTACCGAGGCATCAAGGAAAGGTTTCCATATCAGTGCAATGAGACCAAGACCAGTAGGACGGCAAGAAGGAGGTCACCATGGAGCCCAAGGCGGCGTCACCACCAGAGCCTTTTGCAGGCGAAGACTGCTTTTGTCAGGATAAGCTGTACTAGTTGTCCCCTTTCAAATTGGACGTTGTTGGCTCCCTTCCCCCTCAATATTTGGGGAGAGGACCAGGGCCTCTATAAATAGGATTAGCCACCACAGTAGGAGGCAAATGGTCTCGAACTCATTCAGTTCATCCTCACACCCACCAATCACAAGAACACCTCGCCTCAGGAGGCTGTTCTTCCCCTTGTACTGTTCATCCTCAGCCCAAGAGGCAATCCACCACCACCACACTGGAGTAGGGTATTACACCACAACGGTGGCGAACCAGACGATATAAATCTTGTGTCCTTTGTGTTGCGAGTTCGTCGAGTTAGCCCTTGAGATCTTAGCGAAGCTAGGACGTGGATCAGTAGGGGGAGATCTTCGTGCACACCCCAGTGTTCGAACCTTGAGGGTTTTGCCGGAACCTGAGATCTGACATTTGGCGCGCCAGGTAGGGGTCCGTCGGAGCTCTCCTTCCACCAGCCGATCCGCTTGTTGATCCGTTGGTGCTCCGCGGCTCCGATGTCTGGCGGTGCAAGAGCCGATACTGACCGCTAGGCGGCCTGGCCGGCCCGGGCGGCGCCGTCTTCCCAAGAAGACCTCAACCCCACGCCTCAGGCGGCACGCGCACCGCCAAACACCGCGGGGCGTGGGTGGCGCAGTCACTCACCCTCTGCTCTTACTCCACGGCAAGTGCGAGCGGCCGCGAGGGCCTCAAGCTATGTTGCCGCCATGGCGCCGCACACCCGGCGGGAGCAGGCAAACATGAGGGCCACGCTCACGGTGGCTCGGGAGCTGTTGTGATGCCGGTTGATGGAGAGCGGTTGGGATGCTTTGCTAGAGCGCGTCCCCGAGCTCTTGGACGTCGCGGCTTCAGGAGCGCCGCCCTTCTATTCTCTGCTCACGCCACAAGTTGCGGCCGGGTCGCATGGCGGACCACGCCGCGCGCGCGTGCCTACAGGCGCACCACCAGGCTTCATCGACACTGGCGCAACCAACGCAACTGCACGCCCGCTCGCACCCGCGCCACCTCTGCTGGGTGCGGGCACGAGCGCTGCCACCTACGGTCCAGGCGGGATGCAACCCTACCATCCTCGAGGCGGCATGCTAGGACGGTCATGGTCTTCGAGGCGGCGTCCTCGGAGGCCTATGTGCCCCGCATGGTGGACCAGGAGTACATGTTGTAAGACGACCCCGGCTCGTTCCTCGAGCCAGGATGGGAGGAGGAGGTGCTAGAAGCCGGTGCCTTTCAGGACCCCTCCAGAAGCCGCACCAACCGCGCCGGTGACAACAGCTACCGGGTACCACTAATTCCTCAGGAGAAGGCTTACGCTAACCATGGTGCGCAGGGGGATCAGATCGCAGCAGCAGATGGCGGTCCCAGCTCGTCGGCCTCCCTCCCGCCAGGGGGGCACGCTAGGGACTGCAGGAAGGAAGTCGGGACGAAGGCCCTCCCCAGCGCCGCGCGGAGCAAGGAGTCCCCCGGAGGTAGGCCCTCTGCCAGGGAGGTGCTCTAGAGCCTACCCCCGGCAGAGGACCCGTGGTCACCGAGGGTGCCGCTGGCGTCCCCTTTGCCCCTTTGGTGTCGTCCTGGTTTCCGATCGCCCCCAACGGTGGCCGAGGGAGGCGCAAGACGGGGCCCTTGTCTGGCGATATGAAGTAAGGCTCACGCCTGTGAAGGTCTCCGCCTGTGACACTCTCACGTAATAACGAGTGGGGCTATACACGCCCCGGAGTCTCAGGAGTGCCGCCCTCAGGCTTCGGGGGCTCCCTCCCACGTCCTAGTGGCAGCACTTAGCTCTGCGCTGGTGAGAAGACTCGAAGACAAGAAGACTATACTAGGCGCCGGACGCGGCCATTTGCTTTGGATCCCTTTTCTGTAGCCTTGCCTTCTGGATTTGGATTTGAGTTGAAGTTGAATTTTCATTGATACGCGCGGGGGGTGCCTTTTCTTGTTCGAGTGATTTCTTGCTATCTGGTTCTTGCCTTATCCCGGAGCTCACGCTCGCTGCCTCCCCCTCCGCGCAGCAGACGCGCCACGCGTGTCGATACCACGATCGGCGCATGATTCTCGCGAGGCCCTCTCGGACGAATCAGCAGACTCTTCAGGAGTTCCTCGAGAGCTCACGACCTCACGATCCAGTTCGGGGATTACCTCGCCTGAGGTAAGCCGCAATAGCAAACTTGCCGCCAGGCCCATGGATTCACAGAGGTGCACACTCAGCTTGACATAAAAGAATAAAGGCTGTGGTTTGTTTACACGAGGGGCTCCCCCTCTCAAAATGCTCTTACAACCTCTAGGGCCACGCCCAAGCCTCTGCGTGCAAGATAAACAACTAGGAAACGCGGGGATCAGTCGGACATGTTGCTCGCCGCATCGCCTTCAGACGCGCCACTAGCATCGCTACCACCATCGCCTTCCCCGGCGCCGTCAACACCATCATCGACCACGTCGCCTTTGTTCGCCGCGACCACCACCGCGTCGTTGTCAGAAGAGAAGGCCCTAACCAGCGCGTCCACATTATCCTCTACCGACCGTGCCAGGTCGCCCGGGATGGCCTCCGGGACTGGAGCAATGGCGGCATCAAAGTCGAAGTCCTGGTAGGTGTTCTGAGGATGGCTGAAGACACTGGAGAATGCGCGCCCCAGCAGGTTGCGGCTCCTCTCTTTGACAAGCAGGCGAGCTCTCTAGGAGCGGCTCTCCAGGCACATCACCACGTTGGCGAAGAAGCGGAGATGACTGGCGTAGTCTTTCACATGGGGGTGAGGGGCGTTCTCATCACAGATGTGACCCAGGGCAGTACTGGCCCTATTCCGAAGGTCCTGAAGCATGGGAGCATGCACGCGCTCCAGCATCCACCGCTGATGCACTTCCTCCCTGTTCTGCCGCGCAACGGACTCGGCGTCAGCAACCCGCTTCTGAAGAGAGAGCAGCTCGACGCGGGCGGAGGCCAGTTCCGCCTGCGTCGAGACCAGGGCAGCTATCATAGCCTCCTCGCGTCGCTCCACCTCAGCTAGCCTAGGCCTAAGGGCAGCGGCCCTACCTGCAGCCTCCGTCTCCGCAAGCTTCAGCTTCAGGTCATGCCTACCCTCAAGACCCACGCGAACCTCGGCCACCCGGTGATCGACCTCCTCCTGGGCCTTGGCCTCGCGTGCACCAACGGCATCTTTCGCTTGGGCAACTTGACGCTCCCTCATCTCAAATCGCTCAAGCTCGAGGCTACGCTCCACGGCTTCCAGTGCCAACGCCTCCTTGCGCCTCCGGATCTCTTCTTCTTTGGCAGGTGTCCCCCTCAGTGACGCAAGGGCGGCTCTGCGCGCCTCCACTTGCCGCTCCGAGGAGGCGCTCCAGGCTTGAAGCTCCCACGCACGCTTCTCCGCGGCCTCGCGGCGGCAGTTAGCTTCTCGGGCCTCTTCCAGGGCTGGAGAGCAGGCTTCGCGCGAGGTCGCGAGAGAAGCTTCAGCCTTCACGTTATCAAGCTCGCGCTGGTGACGCCCGAAGTTGATGGCCACCTTCAACTTGTGTCGCTCCTCCGCCAACCGAAGACCCTCGGCCTCGAGGCGCGCATCAACACCCGCAAGTTCTTCACCAAGCCGGGTCATCGCTCCCATCGCCTCCTGGAAGAGCTCATGACGAACAACGCTCCGTCCGTGCTCGAATTCGAGCGCACGGCCCATCTCGTCCTCCACCGCGGGGGCTGCAGGCGCACTACAATAAATATGTCAACTAGTGACCTTCTGTCAATGACCCTGGAAGAATTGGTCATAGATCTATGACCATTTCAGACCAATTGGTCAAAAGCTGTTCGGGGGGCTCCAAACCCTAAACTATAACGACCATTTTTGTCAGAAAGGTCGTAATTTCCTTACACGAAATGGTCATAAAGCAGATAGCACTGGTTCGATGCCTTATTTCTAGCTGATCACGACCAATATAGATGGTCATAACCTTGTAAATTATGGTGGGTTGCTATGACTAGGCGCCACCTCATCAGTTTTGCCTATGTGTCATGTCTATGTGGCAATTTTTGCCCCAGGTTGTGAAGCAACCTATATTTCTGTCAATCCCAAAATTCCCAAAAAAATCTCATAAATTCTTTGGGTCATATCTTCGTCAAATATGTAAAAAACCTTCCTTGCCTAGTTCAAAAATAATTCAACAATATTCATTTTCCTATTACATTCGTAACAACACTTTGTGAAGGAAGTACCAATTTGGCATGTCCAAATAGTATCCATTTTCTACGGTGCTTTCCTATGCCCAAATAACCATCATCCACCAAATACCACCTCAATCCATTCATTATTTTGAGCACAGCTTCAACATTCGTATTTATGTCCAGTGTGGTACTTTGCAAAGCAAGTACCACCTAGGCTCCTCCTTTTGAGCTGAAAATTTGTGAAGACGGTCTTCTTAGCAACTGATCATCCTCAGCCAAAACTCACGCCCATTAGCCAAGTACATTTCCCGTCTTTGCTAATCAAACACTTGGCTGCTAATTCATGTTTGAGCATCGATCGGTCTCCTCGTGAGAATCTCATGTTGTAATTTTCTTCCTAGCACCTAACTGGGGAGTGCTCAACCCACTAGACATGCCTAGGTTGCCCAGAACACATGGCAACGCTATGGTCACGCGGTGACCACGCGGCGGGCATACGAGTTTACGCGCTCTAGAGTTGGGGGCCTCGGCCACCGCCGAAACCTCGACGTATCGCCACCAAACCACGTATTTATGATTAAATAGGTACTTATGTAACTAAAAATGATTTTTGGAAAAAAATAAATAGCAAACTATGAGGCAGTTGCAGTTCAAATTTGACACGCTTACCTGAATCGGCGGAAATTTGTCTTTTTCACGAGAGGTGGATCAAAACTTTTTACACCCAACCATTTCATCAATTGTGCATTAAATATGTCCTAGTATTTTAGAAAAATGATTTGGTCCAGTTTTGCAACAATTATTTGGGAGGTCCTTCATAAAAAAACTCCTTTTGGGCACTCAAAAAATGGAAAATGGTTTTTTTGTCCAAAGAAAATGAAAACTTCCTTAGGCAACATTGTTTTCCATTCCAATATGCACCCTTGTGCACAATATGAGATCATTTGGACAAACTATGCCATGAATGTGGCCATAAGATTGATCATTTGGCTTGAAAGCCATTGATCTCCACATGTGATAGCTCGTTTCTGAGAACACTTTTTAAAATAATTACCGTATTACAAGTTTGTTATTTTTCCTAGGAACTTGGCCACATATAATGACACAATGCGAAGGTTTCCCAATTTTTTGATTTTTTTTGAATTGTTTATGCCTGTTTCAAAATGCGGTCAAAACGGCGGGAATGACCGTTCCTAGCTAGTGGTTGAATCTTGGAATTTTTTGGTGTTTCTCTGATTAAATAGATACTTATGTACCTAGAAATGATTTTTGGAAAAAATAAAGAGCAAACTACAAGGCAGCTACAGTTCAAATTTGACCCGCTTCCAACTGAATCGGTGGAAATTTGTCTTTTTCACGAGAGGTGGATCAAAACTTTTTACACCCAACCATTTGGTCAATTGTGCATTAAATATGTCCTGGTATTTTAGAAAATTTGTTTGGTCCAATTTTACAACAATTATTTGGGAGCTCCTTCACAAAAAAACCTCCTTTTGGGCACTCAAAAAATGGAAAATGGTTTTTTCGTCCAAAGAGAATGAAAACTTCCTTAGGCAACATTGTTTGCCATTCCAATATGCACCCTTGTGCACAATATGAGATCATTTGAACAAACTATGCCATGAATGTGGCCATAAAATTGATCATTTGACTAGAAAGCCATGAATCTTCACACATGATAGCTCATTTCTGATAACACTCTTTTAAAAGAATTACCGTATTACAAGTTTATTATTTTCCTGGTAACTTGGTCACATTTAATCCACAATGCGAAGGTTTTCCAATTTTTTGATTTTTTTATGCCCGTTTCAAAATGCGGTCAAAACGGCGGGCATGACCGTTCCTAGCTAGTGGTTGAATCTTGGAAAACTTTTTATGTTTCTCTGATTAAATAGATACTTATGTACCTAGAAATGATTTTTAGAAAAAATAAAGAGCAAACTACGAGGTAGCTACAATTCAAATTTGACCCACTTCCAGCTGAATCGGCGGAAATTTGTCTTTTTCACCAGAGGTGGATCAAAACTTTTGACACCCAACCATTTGGTCAATTGTGCATTAAATATGTCCTAACATTTTAGAAAATTGATTTGGTACAATTTTGCAACAAATATATGGTAGGTCCTTCACAAAAAAACTTATTTTGGACACTCAAAAAATGGAAAATTGTTTTTTCATGCAAAAGAAATAAAAACTCCCTTTGTCAATGTTGTTTGCCAATCTAAGATGAAACTTGTGCAAAATATGACATCATTTGAACAAATATTAGATAGTTCTTTAAAAAAACTCATTTTGCGCATTGAAAAATGGAATGAAAAATTTGTATGTAATTAATCATGACCAATTTATATGGTCAAAAAATCGTCAAATTGTTTGGTGCGCTCTGATTGGTCCATAGGCATATCGCGCGGATCATGCATCAACCACCGTCGGATGCTTCTGGATCCAACGGCCGCCACACCCCCTCACCCTCTCAACCAAACCCTAGCTTCCCCGATCCACTCCTTTCCCCTGATGCACTCTCCCCCTCTCGTCCCACAGCCGCCACCCCCAACCCTCTCGATCCACAACCACCCAGTCGCCGCTGGCGCCGTCCTCCGTCCTCTCCCCCAACCCCGGCAGCCGGCAACCCCTCCCCTTCCCTTCTCTCCCACGGCCGTGGTCGGATCCACGCTCCCTCCTCGCTCATGACCTAGACCTAGCCGCATGGCACGGCCATGGCCATGGCGGTGGCCAGATCCACCCCCTCCCCTGCTCCGTTCCCTCGACGCCCGGTGGTCATTCTCCCTTAGGCCACTCGTCCCCCTTCTTCCTCCCATGGCAGCTCACCCATGACCTTCCTCGTGGCTCTAGGGTTTTGGGGGCGGCGGCGCCTCCATTGCCGGCACGGCTCTGGCGACTCTACAGCATCCTCCCCGACATCTACCGCGCTGAGATAGCCGTGTCTCCGACTTGCCGCTTCCCCAATGGCTGCTGCTGGACCCGATCCCTCCTTGTTGCCTGGATGCTTCCTCGACTCTCCCTCCTCCCCAACAAGGCCGCCGTCGGACACCTTCTTCCCCAACAGCGCCGGCCGCAGATCCACTCCTCCATTTTCTTCTCATGGTTATCCATGACATATATGACTCAGATCGACATTTTGTTGTGTGTCCGGTTTTTCAGGATGTGGGTGGTGAAGTGGCCGCAAGAACACGCTCGGCAGCGTCTAGGCCGGGTCGAGGCGGTGGCAGCGGTGGCTACTTCCTTACAAGGACTACAAGCTCGCCCGACTACCACGACCCTCCAGGTCCCGTCTGCATGCCCGCTCCCTCCTCCTGCCTCCTGCGGGTACACATTTAGGCCGCCAATGATTTGACATGCTTATGAGTTCAGCATATGCGCTATGTTATGTTCATCTTCTTATGTGTCATGGAAATGTCCTTGTGTTGCATAGTAGGCCCTGAATTATTCATGTTGCTGGCGATGAGATGTCCCTGTTTTGCTCTGTATTATGCACTGCTATATTTATAGTTTGAAAGCGTGAGTTTAAAAGATGTCCCTATTTAATATTGATGAGATGTCCCTGTTTTGCTTCTTATAGTTTGAAAGCTATAATGGTCAGTAATTTGGGGCATCTCTTCTAAGTGATGTTTAATGTAGCCTATAGTTGCTTCGTATCAATTCGACCAAGGATTTTGTTATCTGGAACTATAACTGTTGGCATAGAGACTGACTATGGTGGCATAGTGCGACGTCTCACAAGGTGGATTCAGATTTGGTTGTCACGATGCACAAGTGGTGGGTGTAGTACCATTGTGTTGTCCTTGTATATAAACATCCAGCAAAAGGGATTAGCATCTGAAGTTAAGAAATTATGTCAAAACGTAGCTGTTAGGCTTTCTGTTTCAGGCCCCCATTGTATAATTGTTTAGGCTTTAAGCTGGATGCAGCTCTGTGAAGTGTGGATGTTGGGGCAGAGTTGGATTAGCATTAGCCATGGACTTTGTAAAGAGTATATGTCCATTTTGCCAAGACAAGGACTAAAAAATTTTCTACTTTAACTTGTTGAATTATCAGTATTTGTTTCCACTCTTTATATTGAAATCCACACACATTAGAAAGGAACATCATGTCATGTGTAGAAGAGAGTCCTGGTTTTGAGAGGAAATGTCGTGCGACTCAGGTACTGTGTTTAGATGATTGATTTCTTTTTAAACTTGCATTGTATGCATTGCATTGGGCTTGCAGTCCAAATGAGTGATGATGTCATACTGAGATTTTATCACTCACTTTGGGATCATCTAGTCTTTTTTATTAGTGTTTGATGATGGCAGTTTCTGGTGTGTTGTCGTTGCACCCAAGTGTTGTTTCTTGGCTCTAAGCCGCTAGTTGATTGTATTCCTGGTATGAGAATCAAGGAATTTTGAGGCGCATTAGTATAAAAAAAGCGGAAGGAAACAATAGTGAATTGACGTGATGATGAGTCCATTTTAGCTGAAATAATGTTGTGGATAGTGACCACAGTGGGATTTTAACCTAGTCCATTTCAGGTTCCCTCTGTTTCAAAGTGTAAATGTATTTCTATCAGTTAAATACAAGCAAGTTATAAGTAATTATTACGCTGCTGAAATTGAAACTTGAAATTGAATTGAACTGGATTATTACATCAAGCAATGTACTCCAGAATACTATTAAGAACTGGAGTCAAAGATGACTGCATCTGATTGACCCGGACTATAGCTTATTCCTTCAGCATACTATCGCTTTCTCAAGTCAACTCAAGCAACAATTCATGTGGCTCGCTCAATCGGGTGGGCGGCGCTGTCCAATTCTATTCTGATTTCCTACTGAACTATGTTGTTGTAGACTATAAAAGAAGAAGCTGCAATTGGTTATGGATTTAGATTTGGCATGTGTTTATCTTGATCGCTTTCGGGGTGGGCCAATTGTAGTTTTATGCATGTAACTCAGTCTGCTTGGACAACACTAACATGTTACTATGTACTACTACTGTTCAAGAAGTTTCATGAGTTGCCAGTGCCGCACTTCTAGTCTCATTGATGGTTTTTAACAATAATCCTTTATTCGATCTCAGATTTCATCATAAATCATAATGGACTACTCTTACATTTGTATGTTGATTGGCGCACTATTACATTGTTGCCAAGTAGAGGAATAAGAGGACATATGAAGTTTACTATTGATGTTTCATGCAGGTGGGGTTACCCAATGTTGGCAAATCACCTTTCTTTAACATAGTAACAAAGGTGGGCTCCCACGCCGGCAACTCCAGGTCCCGACCCCTCCCTCCCTCGTCTCCTCGTCTCGTTTTTGTTTCCGTGGTGGCTGCTGCTATTTCACGTCGGGTTCTGACTCGGTTTGGTTTGCTGTTGTTGTTTCCGTTGTGGTGGCGCAGGCTTGCGGTGAAGAAGATCAAGGCTGAGAAGGACCCCAAGAAGCCCACGCACCCCCGAGCGCTTTCTTAATCTTCATGTGAGTCCCAGTCTTGGTTCCTGGTTTGATTCGTGTTTCTTCTGTGGTGTGGTGTCGCGTCCTGACCGAGGATTTGGTGCGTGTTTCGTCTTCACAGGGACAACTTCAGGAAGGAGTACAAGGAGAAGCACCCCGGCGTCAAGCAGGTGTCCGTGGTAAGCATCCCCCATCCGCCTCTGTCTCGTTGTTCGTTCGAACTGGTTGTCCTGCGAGATGAGTTTCCTTGTGAATTATGTGTCCTGATATGGTTTAGGTTGGTTGAATTGCAGATTGGCAAGGCCGGTGGTGAGAAGTGGAAGTCCGTTGTAACAGTCCAAAATTTTGACCTTGATTTACTAATTAAAATTTTGCCAGGAAATTAAATTTTTATTTTCTGGTTTTATCTCTTAATTGCAGATCACTCTGTCCCTCTGAATTTTTGAGTTTTTCCTTCTAGGTGGAAACCTTTCAAAAATATTGATGGAATTGTATATCTTCCCAAGACCATTTCTTTTTTTTATCAGTGGAATTATTTCTAAAATTATTGTTCCTGAGCTTTATTTCTTTAAAAATGATTTTTCATTAGTTTTAGAGTTTCATTTGCACTACAACCCTTTCAAATACTTCTTTAAAATTTCCACCAAAATTTGGAGATGTCATGTGATGTTCCCGCATCACTTTTCAAATCTGGTCCAGTTTGTAATTTGCACTACAACCTATTTAAATATTTCTTTAAAAATCCCACCAAAATTGGGGGATGTTAGTAGTAGTGTATAATTCAACTTTATGCAAAAACCCATTGGTGTTCTTTGAAAAATTTGAGCAAATCATCCTCATCTTCATTCTGGTCCAGTTTGGTGTTTTGTACTGCAACCATGTTTTGTCTTGCCCTATTGCCCTTGATGTTTCTCCTGCTTATAGACCAGCCTACCAAACCCTTAAGTCCAAGAGATTGGACCCATTGGAATATTTTTGGTCCATGCAATAATGCCCTTTACTTTTTGTCCAGATTTGGTTTTCTCAAAAACTTGCACTAACAAGTTTCTGGTCTTGCCAAACTAACCTTGCCACCATCACCTACATCTAAAGAGACTTTGATCTGGAGTTTTTGGCCACCCAAAGATATGCCTAGATGCCCATGGCATTCTATCGAGCACCTTGTGTTCATGGATAGAGTTGGCATCGTTTTATATTTGCACTATGATCTTGCCCCTCTGGACAAACTAGCATGTCCACTAATCTCCTAACCACCACTAACCTAGACCTGTTAATCCCCAGCCTCAGCCAAGCCTCCTGGCATGCCTTGGCATTTTGCCGAACACATAGCGTGCATGCTCTGGGTGCGGCCAGAGCGCGCGTTTTGCACGTGTGTGCGCACGAGCCGCTGCGTCTGGCCCCTGGCCTTGCTCGCCCGCAGGGCCGTGCCCCATCCTCATACGCTCATCAGATCCATCCAAGCCACCCCTGGAGCCCCGCAGCGCCACCGTCAAGTCGGCCATGGCAGCTAGCGGACGGCCGCAGCAGGCTCCTGCCATGGACGGCGCCGCCCGAGTCACAGCCGCGCGCCAGCTCGCCCCTGAGCAGCCCGAGCTCATCCTCTCGCCCAGCCAGACCCCGCCAGCCATCGCCACGCGCCCCCTGGCTACAGAACGGCGTTTCGCCGTTCTTATCCACTGCCTCCGTCGAACCGACCTCGACCGCCTATAAAAGGAGACCCCGAGCTCGACCAGACCCCCAGGCGACCTCAGGCCATCCCCCTAGTGCTCCCATAGTCAGCCATCGATGGAGGGAGGCCGTCTTCCCCGTCTCCGGTCAGTTCGGCCGCCGCCATGCTCCGGTCCCGTTCGTCGCGAGCAGGGCCTCCCCAGTCCATCTAGTGCCACCGTCCGACTCCCCTTGACCTTGCGGAGCCACCCCACCTCTCAGCCCCGATCAGGAGCCGCCGTAGCTCGAGACCCCAATCTTCCCGAAACCGCTGTCCGCCGCGGAGCTCGCCGCCGGCGACCCCCTCCACCCCCGCCAGCCTATCAACCACTAGGAGGACCGCCCTGGACCAGCGGATCCATCCCCGCCCTCGAAATCCCGCGGGGAGCCGTCGTTCGTCAACGGCGATCACCGGAGCCTCGCCACCGCTCGGCCGGAGGAGAAGGAGGCGCGGGCGACTGGTCAAACCTGACCAGTGGGCCCAAGGGACCCCACTGTCAGTGACCCCGAGACGGCCCGCGCTGGTTTAAGTGGAAGCGTATTCCACCAAATACGCCTTCGCTAGAGGAAAACGTAAGTGTTGCCGAACCGTTTTTCTTTTTCTGTTTAAAAAAACAGATTTTGACTAAACTTTGACTGGCTATAACTTTTAAAATACAAGTCCAATTGATTTGATTCCTTTTCTGTTGTTTCTCAAATTTTGTATAGTTTATTTTCATATTTATTTAAAAAATTCCAAACAAATTTTTTTACTGTTTTGAAACTGTGTGTTAATTCAAATTTTCATAAAATAGGATTTGAAGAAGAAGGCAACTTTCAAAAAGAGCACCCCCCTTGCATACTCTTGAAGGCAAGCATCCTGAACCCCGGCATAATATTTGTTGTGTGTCGTTCGATGCATATATGACACCACCTTGACGCGAAGTATTCGGTATTTTATGTGGTGCTATGACCATATTCATGAGTGCATAATAATGATTCCCTGTTGTTGAAATTTGATATGCTTCTGATAGTAATCACCCTCGTATGCCTTTCATGCCTATCGGAAGGAATCCGGGAAAGTCTCTGTCTTGGGTAGACACGAGCTTGTCTCTAGTTCTTCGTCGAGACGGTTATGTCCGGTAAGGCATGGTGAGGTATGATGAGTGGTGATTCTGTCTGATTGGTGTGAAATATATTTCTTATGCTTATCATGCGAAATGCTTTAACCTCTGAGTCGACCATAGATTGAGTCTTGTTCGATAACCCCCATACTTGTTTCGTACTACCACTTGTCCCTCGACGCGGTGAATACAGATTCGATAAGTTGTCAACCCCTTTCTTGGCACACACCATACAGAGAGGCCATGGTGGAAGATACCGGCTACAGCCGGTAGGCATGCCACCTGGTCCGGGGGCATGGGTGTTTCCGGTTGGAGCCGAGGGGGGGTAGCTCCCCTAGTTTGCGCGTGTTATAAATTTTGTGACCCCATGCTAGTCGAGGTTGTAGCCTCTCCAGTTAGAGTTTCGCTCAACGGGTGTCGTGGGTGATTCCAGACACTGGTAAGTTAAGCTGGTGTGTGCGAGTCAGGTGTGTTTTCAATTAAAAGACTGTAAGCGAAATTAGTCCCAATGGACTAAAGGAATCCGTTACTCGTGGGCAAAGAGTACACCCTCCGCAGAGATTATATCTATTCGAATAGCCGTGTCCATGGTTAAGGACTACAGTCTGGGATGGGTCAAGTGTCGGTCTTAGTGTCGGTCTTCGGAGGAAAAACTACTAAAACAGAACATGGAACATGACTTGTGACTCATGATGATTATGATTACTATTATTATGGACTAACCATTTACATTATCGAAATTATTGAGTATCCCTGGGACGGTTCTACCTCCTGGATATTCACTGTGATTATTCTCTTATAAGCACTTTATGTGGTGTCGCTCAGACGCCCGACTGTGGCATGCTTGTTATTTAAATTATTTATAAGCCCTTTATGTGGTGTCGCTCGGGGCCATCGTGTGGCATGCTTGTTATTTTAATTATTTATAAGCCCTTTATGTGGTGTCGCATGACGCTCCGTATCGTGGCATGCTTGTTATTTTAATTATTTATAAGCCCTTTATGTGGTGTCGCACAGACACCCGACTGTGGCATGCTTGTTATTTCTTTCATTTATAAGCCCTTTATGTGGCGTCGCTCAGACGCCCAACTGAGGTATGCTTTATATTATTATCCTTTCGAGGCGTCGCTTCAGACACCCGATCGGTGCATTCTATTTCTACTCCCTTATTGCATATTCATGTTGTATATGAATAACCTGCTTGCGTACATCATGGATCTTTATTTCGTGACCGATGTTGTGATCATGAAATATTTCAGAGCATGATTATCATTCATTATGTTATACATGTGTTTATAATGTTTGCGAGTACATTCAAAGTACTCACTGGCTTGTCCCTGGCTATTATCTTGGCCAGATTTCTTGCTTGGAGAGGAGCGTTGCGAAGACAGCCCCGGAACCTACGCAATGCTGATAGCAGCCTTGCGAAGATAGGAGTTATCCAGGTCAGCTGTTCCTGTGGGAAATGGAGTCCCATAGACATTGATGAACCACAAACCGCTTCCGCCAGCAGCCACTAGAAACCTTGTGTTGTACTCATAGGCCAGAATGGTCTTGTACTACATATTTTGTATTTTGCTTGGAATTTCTATATCAAGTTGGTGCCTCATCAGCTAACAGTAATCCTGGGGCTGGTGAGCACAAGGGCCATTTTCTGGGAAATTGATATCCCGAAAATCCGGTCTTGACATCCATGAGTGACGCTGTAAGTTGCACGTCTCCCCTCCCCTCTCTGTTACCGCTCAATTCGGTGCCGATTTACTTGTTTCTGTCTTACTTTGCCTAGTGTTCGAACCAGTTGGTCAGTTAGATTTTGAATGGCAGTAGCAGCAAACTGATTTTTATCAAATATATCTCTATTACCGCTCAATTCGGTGCCGGTTTTCCAATGGCAGAAGCAGCAAACTGATTTTTATCATTATGCGAAGTTTAGGCGCAATGTGTTGCAGTGAAGTATTTTGCATGACTTGCACTTGTGCAATGAATATTCATATTGTGTCTATGTTTTCTTGTATGAATGAGTATCTCATTTTAACTAGCTGGAGAACGAAAAGCATGGTACTAGCTGAATTTCTCTTGTCATTCTAAATAACTGTCCTTTTTTGAAACCCTTCCTAATTTGTTTGCAGCCCTTCCTAATTTTTTGTTCTTGTTCTATTTGGAAATGGATGCAGCAGTTGCTCTGCTCTTGCACACGTCTGGCACCGTCTCTGGCGCGGTGGTGCTTCTTGAGGCGACCGGCATGATGGCGGCTTTGTACGACGGCGACCACAAGCCCTTCGGTGAGTCGGCTCCATCTTCTAGCCCTAGCTCCCGCTTTTCTGCTCCTATAGTATGCTCTGTTGGTTTAGAACACTAGCAGCAGTAGCCTACCATGTATGCATACTAAACAATAGGAGTTCAATCACCTTGTGTACACTAGCAGCTTGCTTACACAGTTGTCACTTTTGCTTGTGGTAGCCATTATGTCGCTGAATCATGTCTGTGTGTACTAATCATCAGTTAATAGTATTTGGCTTCTACTTGATGGTCTGGGACTAATTTATGGTAATGTGCATATACTTTGTGATTTAAAGTTACTAATCTGTGGTCTGGTGTCATATTATGGTCTAATATTTTTTGTTTTGACTCTTTCTCCGGTGCGAGGAAAGCTGTGAGTAGACATCGATGATGCCTACTGGCTTGGCTGCTATCGTGATGCATGCGCCGGTCAAGCAAGCACACATGCATATACGTACATGTCAGGATACTAGCAGATATTCCCTCTGTTCCTGCTATATTCCTGTGTACATGTATTTCTAAGATGATTTTGTTGCGTTATGTAAACCTGGGAGATGTGTTATGTGATGTGATATGATGGATGATTTGAATTTGACATGGAGTTTTCTTGATTTGAATATGAAACAAGGTCGGATGCATGTGTGTAACTGGATTAAAGAGGTCTCGTGCCCAAACAATTTTGTCCAAACATTTCTTTCAAAATCTGAGATCTAATATTGAACAAATAAGTGGGCTGGAAAAGGCCACAACCCAACAAGCATTGGACCGTTTAAAAAGTGAAACAAAAAAACCTTAGAAAATAAAAAAAGAAATATACTGCAAAAAAGGCCGAGGCCCCCTAGTATGGAAGAACATAACAAAAAGGCCGAATTTTTGGGTATGGCCCATGCTGAAATTAATAGGGGAAAATACAAATGGGCTGAATTGTTGGGCTCGGCCCATGTAAAACACCTAATTGGACCGGGCTGAATCTTGTCAGTGACCTTTTCAATTGGTTGCAATTTTGCCACGTCAGATTGCCACGTCGGATCCGACATGGCCTGGGCAGACAGCCAGTGACCAAAACAAAAGGTCATGGGTTCAACGACCTTCTGTTTTGGTCATAAACGTCTACGACCTTCTCACAGAGAAGGTCGTTAATTTCAGTTTACGACCGCCAGCTTTTGACCTTCTGTTTTTGGTCACAAAAAGGTTGCAAATGAAAACCTACGACCTTTCAGCGGACAATAGTGAGGGTCACAAGTTGACATATTTCTTGTAGTGGCGGGGCCCGAAGCGGCACGCCCCGTCCCAACAAGGGGCTGGGGGATGGCGCGTGACCGGAGGCCAGCCAGGCCCCGCAAGGGGCCCGGGCGAGTCAGGGCTCGCTGCTTGAGGAGGCGCTCAGGACCGAGGCCATCCAGTTGTCGTCCACGATCAGAGGAGGAGTCCTCGGCACGCTGGCTGAGTTCCAGGAAAGGCCGTGAAGGAGGGACGACGGGGGCGAAAGCTCAAGGCGCCATGGAGGTGAGCGCACCCCTGCAACCGACCCCGCACCGAAGGCGGCATGCAGACTCGGGGTGCTCAAGGTCAGCGAGGGAGACGAGGAGAGCGGAGACTGCTTCTTGGGAGACTCGGCAGCTGTGGTGGAAGGGACCCTGAAGAACCAACGTCAGGGAGGAAAGCAGCACTCAAGAAGCCACAAAGATACAGTACTTACTCATCAATGGCGATGTACTTCCTCCGCTTCAACGGCCCGAGGATGCCACCGTTGCCGCTCGAGGACCTCTTCCTTTCCCGGAGCTCCTCGAAGTCCACACAGAGCCGACCAAAGCGTTGGACATGGAGGCCAGCGCGGGGTGCAGCAGGGGAAGCGCTTGAAGGGACCGCTTCAGGGGCGCCAAGCTGAGGAGAGTCGCCGGACGCCATCAAGCAGCGGCCTGCCGAGGTCTCAGGAGCTTCGGCCTCAAGAGTCGCGAGCTGCGTCGCCCTCGCAGCTGCCGCCCCGGGACAAGAATCACGGACTCCCGAGGGCAACGCCTCGGGAGCCCCAGGCAGCACCAGCACCTCGGCACTAGGGCCACCGGCCTCGGACGGTGCTCGCCTCCCTGCATCCACACTCGAGGTGAGCTCGGCGCCAGCAGCGAAGAGGGGAACCACGTTGACGGGATTCTCGCGGGGCCCCACCAGGCCGTCTGGACGCAGTCCCCACTCATCAAGGGAAGGCATGTGCTCCACGAATTCCTCCTTGTTCGAGCAACGGTAAAACAGACAACTCTTCCCAGGCATGTCGTCCGGCAACGGAACGCCCGCTAAAACCCCAAGCACCGTCTGTCGCGTCTCAAGAGGGAGCCCGGACTCTTGAAGCCTCATATGGTCCTTGCTGTTGAGCAAGGCCCACATCGGCCAAGAATGGCGCTGAAGTAGAGCGACTCGGCGTCGGACAAACTCCTCACCACCATAGGCGCATTCACGCCACGGTCTTTCAGCCTCTTTAGCCTGAGCCAGACGGGGACAAGGCAAGGGTTCGTGAGCTTCTCGTGGCCCCAACCGAAGTTGGGGACGGCAGGCGCCGACGAAGAATGGAGCAGAGGGCTGAGCACTCCGACATCAACAAATACCCACCATGTTCGAAACCCGCTCGTGGATGGAGGAAGCTCGAAGTCGATCCCCGCGCCTGCCGTCGCAGCCACAGCCTGGAAGCTCAGGCACCCCAAGCTCTGCCGGGGGTCAGTCAGATGCAACGAGAAGAAGTGGCGAAGAAGGGACACGGAAGGGGCAATGCCCACCATGGCCTCACACACAAAGGCGAGACGGCAAGAAGGGTCACGGATTGGGGATCAAGATGCAGCATGTGGATCTGATAGTGTTCAAGCACTGCGTTGAAGAAGGCGAAGAAAGGAGGGACCAGGCCGGCCCAAAGGGCGTCGATGAAGAATGGGACCTCGGTGGCTGCCTGGTCAATGCGAGCACGAGACGCAGGCCAAGCCACCGTCTTTCCCCACTCATTGAAGCCGGAGGCGAGCATGGGACACACCTTGCCCATGGCCTCATCGTTGAGCACCAGCGATCGGCCAACTGCGGGCTCGGCGGCCGGAGGCGCACTAGCCAAAGACAGAGGTTTCTTCCCCTTATCTGCTAGTTTCGGCGCCATGGCGATGGAGTGAGCAGAGCTCAAGTCAGATTGGAAAGAGGAGCGGAGTCCCAGGGAAGCAGAGGAATTGGAGGAGTATGACGCAGGCGATGGAAGAATAACTGTGTAGGTTGCGGTGGCCACATAGCCAGGCGGATTCCAAGGCAGCATGGGGAACCGGAGACGCCCACGTCCAATCAACCGCCACGCGTCTACCAAGGCTACAGGCTATTGGGGCCTGCGGCACTCCGCACTTGACCTTTGGCTTCGCCTCGAAGCCAAGCCCGAGCGCGCCTTGGGCCCGGGGGCTACTGTCGGCGTTCTGGGAACGGGGGTCCCCAGACTTGCCGCCTGCGGCCCACGGTGTGGCTCTGCGGGCGGGCCCGTATGGCCCATCGTCACCAATAAGCACTCAAGACCCTCGCGAGGGGCCAAGCCTCGCGAGGCGGATGACACAAGACCTCCTCGGGAGTGCCCTCACCAGGCTGGCTCGCGAGGGGCGGAGAGTTCAAGGCAAGGCAAACCTCGCGAGGTTCCAATGACGTGAGCCATGACGATCAAGATCAGGCAGACGCCAGCGTGCACAGTGTTCTCGTTTCCTCTTTGGTCCTAAGAAGGCGAGCGCAGGTGTGATACGTCTCCAATGTATCTATAATTTTTGATTGCTCCATGCTATTATATATTCTGTTTTGGATGTTTAATGGGCTTATTTATACACTTCTATATTATTTTTGGGACTAACCTATTAACCCAAGGCCTAGTGCAAATTGCTAATTTTTTGCCTATTTCAGTGTTTCGCGGAAAAGGAATATCAAACGGAGTCCAAACAGAATGAAACCTTCAAGAGAGTTATTTTTGGAACAAACGTGATCCAGAGGACTTGGAGTGGATGTCAAGTAATCAACGTATCTATAATTTTTTATTGCTCCATGCTATTATATATTCTGTTTTGGATGTTTAATGGGCTTATTTATACACTTTTATATTATTTTTGTGACTAACCTATTAACCCAAGGCCCAGTGCAAATTGTTGTTTTTTTTGCCTATTTCAGTGTTTCGCAGAAAAGGAATATCAAACGGAGTCCAAACGGAAAGAAACCTTCGGGAGAGTTATTTTTGGAACAAACCTGATCCAGATGACTTGGAGTGGACGTCAAGTAATCAACGAGGAGGCCACGAGGCAGGGGGTGCGCCTACCCCCCTGGGCGCGCCCTCCATCTTGGGGCCATTTCCGGTGCTCCACCGGAGGGGGCATCGATCACGGAGGGCTTCTACATCAACACCATAGCCTCTCCGATGATGTGTGAGTAGTTTACCCCAGACCTTCGGGTCCATAGTTATTAGCTAGATGGCTTCTTCTCTCTCTTTGGATCTCAATACAAAGTTCTCCTCGATTCTCTTGGATATCTATTCGATGTAATCTTCTTTTGCGGTGTGTTTGTAGAGATCCGATGAATTGTGGGTTTATGATCAAGATTATCTATGAACAATATTTGAATCTTCTCTGAATTCTTTTATGTATGATTGGTTATCTTTACAAGTCTCTTCGAATTATCGGTTTGGTTTGGCCTGCTAGATTGATCTTTCTTGCAATGGGAGAAGTGCTTAGCTTTGGGTTCAATCTTGCGGTGCTCGATCCCGGTGATGAGGGGGAAACGACACGTATTGTATTGTTGCCATCGAGGATAAAAGATAGGGTTTATATCATATTGCATGAGTTTATCCCTCTACATCATGTCATCTTGCTTAAAGCGTTACTTCGTTCTTATGAACTTAATACTCTAGATGCATGCTGGATAGCGGTCGATGTGTGGAGTAATAGTAGTAGATGCAGGCAGGAGTCGGTCTACTTGTCACGGACGTGATGCCTATATACATGATCATACCTAGATATTCTCATAATTATGCACTTCTCTAGCAATTGCTCGACAGTAATTTGTTTACCCACCGTAATACTTATGCTATCTTGAGAGAAGCCACTAGTGAAACCTATGGCCCCCGGGTCTATTCTCCATCATATTAATCTCCCGTCAACAAGCTATTTCTGGCGCCGTTTATTTTGCTTTCTTTACTTTTAGTCTTTATCATAAAAATACCAAAAATATTATCTTATCATCTCTATCAGATCTCACTTTTGCAACTGGTCGTGAAGGGATTGACAACCCTTTATCGCATTGGTTGCAAGGTTCTTATTTGTTTGTGTAGGTACAAGGGACTTGCGTGTGGCCTCCTACTGGATTGATACCTTGGTTCTCAAAAACTGAGGGAAATACTTACGCTACTTTGATGCATCACCCTTTCCTCTTCAAGGGAAAACCAACGCAGTGCTCAAGAGGTATCAAGAAGGATTTCTGGCGCCGTTGCCGGGGAGTCTATGCACAAGTCAAGACATACCAAGTACCCATCACAAACTATTATCCCTCGCATTACATTATTTGCCATTTGCCTCTCGTTTTCCTCTCCCCCACTTCACCCATGCCGTTTTATTTCGCCCTCTTTTCCGTTCACCTCTTTTCCGCTTGCTTCGTCGTTATGGCTAGTCCTTTATCTACTCCTTTGTCTCCCGAGAATGAAGTTCTTAATTTTAAACAAAGTGAGGGAGAAAATCTAAAAGATGCTTGGTACAGAATTTGCAATGCGCAAAATAGGTCTAATAGGAAGCAATCTACTTCCGTTCTTATTCGCAATTTTTATGTAGGTATCACTCCTTGGAATAGATATATTCTTGATACCATTACCGGAGGAAATTCCTTGGGTAGCCATACTTTTGATTCTTATAATGCTATGATAGATTTGTTCGGCCCACCACCTCTTTTGGTTAATGGAACTATTTTAACTTTGGAACATGTGATGCAACGGCTAGAAATTATTGAAAATAAGGTTGACACCGTAGAGTTGATTGAAAATTTGGATAGAAAGATCCACAACCAAATTACCCAATACGGATCTAAGGTAGGAGTTGCTCTTAAAATTTTTAAAGAAAAGGAACCTATGGTTAATGAAAAGATAGATCAAGATTCCACTAGAATTGATAAAATTGAGGATATTATTACCAACCTTGGGTCTGCCTTTTCTTCTGTGAAAAACACTCCTTCTAATGCTAAGATTGCCAAATTGATGTATGTTCCCAAAAATAAGGGTGAAACTTCTAGTAAGGGAAATGCAGACCTCAAATCCATAAGTGTTCACCCCAACTTTCTCGCTATCCTTAAGGAACCTTTTGCTACAAATGATTTTCTTGATTTCGTGTCTAGAGGTTTGTTAATTAATAAAAAGGAACAAACTCTTAGGGGTTATAGGTGTCTTATTGAATAATTTCCTACCAAAGATGGCAACACCTAGATCTATCCTCGCTTTTATGCCTAGCTAGGGGCGTTAAACGATAGCGCTTGTTGGGAGGCAACCCAATTTTATTTTAGTTTTTTGCTTTTTGGTTCTGTTTAGGAATAAATAATTCATCTATCTTCTGTTTAGATGTGGTTTTGTGTTTTCATTAGTGTTTGTGCCAAGTAGAACCTTTAGGAAGACCTGGGGTAAGTCTTTGCGATCTTGCTGTAAAAAACAGAAACTTTAGCGCTCATGAGATTAGATACAACTTTTTACTGGAGAGTGCTATTTAGTTTATTCTTTTTGAAGATGATTAATAGATAAATTCCTCACGTCCATCAATTTATTTTATTATTTTTGGAGTTTCAGAAGTTTGCGTTAGTTACAGATTACTACAGACTGTTCTGTTTTTGACAGATTCTGTTTTTCGTGTGTTGTTTGCTTATTTTGATGAATCTATGGCTAGTAATGGAGCTTATGAACCATAGAAAAGTTGGAATACAGTAGTTTTAACACCAATATAAATAAATAATGATTTCATTACAGAAACTTGAAGTGGTGTTTTGTTTTCTTTCGCTAACGGAGCTCACGAGATTTTCTGTTAAGTTTTGTGTTGTGAAGTTTTCAAGTTTTGGGTAAAGATTTGATGGATTATGGAACAAGGAGTGGAAAGAGCCTAAGCTTGGGGATTCCCAAGTCACCCCAAGGTAAAATATAAGGACACCCCAAAAGCCTAATCTTGGGGATGCCCCGGAAGGCATCCCCTCTTTTGTCTTCGTCCATCGGTAACTTTACTTGGAGCTATATTTTTATTCACCACATGATATGTGTTTGCTTGGAGCATCTTTCATGATTTGAGTCTTTGCTTTTTAGTTCATCACAATCATCCTTGCTGTACACACCTTTTGATAGAGACACACATTATTCGGAATTTATTAGAATACTCTATGTGCTTCACTTATATCTTTTGAGCTAAACAATTTTGCTCTAGTGCTTCACTTATATCTTTTAGAGCATGGTGGTGGTTATATTTTATAGAAATTATTGATCTCTCATGCTTCACTTATATTATTTTGAGAGTCCTTAGAACAGCATGGTAATTTTCTTGGGTTATAAAATTAGTCCTAATATGATAGGCATCCAAGATAAAAACTATAAAGTGCATTGAATACTAAGAGAAGTTTGATACTTGATAAATGTTTTGAAATATGAAGATGGTGATATTAGAGTCATGCTAGTTGAGTAGTTGTGAATTTGAGAAATACTTGTTCTAAAGTTTGTGATTCCCGTAGCATGCACGTATGGTGAACCGTTATGTGATGAAGTCGGAGCATGATTTATTTATTGATTATCTTCCTTATGAGTGGCGGTCGGGGACGAGCGATGGTCTTTTCCTACCAATCTATCCCCCTAGGAGCATGCGCGTAGTACTTCGTTTTGATAACTAATAGCTTTTTGCAATAAGTATGTGAGTTCTTTATGACTAATGTTGAGTCCATGGATTATACACACTCTCATCCTTTCACCATTGCTAGCCTCTCTAATACCGTGCACCTTTCGCCGGAATCATATACCCACCTTATACCTTCCTCAAAACAGCCACCATATCTACCTATTATGGCATTTCCATAGACATTCCAAGATATATTGCCATGCAACTTACCACCGTTCCATTTATTATGACACGCTTCATCATTGTCATATTGCTTTGCATGATCATGCAGTTGACATCATATTTGTGGCAAAGCCACCTTCATAATTCTTTCATACTTGTCACTCTTGATTCATTGCATATCCCGGTACACCGTCGGAGGCATTCACATAGAGTCATATTCTGGTCTAAGTATTGAGTTGTAATTCTTGAGTTGTAAGTAAATAAAAGTGTGATGATCATTATTAGAGCATTGTCCCATGTGAGGAAAGGATGATAGAGACTATGATTCCCCCATAAGTCGGGATGAGACTCCGGACAAAAAAAAGGGAAAGAAAAGAGGCCAAAAAGAGAAGGCCCAAAAAAGAGAGAGAGAAATAATAATGAGAGAAAAAGAGAGAAGGGACAATGTTACTATCCTTTTTCCACACTTGTGCTTCAAAGTAGCACCATGATCTTCATGATGGAGAGTTTCCTATGTTGTCATTTTCATATACTAGTGGGAATTTTACATTATAGAACTTGGCTTGTATATTCCAACGGTGGGCTTCCTAAAAATGCCCTAGGTCTTCGTGAGCAAGCGAGTTGGTTCTACACCCACTTAGTTTCTTTTGTTGAGCTTTCATACACTTATAGCTCTAGTGCATCTGTTGCATGGCAATCCCTACTCACTCACATTGATATCTATTGATGGGAATCTCCATAGCTCGTTGATACGCCTAGTTGATGTGAGACTATCTTCTCCTTTTTGTCTTCTCCACAACCACCATTCTATTCCACCTATAGTGCTATGTCCATTGCTCACGCTTATATATTGCGTGAAGATCGAAAAAGTTTGAGAACATCAAAAGTATGAAACAATTGCTTGGCTTGTCATCGGGGTTGTGCATGATTTAAATACTTTGTGTGGTGAAGATAGAGCATAGCCAGACTATATAATTTTGTAGGGATAACTTTCTTTGGCCATGTTATTTTGAGAAGACATGATTGCTTTGTTAGTATGCTTGAAGTATTATTATTTTCATGTTAATATTAAACTTTTATCTTGAATCTTTCGGATCTGAACATTCATGCCACAATAAAGGGAAATACATTGAAGATTATGCTAAGTAGCATTCCACATCAAAAATTCTATTTTCATCATTTACCTACTCGAGGACGAGCAGGAATTAAGCTTGGGGATGCTTCATACGTCTCCAACGTATCTATAATTTTTTATTGCTCCATGCTATTATATATTCTGTTTTGGATGTTTAATGGGCTTATTTATACACTTTTATATTATTTTTGTGACTAACCTATTAACCCAAGGCCCAGTGCAAATTGTTGTTTTTTTTGCCTATTTCAGTGTTTCGCAGAAAAGGAATATCAAACGGAGTCCAAACGGAAAGAAACCTTCGGGAGAGTTATTTTTGGAACAAACCTGATCCAGATGACTTGGAGTGGACGTCAAGTAATCAACGAGGAGGCCACGAGGCAGGGGGTGCGCCTACCCCCCTGGGCGCGCCCTCCACCCCCGTGGGCCCCTCGTGGCTCCACCGACCTACTTCTTCCTCCTATATATACCTACGTACCCCGAAACCATCGAGGAGCACCACGGAAACCTAATTCCACCGCCGCAACCTTCTGTACCCGTGAGATCCCATCTTGGCACCTTTTAAGCGTCCTGCCGGGAGAAGGCATTGATCACGGAGGGCTTCTACATCAACACCATAGCCTCTCCGATGATGTGTGACTAGTTTACCCCAGACCTTCGGGTCCATAGTTCTTAGCTAGATGGCGTCTTCTCTCTCTTTGGATCTCAATACAAAGTTCTCCTCGATTCTCTTGGATATCTATTCGATGTAATCTTCTTTTGCGGTGTGTTTGTAGAGATCCGATGAATTGTGGGTTTATGATCAAGATTATCTATGAACAATATTTGAATCTTCTCTGAATTCTTTTATGTATGATTGGTTATCTTTACAAGTCTCTTCGAATTATTAGTTTGGTTTGGCCTACTAGATTGATATTTCTTGCAATGGGAGAAGTGCTTAGCTTTGGGTTCAATCTTGCGGTGCTCGATCCCGATGTGATGAGGGGAAACTTGACATGTATTGTATTGTTGCCATCGAGGATAAAAGATGGGGTTTATATCATATTGCATGAGTTTATCCCTCTACATCATGTCATCTTGCTTAAAGCGTTACTCCGTTCTTATGAACTTAATACTCTAGATGCATCTGGATAGCGGTCGATGTGTGGAGTAATAGTAGTAGATGCAGGTGAGTCGGTCTACTTGTCACGGACGTGATGCCTATATACATGATCATACCTAGATATTCTCATAATTATGCACTTTTCTATCAATTGCTCGATAGTAATTTGTTTACCCACCGTAATACTTATTCTATCTTGATAGAAGCCACTAGTGAAACCTATGGCCCCCGAGTCTATTCTCCATCATATTAATCTCCCGTCAACAAGCTATTTCTGGCGCCGTTTATTTTGATTTCTTTACTTTTAGTATTTATCATAAAAATACCAAAAATATTATCTTATCATCTCTATCGGATCTCACTTTTGCAAGTGGCCGTGAAGGGATTGACAACCCCTTTATCGTGTTGGTTGCCAGGTTCTTATTTGTTTGTGTAGGTACAAGGGACTTGCGTGTGGCCTCCTACTGGATTGTTACCTTGGTTCTCAAAAACTAAGGGAAATACTTACGCTACTTTGATGCATCACCCTTTCCTCTTCAAGGGAAAACCAATGCAGTGCTCAAGAGGTAGCAAGGCGCAGAGTACCGAGGCGTCAAGCAAAAGTTTCCATATCAGTGCAATGAGACCAAGACCAGCAGAATGGCAAGACGGAGGTCACCATGGAGCCCAAGGCGGCGTCACCACGAGAGCCTTTTGCAGGCAAAGACTGCTTTTGTCAGGATAAGTTGTACTAGTTGTCCCCTTTCAAATTGGCCATTGTTGGCTCCCTTCCTGCTCAATATTTTGGGAGAGGACCAGGGCCTCTATAAATAGGATTAGCCACCACAGTAGGAGGCAACTGGTCTCAAACTCATTCAGTTCATCCTCACACCCACCAAGCACAAGAACACCTCGCCTCAGGAGGCTGTTCTTCCCCTTGTATTGTTCATCCTCAGCCCAAGAGGCAATCCACCACCACCACACTGGAGTAGGCTATTACACCTCAACGGTGGCCCGAACCAGTATAAACCTTGTGTCCTTTGTGTTGCGAGTTCGTCGAGTTAGCCCTTGAGATCTTAGCGAAGCTAGGACGTGGATCGGTAGGGGGAGATCTTCATGCGCACCCCAATGTTCGAACCTTGAGAGGCACGACAATAGATCGCATTAGGGCCTTCCCAGATGTGGCTGCACTGAAAAAGTTCGATTTGGTGGCACTATGACTCGATCCCATCAATGACGGAGGAGGTTTGTTATTATTAAGTCATTTTATTATCTTCTCCACCATCATGAACATGAATGCAACAATGTGCATGCATCATACAAATGCTTTAATAAAATACCGAGCCTCTCAAATGAATAACAATAGCATAAAGAACATGACACTAGCAAGTACGGTGCATTACATAGCATTTTATAATGATGACATGAAAATAAAGTAGAGTAGTGACATGGCATTATCAATAACAACATTCTAATTAACATGGCAAAATATATCATGAAATCACAAGCATGCATGATAAGCATAATGTAATAACTGCAGTATTTAAAATGATAAGGAACAACTGCAACTACACACACACAGGGTGCAAGCAAAGTCAACATGCAAGTTTGGGGCTCATGATAAGAGGTTGGCTTGCCTGGGGTTGATAAATACTTTGGGAAGAAGTGTGAAACGATCGCGGAAAGATTTGCCGGAAACAGTTCTCTCCCGAAGGGGGCTGTTTATGGGCAAGGGCAAAATGGTCATTTTTACTGTGTGAAAACATTATGAAAATGATACCAACAGAAAGAGCTCGACGAATAGAGAACACGAGCGTTGGAATCACCTCAATCGTAGTTACGGTTGCAAAGTTGTGGCCGTTCACTTTTGAGGCAGAAAAAGGCACTAAACAGGGAGCGTTCACAATTTAACCTTTTCGGCGGGCGGGGCTGAAAAAGAGAAAGCGCATTCTCAGAAATACGCCTTCGGATAAGTGAAAACGCATTTTGATCTAAAGAAGCACGAGAATACGCTTTCGGACAACTGAAGACGTAATCCAGAGGATTACTCCTCCACTTATCCACGTCAGCGTACCTCGTCAATGCCGCTGTTAGACTGGTGGGTGGGGTCCGCGCGAGGTGGGGCCTGCCTAGCCCTGGCTTCTTCTTCCTCCCGCTCGGGATCGAGCGTGGCCAAGGGAGGAGATCGCCTCGACGGCGATTGTTGGCGCGTCCGGCCACGGCAGCGGACGGGCGACCTACCCAGGAGATCAGCAGAGAGAAGCGCTTCTCTGGGTGGTGGTCACTGCCATCAAGGAGCGCTGGAGAAGGGGCTGCAGGGCCCGTGGCGGAGAGGAGATTCGGCCACCGGTGAATAGGGTGCTCCGGTGAGGGAGAGGGGAGGCCGAGGCTACGGGGCGGCTCTCCGGAGCATGGGGGATGCGGTGGTGGTGAGGGAACAGAGAGAGGGGCGCGGCATTGCCGGAATCGGGAAAGACCTGAGGCAGCGGCCACGACGGCGGTGGTGGTCGAGGAGAAGCTCTGAGGCGAAATGAGGAGCGTGGGGAGGCGTAGAGGAGGGTGGGGAAGCTGCTGACGTGCTCGAGGGGGTCGCGGGCTCCTTATATAGCCGGGGCGAGGTGTGTCCGAGCCGAGTGCCGCCGGGCGAGTCCGGCCACGGCTCTGTCGGCCACAGTTGTCACGGGGAGGAGGGGGAAGGCGGCGAGGAGGGTGCAGACGAGCGCCAGAGAGTCACGGAGACGAGCGAAGCTCACGGACGAGAGGAGGAAGAGGACACTGGGGAGGAAGAAGACGAGCTCACGGGCACGCACTGCTCGGTCGTTGGCACGGCTCGCCGGAGAAGAAAATAGAGGGGGCGAGCAGTCCAGAGGGAAGAGGACGCCGAGGGGGAACTGTAGGACACTAATGGTGAGGCCAGAGCCAGTCGGAGCAGCGTTGCCGATGAGAACAGTGGCTAGACCACCGTTTTGGGCTGGCATTGCCCGTGGTCACCACCGACAACACGCGCTTTGGAGTTTTTACTTATGTCGGCTCATGTCTACCGCGTTCCGTCGAAGATAGAGTGTTACTATGGTAAAGAAACGGGCAGAGACAAATGAGGCTGGGTAAACTGAGCTTCAGAAGTTTGTTGTTGCAAACTTGGCCACATTCTTGAGATAAAATCAAAGAGGTTAAAAGGTAAACTTGATGTCTGGTAGGCTTAGGGTAGCAAAGACTACGATCCTGGGATATGAGGTCATTTGGTCAAATATTTAACATAGTTGCAGTGCAACTACCAAATCTGGTCCAGAAATCAAATGATGAAGAAGCACTCACTAGGAGTGTTAGATTGGGCTAAAACTTGGCATAGCTTGATGATTTGGACATACCATGATGTTGTACAAATTTCATACCAAATGGGCTTGCCAAAATGGTACTTCCTTCACAGCTATTATTTATGCCCAGAAACTTGAGAAAAATCCTCAGGGCAAATGGCTAACTGAAATGAGCCAAAATTTTGTGGAGATAGGTTATATGGATATGAGAAGACCTGGGAAAAGTTTCAGCCATAATGAAGCAAGATAAGATGCACTTGCTTCACAAACTGAAAAATTGGACAGAAACCAAGAATTGCTCCTGTGTTGACATAGTTCAATGGAATGAGCTGAATTTTGGTGGAGGGTGGTTATAGGATCATTAGAGACTGATGGAAAAGTTTCACCTCATTTTGATCATCTATGAGGGTACTTCCTTCACAGACAAGCAATCTGAACAAAAACTTGAGAAAATTGCCAAGGAAGATTGGATAGATGGATTGAGCTGATTTTTGGTATCCAGAGGGGATTTATCAATGTTAATCATCCTGCCAATTTTCAGATCAAATGGATCAAGGTTTCAAGCACTTCCTTTGCAAAAATTTCAGATAAGGCAGAAACTTGCATTGGATCATGTGCTCAAATTATGAACTTTGGAACATGGGTTTCGATGGAAATGGTGGAGATATAGCAAGTACAAGCTCCACAAATTATTTGGGAATTTTCCTTGCTATAAAAATGGTAGTTCCTTTGGAAAATGGCAGAAATGCAATATTGACATTAAATAGGAAAAGGCAATTTTCCTTATTTAATTATGGCCAATATATTTGCCAGAGCTTGGATTAGGCATAAATATCAACTCCACAAATTCTCATGAATTTAGGGGAGATGGCTAGCTATGTCTGTGGATTTTATTCCTTAGAAAGACCATAAAAGGAATAAATCACAAATGAAAAATATTGCATAGGACTTAGCAATATTTTTGCATATCCAAGATTTGAAAGGGTAGGAGGATCTCTGAGATAATTTGGAAGATCAACAGATCAAGACAAACGATGGCTCCTTGGTAAGCACAAAGGAAATATTCAAATTCCAAAAACTGGAATTAGGGTTTTGATGGATCTGAGATGATGCAAATCTGGTCTTGCCCAGTAACAAAGACATGATCAAGGTTTTCAAAAGGTTGAAAATGGCAAGAATTCTCATAGTCATCCAGCAAACTCAGGAGAAAAATTAAAAAAACTGATTGCCAGGAAGGAATAACAGCACAAAAATTGATAATCCAATTTTGGGGCTGTTACAGCGGGCTTTATAACTTTCACTTAGTCATAGGAGCCTAAAGTTGGGAGGCCAAATATTAGCCCCCGGTTAATGTTCGGTGACAGCAGAGGTCAAGCCATTAACACTTCAGCCAATATTATGAACGGCCCGTCGCTTAACACGGGGTGACCTCCATCGATCTTATAGTTTAACACAGTCATCAAATCGCTGGCCAGTTTACGCTTATTGTGACAGTCAGTTTTCGGCTTTCTCCACTGAGGCACTTAACCATGCGAGCTGGAAGCATAATCGTAGTGGTTCTCCCTTTGCACACCTAGCCAAACAAAGCGGAACATAGGAGGCAAGCACAGGAGTCGGGCAACCCAACTATTGACCGAAGACACAATTCGAAATCGATGCATATCTAGCAATATCCGAGAATGTTTTTGCCAAATCTCTAAAGGTGTACGGCGTTGCACTGCGAGACTTATGTTGGAAATGCACAAATAGTTTAAAAGTGTCATAGGCTTGGAAAACGAAAAACTTCAGTAAAAACTTGACGTCCGAACTAGATCAAGTGTCCGGTGCCAATCCGAAAATTGGTCTTAGAAAAGAAATGTGCTTCTGTCGTGCTTTAATATGACACATCCTATCTCAAGACTTCAAGCGGGTCAGCCTACGGCTTCAACCTCCTATCCCAAAGGCGGAGTACCTGTCGTTAGGCCAGTTTAGCAAACTAAACTCTAGCGGCTTTGAGAGAGAAATTAGGCTCCCCAGCTATTGACCACACACTCGCATCGAAAAAAGGAGTGATAGAAAAAGAATTTGCGACGACTAAGAAGAAGAACAGTTATTATAAAACAGCTCACATAAATTTAAGAGCCCCCAATTAACATGGGAAAGGAAGTGTTTTTAACAAACAACGTTTGTTAACAAACTAAGTTTTTAACACAAATATAATGTCTGGTCAAACCGAACAAGAATTAAAAAAATTGAGCATGGAAGCGACTTAGCTGGTTAATGTGCTCGGTGTAGATGACACGGTCGAGCCTGCGGCCAGACTAGGTCCAAGCCCCCGAGCTGGACCTAAGGCGGACGGGCGAAGAGCTCGGCGCTCCGAAGTGGCAATGCAACATCGTTGATGTGGCGAGGTGGAACCCCCAGCCCCGCTAACATGACGAAGCAGGTCAGCATACCAAGCATCAGCTTAATGTTGGCACGAGCAGTGCACCAAAGTAACGACACAATTCGGTTGATAAAAGTGGGATGACAACGTCGGCACGCCAAGGTGACCATATATCGCAGTCAAAATCGATTTCCTGCACAAACAAAACAGTGCAAGCAAGAAACAACAATAATTGAAAGAAAGAAAATATAATGCATAATTAATATATGCAAAGCAAATAATCAGGTAAGCTTGGCCCGGGCGTCGAGGTCGGTTCGACGGAGTGGCAGCGCGAATATGTTGATGTAGGTCGGCATGCGTGGGGCGAAAACACCGTCTTGGCATCATCCGAACTCATTGCGCGGAGGTGTTGGTCGGCGCAGTGGCTGTCGAATGCGTAAGATAGCTTTGTTGCATCAATCTGATCTTGATGGACGTGCAGCAACTAGTAATGCTAATTGCATCAGGGAAGCACATGAAAGAGAGACCATTAATGAAAAGTGTAGACATCCTCCGAACTTAATTAAATGATAAGGAAAAAGAAAGATCAAATCTCCCTGTGACTGAGCTGAGCCGAACTATCGTCGGTCTCACATGCATGTTGTGTACGGTACTGCGTCATCTCCTCGGCTGAGTCAAACTATCGCCAGTCTCACATGCATGTTGTGGCGCAGTCGAAGTTGATTACCTGTACACATAAAATAGTGCAAGCCAATAATAATAGTAGTAATAATATATATATATATAAACTCTTACACTTAATTAATTTTTAAGTGAAGTAAATAATTAAAAGAAAAAGAAGGCCTGGAAGAAACAACGGCACGGCGATGCCAGGCAGAGTAGTTTTCCTGCGCACATATAAGTAGTGCAAGCCAGGAATAATATATATATATATATATATATATATATATATATATATATTAAAATAAAATTCTTCTACTTAATTAACTTAGTGGAGAAGAAAGTTAGAAATATGGCTTGGCCGACAAGCTCGGCTTGATGATGTCAGTGTCGCGAGGTGTGGAGCGGTGTCTGCCAGACTATGGGCAAAGAGGGCGGCTTGAACTTGCAGCACAGTTGGGAACAGATAGACTGCAAATGTCGTACACTCGTGTAACCGCTTGAAAATTTCCTGCGAAAAGCGACACAGTGAAAGCCAAGAAAAATATTTTAGAGCAATTTAGCAAAGCACTCTCGTCAAGGAAAAATATCACCTGGACGTTCTCGTGAAGCAATAGTAATGTGTATGTAGAGTAATAATACTAGTTTTGGAAAACTGGATTTCGCTGGCGGGCGTGATTGATCTTCTCCTGTGAATTGCAATATTGTACATTAATTCAGAAGAAACTAAAACCAGTCTAGTTTACTACTAGGCCGAACTGATCCTACCATTGCGGTGCTCCAACAGCACCTGGCGACTGGTAGAACAGGAGCGGCAACAACCTTGAGACTTGTAGCTATACACTACAGTTATGAGGAAAACTGGCATGGTGGATCATTAGACGCTACTTGAATAGTAACAATAATAAAAAAGAGAAGAGCAGATGATCATCCCTGCGCACGCGTTGCCTGAGGAGGGCTGCTCCAGGCTGCTCGGGTCGCTCAGGACCCGGGATTGCGAGGGGTGCAAGGCCAACACTGTGCCGACCTGTTCGGCAGAACGCGATGCTTAGCGGCGGCCGGCGTATGAATTCTCTGATCCGACCTAAGCAAAATCGATCTTGGACGAGCCTGTGGAATAAAGCTGCAATCCAACAGCAATAATTCTCAAGAAAAAATATTATGCATTAAAACTAATTTGGAGGGATAGCACCTGGCAGTAACACTGGAGGACGGCTAAGAGCATCTCCAGCCGTTGCCCCCCCCCCCCCCAGGACGCATAAAAATCGCCCCCTGCAGGCGAGCCGGTGATACAATCGGCGCTGGGGGCGGTTGGGCACCCAGCCGTCGCCCCCATGCGCTGATATTGGCCCACTTTTCGGCCCAATTTCGGCGAATAAAGGGCCCATATGGGTGAGAATAGGCCCATATTCGGCGTGGTTCGTCGTGGCTCAGAATTCAATTATCAACACAAATATATTTTTATCACATAGTTCATCACAGAATATCAAATACTTAAACAAAATAGTGCAACAACAAAACGTTCAATACAAATTATATAGTTCAACAAATAAAAACTCATCACACGTCATGCCCAGCTTCGCCTTGAGCCTCCATAGGTGATCCACCAGATCATGCTGCAGTTGATGATGCACCTGTGGGTCTCGGATCTCCTGACGCATACTGAGGTAGGCAGTCCAGGTTGCCGGAAGCATCCTAGGAAATCCTCTTGCTGCATTCTATGCTAGGATCCGAGCAGTGTCTTCCGCATTGGGTGTTCTCAAGTATTGCGGTCCAAACACTGCCACCACTGCCCGACAGAACTTGTAGAAACACTCAATATGCTGGTGGACTCGGCCAAGCTCCCATAGTCCTCGAGTCAATCACCGGGAGCTCCGTATGTAAGCATCCTCATCGTTGTCGTGCACTTCTGGATCGAGGTGAATCCAAGTTTGCCGGTGCAATCCATCTTGCACTTGAAGTAGTTGTCGAACTCCCGGATGGAATTCACAATCTTGAGGAAGAGCTTTCGGCTCATCCGATAACGGCGCCGAAATGTTTTGTCACCGTGAAGTGGAGCATCGGCGAAGTAGTCGGAGTAGAGCATGCAGTAGCCTTCGAGACGATGCATGTTCTTTGCGTTCACCCGCCACGGCGCCGAGCCACCTCGCCGCGGCTTTTCATTGCTCGCCAGCAGCTGGGCGAGGGCGGCGAGCACCATGAGATTCTCTTCTTCCTGGACGTCGGCCTCGGCTTCCTCCTCCAGTAGCACGGCGAGCGCTTCCTCGTCATCCGAGTCCATCATCAAGGCAGGCAAATCGCCGAACACCTTGCGCCCAGTGGGCGTGTACCCGTCGCCAAACTGCTCCTCCACGGCCGAAAACGCCCAGCTGCTGGTGGAGGGGCTGCCTCGGCGAACCTCTGCTATTTTTCCGGCGGGGATTGGCTATGTAGCGATGAAGGGCGGCAGGCGGCGCCGGGATACAGCTAGTGGCGGCCGAGGGCGCGGGGGGTGGGAGGCGAGTCGGGGAAGAAAAACATGACTTTTCACCTGACGGTGGGCCAGGTGCGCTTTTCCCTTGCGCCGGAGCCCCCGATCGCCCCCCAGTGCGCCGGGTTCGGCCTGCGACTGCCGGGTCCAAAAAACGGGCCGACTGGCGCTTTGGCGTCTGGGCGCCAGACGAGGCGTTTTTGGCGGCGGCGCCAAAAAAGTGGCTCGGGTGCATTGGGTCGTGATTGGAGATGCTCTAAGACCAAAGGCACACAACGCAGATCGAATCTGATGGAAATCTGAAGTGCTATGTGAACTCTTGGGAGGCGTGCTCTACCTACTACAAAAGTAGTACTTCATGTTGACTTTGACAGCCATCACGTGGGGTTGTGTTCGGTTCACACTAATACTCTCCATTATACAATTCAACCAATGAGAATTGAGGGCCATCCTATGCACTATTTTTTATTCGTTGGACTTTCCGTCTACGCTCGTCCTCCCGGTCGATCTCACGGGAAGTGACTTGTGCGCGCACGCTAGCCTGATTTGACGTGGAGGTCTGTTGCGATCTAGGCCAAAAAGACGGCTATAACGAAGACTAAACCTCGGATCAGCATGGTTGCCCAATGTCATTCTCTACCGCGGAGGAAATTTCCTCCACCTCGCAAATACTCCTAGAATCTGTGAACAGAACAGTATGAACGAGTAGCAGGAATTCACACAGAATTTCAGCATACGTGATATAAATTTAACTGAAAACATAACACCTGATTTGGCGTCGGTTGAAGATTCCATCGCACCATGGCGACACCTTGCAGGCTCTCAATGAAAGCACCAATGTCGGTTCTATATCCGGCATATCTCGTAGTAGGGATCCTAAACTAAGCGTCTTGGAGCGATGGTAACATGGACACGGGATTTTACCCAGCTTCGGGCTCTCTCGAAGAGATAATACCCTACATGCTGCTTTTGATTGTATTCATGTGGGGTGTAGTACAGAGTACATGTATCTACCACGAGATTGTAGTAATGAATACAAGAGATTGTATATTGACTAGCCTGGCCTCTGTTTATATAACACACCAGAGGCCTATGGTTTAGGAGAGTCCTCGTCTTGTACGCCAAGTCTTGTGGGATCTCCCTTGTATGCGGCATGGGCTGCCCGAAGTGGCCCATGAGTGAACCGCCATGGGGGTCCTCGGCCTGATCCAGCTGGTCGGGAGATGACGTGGTGAGTACCCCTTAGTCCAGGACACCGTCAGCAGGTGCATTACATAAACCAAAAGGCATACGTCTATAAGTATAGGTTCCAAAGGGACAAGTAAAAGTGGTCTTTTTCTGATCAAGTTGAGAAACAGGTATTTGTGAGAAGCCAGGAAGCAAAAGTGTGTGTGCTTAGATAATCTTTCAAGCATTTGATCATTTAAAGGAAAAGGGTAATGATCTTTTGTAGTTTCTTTATTTAATTTTCTATAATCAATTACCATTCTATAACCTGTAACATATCTTTGTGGAATAAGTTCATTCTTATCATTAGGAACAACAGTAATACCTCCTTTCTTAGGGACACAATGAACTGGGCTTACCCATCTACTATCAGCTATAGGATAGATTATACACCTGCTGTAAGTTTTAATATTTCCATTCTTACCACCTCTTTCATCTTCGAATTTAACCGACGTTGGTGATCAACAACGGGTTTAGCATCCGGTTCCATATTAATTTTGTGCTGACATAGAGTGGGACTAATGCCCTTTAAATCATCAAGAGTATATCCGATAGCAGCTCGGTGCATCCTTAGAACTTTCAATAATCTTTCTTCTTCATGTTCTGAAAGGTTAGCACTAATAATAACAGGATATATTTTCTTTTCATCTAGATAAGCATATTTCAAAGTGTCTGACAATTGTTTTAATTCAAACACAGGATCACCTTTAGGTGGAGGAGGACCTCCTAAAGTTTCAATAGGAAAATTGTGTTTAAGCAGAGGACGTTGTTCAAAGAAAATATTATCTATTTCATTTCTTTCATGCATATGTAAATCATTTTCATGATCTAGCAGATATTGTTCTAAAGGATTAGTAGGTGGCATAGCAATAGAAGCAAGGCAATTAATTCATCTTTACTAGGCAATTCTTTTTCATGAAGATTTCTACTAAACTTGGAAAAATTAAAATCATGAGACTCATCACCAAAGCTAAAACCGACAGTTTGTTTCTTACAATCTATCTTAGCATTAACTGTGTTCAAGAAAGGTCTACCAAAGATAATGGGACAGAAGTCATCTTGTGGGGAACCAGGAACAAGAAAAGCAGTAGGGTATTTTATTTTCCCACACAAGACGTCAACATCTCTAACAATCCCAAATGGTGATATGGTGTCTCTATTGGTAAGTTTAATAGTAATATCTTTTTCTTCTAACTCTGCAGGTGCTATGGCTTTCATAATTTCTTGATATAAGGTGTAAGGAATAGCACTCACACTAGCACCCATGTCACGTAAGCCATGATAACAGTGATCTCCTATTTCAACTGAGATGACAGGCATGCCCACAACAGATATATGTTTATCCCTTTTATCAGGTCTAGCAATTCTAGCAGCTTCTTCACAGAATTAAATAACATGCCCATCTATATCTTCTTCTAAGAGATCTTTAACCATAGCTATGCTAGGTTCTACTTTGATTTGTTCATCAGGTTTAGGTGTTCTAATATAGCTTTTGTTAACCACAGTTGAAACTTTAGCATGTTCCTTTATCCTAGTAGGAAAAGGTGGTTTCTCAATATAAGCAGAAGGGACAATTGGATCAACATTATAAAGTATAGTTTCTTCTTTAACTAGTACCAGTTCTTTAATTTCTTCTTTAATAGGTGGGTGATATTTAAACCACTTCTCTTTAGGGAGTTCAACATGAGTTCAAATGATTCACAAAAGGAGGCTACTATCTCAGAGTCAAGTCCATATTTAGTGCTAAACTTTTGAAAAGCATCAATATCCATAAAAGATTTAACACAATCATACTTAAGTTTATACCTGACTATTTACCTTCATCGAGTTCCCAATCTTCAGAGTTGCGTTTAATTATTTCCAAAAGATCCCACCGGAATTCAATCGTCGTCTTAATAAAAGAACCAGAACAAGAAGTATCAAGCATGGTTTGATCATTACGAGAAAGTCGAGCATAAAAATTCTGGATAATAATTTCTCTTGAGAGCTCATGATTGGGGCATGAATATAACATTGACTTAAGCCTCCCCAAGCTAGAGCGATACTTTCTCCTTCACGAGGCTAAAAATTATATATATAATTCCGATCACGATGAACTAGATGTATAGGATAATTTTTTTGATGAAAAAACTCCAATTTTAATCGATTCCAATTCTATGATCTAATATCATCACATAGCCTATACCATGCCAATGCTTTTCCCTTCAAAGATAAAGGGAAATCCTTTTTCATAACTTCATCCCTGGGTAAACCTGCAAGCTTAAACAATCCACAAATTTGTTCCACATATATCAAGTGCATATCAGGATGTTCGGTTCCATCTCCTACATAAGGATTAGCTAGCAGTTGTTGTATCATACCCAAATGAATTTCATATTCAATATTTTCAGTAGGTGCAGTAGGTTGGGGGGTAGCTAATTTTGGTTCCGGACGAGGTGAAGATACCCCGAACAAACCCCTCAAAGGATTGTTTTCCATAGTAACAAGTGACAATAAATTTTAGGACACTATATAAATGTTTCCTTACCAAATTCCACTTACCAAAGGCGCTTCACTCCTAAACAGCGGCGCAGAAAATAGCCTTGATGACCCACAAGTATAGGGGATCAATTGTAGCTCTTTTCGATAAGTAAGAGTGTCAAACCCAACGAGGAGCAGAAGGAAATGATAAGTAGTTTTCAGTAAGGTAATGTCTGCAAGTGCTGAAATTGTAAGTAGTGGAGTAGTTTGATAGCAAGATAATTTGTAACGAGCAAGTAATGATAGTAGTAACAAAGGTGCAGCAAAGCAGCCCAATCCTTTTGAGGCAAAGGACAGGTCAAGACGGTCTCTTATGATAAGCAAAGTGTTCTTGAGGGTACACGGGAATTTCGTCTAGTCACTTTCATCATGTTGATTCGATTTGTGTTCGCTACTTTCATAATTTGACATGTGGGTGGACCGGTGCTTAGGTGTTGTTCTTATTTGAACAAACCTCCTACTTATGATTAACCCCGAAGCATCCGCAACTACAAGAAAAGTATTAAGAATAAATTCTAACCATAGCATTAAACTTTTGGATCCAATCGGTCCCTTACGGAATAAGCGCATAAAGCTGGGGTTTAAGCTTACATCACTCTTGCAACCCATCATCTAATTGCTACTCCACAATGCATTCCCTTAGGCCCAAATATGGTGAAGTGCCATGTAGTCGATGTTCACATGACACCACTAAGGGAATCACAACATACATACTATCAAAATATCGAACACATATCAAGTTCACATGATTAATTGCAACATGATTTCTCCCGTGACATCAAGAACAAAAGTAACTACTCACAAATGATAAACATGCTCATGATCAGCGAGATTCCCCGAGATTCTGCGGTTAATCTCTCCGATACCGCAAGCAGTGCTCATGGTGACTCGAGCAGCGGGGTGGAGGGAGCGCGCGACCAGGATTCGGGATGCCACCTTTGAGTGGATCCGATGCGTGCAGGAGTGGAAGGCGGCGGACCAGGCGGTGGCGACGGCAACCGAGCTGGTGGCGAGATCTGCAGCTGCGAAGGTCGTGGAGATCTGTCAGAAGAGGGCAGATTTGGAGCAGAGGAAGTTGGCGCGGCGCATCTTCGAAGAGGCCACGCTGGAGGAGAGAACAAGGATGCCCCCATTCCCGCACTCGCCGCCGGCGGGGTTCGTGATTTGGGCACGGGCGGAGGCGAAATCAAGCGATCCACGACGGGTGCTCCGGTGGGAATGCATCCTGGGCGTGCTGCCGTCGAGCGCTTGATCACTGCGGCGAGGAGCGGGGGCCACACCAACCCCCCACCGTGCCGCGGCGACCTCGAGCCGCCGTGGTTTGGTGACTGCGGCGAGGTTCCTTCTGGCGCTCGTTCAAGGTCACGCGAGGGGATTTATATCCCTGGGATCTAGACAACTGCGGTGATTCATCAAATTGAGAAGCGGGTGATTGCTGGTCGGAGCTTGTGCTCAGAGAAACTGGGGCTCTCACCGGCGGTGACGCAAGGGCTCTCGCCGGCGGTGACGCAAGGGCGGCCAGAGTTGGGGGAATTTTCCCCTGTGATTCAAACAGGTCTGCCCCTGCGGAGTAGCGTGGGCCCTATTGCCACGTCGCTCCCACCAATCAAGTGTAGACGGGTGAAAACGCATTTGGAGTTTACGCATTCTGCTCAGGAAGACGCGGATGAGGCTATAACTAGGGTTTTCGGACAGCTTTGGTCCATTCCCTCCCCTCCCCGCCGCCACCCCCATCCTCGTCCCCCAAGTCGAGCTGCTTCCACCTTGGGATGGCTCAGGAAGGATTTAGTTCGTGCTGGTAGTTTCTCCCCGTCTGACTTGTTCCTGATCGAAAAACTCCGGCCCTTTGATCCTCCACCGATACAACTCAAGATCGTCAGAGAAGGGATCGGAGGTGGTTCCAAATCCTTTGCTCAGGTGGTTGCCATGGCGGACAACGGCGCGCCAAGCGGAGAGCAGAAGCAACATGCTCCACCCCCGCAGAAGAACCTAGCTCGTCGTCAGGGGACCGGTGGGGCGCGTCCCAATCCCGCTGCCCCTCCTCCCAAAGGTGCTGCCCCTCCCCAACAATATTTGGTTGCGCCTCCGCCACCGGCTCCACCTGCCCCGCTTGTCCAGATCCACGACGAGCGGTACAAAGACATGGTATGTATCAATTGTGGCGGCCCTGGTCATTACGTGGGTAACTGCATTCAGAAAAAGATTTGTTTCATCTACGGACTGGAAGGCCACAACATGAACAATTGCGCTGCCTGGGCTCAACCCCATCCAGTGGCCACTTTCTTTGGAAGCTCGGCCCTGGGGTTAGGGTTCTATCATATCGATGCCCCAGTGGGACGAGAGGCAAATTGGCTCAACTTCAGGAACTATGGAGAGATCTGGGTGATGAAAGGTGAGATTAACAGGGCAAACCTGATCAAGAACCTGTCAGGCATCTTTTGCAAGAACAAGAACTGGACCTGGCAAGTCAGGCAGCTAGCAGATAAAAAGTTTCTGGTCAGGTTTCCCCCCTGGAAGGATGTAGAGGAACTAATTGAGTTTCCACCCTTTGAGCTGCCCATTGATGGAGTTTCAGTCTCTGTGGAGAGATGGACTGGGGCGATCGACCCCTTCAACAAACTGATTGAAGCCTGGGTGATTGTAGAAGGCATGTCATCCAAATGGTGCACGTGGAAAGTTCTATCACAGATCGCTTCATGCTTTGGGATCCTGGTGGACGTAGACTGGAATGGTCTGATGAAAAGTTTCTATGAGAAAGTGAGGATTAAGATCGCCTGTAGAAACCCAGCAAAAATTCCCTTTGAGAGAATCATGGAAATGAGGAAGAAGTTGTACATTCTGTCTTTCACAGTGGAAGGATTTGAGCAAATTGGTGCTGATGATCCCAATGATGACAATGGTCCAACTGATATAATTGTGGATGAGGATAACAAGGATTTTGAAGATGAGGAAACTGACAGGGATATCCTTGATGATGGTGAAGAACCTATCGTTGATTTGAACCTGGCCAACAGGAGTAACAAAGTGAAATCTCCAATTGGGAAACAGAAGAACGATGAGGACAGTGCTTCCTTCCATCCTGCTATCTTGGCTGAGGCTTGCATTTCTCTTATGAGAGTGGACAAAGTGGCAGATGAAACACCGCAAGTACAAAACGATTACTCTGTGATACCTTTCTCTGATGCTATCAAGGTCTTAAGTACTCCCAGCATTGAGGGGAGTGACAGGTATGCTCTTTCTACAGTCCAAGAGTGTTGTGTAACTCCCTCGATGTCCAGCCAGAAAAAGTACTGCTCAGAGTTACTGAAGGAGTTAGATGATGCTGATTCTGACACTAATAGCGATGCTGCTGATTCTGAAGAAGAGATGGGCACTTTGGATGCTTCTGTGTCAGTGGCCTAAAACTTATGGCCTTGGTGGAAAAACTGCCCCTTCCCAATGAGCAACCTGCTAACAAAAACAAGTGGGGCCCAGTGATTGCTACAAGGCCTAGTACCAGAGCTCACAACAGACAAAATATCATGGAGAAGGCTGCTGCCTACAAAATGAAAAAGAACCTAGAGGTCCCCAACACTTTCAAAAGTAAGTCTTACTTCTGCTGTTAACTTAAGAATTGGAGATAATGATAGTGAAAAAGATCAGATCATTGATGACTTAATTAGAGATGAAACTGAAAGGTGCTTAGTTTTTGCCGCACAAAATCCTGAGATATCTTTACCTGGCAAATTAGACACTGACATCTATGAGGGAAATGGAGTTTGTAATTCTGTCAGTAGCATCCCAGACAAAAACACATTAGGAGGCACTGCTGATGTTGTTTTTGGCTCTGGGAATGCAGTAAGAGGTGGACTTTTTAGTCTGACACACCCCTTTAAAATCCCATGATTGGTGTCTTTTGGAATATTAGAGGTTTAGGTCAAAAAGGTAAACTCCGATTGCACTGTCGATTTGGTGAATAAATATAAACCTGATTTTTTGGGTTTTCAGGAGATTAAGAGAGAGACTTTGTCAGATTCCTTCCTTAATACTTTAGCTGGTTCCACTGCTTATGAGTGGCATATACTCCCTGCAGTGGGCACTGCTGGTGGTATCCTTGTGGGTACAAATTCTAATTTCTATGAGGTCTTAGATGTTAATATGAAAAAATATTGTATTAGTGTCACTTTGAAAAATAAAAATGATGGCTTCTGTTGGCACCTGGTGGCAGTGTATGGGACAACATATGCTGTGGATAAGATAGATTTATTGCAGAATTGCATGAGAGCATGGAGGGCTTATGCTATCCAGTTTTACTTGGGGGAGACTTTAATCTAATTAGGGAGGCTAAGGAAAAAACCTCAGGCAATATCAATAATTCTTGGGCTTTTTTTTTCAATGATTGGATCAACAAATGGGGGTTAATGGAGTATAAACTGTCAAATAGAGTTTTTACCTGGTGTAATAATCAAGATAACCCAATTTTTGCTACTATTGACAGAGTTTTCTCTGCTACTAGCTGGGATAGCCACTTCCCTCTTACTTCTTTGTGTGCCCTGCCAAGGGTTGGGAGTGACCATGCTCCCATCCTATTAGATTCTGGGGTAGGTGTGCACAGCCCAGCTAGGCCTTTTAAATTTGAGAAATGGTGGATTGGGCAGCCTGATTTTCAAGCTTTAGTTGAAAAAATTTGGGCTACACCTTCCCCTTTTACCTCTGCCATTGAGACCTGGCAGTTTAAGACTAAGCTGTTTCGGAAACAAGTTAAAGGCTGGAGCATTAATATTGAGGCTGCTATGAAAAAGAAGAAGAAGGAGCTTCTCCAGGAGTTTGATATTTTAGATATTTTCTCTGAACAAAACAGAATTAATAGTGAGGATATCCTCAGGATGAAACAAATCAAGGAGGAGCTTCATGAGATTTGGAGGAAAGAAGAAACTGCCATGTGGCAGAGACCTAGGGATAGGAAAATCAGAGAGGGAGATAGGAATACAACATACTTCCATGTTGTGGCTAATCAAAGAAGGAGGAAGAATCAGTTGTCCATCTTGGAAGGCCCTGATGGCCCTGTATACTCTACCAAAGATATGCTGGAAGTGGCAACTAACTTTTATAAAAACCTTTTTGGGTTTGAACCTAAACCTAACATTCACTTGGATGATCATTTTTTGTCTGAAGATGAATGAGTGACTGTAGCTGAGAATGAGATATTAGAAAGGCCTTTTTCAGAAGAAGAAATTAAGGAAGCCATTATGGGCTCATATGCCAATGGAGCCCACAGGCACGATGGTTTGTCCTTTATATTTTACCAACATTTTTGGGAGATAATTAAAGGAGACTTTATGGCACTTGTGAGGGATTTTGAGAGAGGGTCTCTGGATATCCAGAGGTTAAATTACTCTATAGTCACTCTCATCCCTAAAGAACCGGACGCCAAGAATATGAAAAAAAAATCGGCCTATTTGTTTAAGCAACTGCTCTGTGAAGATCTTTAGCAAAGCCATGACGAATAGGGTTTCCCCTATAGGTCATAGACTGCTGGCCCCCTGCCAGTCTGCTTTTGTGAGAGGTAGATTTATACACGAAAGTGTGGTGACTGCCCATGAGGCTATTCATGAAGTTCATAAATCCAAAGAACTTGGGATTGTTCTCAAGTTAGATTACGAAAAAGCATATGATCGTGTCAACTGGGATTTCCTAGTGGAGATGTTAACTTCCAGAGGTTTTGGCCCTAAGTGGATTAGGTGGAACTTGTCAATTCTTAAACAAAGCTCTTTCTGTGTCAAAATTAACGATGTTCTAGGTCCTTATTTTGTGGGGGGAAAGGGCTGAAACAAGGAGACCCTAGTTCCCCTATGCTATTCAATTTGGTGGCAGATGTATTCTCCCGAATGCTGATGGAGGCGGTCAATAACAATATAATATCTGGGATTGTTCCCCATATTATCCCACGTGGTCTTATCTGCTTGCAATATGCAGATGACACGATATTGTTTCTCAACCCTAAAACCTGAGTATGTAAAAAACTTAAAGTGGTTGCTTGCCTGTTTTGAAAACCTTTCTGGGTTGAAAATCAACTATGATAAGTGTGAAGTAGTGCCAATTAATGTGAATACTGATGAGGCTAAACTGTTATCCCAAATTTTCTGCTGTAAGATGGGAGATTTCCCTCTCAAATACTTGGGGGTTCCTCTCCACTACCTTAAACTAAGAAGGGAGGATATCCAATACATTATAGATAAAATCATCAAAAGGATTTGCGGCTGGAAAGGGAGGTTACTCAGCTATGAGGCAAAACTTGTACTGCTTAAAGCATGTATCACTAGCATTCCAATGTACTTGATGTCTGTAATTAAATTTCCTAAATGGGCTATAAATGCTATCACATCTCAGATGGCTCACTTCTTCTGGGGTAACCAGGGAGATGAGCACAAATATCATCTTGCTAAATGGGGGATGATTTCTCAGAAAAAAGAGTTTGGAGGTCTGGGGATTCACAACTTAAGAGAGTTCAACATGGCCTTGCTAGCCTCTTGGGCAAAGAGATACTTCACAAACCATGATAATGATTGGGGGAGACTAATTGATCATAAATATAGAACTAATAAACCCAATTTTCTTTGGGCCAAACAGGGTGTAGGGTCGCCCTTTTGGAAAGGGGTTACCTGGGCTTTTGAGGGCATTAGACCTTTTTTCAGGTGGAACTTGGGCAAAGGGGACAAAATCAGTTTACAGACGACACTTGGGTTGGGGATTCTTCCCTAAAAACTCAATTTTGGGAGGTCTATGAAATTTGTCAACAACAGAAATGTGTAGTAGCTGAGGTATGGGATGGTGCTAATTTGAAACTCATGTTTAGTAGATGTGTGGACTCTGGGTTTATGGGTAAATGGCATGACCTGATTCAGGTAATCTCTACTAAGACCCTAACTGATGAGGAGGACCAGCATGTCTGGCTTTTGGAATCATCTGGAATTTATTCTGTTAAATCCTTCTACAACATGATAAACTGGGGAGGGGTTTCTACCCCAATTTGGAAAAAATTATGGAAAATTGTTGTTCCCAACAGATACTTGGTCTTTTCGTGGTTAGCATATCATAACAAAATTCTTACTAGAGACAATTTAAGCAAAAGAAGGGTGGTTGATAACTTGTGTTGTTTGTTTTGTAATGAGAATGAAACTGTTCATCATTTATTCTTCGATTGCGTAGTGGCTAAGCAAATTTGGCTTGATGTAGCTGATGCTTTTAGTTTTAATATCCCAAATGATATGGTTGAACTATCATCCTTTTGAATGCTGAACAACAAGAAATCTGTGGTTAACATTGCTTGTGTTGCCTCCATCTGGGGGATTTGGACTATGCGTAACGATATGTGTTTTCAGGGGACATCGTGGACAAGTACCCGGACGGTGTTGGGGCGGATCAGCTCATCTCTAAACCAATGGAAGATCCTGTGCAAGGGCGACCAGTTGGTGCTGCTCCAACGCTGCCTCCTACTCCTGGACCGACGAAGAGGTGAGCTACTCAGGATCGCCTGGGCTGGGGGCTGAGAGCATGCTCAAAAAGGCCCCGGGGCGAGGGTGTATTGAAGGCTCATTCGGGGTGAAGCTGATGGATCATCCTGTCCCCGTGTATGCGCTGATGAACTTCTAGAGTGTGTGGGTTTTGAGCTGCCCTGCATGGCGCGATTGAGAACTACTGTTTTAGTTTGTGGTGTGGGGTGTTGCGTAAGTACTGTCTGGTTTGCTGCTTCTGGTGAACCCGAATGTTGTTAACAGTCTGGGTCTATGTTGTGCCCCGCTTTTAATAAAAAAGTGGGGTGGGGGGAAACCCCTTTCGATCAAAAAAAATCAGAGGGGTATTAAATAGCATATTGCATCTAAACATATAATATTCCACCAAATAAACCATATAGTAATCAACTACAAGATGTAATCAACACTACTAGTCACCCACAAGTACTAATCTATAGTTCCGGTAACAAGATTGAACAAAAGAGATGAACTAGGGTTTGAGATGAGATGGTGTTGTTGAAGATGTTGATGGAGATTGCCCACCCCAAGATGGGAGAGTTGTTGGTGATGATGATTTCCCTCCAGGAGGGAAGTTCCCCCGACGGAATCGCGCCGCCGAAGGGCAAAAGTGCTCCTGCCCAAGTTCCGCCTCGAGAGGGCGGCGCTCCATCCCGAAAGTCCTCTTTTTATTTTTTCTAGGTCAAAATGACTTATATACCAGAAGATGGACACCGGAGGTTGTCGGTGTTCTGGTAACGGGGGTCCGCAGACTTGCCTACCTGCGGCCTGCGGCGTGGCTCAAAGGGGGGCCCATCATGGCCCATCTTCATCAACACGAGCTCAAGACCCTCGCGAGGGGCCAAGCCTCGCGGGGCGGATGACAGGGAGCTTCCTCAGGCACGGCCTCATCAGGCTGGCTCGCGAGGTGGCGGAGAGATCAAGGCGGGGTACCTCACGAGGTGCCCGTGACGCAAGCCATGACGACCAAGGGCGCCAGGCGGGCGCCAGCCCGCGCAGTGTCCTCCTTTCCTCTTTGGTGCAAAGGGAGCAAGCGCAGGCGAGAGCATCAAGCAAAGGCGTCCATTTCGGTGCAACAAGACCAAGACCAATCCAACGGCAGGAAGGAAGTCATTGTGGAGCCCAAGCCGGCGTCACCAGCAGAGCCTTTGACAGGCGAGGACCAACTTTAGTCAGGATAAGTGTACCAGATGTTCCCCTTCAAAATGGCCAATTGTTGGCGCCCTTCCCGCTCAATATTTGGGAAGAGGCCCAGGGCCCTGCAGTAGGAGAGAGATCCGGAATCGGCAGGGAGATAGAGAGAAGCGACTGAACTCCCCCTAGCAGTTCATCCCACCAGCCAAAAACATACCCTCGCGAGGTTGTTCTTCTTTGTACTATTCATCACCATAAGTCCAAGAGGCAATCCACCACACCACAAACTAGAGTAGGGTATTACACCACAATGGTGGCCCGAACTAGTATAAACCCTGTGTCTCTTGTGTTGTTCCTTTCGTAGTTTAGATCCTAGCGAGGCGGCGGGGTGCAGGTAGGTAGAGGGCGAGATTCCGCGCACACCCCAGTGTTCGAACCTCAAGGGTCTGCCGGAACCTGAAATCCGACAGAGGTGGGCCGAGGAGGGCACAACCCACCAGGGCGCGCCTGGCTCCCTAGCGCGCCCAGGTGGGTTGTGCCCACCTGGTGGGCCCCCCTCTGGTAGTTATTTGCTCCAATAATTCTTAAATATTTCATGAAAATCTCCTTGAAGTTTCAACTTGTTTGGAGTTGTACGGAATAGGTGGCCTGACGTAGTTTTTCCAGGTCCAGATTTCCAGCTATCAAAATTCTCCCTTTTGGTGCATACCTTACAAATTATGAGAGAAAAGACATTAGAATTACACTAAAAAGCATTATTATGAATAAAGACATTATGAATAACAGTAAGAAAACATGATATAAAATGGACATATCAGCCGCAAGGAGCAGGGCGAGGAGGTGGGGAGGGGTGGAGGGGAGTACATGTAACCCAAAATAAAATACCGATAGCCACACAATAACTACAACTAACCCAAACCATCCCGGGATTCTTACAGGAAAATTCGAAAGAATTTCAAAACAAAATGTTACCAAGTTTTTTTCAAAGGCTACGTATACGAACCAATTAGATCGAGGCAGCCATGCATGAGTACGGTCACAGCAAATGGATCTTGTGTTGAAATCAATTCAGTTCCATGGACTTTCTGAAAAATCGGTTTCACGGAGAATAGAAAAAGAGTCAAGGTTTTTGATATATTTCTTTTAAAGAAAATTCAAAAATCAGGAAGGGAGCAGAGAAGTAACCAGATCGTTCCTTCATCCCTAGGAGGGTAGCATTTTGCTCATAGTCTCTGAGAAAAGGACGGAACTCGGTTTTCTTTGCAAAAATACGTAGTATCCGCTTGGTTCAAATGTTGTTGAAGGAACTTTTGCTGTGCTATTGAGATGCTGGAGGAGGTGAGCTGGTGTGTGTGACACCTTCTTGATGCTCCCTCTCGTCTCTGAATAAATGGACACTTTATCATTGTTTCTTCTGCTGCTGTCCCTTTTTGGCTTGAGTTAGCGAGCAAACAGCCAACACAACGTATTTTCGATGGAATATCCAATGATACTGCATACAACTCAATGAATACTAGCGAACATGAGAACTTCAATTTCGATGGCGTGGTAAATTCAGTTAGTTCAAAAAATGAAAACGCCTATTCGATCAAAGGAAAAAGAAATGCAAAGTCACAGATTTGTAAACCTGGGAGCTACCACCAGAGAAAGATCGAGTTGTGAAATTAAATTCAGTTGTGACATGCGTAACCCACTTTGTGTTTTACTAGCAAATACTTACATTAGTTAGGAAAAAGGGAAATAAACATGTACGCCGTAGTAATGAACAAGAGCAGTGTTTTCTTACTGTTCCCATTTATGTGTTTTACTACCACAAGAGCAGTCCCTTGATCCGATGTTCCCATTTATGTGTCGGTAATGAACAAGAGCAGTGTTGGTGACAACAGCATGACGCCGTAGTAAGTCGATCGAGATCTATTCTTTACACATTTCAGCTGCCAATGGGATGTGCTATTATTCATTGTATTCTTAAACCTAGTAAGATTTCAGCTAACCTGTTGTTTTAATGCAACATTTTGTGTAATGACTATTTGCAGGAAGTATGCTGAGTATCTACCACCGGAGCGCAGACTGTGACACTCACGAGGGCAGAGAAGAGCAAGACATGGGAAGTCAAGGTGAACCCAAGGATTGGCAACGAAGATGCTTTCGGGGGAGGTTGGCCTTGAGTTTGCCCGCATAACAACCATCTGAAACTCAAAGACATATGTCCTGTTCCAATGATGACGGACCAGAGAAAGCTTATGATGATGGTCGACATCATTCGTCACAATGAGAAGTGTTAGTTTTAACTTTCCAAAGACATGAGAGTGAATCTCGGGTGGCTATTCTGCTGGTATTTTGTGTGTGCTTTTGGTAGTTACATGTAATCTGTAAACTCTGTGGTGGTGTGGCTACTTTCCAAACTAAGGGAGAAACCTATGTTTATGTTGCGGAATTATTCAAGAAGGCCTTCTGGTATTCAGGGAGTTATCTAATTTTAGGTTGGGTTATTGAATCATTCCAGTATTGTTTTTTATGCACATTATCGCAAACTTCCCCTGTGTTTCTATCATACATGAATAAATAATTGTTCATGAAACCATATGTAGTTTGATTCGATGGATTGGTTCCGTCGAGAGATAGCTACAGCAACTTTGAAGGTCCGAAGGATGAAGTGAAGGTCTGTTGGAATCCACATTCAATCATTCCATAATCACTCTGCTTTAAAAAGGAATTGTCTAACTGTTTTTTTCCACAAGAACTGTAGAACAGTGCTTCTGACTCAACATAATACGGTATGGTAGAGAAGAATTATTTACCGTCGGCGTCAACCGGTGCCTCTTCCCTGCCTTTCTCTTCCGCGTCCGCTTTGTATCTTGAATTCTCTCCGGTTATTTCTTGTACCGCCCCATCGCTTGTCGATTCTGCAAGTTGGCAAAGGTGGTGCGGCCACTGCTGTCACTATGATTATATGGTTGTAAAGTCTCCAGTATTAACAAAGAAAAAAGAAAAAGAAGTTACATATACTGTTGTATTGTGACACACGGATAGGAGAATATGCAAAATATGAACACCTACTGCAACAAGGATAGAACAAATGCTGAATAAAACATGATTTAAAATAAGTCATGTGTGTATTGAAATGTCGACCTTACATAATAATTTAATATTTGAATCAGATATCTCAGTACAAATATGAAAAAATCAATAACTTTGGGTAAAACATTACTTATATGGACAATATTACTCATCAAGCCGTGTAGAACAACTAGAGAAGCTGACATGCACTAAATATGTGTCTAACAGAAACTACTTAGCTCTATGAATATAATTCTGTTTCTTCCCTTTGGTAAACAAGGAAAGACTATTACATACTTACAAATATGAGCTGATATTTCCAATTCAGGTTTTCCACATATAACTCAAATATTTTTTTGTCCATGATTTTTATGAGTGTGATCACCGAGGAATTAACGAGTAGATTGGACACGCACAAAAGGAGTTTCAGAATCACTTTGAAATGTTCAGTACCGTAAAACTGAAATGTCCTTAAAACAGTGTTATATGATCAAGAGATTATATACAGTTTGAGGATGAGAATCGCCTCAAATGTTGGGTCCTCATATAATGCACCATCTACATAGGAAAGAGTAGAAGATTTTAATCCTTTTTTCTTTTTTATTTCTGAAGGTATTGCTAATAATTCAGATTTGGCACAACCAGATGAACTATATGGTATGCCAAATATGGCAAAAGGGACACATACCTTGAAGTAATATCATCATACTTGAGTCATTAAGCTCTCCATGTTGCCCGTCAGGTTCACCATAGCAATTTGATATAAAAGTAATACAAAATGGAAGAACTAGAGATTAATTCAGACAAATTTACTCACAGAGGCAATAAAGCTCTTGCACTAATCTAGCCTTATGGTGCAAGCAGCAAACGGCTACACAATGCAAGTTATTACACCACACGCAACCCACTATATACTTTGGTTAAGAAAATAATTCAGAAAAATAGAACTTGGAAGTTGCCTGTGATAGTTTATAAATCTACATAGTAGGAAGAATTATATTATGTAGGCACTGCTTATATGGCAAAACACTTACACTTCACATATAAGGTCACCTAAATATTTAAGACAGAACTATAGATACATTTATCTTTTTCCATGCGGCAATGAATTTCGTAGCTATTCGTGGGTAGTTGTACCATCCTATGTTGCATGAAATAACATATCAAGAAATGAAATAGAATAATTATAAGTAGCTCAAATCCTGTACAGGGGCAAAAAGAAGAAAAAATAGGAGAGAAATTAGGGATCATAGAAATATGAAGCTCGTAATTCTGAAGTCATATGAATATAACAGCACAAATCATGATTTAAGACATTTTCAAGAAGGAAAATGTTGGACAACTTATGAAGGATATTCTGAATTCAAACTTCTCAATAAATTTGGGGAGGTTTATTCCAATTTTGTTAGTGAAAATTAGGTATCATAATTCATACATAAAAAAAGGTATGAAAGATCAAGCCATTCCTCTGCTTTTTCAATCTGAAATTAGAACTTTTGCATACACCTATATGTACTGCAATTATTAGTTCATGAATTTGACTGTGCATAAACTTTAAACAAAAAAAACTTTAACTACTACTACTCCAACAGAAAAATGAAACATTTGCTTAGTCAAGATGGATGGACTAAAACAATTACATTTGCTTACCAGGAACTAATAGGACACCCTGCTGATCACTTACACATGGGAAAATAGATAAGTATCCTTATAAACACGAAGCATCATAGAAAACACATGGCTACATACAGCCTAGTGCTTGGATAAGTTTCAATTAAATCATACAAACTAAATAAACATCCAATAATCACAGTTCACAATAGAGTAGATCGACCTTAATGGCACCTCACACATCAATCAGTTGAAAATTGATCACAATATTAAATGAGCATTACCGACTCCATAAATCCCACCAAGCACATCACTAGAGAAATCTTAATCGCAACCATCAGAAAATTGCAGGTCTCAAACAACTAATGCTTTGAAAATTCTAAATCTGAAAATACAGAAAATAAACATTATATAACCATGACCTACCAATTGACATTATGATGCGGAGCATCCCACGTTCATCCCCATGTACACTCCGACTACTCTCCAAACCCCAAGTGGACATATGACGAGACCTCGAATATACGCCATTGGACACAAGGTGAACTCGCTCCTCTCCGAACCGTCACTTCCCACATGTGAGACATGGTTACTACCTCAACTATATGTGCTATGCATGACCAAGAACAAGGAGGAAGACCATGGACAAGACGGCGAGGACACCAAGTACAAGGACCAAGAGAAGAAGCTGCCCGAGGCTACAGCGGCCGGACGTCCGACCAAGACCGGACGTCCGACGAACTCCAGGCACCGGACGACCGACCCCCTCCGGACGTCCGACAGAAGCGCACCCGAGCCGACTCTAAGGATGTCCGAAGTGCACCGGACGTCCGGACCATCCGGACGACCGGAACCCTCCGGACGTCCGACCAAGCGCACCTGAAGGCGAATCACGGAAGTCCGGAGATTGCCGGACGTCCGGACGCCCACGAGCCACCGGACGACCGGAACCCTCCGGACGTCCGACGCCTGTCTGCGCACAGTGTTCGGGCCCGAGGCCCATGTATCCTCTCTCTCACTTACCCCTTCGTGGACATAGACTATATATACTCCGCCACCTCCTCCTAGTTAGAGTTAGCGTTGATTTAGCTCATTGTTAGATAGAGCTTCGCTCATCCATATCGGATCTCCTCCTCGTGAGAGACCACGGCCACTTCGGAGAAGATCCACCTTGGATTCAAGACCTCCGTTGCGGAGAAGACCAACGTCAAGACCTCCTCACGGAGAAGAACGGCTACCGTTTGTATCGTCCTTTGTTGACCTTTAATCATGTATCTCCCTTTGTGTTCATCGATCTAGCACATGTGTGATTGATCTTGTTGGTTTGAGTGATTCTCTCGTGTTTTCCCCGTGATTTCCCTCGTGCTCTTTCGCTCGTTCTTCGTGTTCCTCGTAGGGATTCTCTCCAAACGTGAAAGATCGTCCACATAGGGTTCCGCCCTACATCATCTTGGTATCATGAGCCACGTTGATCACGTTTTGGAGCCGTTACCCCGTGTTTTCTAGCTTGATTTTGTTGTGTTCTTCCCTAAATTCAAAAATTCCCCACCAAAAAATAGCCCCAAATTTTTTTTGTGATTTGTTGGTGTGATGATGTTTTGTTGATTTTGATCCATGGATTTGCTTGGTTTCGAGTGGATCTAGCATTTCCCCAAGTTTCCCCATCTTTCATCCACGAAATCCCGCTAATTTTGACCCCGAAATCTCCATTTTCCGCTCAAAATCGCGTCCCAAAACTCGCATCTTGCGTTGACCCGACCCACCGGACGACCGGCGTTTACGGACGTCCGAGCCCAAAACGACCGGACATCCGACCTTTCCCGGACGACCGGAACCCCTATCCCGCACTGAATTTACGGATTTCCGACTTTTCCGGACGTCCGACGCCCCGGACATCCGACCTTTTCCGGACGTCCGTAACCTGTAGATTCCCACTTCGGCTGATTTTTGTTTTGTCCATAACTAATTTATCCGAACTCCGATTTTGACATTCTTTAGCTCGTTTTGAAGCTATTGACATCCCCTATCCCATAAAAATACCACCAAAATCATTTGACTCCATCAAATTTTTGGAACTTTGGCATCTTTGCCTAGGGCTTCCACCACATCCTCCGCTACACCACTACCGACTTCCGCAACCTAACCAATTTTGTTTCCCATGGTTGTTTGAGTTCTAATTCGAGTCTTCTAAGGTGTTTCGGCTACTTAGGGACGGTTGCTTCTTCATCAACCAACACCGCCAATTCTGCATAGGCTTGACCACCATACACTTCCACCACCCCCAACTTAACCCAATTTTGTTTGTGTTGAGAGTTGTGTCTCCTAAGGTGTTTAGGCTACTTAGGGACCGTGCTTGCAACTCCGACACCGTGTATAGTTCATCATCTTACTCTCCACTTCCGCATTGCGTACACCATAACCCATAATTGCATTTCCGCAATCCCATTGAGCTTCCGCAACCACCACCGCTTTCCGCTACCACCGTTTGACTTTTGTCTTTGAGATTTTGAGTTCGCGTTTTTTCCGTTTCCTAAGGTGTTTCAGCTACTTAGGGACGAGTCTCCATCATCTTGGTATCTACATCAAGAACACCGCCACTCATCATCGCAAAGGACGGTAACCTCGACGACACCTTTGTATATTCCCCTTGCAAATTGCATTGATAACACCTAGCCCATTTTGCGTCACTTGCCTATCGAGACTAGCCATTTGAGTATTGCCGGGCCACGTTACTTGTGCACATTAGTGATCTACACCATCCATTGCATACATACCATATCATATTGGTATCATATCTTGTGTCACAAGTTTGTTCCCGCATATACACAATTGCTATCTTGGTTTGTGCATTGTGCAAAGTGGCCATACATACAAAAAAATAAAGCTTTTAAGCAAAAGAGAAAAAGCAAAGAAGCTTGTAAGCAAGTGCCATAGCATCATAACCACATTGCATATAAGATTGCCATATCCGATCATCTTGGATCATCGTGAGAGACACACCAGGAACCATACATACATAGCATACTTGGGATAGAAGTTTATCCATTTTGCATCTTATAGGTTGTGCACAAGTGTCGTATCCTCCTATTGAGCAATCGTGCTAGCGTCTCTCTTGAGTTGTGCAACACGAGCGTTTTGGTGGATTCCACATTTTGAGCTCATTCCTTCGTTGCACGGCCCCATTTATCTATCCGTGTGTGTGTTTCCGTGTGCCATTCTTTGCTATTGGTCTACTTGTTTCACTTGAGAATTTGTGAATCTCTTTCAACATTATTGACTCTTGCTAACATTTTGCATCAAATTTTTGTGCCACTATCCTCACCGAGCTCCACCATAAGCCTTACGTGTGTAGGTGTGAGAAACCGACAAGAATTGGTACCAATTGTGCTATTTCCTTGTTACACATTTGAGTGATCATTGATCCATCTTCAACATCGGTCAAGGTACATTTGGTCTAGTTCTTCTCTTTCTCCCACTCATATTTGCTCGAGTTTTGTGATGGATAGGCAAGGCATTTCCTCTCCGGTCTTCGACAACAACGACGGCGTGAACAACTACATCACCAAAGCATCTATCTTGATCTACAACGACAAGTGCAAGGCGCACAATCAAGATTGCGAGGCGCATCGAGAACATCTCCATCGACATTCGTCACTCCGAAGCAAGGAGAAGGGACTACATCGACAAGAAGCTTGCCGCACATAAAGAGGAGCAAGATGCAAGAATGGAGGAGATTCGGACCTTGCTCAAGTCAACTTCCCCTTCATCATCTTCAAGACGGCGACATTCAAGCCACAAGTCTTCGGAGCGCGAAAACGATGCAAGTGCAAATCGTCCTCGTCCACATCTACATGGCGACCACCATCACGTTTGTGATCCACATCGTCATGAAGGGCAAGTCACCTCCAAGCATTATGTGCATGACGACGACGAACGACAACTACTACGAGCTCAAGCACGACAACGACACCATCATCATGAAGATGCTCCACAAGCGCAAGTGCACAAGTCCCAACAAGCCCTACTTCACGCCAAGTCGACGCTTCATGAGCACAAAAGAAGACCGCGAGATGACCACCACAAAGATGGCGCTACGGCTACATCAACCACTTCGGCATCTTCGCCAAGTGTTCTCAAGGCATCTTCGCCTTTGGACGTACGACATCTTCGCCTACTTCCCACGAGTACGCCTACTACGACTTCATCAAGTCCAAGGCGACTACCTACGAGCGAGGGCGACACTTCCATCTTCGGAAGCCCCTCAAGGAAGATGGCCGAGCATGGGACATTCCCTTCGGTCATGGAGACGAGCTACGAGGTGCCACATCATATGGGCCTCCCACACCAAGACGGTGACAAGAAGGTCGAGCAAGGGCCATCCCCTTCGACCACGTGACAGCGCGAACCTCTTCAACAACATGAAGACGGCGCCCACATTGGACTCATACCCCAAGTCAAGCTACGCGACCGCGCATGGAGACATTTGCACCTACACCTCTCCGACACCCACATATGTTGAGCTACCCCAAGTGCCATGTGAGGAGAGCCACCACCCCATGAGAGAGATGAGTGACTCCACCATACGTGACATTGAGAGCATTTCCTATGAGAGGATGAGTGTGACCACCACTAGCCCCACACATGAGAGCATGCCACACATCCTATGTGAGGTTGAGCACCATTTGAGTGACTCCACCAACCATATGAGTGAGAGCATCACATTGGGAGTGAGTGAGCCAAAACACTTAGTGAGTGAGGTAGTTGACACGGCATGTGAGGCCACTATGATTTCTAACGACTTACCCTCTACTCCGAGTGTGTTTTCTTCTTGGGTGCTAGGTCTCCTACATGACGACATGCCTATCCTCGAGGAGTCCATCCCTCCAATGGAGACGACGATGGCCATGGTGGATGATGATGCACCCCCCCACATGGTTCCATCAAGATGAAGATGACAATGACTTATTCTTCGACACCTCACCTACAACACATGAGCGATGCTCCAAAGGTAAAATAGGTGATCGTGCTTCTCTTGTCCCACTAGTGGACTCTCTTACCATTGATTGCTCCCATGATGTTGACCCACCTATTCCATGCTTCATGCTAGTGAAACTTCTTCATGCCTTGACTTACCTATTTATGATGAATATGATAATGAGCATGTTGAGTTGCCTAGTTGTGATGCTATGCTTCATAGGATATCTTGTGAAAATTCTATTGGTCACTTCATGTTTGACAATCCATTGAACTTGTCATATGCTATGAGTGAGATCTCCCATATAGCCTCATTTCAATCTCAACATAGTAACTATGCATGCCCCGTTAAAATCAATCCTATTTGCACTTATGGCATAGATGACGAGATGATGGTCATTGGCTTTTGTTTCTCATGTGATGATATTGCCATGCTTCCTTTACATGATTTGCGCAATTCATGTACTATGTCTTGCCATGATCACATTGTTCCAAATATGCATTGTTTTGGATGTTTTCAATATTCTCCATGTGATGTTGCTACTCATACTCATGAGGAGACCCCCATAGTTTCCTCATACATATTAGGAGATTTTGATGCATCTCATACTTTGCATGATTCCCATAATTGCGTGCACCATATGCATTCCATGAATAACAATGCTCTAGATATTTCTCATGATGCATTACAACCTTTGAGTCTCCATTATGCCATACATAACAACAAATCTTTCATGATGGATGACATGTTTCTATATCACGCATCTCATTTATTTGAGCATTGGCTATTTTGTGCTAACCGACACATGCATGTGCGCATCATGATGAATGATGTGTACATCTACCACGCACACACAATTTTCCCTTTGTCTTAGTTTTGTGTAGGTACTCACGTATACTCGTCAACTTCTCAATCCCATGAGTTGACGAAACGAGCTCTTGAGAGCAATGATGACTTGGGATCCCGTGGACTTTCATTCCCACCATTCCTTTTGTGCAAAGACTACGCGCATCTCTTTTACTTGTCTCTCACACGGCTATGGGCTATTTATCACTTGTCACCTTATGCTCATTTTCCCGTGTTCACTTTGCATGTTATTTTTACTCCTATGCCTTTGCCATGCAATTGTGACCCTTGCTTGCATATACCCATGATTCACCATTATGCTACTCCTATGTGTATTTGCATGCTTGGTGGAGATCCTTGTTGCTATTGCCATGTTTATCATGTGCCCCATGCTATTGATGCTATTTTGCTCATATCTTGCCTTTATGCTTGTGCTATGACATGTGAATTATTCATGCCCACTATTTGCACCAATGACATGCTTGCCATGATTCCTTCTAGTACGTTGCATCTTTGCACTACTAGCTTGCTTGACTTGATCGCTATGATTGCTTGCTATGTTGCATCACCCAGGTTGATGACATATATGTTCATGCCTCTCACTTGATTTGCCATGATCATTGTCTCTTGTTTCCATTAGTTGCATCTCTCATATCACCTTGTATTGAGTGCAACCATACTATGCTTATTGATCTTGGAGACTTTGACACTTTACTTGTGATGCATGCTTGTTTGATTGAGCCTATTGTATTTGGTTGTTCTCGCATCATATGCCTCCATACTATGAAATGCTCCCTTGTTCTTTCTTATGATGAGCATGATGCATACACTTGTTGGGTATCTTACCACACGAATGTTAGGTTTTGCACTTCCGCTAACCTCATTTGTTTTTCCGAGTGTTTGTCATGTTCTTTCATTTTGAAGGATTCACAAGGCGGTAACATCACGAGACAACTTGCTTATGTGAAGGCATACAAGATGCATAACTCCATTATCCTTGAGAACCTCCTAAAGGTGACCTCCTTCCCTTTGAGCCATCCTCAAATACACATATTGGATGGGTCATTCTTTCATTGTTGTTTCCTTCTTCTTGTCTACATGATACATATATTGGATGGAGGACCGACATTGGAGATGGACCCTATGGACCTTCAAGTTGAGGAGTGCCACGACATCGAGCTATGGTACAACACCACCCATGACAAATTTGCACCCCATGCATGGATTGACTCACATTATGCTTGTCTTGTTGCATCTATTTCCATGTCATCCATGATATATGAGCTTGTGCACTTCCTTAGCAAATTTGTTGTGATATACCTTGATGGCATATTCATACATCATGATCACATTGTCCACCATCAATTGCATGATAACATACACATGTTGAGCATCCATTGCCATATTCATGCTATTGACAAACCGTCTCATTATGACATCATTTTGCACCATGGTTGCATTGATCACAATCACGACACCTTTGTGTGCCCAATGCATGAATTTTCTCCCATGAATGCTTTACATGTCATTTTACATCATCTGGATAAGCATCTCATGCCTTGCCATGAACAATTCCTTTGGACGGACTCATTCTTACATGCTGGACACTTTAGGTGCGCTAACCATTGTATTTCCGAGTGTTGCTTGTGTTTGCTCTTTTTGCATGACTATCACTCGGCGACACCTTGGACTACTTGGATTGCGCCATGTCTTCAACTTCGTCCAACTACAAGTTTGTCTCGACAACCGCTTCCATGGTGATGAGGATCACGATCCGAGGTCGGATCTTTCCCAAGGGGGAGATGATGCGGAGCATCCCACGCTCATCCCCATGTACACTCCGACTACTCTCCAAACCCCAAGTGGACATATGACGAGACCTCGAATATCGCCATTGGACACAAGGTGAACTCGCTCCTCTCCGAACCGTCACTTCCCACATGTGAGACATGGTTACTACCTCAACTATATGTGCTATGCATGACCAGGAACAAGGAGGAAGACCATGGACAAGACGGCGAGGACACCAAGTACAAGGACCAAGAGAAGAAGCCGCCGAGGTTACGGCCGGACGTCCGACCAGGACCGGACGTCCGACGAACTCTGTGCACCGGACGACCGACCCTCCGGACGTCCGGAAGCGCACCCGAGCCGAATCTACGGATGTCCGAAGAGCACCGGACGTCCGGACCCTCCGGACGACCGGAACCCTCCGGACGTCCGACCGAAGCGCACCCGAGCCGAATCTACGAAAGTCCGGAGATTGCCGGACGCCCACGAGCCACCGGACGACCGCAACCCTCCGGACGTCAGACGCTATCTCACAAGATGTGTTCGGGCCCGAGGCCCATGTATCCTCTCTGTCACTTACCCCTTCGTGGACATAGACTATATATACTCCTCCACCTCCTCCTAGTTAGAGTTAGCGTTGATTTAGCTCATTGTTAGATAGAGCTTCGCTCATCCATATCGGATCTCCTCCTCGTGAGAGACCACGGCCTCTTCGGAGAAGATCCACCTTGGATTCAAGACCTCCGTTGCGGAGAAGACCATCGTCAAGACCTCCTCACGGAGAAGAACGGCTGCCGTTTGTATCGTCCTTTGTTGACCTTGAATCATGTATCTCCCTTTGTGTTCATCGATCTAGCACATGTGTGATTGATCTTGTTGGTTTGAGTGATTCTCTTGTGTTTTCCCCGTGATTTCCCTCGTGCTCTTCCGCTCGTTCTTCGTATTCCTCGTAGGGATTCTCTCCAAACGTGAAAGATCGTCCACATAGGGTTCCGCCCTACATCACATTAATATAAATCTAATAAGGCAGTGGGTTTATCTAAAACATTGAGATAATCATATATGCCAGAATCACTAGCCAAGAAGCATATAGGCACTGCATCCCATCCCTCGCGGCTAACAGTTACTGAGGAATAGGAAGGAGGAATAAAGTGAAAGATAACAGAGACGGTGGAGGCAATGCCAGTGCTGCAGAGGACACAAAACAGTAGCCTGATGTGAGTGCACATCACAACTCAGCTTAAGTAGATCAATTTATTTATCAAACAAGCGGATTACATCCTAACTTGTCGACTTGAACACATGAACCGGACTCTGTAACAGCCTAACAGAGCCCATCAATTGGTATAAACACATCGATAGACAACCATAGGAGGAACTCTTGCTACAAAAGTAGGAAAGATTCGACTAGATGACAACTAAGTAGAAGAACTCCGACTAGATGACAACTAAGTAGAAGAACTCCTCGCCATCCCCACCAATAAGCTACTCCTCTTCCCAGCCTTTGCCTTCCAGCTTATCCTGCTAGATGTTTCGGACTTGTAATCCGATTACTTCTGGTTGCCTCCTCAACACTCAGCAACATGAAGGCCATCGGTGAGTTTAATTCGGTTGTATGTGCTCCGACATTGACAGGAAAACAAAAGAAAGCAAGTCATTCATATGGCCTCAAAAGACTCTGTAATAAACACAAGGACAGGGTAAAAGATTGAACCTTCTTCAGGCGATTTGGTCAGCACGACCAGGGGGATTTGGTTGATACGACTAGATGACTGTCCAGTAGACCAGCTCCTCGACAGTCGGCTCCTTTTCACTCCCTTGCCGATCCAGGATTTCTTCTGCCACAACTGCCGGAGCTGTCTCCTGGTCACGGCTGTTCTGCGCCTCAGTCACGACGAGGCAGCCGCGGTGGAAGGAAGAGGGGGATGGGCCTCGCCGACGGCGGAGGGCGAGGCTGCGGTCCAGGATCGCCGACGACCAACCTGCAGCCTCGGAGTCGTCGGCGAGAAGGAGATCCCCGCAGCGATCTCTCTTCTTCCGCCGGGGCCGCGCATCTGCGCCGGCTGGACGGGATCCACGAAGGTGAAAGACCCGTTCATGACGAGCATGGCGCTCGCGCCCCGCAGCGGGATCTCGACGGACGACATAGCGGCGGCTGTCGAAATCGATCGAAAACCTAGATCTGGCTTGGAGCAGCGAGAGCGCGGGAGGAAGGAGAGAATTGAGCCGAGGCAAAGACGGAGAAATCAAATTATCGATCTGGGCGACGGGTTAGGGTACGGCTTTATACTAGTATATCGAAAACAAGTCGAATACGCGTATTTTATACCGCAAACAAGTCGAATACATATCCTTTTACCGTAGGAAATTAGTTTTTTTTTAGCAAGTAAGAAATTGGTAAGTGCTCGGATGACCTGCGTCGCCAGCATCTTCGTAAGTGAAAACTTGTTTTTTTTAGAAATGTACGTTTTTTTAGCGATTTTAGAAATGTACGTGAAAACTTGTCGCGCTCGGGAGAGAGACGGGCTGGCAATATGGGCCGCTACTGGGCCGAGTTCTGTAACGTGCGCAAAAGGCACAAAAAATGGGGCCTACACTGTCACATAACAATTTCTGATAATTCTAAAAAAACATAAGAAATGGTAAAAGGATATGTATTCCCCGGCGACATCCTGGTAAAATAGAATCTTGTGCTCCACGGTCCTCCTCCTCTTCCCCGTCCGATGGATTTGTCGGCGGCAAGAGGAGTGGGGACACGTCTGTTACGTTTTATTTTTCTTAGGTTTTTGCTTCCCCGGTGACATCGACGAGGTGGGTGGTGACGATGGCGTGTTGGGGTCTATTCGCTCACTCCCTACCTCGACGACATCTGATCCGACACCGCGAATGGCTTGTGAGAGTTTGTGTCTTGATTTGTTGTTTCCTTGAGATCTTGGTAGTTAATGTGTCTTTCGAGGAGAGGTTTTCGGCTGGTTGTTGGTGAGGTGAGTTCAACATCTTATTCTTTGTTGTTGCGTGGCTTGACCCTGTTCTCCAACCCTTTGAAGTGATGGGATGGATTGCAAACCTGTTTTACGTGGGGCGATGCTCCAGCTGATGTTGCTTCAGAGATTTATAATTCTTGTCTCAAGGGGCGAGTGGCTATTGCGGTCTTCAAAGCTTGGTATGACGACGGCGCTTGCAGGTATCGCTTTTCTTTGCAGTTGGATCGGTGCAATTTTTAATCACCGGCGGTCAATGTACCACCGGTGGAACGAGAAGACTAGTATGATTTTTTATGTATTTTTTCAATGGTCATTCTACGTCCATTTGTTTATCCACTGTAGTAGGCGATGATTGATGCCTGACGAGGAGTAGAGGATGGCAGAGGAAGAGGCGCTTGAGAAGGGGGGAGATCAATCTAGATATCCTTTGTAGGAAAAATGATTGGTACCTAGTGAGGAGTAGAGTGTGACGGAGGAGGATGAGGCGCTTGAGGAGGGAGGGAGATCAATCTATATATCACGGTAGGGGAGACGATCAGTGCCCGGTGAGGAGCAGAGGATGACAGAGTAGGAGGCGCCTATGGATGCCTCCGAGCCGTCTGCGGTGGCCATCGACGACATCCCGATCCTGCGTCAAAATAAGTGTGCTGAGGTGATCGTGGCTATGGACAAAGGCAATCGTAGTTCCAGCTGCCGGACGAACAAGGCAGTGTCATTGTCCCAACTGAAAGCTCGACAACTTCAGACAAAAACACTGCCATGAAGGCAAAACAACTGGTTCAAGGAAACACTACCATGGCAACCTCATCGTCTGTAGGGACCAATTGAGGGGGGAAGGTCGCGTCATTCAATGTCTAGCTTGGATCGTGCATTTGGATCACAACTATGTGGGCCCAACTGGATCAATGCTACTTAAGAAGAAGCCAAGAGGATGGAGGGAATCAAATGGATCACGACAGCGGCTAGGCGGATTTTGCATTTCTTTTTTACCTTTAATGCATAGTTGTATATGAGAGAGACCATCCACTGTATTCGATCAAGTGAATGCAAAATAGAGGGAACTAGATCTTAACATTGTGATATTAGAGACTAGCCACTACCCTTCCATCGCCTCCGCCACTACCAACATTGGATACCCGCCATCGGAAACATGCCCGTGAATCTTTGGTCGCGTCCATGGACCGCGAGCTTCGTGCCTACCTTGACAAGATGAACTCCAACCCGATCAACCATGCCAACAAGTAGGACAACATCCCTGCTTTCATTCTCAAGGCGCTTGACATGCAGATGGCCCAGATCGACTCCCTCACCGCATGGAAACCAGAGCTCAAAGCGCTCTTCGCCAAGCTGGATCTCTCGGTCTCTGTATTGCAGGTGGCATCCCCTATGGCCATATCAAATACGGGTGGAGCACCTCACACCCCACCGCCAACCGCGACGCAAGGCAACCTCAACGGGGTAGTCAAGCCATGGTGTGATGCTTCTCACCTGGGGGAGGGGGGGCATCAGCGATCCTTGAGTCGCCAGCGGCAACCCCTATCACGGGTATGACCGTTACTCCTTCTATGTTTCCTACTCCGCTATCATCTCAAGTGGTAGACACCCTCGGTCAACCGCCGCCATCCATGGCGTTCCCAATTATCACTTGGAAAAACCAACAACTCCCGAAGATGCTTTGTGACCAGTACTTTTAGATGTTCTTCGTGCATAAATCGTATACCGGGCTTCCATGGCGATTGCCTTCGATGGTGACGAGTTGGGGGAGGCAAGGTAGTAGAAGCGAAGGGCGAAAGTCCATAACTAGAACTATTTCATTTGAACTCTTCTAATGTCTATTACCCACTTTATGGGCTCCTTTGATTCAAATAAATTTTATAGGATTTTTGGGGGACTAGAATTCTAAGGAATTTTTTCTACATTTGTCGTTTGATTCGTAGGATTGGATCCTATTGTAATTTTTTTTAAGAAATCATTTGTACTACATTTCATAGAAAATCTAGCATGTCCAACCTCTTTTTACAATTCACTTTATGCCATCAAACACACTATGCTAACCCTATAACCTATATTTTTTCCTATTCTTAAGTTTCGAGAATCCTCCAAATCAAAGAGACCCTAATTTGTTTTTCTTGCCAATGTTAACGGCAACTCCAACCGGCTGACGCAAAACGGATGCGGATTTTGTCTGTTTTTGTATATTTAGGTCGGTCAGGCTACTGTTTTGTGTCCTCTGCACTAGTAGGTGCGTCCAAAGGCGCGCATTTCAAACAGTACATCTAGAAAAACTTAAAGTTAAACTTACAAACACATAAAACAAATTAAACTTGAACTTAATTAAAATATATTATATTGATTCCAAAAGTCCTGGCTGTCCTCGCCGCTGTACATTAAACTTAAAAATTAAAAAAAACTTAAACTCAAGAAATCCCTGGATCTTGTAGTCTTGCCGCCATCCTAGTCATCGATTTCGTCCGCGGTGAGGCCGACGAAGGGCAGTGACTACCACAGGTGGGCGGGTGGCACCTGTTGTGGCTCCAGCAGTGCCTGACGTGGCGGGGACGGTGACCACGTTGATGTAGGGACGCTACCGCGGCATAGCGATCGACGAGATTGAGAAGCTGGACGCGTCCCTCCTCGGCCCGGACGAGCGAGGTGACGACCCGGCCTCTCGGTCGTGCTTCCCCAAGATCCACTCCCACACCATTGTGGCTAGCGGGCAGCGAGCGACGGCACTGGGTAGGGTTTGTCGGGCTTGTGGGGAGTAGACGGAGAAGAATATGTGTGTGGAAGTGGACTGACCCCTCCAAATACGCCACCATCTCATTAAAAAGACCACAATAGAAGTGCCTGTGCGGCCGACGTGCGGGGCCGAGAGCGTTCATGGCATTTAATAGAACCAGAGCGGGTGGTTGGGTGGCCGACACACGGGCCTCAAGTGGACACCGAAAGGACACACACGGCGCGTCCGTCTCGTGTCGATGTGGATGCAAACCTAGCCTAAATATGCGCCTAAAATGTGTTCAAACAGATGCCAAGGAGACATCATTTGGAGATGTATCAGACGCGTTGGGCCGCCGTTTCTGTTCACTTGCACCAAAGGGAGGTTGGAGTTGTCCGAAATAACTCATGCCAGTCAAACTAGTATTAGCTAGAGAGCGGCGTTTGGTGCCGGGCGTGAACAATAAATCGTAAAAAATCATTTTTTTATGCATGATGTTCAGACGCGCGTAATACTCGTGCCAAATTTAGTAAAGTTTTGGTATTAAAGAAACATTTACAAATATCACTGTTCATTTGAATTTGTCTTTTTTGCCGTGCGGTCTTCGAATGTCCAAACTTCATCAAATTTTGCACGAACATCACACACACGAACATCTTGCTTGCAAAAAATAATTCGGAATTATTTGATTTTTTTTCTATTTTTAATTGCTGCACTGTTCATCGAGCTCGTCTGCGCCCGGGCACAAAGGGGATTTTCGTATTAGCTAGGCCTGTAATAACCACACCTACCGGAAGCACCTAAGTTTAGGTGCTCCAAGAGCTTCTCGGTCATTGGATCTGAAATCTAACGGTCATCTACAGATGCGCTGAACCCGATTTGCAATACCAAATTTCTGTAGGTGTTTTCTGAATAAAAACATGAGCTTTCTCCTCATCCTTCAGATCTCAGATCCAACGGTTGAAAAGCTCCTGAAGCACCTAATCTTAGGTGCTCCCGTAGCACCAGATATCCTCCCACCGGAAGTACACTCGAATCCTGGGGAAATGCGTTACAGCCCACACTCTGCACCGCGGTCTGCAGGCCATTTACGCCGACTGGACATTACGGTGAACAGAGTGCCGCGTTCGGGGTTGCAAGCAAGTGACCGGTTGCTTTGCTTGGATTGATGGCAGGCGCGAGAACCGATGAACTTTACCACGCCATGCCGTGGTGGCAGGAGCAGAGCTAGCTAGGTAGCCCATCCCGTCTTCTCGCCGAGCTTTCTTCTCTCCCAATCGTCGGCCAGAAGCAGGAGGGAGCCAAGTGTTCACCCCCTCTCGTCTTCTCCGCTAAGATCCTCTGCCTCTTCCCGCCGTTGCCCTCCAGCAGCATCCGCTGTTCGTCTGCACACGCTCTCGCAGAATCCCGGGGCTCCAGGTTCTTTCTTTTTCCGCCGCTTGATCTAGCCAAGGTTTCCGTTCGCCGGGATCTCAGCCGGCCCAAGGTAAAGCCTCTCCCGGTCGAACTCGCAACTCAGCAGCATTGGCATCATGGTTTCACACGTTCTGGCACTAAACTTCACTGCTAATGATGCTTGCTTCCTTTGCTACGCATGTCGGGTGAGAAGATGGGCTGCGAAAGATGCAAGCGGAGGGATGAGCTCGACTACTGCAATCTGGATGACCGGGAGAAGCATTTCTTGATGTTTATGGTGGATGGCTGTGGTCGTGAGATGGTAGGCCCCCAACACATGTTCAGCTAGGGCGGTTCTTGTTTATTTTCTGTCACCTTCTTGTGTCGAATGGCAAGCAACTAGGTCGATTGCTTGATGCAGCACCTACCCACATTTTTCTTCAGACATGCAGACTATTGATTTAATGTTTTCGTGCCAGAATAAGCATATCCCCAAGTTGGATCTGATCCGTACTACTGTAGTCTGTAGATCCAAGTTCCTAAGAATACTGCATGTTGAGGTTATGATACTCTGCAAATAGGGTGTATAGTTACTTTTCAATTTTAGTAGCATAAAATACAAAGGAAAACGAGATCAACAGGGACTAGCCCCTGTGGTAATTTACAAGAAGAAACCCATGATTTCAGCACGGGATAGTACCTTTACCGGGATTTTACTTGGGGATGAATAAAGATTTATAGTGTTAATTGTGTCAATATGCCCTTCTTTATAGGATCTGGTGGACATTAGGGTGAACAGAGTGCTAAATGTGCCCTTCTTTAACTGAGTGATACAGTAACATTTATAGTGTTAATTGTGTCAATTATGTCAGGTGCTAGAGCTGGCCTGTAGACTGTCTTCTTTATAGGATCACTCAGTTAACGTTGAACTTGACTTTTTTTTTTGAGCAATCAAAACAGCAGGAGAGGCTCCTACTGTTACTTTCAATTAAACAAATATGTACATAGTTTTTTACAAGCCACTAGGGCTGATACATGCACCGGATTTCCAGCTAAACAAGTCTTATGTAAACAAAGAAGAGGAAAAAGTGTGGAGGAACCCAGCTAACTCTGGTTTCACTCTAAAAGTGTGGAGGAAAATATGTTGAACTTGACTTTCCATTTAGCACTGTATTCGGAACATACTATTCTGTGGAAATTATTTTATGGCACATTGATTTGGTCCCTGAATCAAAGTCATTAACATGATAACACATGGACTAAATGTCACATTGGTAGAGGTACAGAAATTAAGCTAGCGCCTTTCTCCCGGTTTGTTTTCACATCAGATGTCAAATAGTATATTTTGCAATATTCATACTTTTTATCTTCCTATGGTTTTAACCATGTTTTCTTCATTGGTTCTTGTTTCTGCAGACCATCCCAGATGATTTTCTGAAACGATTCAGGGGTGAGATCCCAGAAGAGATCAAGCTAGAAACACGGAATGGGCATATTTACACTGTTGGAGTTGCCAAGTATCCAGATAAACTAGTCCTTAGAGCAGGATGGGAGACCTTCGTCGAAACCTACGATCTACGGATCGACGACTCTGTGGTATTTAGATACAACGGAAACTCGCAGTTCAATGTCATAGTGTTCGATCGATTTGGCCGTGAGAAAGCGTCGTCGGTTGTTGTAGACAGTGCTCCTCTGTATCCTTATGTGCAGGAAAGGCACATAGGCGGTACTGAAACTTTGGTCCGTTCTCATGGTCATTCTCAGCCCCATGAAATGCAATCGCCTACTGAAAATGTGAATATTTCTCAAGGGCATTCTCAGCTCATGCGTGTGCAGCCGCATACTGATAACGTGAGCCGTTCTCAAGGGCATGCTCAGGATGTGCAAATGCAACTGCCTGTTGACAATATGAGACGTTCTGAAGGGGCATCCTCAGCCGATACAAATGCAACCGCCTAGTGCAAATGTGGACCATTTTGTTGATGATAGTCAGCACATGCAAATGCAGCCACCTAGTGCAAATGTGGACCATTTTGTTGATGATAGTCAGCACATGCAAATGCAGCCACCTACTGCGACTCTGAATCGTTCTAATTGCCATCCTCAGTCTCTGCAAATGCAGCTGACATGCGATGAGAGACAGTCAAATCTTCAGAGGAATAAATCAAATCAGGGCAACAAGAGCGCGGCGAGTTCTTCAGGAACTCCCTCTCAGACTCTAGTTCCTTCCTACAGTTTTTGATTATAGAGATATAACTCCTTCGGAATCACAACTGGTGTTGTCATCTTTAATTGATATATTCAGTAATTGTTCTCCTTTTGTCTACAGGGGATTCTTTGTGCTCAGAAGATGATACTAATTTATGTGACACATCTAGATACACGCTTGGGTGGAACACCCGTCTAAATCCAGTGCAGAAGGAGAAAGTTGACCAGGAGGTCCAACATATCCCATCTGACAATCCAATCTTTGTGGCCATGATGAGCAAGTGCAATGTTACAGGAACTTTCACCCTAGTGAGTGTTGAATTTGCTGTTGAATAAGCATTCTGCTAAAGTCTTCAGCAAGCCGTTTAAACTAAGATTTCTATTCAAAACACTATTTTGCATTTTTTAAATTGTTAAACCTGCCATGACTAAACTTACAGACCATATATTGTTTACTAATGATAATGATCTTGGATTGGAATGTTATTCAGTTCTGCAGTTTTCTTGAATGCCATTATCTAACTATTTCACCCCAAATCTGTAATTAGAGTGTGCCCAAACAATATGTCAAGCGACATGTGGGAGATACGGAGCGCAACATATGTCTTCAGCGCCTTGGCAAGAGGTGGGAAGTGCAATTTGGTGGTAGGCCTGAAGAGAAAAGGATTATATCTGGCTGGCGGAGGTTTGTAAAGGACAATGATGTTGAGATGGGTGATATCTGCATTTTTGAATTGTTGAAGAAATGTAAGATGTGCACGATGGAAGTCCATATCATCCATACAAAGGATATTGATACGCCTTCCAAAATTTGTCAGCAAAGGCACAGAGAGGTTGTTAAAATTATGGAACATTCTCATTCTCTCCCCCAGCTCAAGGAAATGCAACTGCGTAATGAAACAGTGGAAGATGCTATTGTTCATCCCGAACCCATGCAAATACAGCCACCTTCGTTGGAAAGACGGATCACGACTTCAAAGGGACAAGTCTAGTCAGGGCAGCAAGAGTACGATAAGTTGTTCCTACTGCTAAGTCATCTGGTGGCAATTCATGCTACCAGATGGTACTGAGATACACTTTGTTTTGTTTACAGATATATTAAGTATGTAATTTTTATCATTTCTTTGTGGTTTGTGTAGGAGATTCCTTGTCATTGGAAGATATTGATCATGAAGAAGGTGCTTTGTCTGATTGCATCCTTGCACGTTTTACGCCTTACTACAGATCAGAAGAAGGCAGTGAAGGGAAGGTTCAATTTATTGATTCTGAAACTCCCATCTTTGTTGCCATGATGCAACAAACCAATGTTACTGGAAGATACACTCTAGTGAGTTCCAAACTTTATTCTTTAATGCTTGTTCCACTAGTGATATTGATCATGTATTTGTCTATCATGTGTTCTTTCTTGGATCATAAAGCTATTTAGAGTGCTTTATAATTATAACCTGGTCATGTGAGTTTACATATAATTAGCTTCCTAGGATTAGGGAAGGATTTAGGAAGTCTAGAGTGATTTAAATTCCTAATTTGCTTGAATAACATCATCTAACATTCCTTTTCTATTTTGAATCTGTAACTAGAGCCTCTCAAAGAAATATATTAACAAATATTTGGGAGACGAGGTGCGGAGCATCTGCCTTGAGCGACTTGGTGAGAGGTGTCAAGTATGGTTTGGACACAGGCCTCAGGATAAAAGGATTATAGGCGGATGGACAAAGTTTGTGAAAGCCAATGAGGTGGAGGTGGGTGATATCTGCCTCTTCGAGCTACTGAAGCATCGGAAATTGTGCGCCATGAAAGTTCATATCATCCGCGCGAAGGACTTCAGTTGATCAAAATGCCATTGTCTAATTTAGCTTGAGGTGCCTTTTGTGCTGTTAGGATGTAGTACTACCTCCGTAACAAAATACTTGTCGTGATTTTAGTTCAAATTTGAAGTAACATCACAACAAGTATTTTGGAACGGAGGGAGTAGTAGGTTACTCTGTTTATGCCTATATGTCCTTGTTATTTTGCTACCATGGACACATGTTGGGGAACATGTGAGTACTATATTTTATTATATAATTTCCTTCGAAACAAATGTTTTATCCTTCTGTGCATACTCTGCTAGTGCTACGTTGCATTTGTTATGTTATTTTCTTTCCAAGAACTAGTAAGTTTTTTGCTTTGTTTTGAGAACTAGGTTTTTTTTAGAACTAGGTAGTGCATTTGTTATCTGGGTGATCGCATACCATCGCAGGCCCTTGGCCCAAGCCCACAAGAGGTGCCACAACAACTATTTAGGAGCAGGCAGCAACCTCTGCCTAGCTGTCTAACCATGTTTGGTTTGCTGTTTCCTTTTAAAGATTAGATTAAATAACATTTCCATTTTGTTAGGTTTCGTTTTGGAGTTGTTTATTTTTCTTTTTGGCGTCGTCTTGTAACATAGGATTAGTGGCTATCTGATGGAGTTATTGTCACGAGTCATGCAGCCTCGAGTTTTCTTTTCGCTTTATTTCCGGGTCGATGTTGCTCGGTTGCTGGATTTTGCCTTCCTAATAATATATGGCTGTGTGCATCGAGCCCGGGGGTTATCCTCCTTTTCAAAGAAAAAAAAAGTTTCATCTAATAAGAGCCTTGTAGATTTTCTCTAAAATGAGTCTTGTACATAGCTATATGATGCCACCCCTAGACCCTAATTCATTATCAACCAAGCAACAATGTATCTCTTCCTCGTCTATTCTCCTACCCTAAGAATCAACACTCCTGAGCGCCGTGGCTACAAACTCCAATCGATGATCGATAGATCCACGAGACGGGGCGACGGGGCCACAGATCGTGGACCATTGATCGTCACCGCGAGCTCCCAAGACACTAACGGGTTTGGATATGCGATCTGAGTGGGCCTCTGGCCTTTTCGCACTAACCACCACGCGGGAATAAGTATGTGCACTCGCTGTCGTACGATTCTCCGAAAGCTCTTCGGACGTCAGCGATTGAGCGACGCGCGCCCGGTTGGACGAGAACCACCCGCGCTTGTATTAGGGGGTGGGTCTGCTCCAGGCCGCATACGCAACACATAGGAGTGCAAAGGGCGATGGGCCCAAGACCCCTGAGTGCTTAGGATGTAGGCCGGTGTGCTGGCCTCTTTGTTGAGACTAGATAGGGCTACAGTGTGTCTATCAGCTGAGGCCGGGCATGACTCGGAAAAGTGTGTTCGGACAAAGCTAATCGAGCGTGTTGGGTAAGTTGGTGCACCCCTGCAGGAAAGTTTATCTATTCAGTCGTTTCCACGTTAACGGACGATCAGAGTTGTATCCCGATCTATTACAACTAGAACTAGATACTGGAGACACTAAATGGATATGATGGCTCCGGGATCGTTTTCTCGCAGGGAGTCGACGAAGGATCTCTGATCGTTGATACTACAACATACTTATTACTTATGTTATGTTGCTCTACTCTCTTCTATTGCTGCAAGATGCTAGTCTTTGATAGGCTAGGGCTTCCCTCTATTCTGGCATTTCTGTGGTCTAGTCGGAAGATATAGCCCCATTTCTTTGATACGATGCATACTTAGCATAGATCTGATGTAAGTCTTGTGAGTACTTTGGATGAGTCCTCATGGTTGCTTTGCTACCTCTTTTCCCCTCTACCCGATTACTGCGATCAGATGACGGAGTCCAGGAGCCAGTTGATCCCGTCGACGATTACTACTACCACGACGGAGCCTACTACTATGTGGAGACCGCCGATGATCAGGAGTAGTTAGGAGGCTCCCAGGCAGGAGGCCTGCGCCTTTCCGATCCATGGTGTCGTTGTTTTGCTAGCTTTCTTAAGGCATACTTGTTTACTTATGTCTGTACTTATATATTGTTGCTTTCGTTGACTTCTGTGTATTCGAGTCCTCGAGGTCCCTGGCTTGTAATATAAAGTTTGTATTAGTTTAATTTGTATCTAGAATTGTGTTGGGATATCTTCCCGTGAGTCTCTGATCTTGATCGTCTGCATTTGCATATATGATTAATGCATGATTAATTCGGAGCGTCACTGAAGGAAATATGCCCTAGAGGCAATAATAAAGTTATTATTTATTTCCTTATATCATGATAAATGTTTATTATTCATGCTAGAATTGTATTAACGAAACATAATACATGTGTGAATATATAGACAAACAGTATGTCACTAGTATGCCTCTACTTGACTAGCTTGTTAATCAAAGATGGTTATGTTTCCTAACCATAAACAAGGAGTTGTTATTTGATTAACAAGGTCACATCATTAGTTGAATGATCTGATTGACATGATCCATTCCGTTAGCTTAACACTTGATCGTTTAGTATGTTAATGCTTTCTTCATGACCCATACATGTTCCTGTAACTATGAGATTATGCAACTCCGTTCTGGGAGGAACACTTTGGTGCTACCAAGCGTCACAACGTAATCGGGTGATTATAAAGGAGTACTACAGGTGTCTCCAAAGGTACTTGTTGGGTTGGCGTATTTCGAGATTAGGTTTTGTCACTCCGATTGTCGGAGAGGTATCTCTAGGCCTTCTCGGTAATACACATCACTTAAGCCTTGCAAGCATTACAACTAATGAGTTAGTTGTGAGATGATGTATTACGAAACGAGTAAAGAGACTTACCGTAGCGAGATTGAACTAGGTATTGGATACCGACGATCGAATCTCGGGTAAGTAACATACCGATGACAAAGGGAACAACGTATGTCGTTATGCGGTTTGACCGATAAAGATCTTCGTAGAATATGTAGGAACCAATATGGGCATCCAGGTTCCGCTATTGGTTATTGACCGAGAATGGTTCTAGGTCATGTCTACATAGTTCTCGAACCCGTAGGGTCCTTGCAACGCTTAACGTTCGATGACAGTTCATTATGAGTTTATAAGTATTGATGCCGAAGGTTGTTCGAGTCCAGATGTGATCACGGACATGACGAGGAGTCTCGAAATGGTCGACACATAAAGATTGATATATTGGAAGCCTACATTTGGACATCGGAAGTGTTCGGGTGAAATCGGGATTTTCCGAGTACCGGGAGGTTACGGAACCCCGGGAGGTCCATGGGCCTAATGGGCCATAGGAGAGAAGAGGAAGGGCCAGCCAAGGTGGGCTGCGCCCCCCTCCCCCTCTAGTCCGAATAGGACAAGGAAGAGGGGGCGCCTCCCTCTTCCCCTCCTCCAATCCTAGTCCAACTAGGAGAGGGGGAGTCCTACTCCCGGTGGGAGTAGGACTCCTCCTTAGTGCGCCTCCCCTAGGGCGGCCACCTCCCCTTGCCTCCTTTATATCTGAGGCAGGGGGCACCCCAAGACACACAAGTTGATCTACGGATCTTTCCTTAGCCGTGTGCGGTGCCCCTTCCACCATATTCCGCCCGGTCATATCGTCGGAGCTTAGGCGAAGCCTGCGCCGAAGAAGTCATATCGTCGCGGAGCTTAAGCGAAGCCCTGCGTCGGTGGAGCATCAACATCGTCCTGCGCCGTCGTCTTGTGGAACTCATCCCGACACTTTCTTTGGATCGAGTCCGGGGATCGTCATCGAGCTGAGCGTGTGCAGAACTCGGAGGTGCCGTCGTTCGGTACTTGGATCGGTCGGATCGTGAAGGCGTGCGACTACATCAACAGCGTTGTTATAACGCTTCCGCTTCGGTCTCACGAGGGTACGTGGGCGGACACTCTTCCCTCTCGTTGCTATGCCATCACCATGGTCTTGCGTGATCGTAGGAATTTTTTGAAATTACTACGTTCCCCAATGATGGCATCCGAGCCTGGTTTTATGCGTTGATGTCATATGCACGAGTAGAACACAAGTGAGTTGTGGACGATACAAGTCATACTGCCTACCAGCATGTCATACTTTGGTTCAGCGGTATTGTGAGATGAAGCGGCGGACCGACATTACGCGTGACGCTTCTGGCGAGACTGGTTTCACCGCTCGAGCACTTTCGTTGCTTAAAGGTGACGGCGTGGTGTACATCTCTCTCACTTTAGTTGAACCGAGTGTGGCTACGCCGGTCCTTGAGAAGGTTAAAGCGGAGTCTATTTGTGAAATATCGTTGTGGTTTTGATGCGTAGGTAAGAGCGGTTCTTGCTCAGCCCGTAGCAGCCACGTAAAACTTGCAACAACAAAGTAGAAGTCGTCTAACTTGTTTTTGCAGGGCATGTTGTGATGTGATATGGTCAAGACGTGATGCTATATTTTATTGTATGAGATGATCATGTTTTGTAACCGAGTTATCGGCAACTGGCGAGGAGCCATATGGTTGTCGCTTTATTGTATGAAATGCAAGCGCCATGTAATTGCTTTACTTTATCACTAAGGAGTAGCGATAGTCGTAGAAGCAATAGTTGGCGAGGCGACAACGATACTACGATGGAGATCAAGGTGTCGCGCGGTGGCGATGGTGATCATGACGGTGCTTGGCGATGGAGATCACAAGCACAAGATGATGATGACCATATCATATCACTTATATTGATTGCATGTGATGTTTATCCTTTATGCATCTTATCTTGCTTTGATTGGCGGTAGCATTATAAGATGATCTCTCACTAAAAATTATCAAGAAGTGTTCTCCACAGTATGCACCGTTGCGAAAGTTCTTCGTCTTTGAGACACCACGTGATGATCGGGTGTGATAGGCTCTACGTTCAAATACAGCGGGTGCAAAACAGTTGCGCACGCGAATACTCGAGTTAAACTTGACGAGCCTAGCATATAACAGATATGGCCTCGGAACATGGAGACCGAAAGGTCGAGCGTGAATCATATAGTAGATATGATCAACATAGTGATGTTCACCATTGAAACTACTCCGTCTCACGTGATGATCGGACACGGTTTAGTTGATATGGATCACGTGATCACTTAGATGACTAGAGATGTCTGTCTAAGTGGGAGTTTTTAATATGATTAATTGAACTTAAATTTATCATGAACTTAGTACTGATAGTATTTTGCTTGTCTATGTTTCTTTGTAGATAGATGGCTCGTCTTTGTTGTTCCGTTGAATTTTAATGCGTTCCTTGAGAAAGCAAAGTTGAAAGATGATGGTAGCAATTACACGGACTGGGTCCGTAACTTGAGGATTATCCTCATTGCTGCACGGAAAAATTACGTCCTGGAAGCACCGCTGGGTAGCGAACTGCTGCGAGATCTTTGAGCGAGAAGTTGTGAGCGTCTGCAAAGCGTAGCTGATGACTACTCTATAGTTCGATGTGCCATGCTTTACGGCTTAGAACCGGGTCTTCAACGACGTTTTGAGCGTCATGGAGCATATGAGATGTTCGAGGAGTTGAAGTTAATATTTCAAGCAAATGCCCGGATTGAGAGATATGAAGTCTCCAATAAATTCTATAGCTGCAAGATGGAGGAGAATAGTTACATCGGTGAGCACATACTCAAAATATGCAGGTATAACAATCACTTAATTCAATTTGGGAGTTAATCTTCCGGATGATAGTGTCATTGATGAATTCTCCAATCAACGCCACCAAGCTACAAGAGCTTCGTGATGAACTATAATATGCAAGGGATGACTAAGACAATTCCTGAGCTCTTAGCGATGCTAAAAGCTGCGGAGGTAGAAATCAAGAAAGAGCATCAAGTGTTGATGATCAACAAGACCACTAGTTTCAAGAAAAGGGCAAAGGGAAGAAGAAGGAAACTTCAAAAGAACAACAAGAAAGTTCTTGATCAAGAGAAGAAACCCAAGTGCGGACCTAAGCACGAACTGAGTGTTTTCTTGCAAGCGAGACGGACCTTTGAAGCGGAACTGCCCCAAGTATTTGGCGGATAAAAAGGATGGCAAGGTGAACAAAGGTATATGTGATATACATGTTATTGATGTGTACCTTACTAATACTCATGATAGTACACAGGTATTTGATACTGGTTACATTGCTAATATTTGCAACTTCGAAACAGGAACTACGGATTAGCGAAGATTGGCTAAGGGCGAGGTGACGATCTTGGCGTTGGAAATGGTTCCAAAGTCGATGTGATCGTGATCGACACGCTACCTCTACATCTACCTTCGGGATTAGTTTTAGACCTAAATAATTGTTATTTGGTGCCGCGTTGAGCATGAACATTATATCTGGATCTTGTTTAATGCGAGACGGTTATTCATTTAAATCGAGAGAATAATGGTTGTTCTATTTATATGAGTAATATCTTTTATGGTCATGCACCCTTGAAGAATGGTCTATTCTTGTTGAATCTCGACAGTAGTGATACACATATTCATAATGTTGAAGCCAAAAGATGCAGAGTTGATAATGATAGTGCAACTTATTTGTGGCCTTGCCGTCTAGGTCATATCGGTTGTAAAACGCATGAAGAAACTCCATCTTGATGGGCTTCGGAATCACTTGATTATGAATCACTTGGTACTTGCGAACCGTGCCTCATGGGCAAGATGACCAAAACGCCCGTTCTCCGGAACTATGGAGCGAGCAACTGATTTGTTGGAAATCATACATACCGATGTTTGTGGTCCAATGAATGTTGAGGCCTTGTGGCGGGTATCGTTATTTTCTCACCTTCACAGAGATGATTTGAGCAGATATGGGTATATCTACTTAATGAAACACAAATCTGAAACATTTGAAAAGTTCAAAGAATTTGAGTGAAGTGGAAAATCATCGTAACAAGAAAATAAAATTTCTACGATCTGATCGTGGAGGAGAATATTTAAATTACGAGTTTGGTTTACATTTGAAACAATGTGGAATAGTTTCACAACTCACGCCACCGGAACACCACGGAGAAATGGTGTGTCGAGCGTAAATGTCGTGCTTTACTAGACATGGTGCGATCTATGATGTCTATTTCCGATTTACCGCTATCGTTTTGGGGTTATGCTTTAGAGACGGCCGCATTCACGTTGAATAGGACACCGTCAAAATCCGTTGAGACGACGCCTTATGAACCGTGGTTTGGCAAGAAACCAAAGTTGTCGTTTCTTAAAGTTTGGGGCTGCGATGCTTATGTAAAGAAACTTCAACCAGATAAGCTCGAACCCAAATCGGAAAAATGTGTCTTCATAGGATACCCAAAGGAGGCTGTTGGGTACACCTTCTATCACAGATCTGAAGGCAAGATTTTCGTTGCTAAATTCGGATCCTTTCTAGAGAAGGAGTTCCTCTCGAAAGAAGTGAGTGGGAGGAAAGTAGAACTTGATGAGATAATCATATCTGCTCCCTTATTGGAAAGTAGTTCATCACAAGAAATGGTTCTGTGACAACTACACCAATTAGTGAGGAAACTAATGATGATGATCATGAAGCTTGAGATCAAGTTACTCTTGAACCTCGTAGGTCAACCAGAGTAAAATACGCACAGAGTGGTACGGTAATCCTATTACGAAGTCATGTTACTTGACCATGGCGAACCTACAAACTATGAAGAAGCGATGGTGAGCCCAGATTCCATAAAATGGCTGGAAGCCATGAAATCTGAGATGGGATCCATGTATGAGAACAAAGTATGGACTTTGGTTGACTTGCCGATGATCGGCAAGCCATTGAAAATAAATGGATCTTTAAGAAGAAGATCGACGTGATGGTAATATAACTGTCTACAAAGCTCGACTTGTTGCGAAAGGTTTTCGACAAGTTCAAGGGGTTGACTACGATGAGACTTTCTCACCCGTGGCGATGCTTAAGTCTGTCCGAATCATGTTAGCAATTGCGCATTTTATGATTATGAAATTTGGCAAATGGATGTAAAACTGCATTCTTGAATGGATTTCTAGAAGAAGAGTTGTATATGATGCAACGAGAAGGTTTTGTCGATCCAAAGGGTGCTAACAAAGTGTGCAAGCTCCAACGATCAATTTATGGTGCAGTGCAAGCCTCTCGGAGTTGGAATAAACGCTTTGATAGTGTGATCAAAGCATATGGGTTTGTCTGGACTTTTGGAGAAGCTTGTATTTACAAGAAAGTGAGTGGGAGCTCTGTAGCATTTACGATATTATATGTGGGCGACATATTATTGATTGGAAATAATATAGAATTTCTGGATAGCATAAAAGGATACTTGAATAAAAGTTTTTCAATGAAAGACCTCGGTGAAGCTGCTTACATATTGGGCATCAAGATCTATAGAGATAGATCAAGGCGCTTAATTGGACTTTCACAAAGCACATACCTTGATAAAGTTTTGAAAAGGTTCAAAATGGATCGAGCAAAGAAAGGTTTTTACTGTGTTGCAAGGTGTGAGATTGAGTCGGACTCAATGCCCGACCACAGCAGAAGATAGAGAGAAAATGAAAGATGTTCCTATGCTTGAGCCATAGGCTCTATCATGTATGCAATGCTGTGTACGGACACGACATATGCTTAGCTGTAAGCTTGGCGGGAAGGTACCAAAGTAATCGAGGAATGGATCATCGGACAGTGATCAAGAACATCTGAAATACACGAAAAGGACTAAGGATATGTTTCTCGTATATGGAGGTGACAAAGAGCTAGTCGTAAATGGTTACGTCGATGCAAGCTTTGACATCGATCCGGACGATTCTAAATCGCAAACCGGATCGTGTTTTTATTAAGCGGTGGAGCTGTCGGTTGGTGCAGTTCTAAACAAAGCATCGTGGCGGGATCTACATGTGAAGCGGAGTACATAGCTGCTTGAAGCAGCAAATGAAGGAGTCTGGATGAAAGAGTTCATTTCGATCTAGGTGTCATACCTAGTGCATCGGGACCTATGAAGATCTTCTGTGACAATCTTGGTGCAATTGCCTTGGCAAAGGAATCCAGATTTCACAAGAGGACCAAGCATATCAAGAGACGCTTCAATTCCATTCGGGACCAAGTCCAAGTGGGAGACATAGAGATTTGCAAAATACATACGGATCTGAATGTTGCGGACCCGTTGACTAAGCCTCTTCCACGAGCAAAACATGATCAGCACCAAGACTCCATGGGTGTGAGAATCATTACTATGTAATCTAGATTATTGACTCTAGTGCAAGTGGGAGGCTGAAGGAAATATGCCCTAGAGGCAATAATAAAGTTATTATTTATTTCCTTATATCATGATAAATGTTTATTATTCATGCTAGAATTGTATTAACGAAACATAATACATGTGTGAATATATAGACAAGCAGTATGTCACTAGTATGCCTCTACTTGACTAGCTTGTTAATAAAAGATGGTTATGTTTCCTAACCATAAACAAGGAGTTGTTATTTGATTAACAAGGTCACATCATTAGTTGAATGATCTGATTGACATGACCCATTCCGTTAGCTTAACACTTGATCGTTTAGTATGTTAATGCTTTCTTCATGACCCATACATGTTCTGTAACTATGAGATTATGCAACTCCGTTTACGGAGGAACACTTTGGGTGCTACCAAAGCGTCTGGCAATAGCTGGGTGATTATAAAGGAGTACTACAGGTGTCTCCAAAGGTACTTGTTGGGTTGGCGTATTTCGAGATTAGGTTTTGTCACTCCGATTGTGGAGAGGTATCTCTAGGCCTTCTCGGTAATACACATCACTTAAGCCTTGCAAGCATTACAACTAATGAGTTAGTTGTGAGATGATGTATTCTGGAGCGAGTAAAGAGACTTACCGGTAGCGAGATTGAACTAGGTATTGGATACAAGCGATCGAATCTCGGGTAAGTAACATACCGATGACAAAGGGAACAACGTATGTCGTTATGCGGTTTGACCGATAAAGATCTTCGTAGAATATGTAGGAACCAATATGGGCATCCAGGTTCCGCTATTGGTTATTGACCGAGAATGGTTCTAGGTCATGTCTACATAGTTCTCGAACCCGTAGGGTCCGCACGCTCGCGTTTGATGACAGTTCATTATGAGTTTATAAGTATTGATGCACGAAGGTTGTTGAGTCCGGATGTGATCACGGACATGACGAGGAGTCTCGAAATGGTCGAGACATAAAGATTGATATATTGGAAGCCTACATTTGGACATCGGAAGTGTTCGGGTGAAATCGGGATTTTGCAGAGATGCAGGAGGTTACCGGAACCCCGGGAGGTCCATGGGCCTAATGGGCCATAGGAGAGAAGAGGAAGGGCCAGCCAAGGTGGGCTGCGCGCCCCTCCCCCTCTAGTGAATAGGACAAGGAAGGGGGCGCCCTCCTCTTCCCTCCTCCAATCCTAGTCCAACTAGGAGAGAGTCCTACTCCCGGTGGGAGTAGGACTCCTCCTTAATGCGCCTCCCCTAGGGCCGGCCACCTCCCCTTGCCTCCTTTATATCTGAGGCGGGGGCACCCCAAGACACACACAAGTTGATCTCTGGATCTTTCCTTAGCCGTGTGCGGTGCCCCTTCCACCATATTCCGCCGGTCATATCGTGGCGGAGCTTAGGCGAAGCCCTGCTTGAAGAAGTCATATCGTCGGAGCTTAAGCGAAGCCTGCGTGGTGGAGCATCAACATCGTCCTGCCTGCGTCGTCTTGTGGAACTCATCCCGACACTTTCTTTGGATCGGGTCAGGGGATCGTCATCGAGCTGAGCGTGTGCAGAACTCGGAGGTGCCGTACGTTCGGTACTTGGATCGGTCGGATCGTGAAGGCGTCGACTACATCAGCAGCGTTGTTATAACGCTTCGCTTTCGGTCTCACAGTGCGTGGACGGACACTCTTCCCTCTCGTTGCTATGCCATCACCATGGTCTTGCGTGATCGTAGGAATTTTTTTTGAAATTACTATGTTCCCCAACAGTCACATGCTTGCACACATAGATCGGTAAAACAAGTGAGGCATGCTGTTGGAGTTCATCGTCTCCCGAAGCAGAATTGAAGCCAATCCAGACTAGATTAAGACGCTCTTGAAGCTCGATGTTTCGACCAAGTTGCAGTGAGGCTAGGCAAATGCGTTTCTTCCGTGGTTTATCTTGTTGGGGAACGTAGTAATTTCAAAAAAAATTCCTACGCACACGCAAGATCATGGTGATGCATAGCAACGAGAGGGGAGAGTGTATGTCCACGTACCCTCGTAGACCGTAAGCGGAAGCGTTATAACAACGCGGTTGATGTAGTCGCGTCTTCACGATCCGACCGATCAAGTACCGAACGACGGCACCTCAGTTCTCGCACACGCTCAGCTCGATGACGCGATCCCCGGACTCCGATCCAAAGAAAGTGTCGGGATGAGTTCCACAAGACGACGGCGTGGTGACGATGATGATGCTCCACCGACGCAGGGCTTCGCCTAAGCTCGCGACGATATGACTTCACCGGCAGGGGCTTCGCCTAAGCTCCGCGACGATATGACTTCACCGGCGAGGCTTCGCCTAAGCTCATGACGATATGACGAAGTGGAATATGGTGGAGGGCACCGCCTGCGGCTAAGGAACGATCCGTGAATCAACTTGTGTGTTCATGGGGTGCCTGCCCCGTATATAAAGGAGGAGGGAGGAGGAGGCCGGCCCTAGGAGGGCGCCATGGGAGTCCTACTCCCAGGGAGTAGGATTCCCCTTCCTAGTCCAACTAGGAGTCCTTCCATGTATTAGGAGTAGGAGACAAGGAAGGGGAAGAGAGAGGGAAGGAAGGAGGTGCGGCCTCCCCTAGTCCAATTCGGACTAGGCCATGGGAAGCGCGCGGCCTGCCCTAGGCAGCCCCTCTCTCTTTCCCTTGAGGGCCCAATAAGGCCCAATACTTCTCCCCGTATTCCCGTAACTCCCGGTACTCGAAAAATACCGAATCATTCGGAACCTTTCCGAACTCGAATATAGTCGTCCAATATATCGATCTTTACGTCTCAATCATTTCGAGACTCCTCGTCATGTCCCCGATCTCATCCGGACTCCGAACTCCTTCGGTACATCAAAACTCATAAACTCATAATATAACCGCCATCGAAACCTTAAGCATGGACCCTACGGGTTCGAGAACTATGTAGACATGACCGAGAACTATTCTTGGTCAATAACCAATAGCGGAACCTGGATGCCCATATTGGTTCCTACATATTCTACGAAGATCTTTATCGGTCAAAACCGCATAATAACATAATGCTTTTCCCTTTGTCATCGGTATGTTACTTGCCCGAGATTCGATCGCAGTATCCAATACCTAGTTCAATCTGCCACCGCAAGTCTCTTTACTGCTCCGTAATACATCATCTCACGCCTAACTCATTAGTCACATTGCTTGCAAGGCTTAGTGATGTGCATTACCGAGAGGGCTCAGAGATACCTCTCCGACAATCGGAGTGACAAAACCTAATCTAAATACGCCAACCCAACATGTACCTTTGGAGACACCTGTAGTACTCCTTTATAATCACCCGCCACGCGTAGACGTTTGGTAGCACCAAAGTGTTCCTCCGTAAACGGGAGTTGCATAATCTCATAGTTACAGAACATGTGTAAGTCATGAAGAAAGCAATAGCAACATACTAAACGATCAAGTGCTAGGCTAACGGAATGGGTCATGTCAATCAGATCATTCTCCTAATGATGTGATCCCGATTAATCAAATGACAACTCTTGTCTATGGTTAGAAACATAACCATCTTCGATTAACGAGCTAGTCAAGTAGAGGCATACTAGTGACACTCTGTTTGTCTATATATTCACACATGTATTATGTTTCCGGTTAATACAATTCTAGCATGAATAATAAACATTTATCATGATGTAAGGAAATAAATAATAACTTTATTATTGCCTCTAGGGCATATTTCCTTCAGCCTCCCACTTGCACTAGAGTCAATAATCTAGTTCACATCGCCATGTGATTTAACAGCAATAGTTCACATCACCATGTGATTAACACCCATAGTTCACATCGATATGTGATCAACACCCAAAGAGTTTACTAGAGTCAGTAATCTAGTTCACATCGCTATGTGATTAACACCCAAAGAGTACTAAGGTGTGATCATGTTTTGCTTGTGAGATATTTTTAGTCAGCAGATTACTGTCACATTCAGATCCGTAAGTATTTTGCAATTTCTATGTCAACAATGCTCCGCAAGGAAACTACTCTAACTAATTGCTCCCACTTTCAATATGTATCTAGATCGAGACTTAGAGTCATCGGATCGGTGTCAAAACTTGCATCGGCGTAACCCTTTACGACGAACCTTTTATCACTTCCATAATCGAGAAACATATCCTTATTCCACTAAGGATAATTTTGACCGCTGTCCGATGATCTACTCCTAGATCACTATTGTACTCCTTGCCAAACTTCGGTGTAGGGTATACAATAGATCTGGTACACAGCATGGCATACTTTATAGAACCTATGGCCAAGGCATAGGGAATGACTTTCATTCTCTTTCTATCTTCTGTCGTGGTCGGGTTTTGAGTCTTACTCAACCTTGTAACACAGGCAAGAACTCTTTCTTTGACTGTTCCATTTTGAACTACTTCAAAATCTTGTCAAGGTATGTACTCATTGAAAAAACTTATCAAGCGTCTTGATCTATCTCTATAGATCTTGATGCTCAATATGTAAGCAGCTTCACCGAGGTCTTTGTTTGAAAAACTCCTTTCAAACACTCCTTTATGCTTTGCAGAATAATTCTACATTATTTCCGATCTACAATATGTCATTCACATATACTTATCGAAATCTTTGTAGTGCTCCCACTCACTTTCTAGTAAATATGAGGCTTCCTTTGTAAGTGCATATAAAACTATATGCTTTGATCAACTTATCAAAGCGTATATTCCAACTCGAGATGCTTGCACCAGTCCATAGATGGATCATTTGGAGCTTGCACACTTTGTTAGCTCCCTTTGGATCGACAAAACCTTCTGGTTGCATCATATACAACTCTTCCTCCAGAAACCCATTCAGGAATGCAGTTTTTACATCCATTTGCCAAATTTCATAAATTGTGGCAATTGCTAACATGATTCGGACAGACTTAAGCATCGCTTCTGATTGAGAAAATCTCATTGTAGTTAATACCTTGAACTTGTCAAAAACCTTTTTGCGACAAAGTCGAGCTTTGTAGATAGTAACACTACTATGAGCGTCCGTCTTCCTCTTGAAGATCCATTTATTTTCTATTGCTTGCCGACCCTCGGGCAAGTCAACCAAAATCCACACTTTGTTTTCATACATGGACCCCATCTCAGATTTCATGGCTTCTAGCCATTTAAGCGGAATCTGGGCTCACCATCGCTTCTTCATAGTTTGTAGGTTCGTCATGATCTAGTAGCATGACTTCCGAACAGGATTGCCGTACCACTTTGGTGCGGATCTCACTCTGGTTTACCTACGGGATTCGGTAGTGACTTGATCTGAAGTTACATGATCTTGATCATTATATTCCTCACTATTTGGTGTAGGTATCACTTTAACTGATTTCCGTGATGATATACTTTCCAATTCGGGAGAAGGTACATATTACCTTATCAAGCTCCACTTTCCTCCCTATCACTTCTTTCGAGAGAAACTCCTTCTCTAGAAAGGATCCATTTATAAACAGCGAAAGTTTTGCCTTCGGATCTGTGATAGAAGGTATACCCAACAATTTCCTTTGGGTATTCTATGAAGACGCACTTCTCCGATTTGGGTTTGAGCTTATCGAGGATGAAACTTTTTCACATAAGCATCACAACTTCCAAACTTTAAGAAACTACAGCTTAGGTTCTTTGTTAAACCATAGTTCATACGGTGTCGCCTCAACGGATTTAGGCGGTGCCCTATTAAGCGTGAATGTAGCTGTCTCTAATGCATAACCCCAAAAGCGATAGTGGTAAATTGATAAGAGACATCATAGATCGCACCATATCCAATAAAGTGCGGTTACGACTTTCGGACACACCATTATGTTGTGGTGTTCCATATGGCGTGAGTTGCGAAACTATTTCACATTGTTTCAATTGAAGACCAAACTCGTAACTCAAATATTTATCTCCACGATCAGATCGCAGAAACTTTATTTTCTTGTTACGATGATTTTCCACTTCACTCTGAAATTCTTTGAACTTTTCAATTATTTCAGACTTATGTTTCATCAAGTAGATATACCCATATCTGCTCAAATCATTTTGTGAAGGTCAGAAAATAACGATACTTGTCACGAGCATCAACACTCATTGAATCGCATACATCGGTATGTATTATTTCCAATAAGTCAGTAGCTTGTTCCATTGTTCCGGAGAACGGAGTTTTAGTCATCTTGCCCAAAAGGCACGGTTCGCAAGCATCAAATGATTCATAGTCAAGTGATTCCAAAAATCCATCAGCATGGAGTTTTTTTCAAGCGCTTTACACCAATATGACCTAAACGGCAGTGCCACAAATAAGTTGCACTATCATTATTGCATCTTTTGGTTTCAATATTATGAATATGTGTATCACTATGATCGAGATCCAATGAACCATTTTCATTGGGTGTGTAACCATATAAGGTTTTATTCATGTAAACAGAACAACAATTTATTCTCTTACTTAAATGAATAATCCGTATTGCAATAAACATGATCAAATCATATTTATGCTCAACACCAAATAACACTTATTTAGGTTCCACACTAATCCCGAAAGTATAGGGAGTGTGCGATGATGATCATATCAATCTTGGAACTACTTCCAACACTCATCGTCACTTCCCCTTCAACTAGTTTCTATTCATTCTGTAACTCCCGTTTCAAGTTACTACTCTTAGCAACTATACCAGTATCAAATACCGAGGGGTTGCTATGAACATTAGTAAAATACACATCAATAATCTGTATATCAAATATACCTTTGTTCACTTTGCCATCCTTCTTATCCACCAAATATTCAGGGGTAGTTCCGCTTCCATTGACCAGTTCCATTGCAGCAAAAGTACTTAGTCTCAGGCTTAGGTCCAGACTTGGGCTTCTTCACTCGAGCAGCAACTTGCTTGCCGTTCCTTTTGAAGTTCCCCTTCTTCCCTTTGCCCTTTTCCTTGAGACTAGTGGTCTTGTCAATCATCAACACTTGATGCTCTTTCTTGATTTCTACCTTCGCTGATTTCAACATCACGAAGAGCTCGGGAATCGTTTTCGTCATCTTGCATACTATAGTTCATCACGAAGTTCTAGTAACTTAGTGATGGTGACTAGAGAATTCTGTCAATCACTATCTTATACGGAAGATTAACTCCCACTTGATTCAAGCGATTGAAGTATTGAGACAATCTGAGCACATGCTCACTAGTTGAGCGATTCTCCTCCATCTTTTAGCTATAGAACTTGTTGGAGACTTCATATCTCTCAACTCGGGTATTTGCTTGAAATATTAACTTCAATTCTGGAACATCTCATATGGTCCATGACGTTCAAAACGTCTTTGAAGTCCCGATTCTAAGCCGTTAAGCATGGTGCACTAAACTATCAAGTAGTCATCATATTGAGCTAGCCAAGCGTTCATAACGTGCGCATCCGCTCCTACAATAGGTCTGTCACCTAGCGGTGCATCAAGGACATAATTCTTACGTGCAGCAATGAGGATAAACCTCGGATCACGGATCCAATCCGCATCATTGCTACTAACATTTTTCAATACAATTTTCTCTAGGAACACATATAAAAACATAGGGAAGCAACAACGCGAGCTATTGATCTACAACATAATTTGCAAAATACTACCAGGACTAAGTTCATGATAAATTTAAGTTCAATTAATCATATTACTTAAGAACTCCCACTTAGACAGACATCTCTCTAGTCATCTAAGTGATCACGTGATCCAAATCAACTAAACCATAACCGATCATCACGTGAGATGGAGTAGTTTTCAATGGTGAACATCACTATGTTGATCATATCTACTATATGATTCACGTTCGACCTTTCGGTCTCCGTGCTCGAGGCCATATCTCGCATATGCTAGGCTCGTCAAGTTTAACTTTGAGTATTCGCGTGTGCAAAACTGGCTTGCACCCGTTGTAGATGGACGTAGAGCTTATCACACCCGATCATCACGTGGTGTGCGGGCACGACGAACTTTGGCAACGGTGCATACTCAGGAGAACACTTCTTGATAATTAGTGAGAGATCATCTTAAAATGCTACCGTCAATCAAAGCAAGAATAAGATGTATAATAGATAAACATCACATGCAATCAAAATATGTGACATGATATGGCCATGATCATCTTGCGCCTTTGATCTCCATCTCCAAAGTAATCTGTCATGATCTCTATCGTCACCAAAGACGACACCATGATCTTCATCATCTTGATCTATATCAATGTGTCATCACATGGTTGTCTCGCCAACTATTGCTCTTGCAACTATTGCTATCGCATAGCGATAAAGTAAAGCAATTATTTGGCACTTGCATCTTATGCAACAAAGAGACAACCATAGGGCTTACGCGATTGCCGATAACTTCAACAAAACATGATCATCTTATACAACAACTTATATCTCATCACGTCTTGACCATATCACATCACAACATGCCCTGCAAAAACAAGTTAGACGCCCTCTACTTTGTTGTTGCAAATTTTACGTGGCTGCTACGGGCTTAGCAAGAACCGTTCTCACCTACGCATCAAAACCACAATGATAGTTTGTCAAATAGACTCCGTTTTAACCTTCAAGGACCGGGCGTAGTCACACTCGGTTCAACTAAAGTGAGAGAGGCAGACACCCGCCAGCCACCTTTAAGCACGAGTGCTCGTAACGGTGAAACCAGGTCTCGCGTTAAGCGTCTGGCGTAATGTCGGTCCGGGCCGCTTCATCTCACAATACCGCTGAACCAAAGTATGACATGCTGGTAGGCGGTATGACTTGTATCGCCCACAACTCACTTGTGTTCTACTCGTGCAAAACATCAAACCATAAAAACCTAGGCTCGGATGCCACTGTTGGGGAACGTAGTAATTTCAAAAAAATTCCTACGCACACGCAAGATCATGGTGATGCATAGCAACGAGAGGGGAGAGTGTATGTCCACGTACCCTCGTAGACCGTAAGCGGAAGCGTTATAACAACGCGGTTGATGTAGTCGTACGTCTTCACGATCCGACCGATCCAAGTACCGAACGACGGCACCTCCGAGTTACGCACCGTTCAGCTCGATGGCGATCCCGGACTCCGATCCAGCAAAGTGTCGGGGATGAGTTCCACAAGACGACGGCGTGGTGGCGATGATTATGCTCCACCGACGCAGGGCTTCGCCTAAGCTCATGACGATATGACTTCACCGGCGCAGGGCTTCGCCTAAGCTCATGACGATATGACTTCACCGGCGCAGGGCTTCGCCTAAGCTCATGACGATATGACCAAGTGGAATATGGTGGAGGGGGCACCGCACACGGCTAAGGAACGATCCGTAGATCAACTTGTGTGTTCATGGGGTGCCCCTGCCCCGTATATAAAGGAGGGAGGGAGGAGGAGGCCGGCCCTAGGAGGGCGCGCCATGGGGAGTCCTACTCCCACCGAGTAGGATTCCCTTTCCTAGTCCAACTAGGAGTCCTTCCATGTATTAGGAGTAGGGAGACAAGGAAGGGAAGAGAGAAGGGAAGGAAGGAGGGTGCGGCCTCCCCTAGTCAATTCGGACTAGGCCATGGGGCGCGGCCTGCCCTAGGCAGCCCTCTCTCTTTCCGCAGGGGCCCAATAAGGCCCAATACTTCTCCCCGTATTCCCGTAACTCCCGGTACTCGAAAAATACCGAATCATTCGGAACCTTTCCGAACTCCGAATATAGTCGTCCAATATATCGATCTTTACGTCTCGACCATTTCGAGACTCCTCGTCATGTCCCCGATCTCATCCGGGACTCGAACTCCTCCGGTACATCAAAACTCATAAACTCATAATATAAGCGTCATCGAAACCTTAAGCGATGCGGACCCTACGGGTTCGAGAACTATGTAGACATGACCGAGAACTATTCTTGGTCAATAACCAATAAGCGGAACCTGGATGCCCATATTGGTTCCTACATATTCTATGAAGATCTTTATCGGTCAAACCGCATAACAACATACGTTGTTCCCTTTGTCATCGGTATGTTACTTGCCCGAGATTCGATCGTCGGTATCCAATACCTAGTTCAATCTCGTCACCGGCAAGTCTCTTTACTCGTTCCGTAATACATCATCTCACAGCTAACTCATTAGTCACATTGCTTGCAAGGCTTAGTGATGTGCATTACCGAGAGGGCCCAGAGATACCTCTCCGACAATCGGAGTGACAAAACCTAATCTCGAAATACGCCAACCCAACATGTACCTTTGGAGACACCTGTAGTACTCCTTTATAATCACCCGATTCACGTTGTGACGTTTGGTAGCACCCAAAGTGTTCCTCCGGTAAACGGGAGTTGCATAATCTCATAGTTACGAGGAACATGTATAAGTCATGAAGAAAGCAATAGCAACATACTAAGCGATCAAGTGCTAGGCTAACGGAATGGGTCATGTCAATCAGATCATTCTCCTAATGATGTGATCCCGTTAATCAAATGACAACTCATGTCTATGGTTAGGAAACATAACCATCTTCGATTAACGAGCTAGTCAAGTAGAGGCATACTAGTGACACTGCTTTGTCTATATATTCACACATGTATTATGTTTCCGGTTAATACAATTCTAGCATGAATAATAAACATTTATCATGATGTAAGGAAATAAATAATAACTTTATTATTGCCTCTAGGGCATATTTCCTTCATATCTTGAGGCTCGAGAAAAAGGCACCCCCTATATCGGCTGCTGAGGAAGACAAACAAGTTTGTCTAGACCGACGAAGTGGGAGCAACCTTGGAGGAAATAAAGACATTGCTGGCTACTAACCCTATCCTTGCAATACCCTAGATTGGCGAGTCTGATATTATACATCTCGGCCACTTATCAAGTGACTAGTGTTGTCCTGGTGCTTGAGCGCGGGGAGGAAGATCATGCTATTGTTCGATGATAACTAGGTCGTGCAAGACGAGGTACACTCATTACGAGAAGATCGCTTACGCGACATTCATGGCATCTCAAAAGTTCTGGCACTATTTTTAAGAATGCTCCATTACAGTTGAAACGAGGTTCCTGTGTCAGATATCATCAACAATAGGGACGCCACAGGCCGGATCGCGAAGTGGACAATTGAGCTGCTACCTTTTGAGATTATGTACCATCCTTGCCGGGCCATAAAGTCACAGCTCCTGGCTAACATAGTGGACGAAAACCCAGCAACCAGAACGGCCCATTGATTATACGCATTGGACTATTTCCTTTGATGGATCCAAAATAATGGTCGGATTGGGGGCTGGGGTAGTCCCGATATCTCCAACTGCCGACAAGATGTGCTACGTGCTGCAAATCATGTATGCAGACTCCAATAACGTTGCCGAGTACGAAGCCCTCCTACCTACACGGTCTTTACATGATATGTTCATAGACATCCAGAGGCTCGAGGTCCGAGGTGATTCTGACCTCGCGATATCCTAGATTAATGGTGATTTCGATACCAAAAACCCAAGGATGTTAGCATAATGGGAGGCAATACAACAGTCAACAGATGTCTCCTCGGTTCAATGAAAGGCAAATGTTAGCATACTTGGAGGCAAAATCCAGTATCTTGGTTGCAGTTCCTCATTGATCCAGTTGCACAAGATTTGACAGTCCACGCACACCATATTCTTTCATTAGGGAATGTTTCTGTCGATAGCAAGACGCATATGGTGACTTCATCGATCTCAAGACTCGTCGCCTTGGAAGGTACTCGTAAGTGTATGATGTGCGTGTTTAGTGTTTCTCAAAATAAAACATGAATAATTATTTTATTGACAATTCCGTGAAAAACGAGGTAGCTCCAGCGAGCGGTGACATGGTCAATCAATCTCCACAACTCCGTGGTCTCGGAATTTACCGCCGCACCAAACTACCCCATCCTCGCCATCAATTACCGCGATCCGCCGCGTGCTGGCAGGCAGTCAAGTAACCGTGGCTCCGGTGGTTGGCGCGAGAGCCAAAGGCACTCACTCCATCGCCTCTTCTCTCCGCCCACCCAACGTTCAGCAGGAGGGAGCCAAGTGTCCTTCCGCGCCGCCCCGCCCCGCGTCCACAGGTCTCGTCATCCCCGCTGAGATTCTCCCCCTCTCCCTTTCCCCGTCGGCAGCTCCTAGGCTGACACTGTTGAGTGAGTTCCAGCAGCATCCGAGGCCGAGCTCCGCACATTCTCGCAGAATGCGCGGGCACTCGACGACACCCGCCGCTCACGATGTTTTTCTGTTGATCTAGGATCGGCGCGCGTCCCGAGGTTCCCGTTGGCCAGGATCTCAGGCTCGCCGTCGCCTCGCTTAAGGTAAGCCCCCCTCCGATCCGGTTTAGTTGGATTGGATACGGGATACCCCCAAATGCGGAGATTTATCTTGCAGCTGATGGTTTTTCTTTGACTGTGCAATGCATGTCCAGTGGAAAGATGGGGTGCGAAAGGTGCGAGCGGAGGGATGAACTCGACTACTGCAATCTGGATGACCGGGAGAAACACTTCTTGATGTTTATTGTCGATGACTGTGGTCAGGAGATGGTAAAAATCACATTCAACCACGCTACTCTTTTCATTTCCTTGTGTTTCTTCTTTTCCCCCATTATTCTTGTGGAGTTTAGCAAATTAGTCAAATTCTTGTATTGTATTCACCCGCAAAAAAAAAAGATTCTTGTATTGTATTGTGTTGGTTTATCAGATTATTCCTTCACATTCTATTGTTCAATAACAAGTACTAGTTCGATTGCTTGCTTGATGTAGCAGAAACACCCACCTCTGTTTTTTAATCCTAGCCATACATTGGTCAAGGGTAAATTTTACCATACATGCTTGCTACTTTTTTTTGTGTGAAAACATGCTTGCTTCATATGGTTAGCTATTGGCTGACTGAAGAAAGGAATACCTTCATGCAAAGAGAAATGGAACATTTTAATTTGTATTTAATTGTTCCTTTCCAATTAATAATTTCTCAATTTAACCTATATTAACACTGAAATGACAACTTTCCTCTACCTTTTCGTATGGCATTGATACAGTTTGCAAGAATTATACCTACATGAGCATTTAAATAACAAAATGTACTTTTGTGCTCCCGATTAGCACATATTAACAATAGATCTGAAGGTGAATACTTTCTTTATTTAGTATATTTTCTCAACCTTTTACTTCCACCTCATTCCTCAATTGTTGAGCTTTGATTTTACATGTATATACCTGAACAATTAATTTGTTGCGTCATGTCTGCAAGTTTTACACCTTTTCTCGCTTTTCAATAATTTCGAGAATAAGAAAAATCAGACTTGTACATTTGGAATACTCTGTGCACTTGCAAAATTTATGTAATGATATGCATGAGAACTATTCCCATCGAAAACATATGCATGCGACACTAATGGCTTATAGTAAAATTGTTGCGCCTTAGAATCTACGAGTTAATTATGATCTCTATGATTGGATAGTGAATAACTAGTGGCTCATAGTAAAAGTGGTGCGAATGCAAAAAGTCACTTTGGAACCTGGGTGTATTGGAGCCCTATTTTTTGAACTGTGCCAAAATGCTTTTTTGAAGTTTCAAAAAATTATGAAAACAAATCAACATGTTTATATGAATGTATATTACACATGTGTAAACTTTGATGCTGAAATAAGTAACCATGTGAGTTACACAAAAATGACAATCGTGATTTTAGAAAGATGAACAGTGCATGCATTATTCACTATTTGGAAATCACCATTTTGTCATTTTTATATAGGTCGCATATTTACTTATTTCATCACCAAACTTTACACATGTGTAATATACATCCATATGATCACGTAGAAATTTTTTCAGAATTTTTTGAAACCTTAAATGTGATTTTCAAAGTATTTAAAATAAGGTCCTCCAATACACCCGGGTTCCAAAAATCCACTCTGGTGCAAATGCAGTTTCTCATGAGAATAAGTTTGGTATGCTCTGTACACTACTGCATAGGCCAGTGTAAACTAAGACACGAATTGTATCCAAGTGATGCACGTTCTTGAATTTTTTTTCGAAGTGATGCAATCCTTCAATTGGATATATATTGTGCTCATGCTTATTCTTGTAAAACTTCATTTCAGTTTTAGCATTGAAAGGTGTTCATGACTGAGATTTAACCTAGGGGTGAGGGTAGATATTCAGTATCGGTTGTGTTACCATGAGATCTTTCTATGTTAGTGATTGTATTCTTTGTTTGATCAGTTACCTGGGAAGCTGAAACTCCATGTAGTAATTATTGTAGGGACATGAATATACTATCAAAGTATGCATTACCTCTGCAATACTTTTTCATGAATCAAGGTCAGTAGCATGATAGCATAAACACTAAATGCCCGGAGACTGAAAGTAGAGAGTTAAGCTAGCGCCTTTTGTCTCTGGCTCTTGTTCTCAAGTCAGATATCGAAGACCTTATTTGCGCCATACCCGCTGATTGTTTACACAAGAACTGTGCTCTTAAAATTTGAACTGTATTATTAATCTTGATTCTTTCTGCAGATCGTCCCAGATGAATTTCTGAGACGTTTCAGGAGTGAGATCCCAAGGGAGATCAAGCTAGAAACACGAAATGGTCACAGTTACACCATTGGAGTTGCCAAGTATCCAGATAAACTAGTTCTTCAAGCGGGGTGGGGAGTATTCGTCAAAACCTATGATCTACGTATGGACGACTGTGTGGTATTCAGATACAAAGGAAACTCTCAGTTTGATGTCATAGTTTTTGACCGATTTGGTCGCGAGAAAGCATTCTCTGTTATTAGAGACAATGCTCCGCCTGTACAGGAAAGTCACAACAGCGGCACTGAAAATTTGGACCGTTCTCATGGTCATTCTCAGCCCATGGAAGTGCAATCGCCTATTGCAACTGCCAACCATTCTGACGGGCGTCCTCAGCCCATGCGAATGCAACCACCTACTGAAAATGCAAACCCTTCTCATGCGCATCCTCAGCCCATGCGAATGCAACCACCTACTGAAAATTTGGATGATCCTGTTGGTTTTAGTCCGCCTACTGAAAATGTGAACAATTTGTTTGGCCATAATCAGCCTACGCAAATGCAACCATCTACTGAGGCTGTGCATCATTTTGCGCAAATGCAACCATCTACCGAGGCTGTGGATCATTCTAATGGTCATGCTCAGACAATGCAAATGCAACCATCTAGCGAGGTCGTGGATCATTCTAATGGTCATGCTCAGACCATGCAAATGCAACTGTTTTGTAGACCTACCAAGCTGAGACAAACAAAGCTTCAATGGGATTACTCGAGTATGGGCAACAAGACAGCGGCATTTAGTCCTTCAGATACTCCCAGTGAGTTATTTCTTGCAATTTTTTATTATAGAGATACAATTCCATTCCAATCAAACTTGATGTTTCCATATTTTATTGACATATTGATTAGTTATTTTCATTTTGTTCACAGGAGATTCTTTGTCCTCAGAACATGATATTGAAGGTTGTGCTTCACCTAGATACACGCTCATATATAACGCCAGTCTAAATACAGTGCAGAAGGAGGAAGTTGATGAGAAGGTCAAATCTATTCATGAGGACAATCCAATCTTTGTGGCTGTGATGAGGAGGTTCAATGTCACAGGAACGTGCACTTTAGTGAGTGTTGAATTTTTACTGTTGAAGGAGCATTCTTCTAGAACTGCGCATCAAGCTTATTAGTAAAACCATAGTTTTCTGTTGAAAGTACTGTTTTGAATGCTTTCACTCGTTAACCCTTCCATGACTGAACTTGCAGATCCTATACTTCCTATTATTTTGCACTTTACTTGAATGCCATTATCTAATTATCTTCCCCAATTATGTAACTAGACTTTCTCCAAGAAATATGTTCAGACGCATGTGGGTGATAAGGAGCGAAGGGTATGTCTTCAGCGATTTGGCAAGAGGTGGGATGTGCAATTTAGCAGTAGCCGTGAAGTTAAAAGGATTGTTAGTGGCTGGCGGAAGTTTGTGAAAGACAATGATGTAGAGACTGGTGATATCTGCATCTTTGAATTGTTGAAGATTTATGAGATGTGCACAATGGAAGTCCATATCATCCATGCAAAGGATTTTGATAGACCCTCCCAAATTGGTGGGCGGAGTGTCGAAGGACGGTGTAAAGAAGCTACTACTAAAACTGTGGAACCTTCTCATTCTCGTCCTCAGCTCGTGCAAATGCAATTACGTAATGCAAGTGTAGAGGATTGTTATTCTCGTCCTCAGCCCATGGAAATGCAATCACCCTCAACGGAAAGAAAGATACGAGTTGAAACGGTTAACTCGAGTCCGGGCAACGAGGGTATGACGAGTTCTTCCTTCTCTGATTCATGCAGTTCATGTTCCTAGAGACACAGTCGTTCCTTCCAAATCATATGTGGTATCGTCATCTTCCACAGCTATATTGAATAGTTGTTTTGTTCTTTTCTTCGTGCAGGAGATTCTTGATGTCAGAGGATAGTGTCACTTTGACTGGTTGCATCGGTGTGCATTTGAGGCGCATACCTTTAATTCAGAAGAAGGTAGTGAAGCAGAAGGTCGACCTTATTGGTTCTGAAATTCCCATCTGTGTGCTCGTGATGCAGAAGACCAATGTTACAGGAAGATTCACTCTAGTGAGTACTATATTTTAATATATAATTTCCTTGAAACAAATGTTTTATTCTTCTGTGCATACTCTGCTAGCTAGTGCTACGGTGCATTTGTTATGTTATTTTTTTTCCGAGAACTTGGAAGTTTTTTGTTTTCTTTTGAGAACTAGGTAGTGCATTTGTTATCTGGGGTGATCGATTACCATCGTAGGCCCTTGGCCCAAGCCCACCAGAAGAGGTGCCGCTAGTGCTATTTAGGAGCAGGCGCAGGCGGCAGCCTCTGCCTAGTTGTGTAACCATGTTAGGTTTGCTATTTCCTTTTAGAGATTAGATTAGATATATTTCCATTTTGTTAGGTTTCATCTAATAAGAGTCTTGTACATTTCCTCTAAAAAGAGTCTTGTAAATAGCTATATGATGCCACCGCTAGACCCTAATTCATTAGTATCAATCAAGCAACAATGTATCGATCGATCCGGTGTTCATACCAACATATGCCTTGTTGAACTTTTGCTCACAGATAAAAGCACCACTGTGAATGCTGCAGATTCATAACCTGTAGTTGATTATTTCACTTCCTTTTTCCTTTGACAACATGACTAGGAGTAATAATTTTCACATCCTGATTTGCTTGAATACCATCATCTGACATTCTTCTTTTCCCTGTCTGTAACCAACCAGGGCATCTCCAAGAGATATGTTCTCAGATACCTGGGGGACGAGGTGCGAAGCATCTGGTTGGAGCGAGACGGGGAGAGGTGTCAAGTGACGCTGGGACGCGGGCCTCAGAACAACAGGGTTGTGGGCGGATGGGTAAAATTCGCCAAGGATAACGGGCTGCGGACGGGCGATGTCTGCCTCCTCGAGCGGCTGAGGGACTGCAAGGAGTGCACGATGAAGGTCCACATTGTCCGCCGCGTAAAGCGTGCCGGTTGATCAACGGTAGTGTTCATCCGTTTCCACCGATCCTTTGCGCCGTCGTCGTTAAGACTTTAAGAAGGTGTTGTTTACTCTCAGTTCAGCGCGTGTTCCTTTGTTAGTCAGTTAGTTGGAGGTCCTTGCTGGTTTGTTAGGGGTGGCAATAATGACGCAGGTGTTTGCTGGAACAGAGTTCTGAGATTTGAACCAGTAACGCCGGTGAGTCGCGGTGATGAATTTCAATTGAGTGGACCTAGTTCGTGGAATAGCAGATGTGCAGGTTTGTTCAAGTCGTTGATAACGAGGTCGCATATGTGTGTGTGGGCTGTGTTTTAGATCTTCGACGCTGGCCGGCCCCTTGCGTTTGTTATTTTCTTTTATTTATTACCTTTTCATTTTGGCTGGGATGAGATTCCTCTTTTGCATTTTCCTTGGTATCTTCAGTTTAAATTTTCTCTGCATAGTTTACACCAACGAGCTACAGGTTGAGTGTAGATGTTCCCTGGTAAAAGCTTGGAAGAATTGAGAAAAGAACTACAGGTTGCTCTGAGCGGCATGTGCTCCGCGGGGCTGGCTTGCTCGCATCAGGCTGGGTCCGGCTGCCCTGGCCGGGTTGCATCGGTAGCGCGAGCCTCGTGCGTGTAGTTTGCCCGGCTGTGCGTCGGGTCGGGTGAGGCGGCTGGTTTGCCCGGCTGTGCGTCGGGTCTGTTCGGTTCCCGTACCCGGCTGTGCGTCGGGTCTGTTCGGTTCCCGTACCCGGCTGTGCCCAGGTGTGCCGGCTTCCCTCCACGCGCGCCGCCTTGCGCGTTTGAGAGGCGTTTGCCAGGGCTCTTTGCCCACCACGGGGGCACGAGCTTACATGGCGCCGGCTCGGTTTGTAACCGTTGGTGCTGCCGTCGGGTGGGCCCTTGGGGTGTGGTCTGTCGGTTTTCTGGTGTATTTTTTTAAAGGAAGAATACCCCGACCTTTGCATCAATCGATGCATGCAGTCATATTATTAAATAAAAACGTAATAAGGTCATAAGCTTAAAAAATGCTCATAAACTAAGCAGTAGTTGAAAGTAATAAATCTGAAAAGCGCCACACCCAGCGATATAGAACTAAAAAAGTGCCACATCGGGCGATATAAAAATAAGCTACAATGCCTATACATCTAGCCAATTATTAGCTCGTTATCTAAATCGGCCGAAGATAGCCCGTGCTACCTTCTTCCAACGGTTGCACCCAATAACCAACAGCTCTCTGAACTCCGCATGAGTGAGTAAGGACCACATACAGATCTAAGATGTAGCTCTGTAGATAGCCTGCAAAAAATTGGTGAATTGTGTCCCATTAAAAATTATATCATTTCTTGTGTTGCATATAGCCCAAAATTGCACATACTCCTATCCGAATGTTTAGCTAAGTGTACATCCACTCCATTAAGTCACGTCCCAAATAACGTGTTTATGCTCCTTGGAGGTTGAACGTTAAAGGCTATATGAATTGATCGTCATAATAATTGTGCAAGAGGACATTCGAGAAAGAGGTGTTTAATCGTTTCATTTTGATCACACAAACAACACCTAGAGTTACCAACCCAATTCCTTTTTTTCAAGTTATCTTTTGTCGGGGATATACCCCGCGATATGACCCGGCCGGAAGTATGACCCGGCCGGATTTGGCGCTTCACCGATGGCCCGCCGGAGGACTGGCAACTCACGGGTCTGGCGGCTCACTGGTCAGACGGCTCACGAGCCTGACGACTCACGGATGGCCCCGACGGCGGGTGTCGGTGTCAAAACCGGCGGATCTCGGGTAGGGGGTCCCGAACTGTGCGTCTAGGCGGATGGTGACAGGAGACAAGGGACACGATGTTTTTACCCAGGTTCGGGCCCTCTCGATGGAGGTAATACCCTACTCCTGCTTGATTAATATTGATGATATGGGTAGTACAAGAGTAGATCTACCACGAGATCAAGGAGGCTAAACCCTAGAAGCTAGCCTATGGTATGATTGTTGTTCGTCCCCACGGACTAAACCCTCCGGTTTATATAGACACGGATAGGTTAGGGTTACACATAGTCGGTTACAATGGTAGGAGATCTACATATCCGTATCGCCAAGCTTGCCTTCCACGCCAAGGAAAGTCCCATCCGGACACGGGACGAAGTCTTCAATCTTGTATCTTCATAGTCTTGGAGTCCGGCCGTGACGATAGTCCGGCTATCCGGACACCCCTAATCCGGGACTCCTCGGTAGCCTCGAACCAGGCTTCAATGACGATGAGTCCGCGCGTTGATTGTCTTCGGCATTGCGAGGCGGGTTCTTCTCCGAATTCCATATACTTGTGAATAGTGTCCGGCTTCTGATAAATGCTGCGCTCCTCGGCTTCTACGCCCAATAATGGCCATCTTCCACGTGTTTGAATGAATGCGAACAGCCAGGGTATTTTTATAATTACCCCCCTAGCCGCGCAAATGAGCCGCCTATAAAAGGGGCAAGGATCTAGATCTGAGTCACACCATCCCCCTTCAGCGAAGCTTTCATCGAGCGCCTCGACCAAAGCCCATTCCATCATGGACGGTCGACGCGGCTCCTCTTCTCGCGCTCCCCTCGGCCAGAAATTGGGAGAGATGCTCTGTCCCGCATAGGGAGCTAGTTATACTCCAAGCCAAGGGATTTCTCCCCGGCCTTCATGGTTCAGTTCGAGCGGACTTGCCACCTACAAGGGCGGAAAGCAAGCGGAGAGCGTCCCCGATCCCTCTAAAGGAGAGCGGGTATGCTTCATCTCTTATCTAGTAAGAGGCCTTGGATTTCCCATCCATCCGTTTCTCCGGGGGCTCTTGGAGTTCTACGGCCTCCAATTGCACCACCTTACTCCTGCCTCCATCATGCACATCGCGGGCTTCGTGGCCCTTTGCGAACTATTCTTGGGCGTCGAGGCTCATTTCGGACTGTGGAAGAGAATATTCTGCCTAGTACCCTGTTCTCATGAGGGGTCAATATATCAAGTGGGCGGAGCCGAGCTATGGCGCATCGCTGGGACCGGATACCTATCCAGAACCCCAAAGAAGGCGTCCGAAGACTGGCCTTCGGAATGGTTTTATATGGAGGACGTCGGATCCTGTTCGGATCGGCCTTCCGGAGTTCAGCAATGCTCCTCTGAAGAAGCGCCTAAGCTGGCGCCCTCGGAGCCCCCGGAGAGAAGATGACCGGGATGTCCATTATTTGATGAGCCGAATAAGGTTACTGGCTCATGCCGGACTGACCATGACAGGAGTCATGGCAATCTGCATTATGAGGGGAGTGCAGCCGCTCCAATACAGGGGCCACCCCATGTGGGACTTCAACGGGGAGGACGATGCCACCCGTCTTGGCCGCAAAGGGCCAGGATCGGTGACTGAACTGGTGAAGATCTTGTCTGCCATGTACAAAGGAGAGGAGGAGGATTTCCTCCGTGTCAACCCACTGAAGGAGTTTTCTTTGAATAATCCTCGAAGCTGGGTAAGCAAACATCTTTGTGACCTGTCCGATCCATGTTCCCGTAGTTAAATATCTCATTTCATGGTTTTTGCGCAGGAACTGCGCCGGACTGTGGAGAAGATACACAGCCCGCCCCCACAACCCGAGGATCCGGAGCGGTCCCTCGATCCGACCTCCGAAGATTATCCGGATATAACGGTGGAGTTGATCGACGGGGTGTTCTACCAACTTAGCATCGACAACGCTTTGGTAGCCATTACGACCGATTACCCCGGAATACTTTCAGCCCCACAGGTAATCTGAGACCAAGATCCCAAAACCCTGATAATGACCCATCCGTGCTTATTTTTGATCACCGTATACCAATGGTGTTTCGCAGGGGGTTCCTTCGAGGCGGGAAGCCGAGCCTGCGGCGGCTGGCCAACAAGGAGCAGCGCGGCCCCGCAGGTTAAAAAGAAGTGCGGCCTGGATCGAAACTCCGTCGTAACGGTATAGCGTGTCACCATACTTCCCGGATTGATTCCTGGAAGGCGTACTAACGCTGATGCTCTTTTCAGGAAAAAAGCGCCACGGACCGAGTCCGAGAGATTGCCAATCGAACCTTCACCGGCCAAGCTTCAAAGCCGGGTCCGGAGGCTGAGGCGAGCACGAGACGTGCGTCGGATGCTCCTCCGACAGAGGATGCTGACAGGTTGTCCGCCACCAACTCCGAGGTGGAGAGCACCTTGAATCACAGGCGTCACCGGACAGTTCTTCGTGACGCATGTTTCTCCTAAGAGGCCTTGAATGCCTTTGATTCGGGAGATGCGCACCTCCGTGCCGCTCAAGATGGTCTAGCTGAGCCACGAGCAGTATGTAAAGGACATACGGGTAAGAAAATCTGACATTTATATATGCCAAGAGGCCCGAGACTTAAAATAGTTAGAATAACTGATTTAAGGATCATTTGTTATCTTGAGGATCTTCTGAGAAAAGAATACCCGACTGTCCCAGAGCTTGAAGAGTGCAAGGCCCAACTTGAGGCCGCACTAGCCGCTCTGAGGGGAGCTACAGAGGCCCTCTCGGTAATATATGCTTTTAAAAATAAATAGTTTATAAAGTGCAGCGGTGTGCAAATCTGACCAAAACATTGCAGATGGCGTCGGACTAGATCCGGACAAGCAACAACTCTACGCCATGATTAAAGGTCAAGTAGAGCGTGCTTACGAGGTGCGGCAGAGAAGAATAACCTCCAAGACGCCAACACCAAGCTGGGTGAGGAACTAAAGGACGTTCGTGCCCGGTTGTCCGACTCCGTAAAGGAGAATCGGCGGCTTCAGCGGCATTTTCGATAAGTGCTTGAGCGAACTTTGAAAAGAGTTCGGCGAGGAAGGCCACTAACATAAACATGTTTGTAGGTTTGCTCACAGTGTCGCCCCGAGGAGGAGATGCCAGTTCTTGGGTGATCTTCTTCCCGAATTGCGTCGATTACCTAACGAGTCCGGCAGGTGATGAAAGGCATCGGCCAAGCCTTGTGGCCATCTATCTCCCTGCCCGAAGGCATTGGGGAGCTGGCAGAGCGGCTTCAAGGAGCACGGCGGCGCTTCCGGCTATGGAAGATATCAGCCTGCCGTCAAGGCGCCAGGGAGGCCTGGGCCATGGTGAAGACGCGGTACACGAAGGCTGACCCAAAACACATGGCCGAGGTCGGACCTGTGGGGCCGGATGGGATGGAGATCCCTGTAAGCTTAGTGTACGACCAAGTAGAATTGGCCGCCAAGTATTCCTAGCAAGATTGTAAATTAGATAGCCTATTAGATGGCATTGAGGAGGAATACAATGAGTCGAATTGACTATGTAAAAATATGACATGAAAAAATGTCTTCTAGCCGGATTGAAGATCGTTTGTCGAAGCGGACCTTTTACCCGACCTCCGGACAATAGTCCGGAGTGTGTCGAATACCTTCGTGGTTATATAAGAACCGTGGTATGCATGGAGACAAGGCGTAGGGGTCATTGTTGCTGTATCGGACAAGTGCCCAACTAGTTATGTTATATTACATGGGTAGTAAGAAACATCTTCCGGGGAGAATAGTCCCGTTAAGGGTTCCTTTATTTGGGATACATGCCCTAAAGTGCATGTCGAGCTGCTATGAAAGCGTAAAATCATCCGGGAGCAGATGGGTAAATAGTTAAAAATCATCTTTCAGTTCACCGACCGAATATTCCCTTAAGAACGCTTAGCTTCGGCTTCATCCACCGAGGTACACATCCGGTGACCCGGCAAGAGTAATCGCAGAGGTGCTCCCTTTACCACCTAGCCGAACAATCGGGAACGTAGGGGTAAGCACAGGAGCCAGGCAACCCAGCTTGGCCAAAACTTAAGTCATATCGATGCATATAATGGTGAATAAAAGGTACACACTACTGGAATCTGGCACTTTGCCATCTGCCATGGCAGATGGCAAAGGCATGGTCGGCGGATGGCAAAGGCTTTGCCATCTGCCAGCAGATGGCAAACAGTTTATGCGAAACCACGCGGTAAAGGCTTCTTTGCCGTCTCCGGTGATGGCAAAGAGCCTGTGCCTTTGCCATCAGCTGGCAGATGGCAAAGCCTCTTAACGGGGTTAGCCCCGTTAGAAGGCTAACGACATACTTTGCCGTCTGCCAGCAGATGGCAAAAATTTAATAGCTTTAATAGCTAATGCCGTGTTTGGATGTAGACATTGAGGCATAAGGGCGAGTGTGAACTATGTTTTCAAACCATTCAAATAAGAATATTTAGAGACCAATCATAGAATCCTTGAAGCATAAGGGAATATATATTTCGGTATGATGTTCATAGGAAGGAAATTGGGTGACTGGTAATCATATATTGGTCGGTGACTCATAAGAAGGGAATTGCTTGGTCAACAAATATATATATCTGCACCCTGTACATAGTATAATGCTGCAGATATGTGTTTGTTGGAAGTTGGTTTCATGGTCTTATTAAATGACAGCAAGAAAACTAAATAAATTGATTTTTCGTATATTCAAAATATGGTCCATCTTATGCATACAAGGTGCTATCTTGGCATGGATACAACCTGCAACCATATGCACAGGAGGTGTGTCTATCTTAGGAGGAGCATAGTTTCAGAAGAGTATTTCTTTATTTGAACCGGTTTGATTTTTTTCCCGCGTGATCCACTGCTCAACTCGGTGTTCAGAGTAAGAACAGAGCAGCTGGAATGGCACAGATGTGCAGCCACACACACACACACACACACACACACACACACAATAATCAGAACAGTTTTGCAAGTTAGATCTAAATTTTATATACGATTAATGTTGGCACTCCATTGGCAATGAATTGGCATAGAACACATCAACATAGATTAATGTTGGTCGGATGGAAAAATACCGAGAGAGATTAATGCATATAGTTTATGGCTCTCAGTTTTGAAATAAACACGGTTTATAGCAATGAAGAAACAAAAGGTATTAGCTCTATTACCTCACACAACCATTCAAAGTAATCACTAGGAGACGAAAGAACATATCAGGCTGTAGGAGTTAACATGATCTCCGTTGCATTGTTCATACGCACTCAATTCTGAAAAAGAAAAACATAAGCTTCAGTAGAAAACAAATAGAATCCTAAAACCATGTATATATATACAGAGAAAAGAAAGTTAGGAACACAAACTGTCCTATTACTCCCATGTGTGAAGAGCCAAAGCTATTTTCAAGCAGTATTATAAGGTAGCTCTAGATTTTAATCCATAGCAATCAAATTAACTACTACAGAAAAACTAAGAACAATAAACCTGAACTATTGCATGAAAGAAAAAGCAGTTATGATGATCTCCTTCAATACCTAAATTGCAAAAAGCCAGTCGGTCTACTCAACTTGTTATTTTTTACTGGCACTAAATAATAGAAAAAAGAAATCAGATGAATTACATAGATTAATACTGCCCTGCCAGCCTTATTGGATTTTTACCAAACTCTTTGCAGGCACAGAGAAACAAAAACAGGGGATTGCAAGAAAGGGAGAGAGAAAACTCGGGAAGAGGAGTATGATTGTGTACGTGAAGCTGAATTGCGATAAAGTGAACGCTTGGAGAAGAGGCAGAGGAGGACGAGCAGCTGGACATCCTCCATGACGAAGCAGGGCCGGACTGCTCCTTCTCTCGTGGCCGACCCCTCCCTCTCCCTCCAAACCACCGCGACGGACCGCTGGCCCCGCTACTTCTTGTCCCCGACGTTGGCCTCTCCCTGCTCCTGGCTCGCTGCTCGTCCCCATGCCGCCAGTCTCCCCTGCACCTCCACCAACCTTGAAGACCCCGCTTCCCCTCCTCGCCCAAGGGGACGACTCAGCTGAATCTGGAACCACCGCGAGCAACGACCTGGAGGGGCTAGAGTGGGGAGGAAGAGGAGAGACAGCGGCGGCGCAGGAGAGAGAGGATGAAGATGGGGAGAGGTGGTGGCGGCTTGGAGGGAGATCGAGGAAGAGGAGGGAGGGCAGCGTGGGGGCGTGGGTGGGGAAGCGCTAGGTTTTTACCGGGCGTTCGCCCGTGACTCTCCTCTCTCACGCAGGCACGGGAAAAACGCAATACAATGCTGGGTCCAGCAAGCAAATCAGACCTACCTGTCATTGACATAGAGCAAAATGGTGATGTAAGGAAGGACGGACGGCTGGGCCTTTGCCACCACCATAAAAAGTACATTTCGTGGTGGATCGAGCGAACCAGAACTACCACGCGATGCAGGCAGCTCAGGATGGCGGGTAGTATAGCTGGATTTATATGTTCAATTGGGCTCTTGGAATTCATAGGAAGGAACAATGCCAAATCATGTTTGGATGCACATAGTTTGGAATTGGACATTTAAAAATGTGGGAACACAATTTGCTGTACAAATTTGAAAATGGAATTTGAGCAACACATGCATATATTTGAAAAATGATTTATTACAAAAAAATGAAATAAAAATAGAACATAAAAGATGGTACATGCAGCAGTACATTATGATGAACTTGACAACATCTACTGTGAAAAGATACAAAAAAATAGGTTGTATGTAACAGTAGCAAACAATAGCATATTATGGTGAACTTGAGAGCAACATTAACTTCTAAAAAAACACGAAAAATAGGAATAGATATATGTAACAGCAGCATATATGATTATCTTGACAATATATAATATAACATGATTAAGTGAGAAGTCTCATAAGGATGGCAACAACAAATTATAGAAGTCTTACACAAAGAGGCCACATTACAAGTAGCACAACAAGTTTAGAAGTCTGATACACACTAAATCAGATTATAAGTAGCAACATGCATACATAATATCCATCAAGAGCCATTTTTTAATCCAACATCAACAGACCAGCCCTCTCACGCAACGGGTGGGGAGAAGGCAGGGGATCTCAGTGAGAGATGCATCGGGTGAGAGGGACGGGTTCACAGAGGCATGGAGGAAGAGGTCTGGCCGGATGGGGCAGAGGCGAAGAGAAAGGAGACCAGCGGATGGCTAGAGATGCAGGCCGACCGGGGAGATGGGGGTGGGTGCCGGGGGTGCTGCAGGGGAGATGTGGAGAGGGGGGAGGCCGTTCTTGGCGGAGAAGGAAAGGAGCGGGAGGGCGAGGCCGGGGCTCACCTGCGCCGCCGTGTGCCGCCGCTTCTCCACCTCGTCCCGCGCGAGCCCTTTTCGCTTCTGGGGCGGTGGAGGAGTAGGCGCTGGCCGCCATCTCCGCTGCCCCCTACTCGCCGGACAAAGCGGTGGAGAAATGGCGCCGGGCAGGTCTTGTGGCTCGGGCGAGGCGGCGTCGGGAGGTGCTGCGGCTCGGTGTGATGGGGACGGCGTGAAGGCGCCCGCAGACGGAGGGATCAAGGCGGAGTGAGGCGGCGTCGTCGCCGATGGTGCTGTGTTTCGGCGTGATAGAAGCGTGGCGTGAAGGCGTGGCGGACGAAGGGATTGGGGCGGAGCTGGGCGAGCGGGGGATGGGCTCGATCCAGCCTTTATCGTCGCTTAATGCGGGGAGGCGGCAAGCGGAGGAGGCCGTTGCGCCCCAAGTGCGGCAGCGACGTGGCTGACAAGCGGGGAGGCGGCGGCGGGGAGGCGGCTGGAGAGGGATGGGCTAGGGTTTGGGTGGTTGGGCTGCCCGGGGGGTGGGGGTGGTTGGATGGATGGATGGATGGATGCCATGTCATCAATCCATGACACAAACATTTCAACCAATGAGAACAAAAATAACCCCACACTTTTTTACGGAAAAAATTTACCCCATCTCTTTGCCATCCGCGGCGGATGACAAAGAATCTTTGCCGTCTGCTGGCAGATGGCAAAGAGGTGGGGCTGGTACGCCGTTACACTTTTGACGGGCACAAGATTTGCCAAGCTCTTTGCCATTTGCTGGCATATGGCAAAGATTATTTCCATCCACTAGCAGATGGCAAAGAATTGGCTGATGGCAACCATGTTCTTTGCCGTCTGTCAGTTCTTTGCCATCTGTTTTTTATGAGCAGATGGCAAAGACGTTCTTTGCCATCAGCTGGCAGATGGCAAAGAGCTGGCTGATGGCAAATTCCCTGTTTCCAGTAGTGACATGCGGAAGTTTAACACATGTGCTGGGCATGAAGCCCGTATAAATAAGCTTCCGTTAAAGAAGCCCCCAGGTATAATGAGCGCGGACAGCGCGTCAAGTGTGTGCGGAAAAAGCGCAAACGAGCCTCTAGAGGCTACAAGAATAAGAAGGGGGAAGGAGAGAAATAAAAGATAGCAAAAAGCAAAAATAAAGAATGCGGACGGAGGAAGGAGACGAACTTGGAGTCCGACACTTAGTCGTAGAATCTTCGTAGACAGGCTGCGTTCCATGGGTTCGGCTCGAGTCGGTTATCCGATGCGTTTCGCAGACGGTATGCTCCGCCGGTCAGGACCTGGCCGATTATGAAGGGACCATCCCATTTGGGCTTGAGTTTGTCCTTTTTCTTGTCCGTGAGCGTAGAACTAGTTCGCCAACGTTATAAGCTTTGGCCCGTACTTCCCTGCTTTGATATCTTCGAGCCTGCTGTTGATAGAATGTGGAACGAGCTTTTGCCACGTCGCGCTCCTCCTCCAATGCGTCCAAACTATCCTGCCGATCGAGCTCGTCTTCTCTTTCTTCATACATGCGTACACGAGGTGAGTCATGTATTATGTCGCAGGGCAAGACTGCCTCTGCGCCGCATACACCATGAAGAATGGTGTGAATCCGGTAGTACGATTCGGGCGTGGTCCGCAGCCCCAGTACGGAGTCGAGCTCCTCGACCCAAAGGCGTGTTAGATTCCTTGAGGACTGCACTAGTCCGGGTTTAATGCCGCTCATGATTAGACCGTTTGCACTGCTCGACTTGGCCGTTGGTTTGAGGGTGATAGGCGAGGCGTAATCGAGCTTGATGCCCATGTTTTTGCACCATGATTTGACCTCATCGGCCATGAAGTTGGTGCCATTGTCGATGATGATACTGTGGGGGACACCGTAACGGTGCACTACCCCGATATGAAGTCTATCGCTGGTCCGGATTCGCCGTTTTAACTGGTTTGGCCTCTATCCATTTGGTGAATTTGTCCACCATGACCAATAGGTATTTTTGCTTGTGGGTTCCTCCTTGAGGGGTCCAACCATGCCAAGCCCCTGCACTGCGAACGGCCAGGTGATGGGTATAGTTTTAAGGCGGTGGGTGGCATGTGGCTTTAGTTAGCAAAAGGCGGCAACCGACGATCGTTGGACTAAGTCTGCTACAAGATTCTGCCGGGCCGTCGGCCAATAAAATCCTGTACGGAAGGCCTTGCCTACAAGGGCCCGAGCTGCGGCGTGGTGCCCACCCAGTCCGGCATGAATTTCAGCCAGGAGGTTTCGCATTTCCTCTTCGGAGATACACCTTTGAAGTACTCCGGTAGTGCTTTTCTTATAAAGCTCTCCCTCATGGACTTTATAGGCTTTAGAGCACTGTACTATGCAGCGAGCCTCATTTTGGTCTTCGGGGAGTTCCTGCCTAGTTAGGTAGGCTAGGAATGGTTCCGTCCACGGGCGATAACCGCCATTATTTCGTGAGCGAGAGGGTGTTATCTCGGGCGGAGCCTCGGTTGTGTCGAGTGTTCGCGTCGGTGATGCGGTTGGGTCCGGATTGTTATTGCGGACTCCCTTCCTATAGTACGGATGGCTTGAACAGCCGTTCCAAAAGATATTGGGTGGACGGCACCGTGTTTTGCACCGACGCGTGCCAATATATCCGCCGCTGGTTGTTATCCGGGCTATATGATGAAATTCGAGCCCTTGAACCGTCTTGACATTTTTAGGACCGCATTGCGGTATGCTGCCATTTTCGGATCTTTGGCGTCAAAGTCTCCGTTTATTTGAGATATTGCGAGGTTTGAATCCCCACACCTCTAGGCGTTGAATGCCCATGGAGATCGCCATCCGGAGGCCGTGCGAAGGGCCTCGTATTCGCTGCGTTGTTGGAGTCCATATACATTATCTGAAGGACGATTGGACTGTGTCCCGGTTGGGGAGCGTCGACGACGCTTGACCCCGTGCCAGCCACCATTTTGGAGCCGTCAAAGTGCATGATTCAATTGAAGTATGCGCCGTACTCTTTAGGGAGTTCGGCTTCAGTCCATTCGGCCACGAAGTCGGCCAAAGCCTGCGACTTAATAGCTCGTCGTGGCTTATAAGTTATGTCGAATGGGAGGAGCTCTATGGCCCATTTAGCATTCCGGCCCGTCGCGTCGCGGTTGTTTATAATGTCATTAAGAGGTACTTCGGAGGCTACCGTTATCGAACACTCTTGAAAGTAGTGTCGCAGCTTCCGGATGCCATGAACACCGCGTATGCTATCTTTTGATAGTGTGGGTACCGGGACTTGCATGGAGTTAGGACAGTGGACACATAATAAACCGTTTTTGAATAGGGAACCGGTGTCCGCCAGTTTCTCGTTCGACAACGAGCACCGCGCTGACACTTGATGTGTTGCAGCGATGTATAATAGCATTGGTTCGCCCACCTTGGGCGCGGCCAGGACCGGATTTGTTGCCAAAATGGCCTTTATTTCTTCGAGTCTGGCCGTGGCGGCATCCGTCCACTCGAAGTGTTGATCTTGGCAGAGGAGGCGGTAAAGAGGTAATGCCTTTTCTCCTAAACGGGAGATAAAGCGGCTTAGAGCCGCTACGCATCTCGTCAATTTTTGTATTTGTTTGAGGTCTTTTGGAATATCCAATTGTGACAGAGCTCGAATCTTGGCTGGGTTTGCTTCAATTCCTCTACCGGACACAATGAAGCCCAGGAGCTTTCCTGCTGGAACGCCGAAGACGCATTTTTCCGGATTGAGCTTGATGTCATATTTTCTAAGATTGTCGAATGTGAGCCTCAAGTCGTCTACTAGAGTTTCGACGTGCTTGGTTTTGACGACCACGTCATCTACAAATGCTTCCACCGTTTTGCCGATCTGGTTTGCGGACATGTACGAATCATATTGTTGATATGTTGCGGCTGGCGTTTTTGAGCCCAAAGGGCATTGTGTTGAAGCGAGCGGGCCGTATGGAGTGATGAATCTTTGTTGCAGTTTGGTGCAGCTCCGCCATCTTGATTTGGTGGTAGCAGATGCAGCGTCGAGGAAGCACAATGAGTCGTGTCCTGCTGTAACGTCAATGATTTGATCAATTCGAGGGAGGGGGAAGGGATCCTTCGGGCAAGCCTTATTAAGGTCTTTGAAATCAACACATAGGCGCCAGGATTTATCCTTCTTTGGTACCATCACCGGGTTCGCTAGCCGGTCCGGATGTTTTATATCTCGATGAATCCGGCCTCCAAAAGTTTGGCTAGCTCCTCTCCCATGGCCTGTCTCTTGGGTTCGAAAAGCGCCAAGAGCTTGTTTGGTAGCTTGAATCCTTTTAGGATATTTAGGCTGTGCTCGGCCGGTGACGTGGGATTCTGGCATGTCCGAAGGGTGCCGGTAAAGATGTCCCGATTTTCTTGTAGAAATTCTCGTAGTCACGGTGTCTACATCGAGGTTTAATTGTGCCCGATGGAGGCCGTCTTTGCGAGGTCCGTTTAGCCAACCCTCCAAAGACGGTTCCGTACCCTTTAGGGAGTTTTGGTTTTTGGTATTCAACCCGGTGCTTGATAATGATGCACCCTTTTGTTCCGGACTAGGGATGTATTCGGGGCCGGATTATCCCAAATTTTACTTTCGGTTTTCCAGGCGCTCTCCATCGCACAGTACTTTTGTACGATGGTCACCAAGTCAGCAAAGCGTGTAATTTTGCGACGACTTATGGCGTTTAGGATTCCCTTGTCCGTGCAATTATTGCAGAAGATTGGTATTGCGTCCTCCTCTCGGCAGTCCTTTATCCTGTTCATAACCAGGAGGAATCTGGCCCGATAATGATGTCTTGTTTGGCGGGCTCTTGCGAATTCGAGAGAAGATCGCTAATGTTTGGGTGGGCGGGTGGCACTAAATCCAGAACCCGTCCAATTTAGGACTCAAGGGCCGGGAAGTTTCGAACTCGGAAGTTTGGATTTTGAGTGCTATCCAATGAGTCCGACTTCGCCGCTGACTTTAAGTTCAGGGCTTGATCGACATCCGTCCCTCCGCAGGAATCCGGCATGGAGGGATCGGGAATCGGACATAGCTAGTCCTTAAGATAGGAGAAGAGTTGCCGCATTGCTCCTCTATCACGGCAACATGATGGGTAGCACGGGAGAGCTGATCTCTCTCGGATCGGTTTTAGGCCCGATCCGGTCGTGTCTGTGGCGACTCGAGCGGCGATGCGATCCAAGAGCTTCGTTTACGGAGGAGAGCTCGATCGGATCTAACTGTTCGGCAAGTTCGAACTAACATGGAGATTGGTTTCGATGACTCGAGAGGTCATCGTCGGTAGCGGCCGAACTAGCGGTCATGAAAACCGCCTAGCGAAGAGTCGACCAGTGGCCAAGGCTTCTTTGGCGATGGTATCGTCTTTAAAGGCGAGATGAGGCATCCTACCTAATGGCGGCGCACAGAGGAATTCTCAATGAAAGCACCAATGTCGGTGTCAAAACCGGCGGATCTCGGGTAGGGGGTCCCGAACTGTGCGTCTAGGCGGATGGTGACAGGAGACAAGGGACACGATGTTTTACCCTGGTTCGGGCCCTCTCGATGGAGGTAATACCCTACTCCTGCTTGATTAATATTGATGATATGGGTAGTACAAGAGTAGATCTACCACGAGATAAAGGAGGCTAAACCCTAGAAGCTATGGTATGATTGTTGTTCGTCCTACGGACCAACCCTCAGGTTTATATAGACACCAGATAGGTTAGGGTTACACAGAGTCGGTTACAATGGTAGGAGATCTACATATCCGTATCGCCAAGCTTGCCTTCCACGCCAAGGAAAGTCCCATCCGGATACGGGACGAAGTCTTCAATCTTGTATCTTCATAGTCTTGGAGTCCGGCCGTGACGATAGTCCGGCTATCCGGACACCCCCTAGTCCGGGACTCCCTCAGCGGGTCAGATAGAAGACTAGGCCCAAGGCCCAGAAGGCCGGCTCGTGTTATGGTGGGCCGGCTTAAGAGGAAAGCATAAGGAATATTCCCTTACAAAGAAAGCAAGACTAGGACTCCACTTGTAATTGGGTAATCCTAATCCTACTAGAACTAGTCATGTAACCCGCCCCTTCAACTTATATAAGGAGGGGCGGGGCACCCCAAAAGGGGACAAGCAAGAAACAATCTCTAAGGCTAGACACAACTAAAGGGGAGCCGGTTTATGCGGCGTCTCCCTGATGAGCATAATGAGATCTAGCCACAAGCAGTATGTAGGGCTATTACCGGATGATGTTTCCCGGGGCCCGAAGCTGTCTAAATCCTTGTCTTGTGTGTTGTGTCTCTCGTCCCGATCAACCCCTCTCAAGCTACCGCATAGATGTGTTGGCCTCGCGACTAAGTCCTGACACTAAGGACACCTGCCGTGACAAATCCACGACAGTTGGCGCCAACCATGGGGCTCACGCACGATGGTGTTGAATTTTTGGAGGGATCTTTTTAGGGATCGAGAAGTTCGCGACTGTCCGGTTCAAGAAGAGATGACGTGGAAGGATTCATGTTGCTTCTAAGTTCATCGGTCGAAATTGAAAAAGGCCTCAGCACCAGCATAGATCAGATCGGAGTCAAAAGGAAAAAATAATATATTTTAGGCAGCGGCGGCCACAAACACGTCTGACGAAATCAATTGAGCCATAGAAAATTATTGCTGAAGGCAGTGGATTAAACAGGCATGACAGAAAGAGAGAATTAGCTAAAAAGAAACCGATGGATTAGACAGGCGCCGTTCAATGCCAAGACAAAGTCAATGGGGTCCGTCTATGTGCAGAACCGTGAGATCGATTCATGGCAGCCGACTACAAAGGAATTATTTAGCATGTCACGGATTTCGAGCAAGCCCATGAAATCTACCAAGTGAAACCATTAGTACAATACGGATCAGACTTTTCGTTTCAGCCTACTATATTGAGCAAATCACCAGGTTAATAACGATTCTATTCACGCGGCCAGGCGATATCAATTGGAGGCCGGGTCGGTCTTTGGGTATGCCATTGTAGGAAACTGAGACAGCTGGCAAGATATCTGCTGCGTTTTGTCTGAGCCGTTAAAAAGTCGCCCAACACGGTCACACGCATCATCTGCCGCTACTACTCTGAGGCGTGGAGACCGAGGCTTGCAAATTAATCCACAAGTACCACTGTACGTATGAAGGAATCCATAGCAATCAGCACGTACTACTCCAATTAGTACTCCGGCTCGTAAAGTCATCTAGTATAAAATAAGATTTTTTATCTACGGATTGCTACGTGCACACGAGGAAAACTACCTGGATTATACTGTTTTCTGTACATAGATCGATTGATCGATAACTTCCGTCGTCTGGTCATGACAAAACTTTGGAGCTTGTCACATATCAAGCCGGCGAATCCACCCTGCTATCTGGGCGTCATGGTCTATACCGGCCCGACGAGGCTCGTACCAACATCTGTCTGCAACGCAAGACCCGGGGACGAACATGCAGCCCGCCGTCCCTATATCCGGCTTATATCAACATATCGAAGGCAGCCTAAGTGTTCGGTTAGAAGTCGTCGCTCGACGGATGCGCGCGGCGCTCGCCGCCCTAGTGGACCCTGTCAATTTCAACGTGCTAGGAGGAACAGAACAAGAGTTAACTACACCGTCAGTACATATGCGTTAGCGGTTTTGGATGGAGCAACGTATAAAAAAATGCTGGCATGCTTTTGCACTGCGTACATACTACATGGGGCGAAAGTGCTGCATTTTCCATCACGTCAAAGGATCGAAGTCTAATTGATCTGGAGTTCAACTAGCACTACCACCCTAAGCCGCCCCGGATTCTTTCCGTCTACGCGAGCGACTCTGTATCAAAGTTGCCACCACCTCGCCCTTACCCGTTCTTACTTCGGCTGACCCGCCGCTGCTAGGGGTCGCTGCACCTCCATGAGCCGACCTCGGCTGCCTTGAGTCGACCGGCTGCTGTCACGACTTAGCCGAGCTGCCCTTGAAACGGATTAACTTTTTCTAGACCATCAGATCTCCCAGTCGCCGAGACGGTTTCCACAGTAGTCTCTTTTGCTGATTGGACATACTACAAATCCTAAGCTATCACATCAAGCCAACGTGATGCTAGATGTTAAACCATTGCCAAAATTTCCCTTAAAAACCGGACGGGTGCATGGTTATTTGTTTGGACGAGAAGGCCATCGTTTGGTAAAATTACTATGCCGTCATTTTTTTTCCAAAAAGACACCAGGTGATATTCATCCAAGTTTATTTTATTAAACATATTGTTTTCATCAAAGAACAATTACTTTGGTCTGTATATTTTTATGTGCAGCAAAGGTGGTGCCATGTTGTGCCTATGAAATGTGTGTCAGCACCATCACGCACCGGCGTCTGCGCCCGTGTACTGATGGAACATGTGTGCACAAGTCGCCACCCGTGCAGCTTAATCTACATCAACCCGCCGGAGCCGCGTTGAGCCGCCCTTGCCGCTTTAAGCCGCCGGGGTTATATTAAGTCGCCGGTCTGCCTGAGCCGCCGGAACTATATTGAGTCGCTGTTCTGCCTGAGCCACCTCTGTCGCGATAAACGGATCATCCGTCGTCCTAACAAATCAGGTGATATCCATCCAAGTTTGTTTTATTAGCACATGTTGTTTTTGTCAAAGAACAATTTATCTTTGTCTTGGTCTGCAATATTGTTTATGCAGGGCAATTATTTATGACAAAAAGTGATATTATACCGCAGAGATGGAGGCACGCCAACATCTTTTGGCACAGGTGGTCGTCGTTACTCAACAGACTCCCGCACCGGCTTACAACACCGTGGTCGTCTCTCGCGACCACGCCGGCTTACAACAAGGAGGACAACTTGCCCGTCCGCACCGGCTTACAACGCCATGGCCGGTTCATCTGTCTGTGCCGCCTCAGATGTTGCGGTCGTCTTTACCGTCCTTCTCTCGCGGCCTGGTCTACATCAATACACCGGACCGCTCCTGTCTGCATGAGCTATTTATTGAGTATGAGCAAGTCACTGCTTGGGTAGCCCGGTTTTCTTCCAATAAATTGGAGGCAAATTATCATCAGCCGCCGTCTGCGCTGGATGGCTCAATGGACATGCGCACAAGTCACCGCCACCACAGTTTGGTTAACTTCAAACAGTCAGTTGGAAGGAACCATTGGCCGAGTTGCTGACATGGCTCATACGGGATCATTTACAACTCGTCGGGATTCAACGTATTTCAGCAATCTGCTGTTCAACTATATGCCGGTTTATATCACGGTCAAATATGGAGACTCTCAAGACAACTTCTCGAGTCATTTTAAGACTCGGAGGCTACGATGACATAACTCGGCGGAATTGGCCAGTTTCAATGAGTTCAAGGACTCCGGGTCATTGGAGGGAAGGTAACCTGGTCCCGGAGGCTACCACCATTTGGTGTAAAATTTAAAGGCCGTCAAAAGATTTCCGGCTCAAAATGAGGATTCTGGTCAAAATCTAGTTCAAGGGAGACTTATTTACCACAAAGCTTTGAAGCTCTCAATATCCGGTTCACAATCCGGCTCAAGTACAATCTGTCTCCCACAAAGTTTTTGAAGCTTTCAAATCCGGTTTAAAGTTTCGGTTCAAAAAGAAATAATCTCTCGCAAGTTTGAGCTCTCAGAAAAATTAAAGGTTGCTAAAGAGAACTTGCTGCCATGATGCGGTTCAAACTTGGGTATCCTGCCTTACTGCTTATCTTATTATGGTCACTTGGGGGCTTCCTGCTCATCGAGCATAGCTATTAGTACCCTCTTTATCGGCGCAATGCCAAAACTTATATGATCACTTGGGGGCTTCCTATTCAAACATAGGTCGTATTCGAACCAAAGAGAACATAGCTGTCGGTATCCTCTTGATCGGCACACTGCCAAGCTCACTAGGGGGCTTCTTGATCGTATTCGAATCATAGCTCAACCCCTTTTGAGAACCGACTTTGATCGTATTCGAATCAGAGTCGTTAAAAAACTCTCGAGGTCATTTGGGGGCTTCCTGTTCAAACATAGGTCATATTCGAACCAAAGAGAACATAGCTGTCGGTACCCTCTTGATCGGCGCAACGCCAAAGCCACTGGGGGCTACATGATCGTATTCGAATCCTAGCTTAACCCCTTTGGAACGGTTTACTGATCGTATTCGAATCATAAGCCTCGATTTTTTCTTTCTATTTGGTTTAAGTTTTTGCAAACAATCTTTGGTTTTGTCTTGAGACTTTTTGTTCAGATCTAAGTATAAGTGTGGTTTAAATTTAACCTGGCTTGGCTTTGGACGATACTGGTAGGAGAAGAACCCGACTCGGTATTCTTAAAAAAAGAGAACGGTTTACTGATCATATTCGAATCAAAAGCCTCGATTTTTTCTTTCTATTTGGTTTAAGTTTTTGCAAACAATCTTTGGTTTTGTCTTGAGACTTTTTGTTCAGATCTAAGTATAAGTGTGGTTTAAATTTAACCTGGCTTGGCTTTGGACGATAAGTCGCCAGCATGTAACAATCATCATATATTTGGAAGTATTGGCTTCTAAGGATTGGGTTATCACCCTTACTGCACAGGTCATGTAAACCGACAGTACAAATTCAATATCACAGGTGAGATATTATGACCCGCCCTGTGGTAAACCGCCAAGGGATCTTGTGATCTACTTGTGTGCAGGGCAAGACTACATTTGGGTTGTTACCCGCCCTGGCTTTTGACACTAAGTCGCCGGGGCGTATATTGTTTAAACTCTGTGCAGGATTTGCAGAACTATGACTTATATAAATGCTTAAGTCCAAGCTCATCATTAAAATTGATGCTTCAAAATGATTATCCGTTCTGGATTTTCTCAAAGGCTATAAGCCGCCGGGTTATAAAAATTCCGGCTTACAATGGAGGCGTATTAAATCGCCATCGGCCAAGAGCCGCCGGGTATTTAAACTCCGGATTTACTTGTCAACAGATAATGTATTAAAAGTCGCTTTGGCGCAATGACTATTATTTTATTAATGGATATGATTTATTCTACAAATGGAAGGAATAGTCCCGAGTCGTTGCAGGCTTACGACCTGGCACTTGGGGGCTACATTATTCAGACTGAGATTATATCAAATATGCAAGTCCCATGTCACTGCCAGCATGCACCATGGCACTTGGGGGCTAATGCAAAGTCATTTTTTGCTCAACTTATTGAAGACCCGACTCATCACATTGTAATGAGCCGGCCCTTGGGGGCTATCAATTGCTCCTGTCAAAAATTCAAGGTACACAAACATTAATCCATTATATTGAATGATCCACTATTCAGTTGGTAGAGTACAAAGCTTTTAACCTTGTGGACGTGGGTTCAAACCCCATGGTGGAGATTATATTATATGATGTTATTATCAATAAATTATATACAAAGTCCCACCTCGGTATTATCTTACGGAGACGACCCTTGGGGGCTATACATTGTTGTTCAAGTTTACATGGTTATATCTACAAAGTCCCTGCTTATTATTGCATAATGACCCGACCCTTGGGGGCTACACTGGTTGAAGTTTTCATGAGCATAAGGCAATTACAAGTCCCAGGTTGCCGCAAGCATGACAACCCGGCACTTGGGGGCTACAAGTGATATGAATATAAGGGAGGTACACTCTCAAACTTGGTGTGAGCAATAGTTGTGACCCGGTGCTGTCAATATTTACAAGCCGGCAATTTTGGCAATTGTAACTCGCTAGCCTCTATATCCTTAAACCGGCGGATCACCACATGAATCTTGAGTCCAATATGTTTATTAAGCCGGAGCTTTGGAAACCGACTCAAATGGATTATTTCTTATAATATTTCTCTACAAGAAATCAATGTCAGGAAATTGATTATGAACCTGGCCTATTGACCCGGATTTTTCAGAAGAAGTACCCGGATTTTTTGCATTGGCAAAGTTTGAACATATCTGTTAAAGGAGATTTGCTATAAGATCTTGAGCCCGCATCCAGGAGGAAATGACAAGGACTTAAGCATGATCAAGTGCCGGTTCAGGAAAATATTTAACCCGGAGCACAACCTATCAAGTTTGTTCTTGTGTTCATTTTGCAGGATCAGTTTAACATGGATAAATCCAAATTAAACTGGGGGCTAATGTCGGGGATATACCCCGTGATATTACCCGGCCGGACTTGGCGCTTCACGGGTGACCCGCCGGAGGACTGGCAACTCACGGGTCTGGCGGCTCACTGGTGAGACGACTCACAAGCCTGACGACTCACGGATGGCCCCGACGGCGGGTCAGATAGAAGACTAGGCCCAAGGCCTAGAAGGCCGGCTCGTGTTATGGTGGGCCGGCTTAAGAGGAAAGCGTAAGGAATATTCCCTTACAAAGGAAGCAAGACTAGGACTCCACTTGTAATTGAGTAATCCTAATCCTACTAGGACTAGTCATGTAACCCGCCCCTTCAACTTATATAAGGAGGGGCGGGGCACCCCAAGAGGGGACAAGCAAGAAACAATCTCTAAGGCTAGACACAACTAAAGGATAGCTGGCTTATGCGGCGTCTCCCTGATGAGCATAATGAGATCTAGCCACAAACAACATGTAGGGCTATTACCGGATGATGTTTCCCGGGGCCCGAAGCTGTCTAAATCCTTGTCTTATGTGTTGCGTCTCTCGTCCCGATCAACCCCTCTCAAGCTACCGCATAGATGCGTTGGCCTCGCGACTAAGTCCTGACACTAAGGACATCTGCCGTGACAAATCCACGACATCTTTGGTTAGAATAACCTCTTTATGGACAAACCACATAAATATTAAGCGGAACTTTAATCTTCTAAATGTGCAACGACCTCGATAGGTGAACCTCCATCAACCTACGAACCAGGTGCAACCAAGTATTCCAATGTTCCCCTACTAGGGATCTCCTAAATTGGATATTAAGCGGTATCAAATTTAATACCGTGGCAACATAATTCTCCTTACGTTGCACAATATTATATAAGGATGAATATTGCAAAGCCAAAGGCGTCTCCCCTAACCATGTATCCTCCCAAAATTGAGTAGTATTACCATTACCAAATAGGAATTTCACTCGTTGGAAGAAAGTTGCTTTCGTCCTCATTAATCCCTTTGAGTCCGTCCTAGCGATGATTTGGGACAAAGTCTTAGAGTGTAAGTATTTATTCCACTAGATTTGTATCCACATACCCTTGGTCTCAATAGATATTCTGTATAGCCACTTGCTAAGCAGACATCTATTTTTGACCTCTAAATTTTTGATCCCTAACCCACCCTGGTCTTTTGATCTACAAATAATATCCCATCTAGCCAATCTGTACTTCTTCTTGGCCTCATCACTTCGCCAAAAGAATCGGGATCTATAAAAGTCAAGTCTTTTCCGTACCCCTACCGGTACCTCAAAGAAGGATAGAAGGGACATCGACAGGCTCATCAAAACTGAATTTATCAAAATCAACCGACCTCCGTATGATATGAGCTTGCCTTTCTAGCAGCTCAATTTCTTTTCAAATCGATCTTCTATATATTTCCATTCCTTGTTTGTTAAACGTTTATAATGAACTGGGATCCCTAGATAACTAAAAGGTAAGGATCCCATTTCACAACCGAACAAATTTATATAGTCATCTTGTTCCTCTTTGGCTCTCTCAAAACAGAACAATTCGCTTTTATTGAAGTTGATTTTGAGCCCAGACAGTTGCTCAAAAAGACACAATACAAGCTTCATATTCCTAGCTTTTGCAAGATCATGTTCCATGAATATAATAGTGTCATTCGCGTATTGTAGGACGGAGACTCCCCCCTCTACAAGGTGGGGGACGAGTCTTCCTACTTGGCCACTTTCTTTGGCCCGGCCAATTAGTATTGCCAACATATCCGCTACAATGTTAAACAGCACCGGAGACATGGAATCTCCCTGTTGTAACCCCTTACGTGTATGAAAAAAATGTCATGTATCGTCGTTGAATTTTATTCCGACACTACCTTTTCTGTATGAATGAATCCACCTGAGATATCCAAGACTCATTGAACCCCTTCATACATAAGGCTTGCTGCAAAAAGGATCATTTGACCTTATCATACGCTTTTTCAAAATCCACTTTGAAGATAACACCATCTAATTTCTTCGTATGGATTTCATGCAGTGTTTCATGTAAGACCTCAACCCTTTCATGGATGTGTCGTCCTGGCATGAATTCGGTTTGTGTTGGTTGCACAACCGAATGGGCTATCTGTGTCAACCTGTTCGTGCCAACCTTTATAAAAATCTTAAAGCTTATATTGAGAAGACAGTTCGGTCTGAATTGCTCAATGTGAATAGCCTCAACCCTCTTTGGCAACAACGTTATTGTTCCAAAATTGAGTTGAAAGAGGTTTAAGTGGCCATCGAACAAATCATGGAACATAGGCATAAGATCTCCCTTTATGATATGCCAGCATTTCTGATAAAATTCCGTCAGGAACCCATCCGGCCCAGGGGCTTTATTATGCTTCGTTTGCGTTATTGCATCAAACACCTCTTTCTCAGTGAACGGAGCAGACAACAACTCATTCTCTTCTAAGTTAAGCTGAGGCGATCGAACTCTCATCTAGAGCTATAAAACTTTCTTCTGGTGCTCCAAAAAGCTTCTTATAATATACAGAGATGTATAATTTTAGGTTCTCGTGTCCTACAATTGTACCCTCATTTTGTTCTAGCTGTATTATCTATGTTTCCCATTAGCAATCATATGAAAAAAAATATGTATTATCATCTCCTTGGACGATCTTAAGACACATTTGCTCTAAGCGCCCATTTCATTCCTCCTCTCTCATAAGGGCTTGTAACTTCTTCTCGGCCTCATTCTTAATATCTCGCTCCGACATATTAAGAAGGGTGGATTCCGCTTTCACACCAAGTTCATTAATAATTTGTGTTAACCTATCCTTTTCAAATTTGTAAATACCACTTTGGTTTTTTCCCATCCCCTCAAGAATTGGCACAAATGTCTAATTTTGTTTTTTCCATATTTCCACATGAGAAGTCCCACCAGACTCCCTGGCCCATTCTGTGGCTATAAGATTTAGGAAGTCCTCCCTCTCGAACCATCCTAGTTCGAAAGAGAACGCATTTCCGTTGCCCACATGGGTCGATTCCCCGGAATCAACCAGCAATAGGGCATGGTCCGAAATGGCCCTCTGTAGAGCACGAACCGTTACCAGTGGAAATTTCTGTTCCCACTCAACACTAGTAAGGACCCTATCCAATATCTCATAGGTAGGAATTGATAAGGAATTAGCCCACGTGAATTGTCTGCCAGAGAGTTCAATCTCCCTCAAGTTGAGACTCTCAATGATCATATTGAACATGAATGACCACCTTTTATTGAAATTGTCATTATTTTTCTCATCTTGTCTTCTAATGATGTTGAAATCTCCTCCAACCATAATGGGAAGCCTTTCATCCCCATAAATTCTCACTAAATCTACAAGGAAGTCAGGCTTAAGTTCTGGCTGCGCCGCACCATATACGGCCACCAAAGCCCATCTGAAGCCATCAATTTTCGATCTCACTCGAAATTTGACAGCAAATTCACCGTGAACCACATTTAGCACTTCTAAATTTTCGCACTTCACCCCAAGTAGGATCCCTCCAGATCGCCCCCTTGGAGGAAGACAGTGCTAATCAAATCAACCCCCCTGAAATGGTGTTGAGATAACCCGAGCTTAGTAAGCCCACACATAGTAAGGTGCACGGGATTATACACAAGAAAATCTTACTAACCTACACATAGGGATCCTATCACAGAGCCTGACCTGAGAGCACTCGCAGCCACCACACCAGTTTCTCTCTCTAGGCATCAGCCAGCCCCATGCCCGCACACCACCACCATCACACGCGCCGGCGTCGCCTGATCTGAGCGCAACCTCTGGCCGGCCGCCACCCCACGGCCCCCACTGCGTTCCGCTCACCGCCTTGACATATCGCTCTAGCTGCCTTCAATGGCGGAGCTTCATGAGGGCCAAAGGGGACCATTGCCCCCCCCTACTCTAGGAAAACTGTTAAGTGTGCCTCTAATTATTAGGTTTGAATATCCAAGATTTCTCAAAGAGTCATGCATAACTTATCTTCTTTGCCCCCTCAACTATGACTAGCCCTCTCAACAATCTTCATCAAGCTCCGCCACTGGCTGCCTTGTATGTGATTCGTCCCTCTCCACCCTCTATACCAGCTGCCTCAGGCTTCATTGCTCAGCGGAGGCGGGTGAGACCGCCGACTTGTCGACCTTGGCTGAGACTCAAGCAAGCGAAGATCGAGGTTGGCAAGGCGGAGGCGGAGGTCGGCATGCTGGAGGAGCACCAGGAGCTGTTGGTCGGCGGCATGTTGTTGCGCATCAATCAAGCGCAGATCGCGGAGGCCCATGTCGGTAAGGACTCGGAGATCACGACCAAGAGTAGGACGTAGGGTATTACACCTTGTGTTAGCCTGAACTTGGGTAAACAAAGTGTCCCTTTCTGAAATGGACTGAAGTGCTTTAGCCCCTGACTTAACAACTAAAAGGGGATTAGCCTTAATCCCTTATCTTGACGATCATCATCGACAATATGCCTCTTTAAGAGATAATCTGTGAGGGCTAATGCAACATGTCCAAAACAGGGTTGTGTTTCTACGATTCTCTCCAGGCACGGAAACTTCCTTCATGTCCTTGGGAGTTTGTCTTCAGGGGGAACGACTCCCCTTTTTAGGGGAATGTCACCCTTTTAGGAAGGATAGGTTCCAGTTCATGAAGGAAAGCCTCACAAGGAAACTCAAAACCACGCAAATAATTTTTGTACGGTGCTACAGAAATGTATCCCTATTCAGAAAAATCAAATTTAATGAATGATTGAAATATACAAAAGATTATAACTTAGATAAATGTAGACAACGAAAGGAAAAAAGCTAAGTTGTTGGAAGGGCAAGCTTATGTCTTATGGGGGGCGGTTAATTCTTATAAATTCTGTTCTTACAAAGCATTCCGATGTTCCTGTTATCCATCTTTGAAATACCCGTAAGGGTACAGAAAAGGTTGGACTTTTATCTATCACGATTTTTTTAGCAAAGTGATGAGAACAAATCTAAGTACATACTAGCTAAGTGAGACATACTTTGTAGATTGAAAGAAAAAGGGGTTGGGGTATCGATAACTTTGAAGTAAAGAACAAATTCCTACTTAGCAAATGGTTATATCGGCTATCTGTAGAGGAGGATGGTGTGTGGATACAGTTATTGTGTAACAATTATCTGCATTTCAAAACTTTGGCTCAAGTTATGGCGCAACTAAATGACTCTCCTTTTTGGAAGGGGTTGATGAGGACAAAGGTTGCCTTTTTTAATAGGAGTAAATTCATAATTGAGAATGGTCACACTACTAGATTCTGGGAAGACACTTGGCTGAGGAAGACGCCTCTAGCCTTGTAGTATCCAATGCTATATAATATTGTACAATGTATAGATGCTTTACAAGTATAAATACTAGGTTTCGTTCCCTTAAACATTCAGTTTACACGGGTACTAGTGGGGGAACGTTTGGATAGATGACTACATTTAGTACGTAGGTTGATGGAGGTCAACCTATATCTAATGTGGCAGATACCCTCCCCGCCCCCTTACATTGCAAACTTTTGGTTTCAGGCATGATCTCGGTAAAATCTATGTATGTAAACTTGATTAACATTGGACCAATCCAATGGTCGCTTCATATTTGGAAAATTAAGGCACCTTTAAAAATAAAGGTATTTATGTGATTTGTGTGCAAGGGGTGATTTTGACTAAGTACAACTTGGCGAAACATAGACGGGAAGGTAGTAAACGGTGTTTTTCTGACCAAGAGAATACAATCTAACATCTTTTTCTAAAATACCCACTAGGCAGGTTGTTATGGTGTACAATACATGTGTCCCTTAATGTCTGTCCACCTAATATCATTTCCAATTTATTTAGTGCCTGGTTAAATGGGGTAGAGCCTAATACATTGGCACAAATTCGAGTGGGAGTTCGTGCATTACTTTGGGAACCAATACATTCGGAATGATGTTATCTTTAACCGAACCAATACACAAACTTTTTGTAGGTTATTTTCCGGGTGTATGGATGCATCCATACGTGATCATTACTCAATAGTGTGGAAGTCAGGGAGCATATGGACTTTGGGTGCAACCATTGGGTGATGGTAGCACGGCTACATACAACCTGTTTGGATGACGGTCCAATAATAGGATATGTGTTTAGTCGTCCTGTTCTATTTCTACTAGTTGTGGCATTTTATTTTTTTGATTTGAGTTTGCTTGCGAACTTGAGATGAACTTCGTACTTTGTTACTACTTTATTTAGTAAAATGGTTGTGTGCATCACTTGATGCAGAAGCCGGGGAGAAAAAAAGTCTAGTATTGCAGTTTGAGTAGCTATATTGCGTTTTCAAAGGCAACTGCAATTTATGAATGTGTTATCATAGCCTTGAACAAAAACATGTCCTAAAGTAAAGGTGAATGACAATTCTTTTAAAAGAAACAAACTTGAAGGAGTTAAAGTACGGAAGAGTCTACAACAAACAAGAGGTGCTTGTGATGCAAGGTTTGTGGATATTGTGCATTGTAAATTATAAAGTAATATAATAATGGTAATTCATTAAGATTTCTTTAATACAATTTATGAAAGAATTTAGAACAAACGAGAAGTACTTGTGTTATGACGTTTTTGAATATTGTGCATTTATAAAGTAAAAGAGAATGTAAAATTATTTATGAGAAAAAATTTAGATAATCAAAGCATGGAAGATTCTAAAAGAAAGAAGTGTTTGTGTTTTGTAATTTATGCATTGTGATTAAGCATGATAATCTCCAACATTCAATAGTACATACTTAAAGGAGTTGCTCAGGGGATTATTACAATGTTCAAGTATAATTATTGCGAACACCGGCGGGCATCGCTCAATGTCACATACTTGTTTTATTCTCTAATTTGGCTTAGTCGAAATAATGTTTGTTATGTTAACCTTGTGTTTATAGATTGCTGAGCATGGAGAGCGCAGTCTGGAATCAATCCCATATTTACTTTTGTAGTAGAATGATGTAAACACATAGATGGCTTAGGGTGTCCTTACTCAAAAGCCCGCATCGGGACATATTTTGCCATTCAACACAGTAACACATTGTTCCGCGGGTCGGTGTGCATGTTCATTTTCTCGCAAATGGGATACAAACCAGGGGGCTTTGCGGGCGTCTGGATCGTTGCCACGCACGCGTCCGACACCTCGTTCCCACCCAAAAACCCTCCCGCCTAAAAAATCATCTCGGCGTGAAGCAGTTGCCGCGCATTTCATGCTGATCAGCGCCGCTCCAGAGCAGACGTGACTCCCCGGCTTTGATACCGGTCAAAGCGATGCACCGGACGAGCAGTCGACACCGCTGCAATGCAGATGTTGCGACCGAGAAGCCCACTACGACCGTTGCGCCGCATTGAAGCCTACTCTGGCCGCCTCCTCCACCATTTCGGTGGCCGCGGCCGCGGCTCCTCGTTGTAGCAGACCATCATGTCGACCGTGGAGAGGGCGGCCAGGGAGGTGGCCCGGTGGAAGCGGCGCTGCGTGACACGTTTCCAAGTTTGACAAGGCACTGACTTGGGCCCGCGACGGGTCGCTTACCAACATGGAGACGGTGGCGCGGTGCCACCGTGGCCTCGACGAGGAGCTCGCCAAGATCAGCGGGGAGTGGTGACTCAGCGACACCTCTCTGCCGCCGGCAGGAGAAAGGCCGCCACCAGGGCACCACGGCCGGGGTTGGCATTGGCCGTGGCGGCACACCGCATGACGCAAGAGGAAGCGAAGTAGATTTTCCACGAGCGCCAGGCGGTGACCGGGCAGGGTTGCTGCGGCCCGGCGCCCTACTCTAACGAGGATGACGACGGTGCGGCCGGCCAGGGCGGCCACGCCTACGAGGTCATCGTCCGCTACAAGTTAGTCTATTTTTTATAGTATATTTAGTTGAACAAGCAAAATATCGTCCATTTTATGTATATTATATCCGAACTTAAGTGAACTCTGGTTTGTTTGCATGAAATTTATCCTATTTGCTGAAATACGGTCTGAATTGTACATGGGCATGATTGAATTATCGGCTCCCGTTGCTCTCCGCGGACATGTGTCCGTTTTAGGGGTCAGGTTGGAGATGCCCCTAACTCAAAAAAAAAGCTAGTACTTACTTTTTTTTATCAGTAACTTTATTCCTCAAATGATAGCCATATCGTTTACAATATTTGGAAGAATAAAGTTAAGGGGAGAAGAGTCCCAAAACTCTGAAGTTCTAGTGCTAAAGCAGTGTTTTGTCAAACAATCTGCAACTAGATTGGCTTTCCTACAACATCGAACAAAATTGACAGAAGAAAATTCCATAGCCAAAACTGTAGCTTCAGTTATAATTGCGGCATCACCTCCCATGTAGGCATCAGGGTTAGAAGCCGCCTCAAGAGCATTCGTGCTATATGATTTAATTGCAACTTAAAGCTAGTACTTACTTAGCACAGAAGGAAAGGCTACATCAACCATGTCACGCACATCATGGGAAGAAAACACCGCCGTCTTGCGTGTCGACGCCACGAGGATCACCTATCGTTCTTCTTGTAAATGGGTGAACCCAGAAATGTAGCCAGAAGTCGCAGGACCCCAATCAAATGTGAAAAAAAAAAAAAACAGAAGAAACGAAACCATCGAAGGAAAAGAGAAAAAGGAACACAGCTTGAACCATAGGCACCACGTGGTAAAGGTGGTAAAGGTGACACAACTGGGAATGAGTTAGGACGTGATCATACGGCTCGCTGCAGCCAAATATGACTTTTATCTTGAAAACGAAGTGCATGTGCACATACATAGTACATTTACATTACGATCACCAAAAAATTGGTGAGGTGGAGCTTGAAGTGAAATGTGTATTGGCGACAACAGATACATTTATGACTAATGATAGTGTATATTGATAGGAGTGTGCTCTCATATTACAGAACATCTCATTTCCTCTCCTAATCCTAGGTGACTAGGGCAAAAAAATTCCACCAGACTTTACCGGCCAGCCCGTGGATTCGCCTCCTCTTTGCATGTCGCTTCGGTGGCCGGTGGCGGGGAGTAGAATCCCAGTGCCTCCGCTCCGGTTGGTAGTTTAGATTAGGATTTTTTAGTCCTCGCGGGTGCAACACTCGTGCGGATGGTTGCACTTCTTCTTGGAATTTGTCTTCCGAACTTCGATCCTCCTCGAATTCGCCCATTTGGACGTAGTCGACGGGGCTCCGGCATAGATTCCTGCCATCTCCTTAGGGCGTGAGGTTGGGGTTTCTCGTTATGTGGCGAGCTTTCTTGTCAGATGCTTCAGATCTATGCAAGGGTTCAACAGCGACAATTGCGGCTCTAGGACGCTAGTCCTTAGGGGCACATGCACGAATACTTTCTGATGTCATCGACAAGGTCAAGGTGATCCCGGTAGGGGATCGGCGACAGTTCTGGCGGTAGTAGTGGTCGTTTGGTGGTCACGGAATCTCTATGTGATTTCTATAATGTTTAAGATGTGTTGTACTTCCGGTGAGCTTTTATAATAGATATGATCCTTTCTGCAAAAAGTACTAATGATAGTGTATCAGCACCGGCTCTAAAGCCCTAAGGGCGTATACAACGGTGCTATAGTGCCACATAGGATAAATGATGAGGTGAAAAAAAAAACTCATAAGAAAAGACTTGTCTTCTCTTATTTAAGAAAAGACAAGAGATGATCTCTTAGCACAATATGTCTCACCATGTTTTTAGGAATAACTAGTTATTAAAAATAAGACTAAGAAATGACTCATTGTACACATTTTTTTTGTCATTTATAAATTACATGCAAGACTTAAGATAAGACTATCTTATCAACCATTGTACATGCCCTAATTTATAGTACTAGTTTATGGATTATTATTGGCTGAATCTGATATACTTCATGAATTTGGCACTACAAACTGATTTTAAGGATTGACTATACCCAACATATTCCCCATTTAATTTCTTGATGAAAATTAACACAGGCAAATACAGCCCCTTTCTACTCCTCACCATAAGAACTACTCCCTCCGTCTCATAATGTAAGACATTTTTTGACACTACACTAGAGCCAAAAAACGTCTTACATTATGGGACGGAGGGAGTAGTACTCTATGCGTGCCTTTTCGGACCTGGAGGTCGCGCTCGCCGCCATGAAGAATGTCCACCTGGAGGTCGCGCTCGCCGCGAGGCTCCTCGCCCTGCAAGAATTCGTCGACCTACACATCCACGTGTACGAGAAAATCATGTACATATGTATCTACAAGGCCAGTGAGGACGCTACGATGTTGGCCTTCTTCAACCGGCTGGAAGCCTTGGATGCCTTTGCTGAGAAGCACCTTGACCTAGCAACAAAAGTTGTCGCTCCTTAGCCGCCGGTCGGTGCCCCGACGCACTGAGTTGAGGAGGAGGAGGTCGTACGTTGATGGATGCATCTTTCTTCTTGCCTCCTATAACCACCACTGCGATCGCATCATCGTGGCCTTAATTCTTATTGTGTTATTGCATTCTCGTTTCAGTCAATACAGATATGTGTGATCCCTTTGTTTAATTATATGCATCACTGTAACTAGTACTCCATCCCGTCAATTTATAAGTTGTGCTGCCAGTGTTCGGGGCCGGCGCACGATCACGTACGTTCATGTGCATGTGGTTGCGCCGGGTGCGGCACGACGATGCAATTACCCGCTGCAAAAACTGCCATGCGGGGGACGTGGCATTGACCATTGGGCGGCAACAGTCGGTCATCCGGGTGCCCAATAAAGGATGCAAAGAGGGATCCTACAGCAGCAAGGACCAGCTTCCCTACCGATAGCTCATCTAACAGAACTCCCAAGTTAACTGTGCTGAGGCTTGAGTAGTCATCAGATGGGTGACCGGATGGGAAGTGGCCTCGATGTTAAATTAACTGATGTGATGGGTCACTGTAAACATTTAATTGCGTTGAATGTATATAGTGCTCCATCATATTAGTTGAATTAACCTCGAGGTCCTTGTTTTGTAATTTTTGACATTTTTATTTTTTTGTATACATGTTGATTGGCTTGAAGAAGGTCTATCTTGTTACTTTTTGATAATTTTTGTTTTTTGAACACATGTTAATTGGCTTGAGTAAAGGTACATCCCGTTACTTTACAACATGTTGCCAAAACATGGAACTCGGGGTTAATTCAACTAATAGGACGGAGCATTATATACATTCAACGCAATTAAATGTTTTCCAAAAAAAGTGATATGATTTCTGTGAAACTTATAAGTCATGCATGTCAAATTAACCTCTGTGTACTTGTTCTCGAATTAACCCCCGGACCTTTTTGTCGCGTGTCGCACACATCTTGTTAAGTTGGACCGTTTATGTTCTCTTCCCTAATCGAAAACAGTTCATTCGACTGAACCGTATGCCGTATATCACACACACCTTGATCTGGCTGACCGTTTCTGTTGCTTTCCCTAATAGAAAACAGTTTATAGGAGCGAATTGTATGCCGTATATCACACACACATTGATATGGCTGCCTGTTTCTGTTGTTCTGTCTAATCGCAAATAGTTCATCTGGCTCAACTGTTTGCCCTGCATCGCACACGCAACTAAAATCTGAACCGTGTTTGATGGCTCCGCCATCGCAAATGTTTTGCACCTTTTTTATGGTTCTTTTACACCACCATTTGCGATTATTGCATCACACACAGTTTCGTCGAAGGGTCTCTGATCGTAGTGTCGCGTTAGCAGCATTCTGCAGTAGTGTAGGGATTACACTGCAGACGGTTTGCGGAAACGAAACGTCTGTGATAGACTGGAGATCAGACACGTTTCTAGGATCCACTACGTGTGCGATCAATCTTCACTGCACACACGACATCCTCTTGAAAATTGTTTGCGTTAGGCCACCTTGTGCAAATGTTCACCACATAAAAACTGTGAGATGGACAACCTTTGCCACACAGTTTTTTCTATGCACAGTGTGTGATGCATTCAATAACGCAAACGATAAAATTGTTAATATCGTGTGCAATGGCAACGCTATCACAAACGATTTAACGGGGAAAATTGTGTGTGATGTACCTGCAAAGGGAAACGTTTTCCTTTGAAGCGATTGTGTGGGATGTTCATACGAACGGAAACATTTAGCGGGGACTGACTGTGTGGGATGTACTTACGACTGAAAACGATTTCGCATGTATAATTGTATCTTTTTAGCACTACTGTATGTATAACCGTATTTCAATGCTAACCGGTCGCACACGACCTCATTTTGCCGAGCGTGTGTGCCAGGAGGGCATATCCGCAACGATTTCTGGGTTGTCTGGGAAGGACCCCCTGTCGCCGTCACTCACTTGGCGATGGTTCCGAACGCCGTCGCGGAAAGGGGTTAAATACCGTTTGTATAGCACCAACACGTACCAGTGTTTTCTTGCAATGGGAGAAGTGCTTAGCTTTGGGTTCAATCTTGCGGTGTCCTTTCCTAGTGACAGTAGGGGCAGCAAGACACGTATTTTATTGTTGTCATCAAGGATAAAAAGATGGGTTTTTCATCATATTGCTTGAGTTAATTCCTCTACATCATGTTATCTTACATAATGCATTCCGTTCTTTATGAACTTAATACTCTAGATGCATGCTGGATAGCGATCGATGTGTGGAGTAATAGTAATAGATGCAGAATCGTTTCGGTTTACCTATCACGGACGTGATGCCTATATTCATAATCATTGACTTAGATATCGTCATAACTATGCACTTTTCTATCAATTGCTCAACAGTAATTTGTTTACCCATCGTATGTGTTCTTTCAAGAGAGAAGCCTCTAGTGAAAACTATGGCCACCGGGTCTATTTCCTATCATATTATTTCAGATCTATAAAACCAAAAACCCAAAAATACCTTGCTGCAATTTATTTACCTTTACTTTATTTTGCACTTTTACTTATCTTTTATACCTATCTTTATTAGATGGCACTCTTGCTAGTGACCGTGAAGGTATTGACAACCCATTTTTCGTGTTGTGTGCAAGTGTTTGTTACTTTATGCAGGTGCAACTATTGGAGACTTGGGTGTACTTCCTATGGATTGATACCTGGTTCTTACATGAGGGAAATACTTATCTCTACTTTGATGCATCACCCTTTCCTCTTGAAGGAAAAAATTAACGCAAGCTCAAGAAGTAGCAGACGCCTTCCACCCAAATCACCGATCCATCCCCCAAATAAGTGCCGCCCTAAGCCATGGTGCGTGCAGTATAGCCAAGGGCTCAAGGAGAATTTGGCAGCAGAGAAGCAAATCACGGCCGCACGCGTGGATGAGGTTGTGATGGTTGCCATATGTGTGCCGACCCCCAGATCTTGGAGGAGCACCTCATCATCGAGGCCACCATCACCGTCTCGCACGCAGACGCCGCCTCGTGGTTGGCTGCTTTAAATGATAGTTCGTGGCATTCTCTTGAGGCCACAGTCGGTGCCTTCGACGAAGACTACGATGTGTTTTCTCAGAGTGCCTGTGCTTACATCAACTCCAGAGCCAGTAGGTTGGTGCCCGGAGCGGCACCCACAATATGGAGGCTTTGCCCTCTTCCAAGTCTAAGGATCCCATCGTCATCGATATCTCCGACGATGAGGAGTAGCTTATGTTTTTAGCTCACTATAAGGACCTATGTTCAGCTAGCTAGCTATGTCGGTTAAGCATGTTCGGTTTACCTGTTGCATGTGCTGCTCCTGCCTTTCCTTTACAAATTCTAGTGAATTGCCCAATGTACTATTACTATGCAATCTGATCCTCTAGTATATATGTTCTATTATTGTGCAACGTGGTGCTCAGTTAACTCTTTAGTTAATTTGTTGTCATGTTCAATTAATTCTTTGGTTCAATTATGCAATGTGATGCTCAATTCTTGTGGGTGCAATTTTGTGTCATTTTGCATGTGAGAAATAATCGAATTTGGCTGTACAAAATACATGAGAAGCAAATACAATTGTTATATTTCCAAGTTGTTAAGCATACTAGGTTTGGTTAACTGTTTGATCTTCTAGTATGTTCTATTGTGCAATGTGGTGCTCAGTTAACTGTTTAGTTCATTTGTTGTGGTGCTTACTTAACTGTTTGGTTCAATTCTGCAATGTAATGTTTAATTGTTGTGGGTACAATTATGTATTATTATGCATACGAGAAATAAATCAAATTTGGTTGTACTAAATACACATCATAAGCATATGCAATTGCTATGTTTCCTAGTTTTAAAGCATGCTTGGTTTGGATAAATGGTTTTTCCATGTGGCTCGAATTAATCTGTTGAATGTGCAACGTGTTTATTTTTCATCAACATATTTTACTTATTGTATGCCGACCCTCACTTAACCTGATCAATAACGACCTTCTATATGTTTGTAGGGGAACAATGGGAGGCACTGAGGTTTACCATCGAGGTGCACATGCAGAGTACTTTGTCTAATAGAACATTATTGTGCTATTGAGGAACCGTTCTATTATTTAGGTTTTCAAAATTTTGGTCTTGCACATGTAGGTCCTGCTGTCAGAGGTTTTGACCTCGCTGATCGACCCATTTTGCATATGGGGAAATGAGATGTCCATGAATATCAGTCAAGTCAAAAACTCAGAAAGACTGTTAGGATAAAGAAACTAGTGACGAAAAACAACAAGATCTTTGTCTGCACAATGGAGAAGAGATCAGTGAACTACAGGATGGTACTAAGTCTTATACCTTTTTTTTAATTCCTTTGCACCATTTCAAAATTTAGAGAAGATATTTATGCATATATTTGGTTTTAGGCCTTTCCAAAGAAGTTCACTGATTATTACCTCTCAAACCACCTGTATGGTCAATAGGCAAGGAAGGTTCATACAACACCCACGGTACAATATTGAAGTCTTCCTCAAGAGGACGAAAGATGGGTGGTCAATCATACACGGGCACTAGTCTAAAGTTGCAAGGACCTTCAACATCACTGAAGGCTCAATATCCGCCTTCCGTTTCAGTAGTTTTCAAGATGAGATTCATCTATCTATCTACCGTCTATGATACTAATTTTCAAAGATTTTAGATGTTGCATGTGAAACTTGGTAGCTAGCTATAAGCCTATATGGTGTAACTGAGTGCTGAAGCTATATGATTTTATACTCTGAATTATTTTAATTATGAAATCCTAATTTCGTAATACAAAAATAAAATATATTACGTGTTTGGATGTCAATATGATTATTAAATGGATTAAAAAAATAGACCAGCCAATTAGCGTGCTAATGAAGGAAATATGCCCTAGAGGCAATAATAAAGTTATTATTTATTTCCTTATTTTATGATAAATGTTTATTATTCATGCTAGAATTGTATTAACCGGAAACATAATACATGTGTGAATACATAGACAAACAGAGTGTCACTAGTATGCCTCTACTTGACTAGCTCGTTAATCAAAGATGGTTATGTTTCCTAACCATAGACATGAGTTGTCATTTGATTAACGGGATCACATCATTAGGAGAATGATCTGATTGACATGACCCATTCCGTTAGCCTAGCACTTGATCGTTTAGTGTGTTGCTATTGCTTTCTTCATAACTTATACATGTTCCTGTAACTATGAGATTATGCAACTCCCGTTTACCGGAGGAACACTTTGGGTGCTACCAAACGTCACAACGTAACTGGGTGATTATAAAGGAGTACTACAAGTGTCTCCAAAGGTACTTGTTGGGTTGGCGTATTTCGAGATTAGGTTTTGTCACTCCGATTGTCGGAGAGGTATCTCTAGGCCTTCTCGGTAATACACATCACTTAAGCCTTGCAAGCATTACAACTAATGAGTTAGTTGTGAGATGATGTATTACGGAACGAGTAAAGAGACTTACCGTAACGAGATTGAACTAGGTATTGGATACCGACGATCGAATCTCGGGTAAGTAACATACCGATGACAAAGGGAACAACGTATGTCGTTATGCGGTTTGACCGATAAAGATCTTCGTAGAATATGTAGGAACCAATATGGGCATCCAGGGTCCGCTAGTGGTTATTGACCGCGACTGGTGCTAGGGCCTGTCTACCTAGTTCTCGAACCCGTCGGGTCCGCCCGCTTAACGTTTCGAGGACCGTTCATTATGCAGTGCTAAGTCTTGATGCACCGGAGTTTGTTCGGAGTCGCGGCGGTGATCACGGACATGACGAGGAGTCTCGAACTGGTCGAGACATAAAGATTGATATATTGGAAGCCTATGTTTGGACTTGGAAGGGTTCAGTGAAAGCAGGAAGTTACCGGAACAACGGGGTTACGGAACCCCCGGGGTATATGGGCCTTCATGGGCCACAAGGGAGAAGAGGAAGGGCCGACCAGGTGGGCTGCGCCCCTCCCCCTCTAGTCCGAATAGGACAGGAGAGAGGCGGCGCCTTCCTCTTTCCCCTCCTCCAATCCTAGTCCAACTAGGAGGGGAGTCCTACTGCGGTGGGAGTAGGACTCCTCCTTAGTGCGCCTCCCCTAGGGCCGGCCACCTCCCCTTGCCTCCTTTATATCTGAGGCGGGGCACCCCATGACACACAAGTTGATCTACGGATCGTTCCTTAGCCGTGTGCGGTGCCCCTCCACCATATTCCACTTCGGTCATATCGTCGCGGAGCTTAGGCGAAGCCCTGCGCGGAGAAGTCATATCGTCGCGAGCTTAGGCGAAGCCCTGCGTCGGTGGAGCATCATCATCGCTACCACGCCGTTGTCTTGTGGAACTCTTCCCCGACACTTTGCTGGATCGGAGTCCGGGATCGTCATCGAGCTGAGCGTGTGCGAGAACTTCGGAGGTGCCGTCGTTCGGTGCTTGGATCGGTCGGATCGTGAAGACGTCGACTACATCAACAGCGTTGTTATAACGCTTCCACTTTCGGTCTCACGAGTGCGTGGGCGGACACTCTCCCCTCTCGTTGCTATGCCATCACCATGGTCTTGCGTGTTCGTAGGACATTTTTTGACATTACTACGTTCCCCAACAGTGGCATCCGAGCCAGGTTTTATGCGTTGATGTCATATGCACGAGTAGAACACAAGTGAGTTGTGGGCGATACAAGTCATACTACCTACCAGCATGTCATACTTTGGTTCAGCGGTATTGTGAGATGAAGCGGCCCGGACCGACATTACGCCAGACGCTTACGCGAGACTGGTTTCACCGCTCCGAGCACTCGTTGCTTAAAGGTGACCGGTGTCTGTCTCTCTCACTTTAGTTGAATCGAGTAGCATACGCCCGGTCCTTGAGAAGGTTAAAGCGGAGTCTATTTGTGAAGTATCGTTGTGGTTTTGATGCGTAGGTAAGAACGGTTCTTGCTCAGCCCGTAGCAGCCACGTAAAACTTGCAACAACAAAGTAGAGGACGTCTAACTTGTTTTTGCGGGGCATGTTGTGATGTGATATGGTCAAGGCGTGATGCTATATTTTATTGTATGAGATGATCATGTTTTGTAACCGAAGTTATCGGCAATGGCAGGAGCCATATGGTTGTCGCTTTATTGTATGAAATGCAACGCCATGTAATTGCTTTACTTTATCACTAAGGAGTAGCGATAGTCGTAGAAGCAATAGTTGGCGAGGCGACAACGATGCTACGATGAAGATCAAGGTGTCGCGCGGTGGCGATGGTGATCATGACGGTGCTTGGCGATGGAGATCACAAGCACAAGATGATGATGACCATATCATATCACTTATATTGATTGCATGTGATGTTTATCCTTTATGCATCTTATCTTGCTTTGATTGACGGTAGCATTATAAGATGATCTCTCACTAAAAATTATCAAGAAGTGTTCTCCTGAGTATGCACCGTTGCCAAAGTTCGTAGTACCCGGACACCACGTGATGATCGGGTGTGATAAGTTCTACGTCCATCTACAACGGGTGCAAAACAGTTGCACACGCGGAATACTCAGGTTAAACTTGACGAGCCTAGCATATAACAGATATGGCCTCGGAACACGGAGTCCGAAAGGTCGGCGTGAATCATATAGTAGATATGATCAACATAGTGATGTTCACCATTGAAACTACTCCATCTCACGTGATGATCGGACATGGTTTAGTTGATTTGGATCACGTAACCACTTAGATGACTAGAGAGATGTCTATCTAAGTGGGAGTTCTTAAGTAATATGATTAATTGAACTTTAACTTATCATGAACTTAGTCCTGGTAGTATTTTTGCAAATTATGTTGTAGATCAATAGCTCGCGTTGTTGCTTCCCTATGCTTTTATATGGTTGTTATGATATGTTCCTAGAGAAAATTGTATTGAAAAATGTTAGTAGCAATGATGCGGATTGGATCCGTGATCCGAGGTTTATCCTCATTGCTGCCTGAAGAATTATGTCCTTAATGCACCACTAGGTGGCGGACATATTGCAGGAGCAAATGCAGGGCGTTATGAACGTTTGGCTAGCTCAATATGATGACTACTTGATAGTTTAGTGCACCATACTTAACGGCTTAGAATCGGGACTTCAAAGGCGTTTTGAGCGTCATGGACCATATGAGATGTTCCAGAATTGAAGTTAATATTTCAAGCAAATACCCGAGTTGAGAGATATGAAGTCTCCAACAAGTTCTATAGCTAAAAGATGGAAGAGAATCGCTCAACTAGTGAGCATGTTCTCAGATTATGCAGGTACTTCAATCACTTGAATCAAGTGGGAGTTAATCTTCCAGATAAGATAGTGATTGACAGAATTCTCTAGTCACCATCACTAAATTACTAGAACTTCGTGATGAACTATATTATGCAAGGGATGACGAAAGCGATTCCCGAGCTCTTCGTGATGTTGAAATCGACGAAGGTAGAAATCAATAAATAGCATCAAGTGTTGATGATTGACAAGACCACTAGTCTCGGGGAAAAGGTAAAGGGAAGAAGGGGAACTTCAAGAAGAGCGACAAGCAAGTTGCTGCTCGAGTGAAGAAGCCCAAGTCTGGACCTAAGCACGAGACTAAGTGCTTTTGCTGCAATGGAACTGGTCCTTTGAAGCGGAAGTACCCCAAATATTTGGTGGATAAGAAGGATGGCAAAGTGAACAAGAGTATATTTGATATACTGATTATTGATGTGTGCATTACTAGTGTTTTAGTAGCCCACGAGTATTTGATACTTGTTCGGTTGCTAAGATTAGTAACTCAAACAGGAGTTCTGAGAATAAACAGAAACTAGTTGAAGGGGAAGTAACGATGAGTGTTGGAAGTAGTTCCAAGATTGATATGATCATCATCGCACTCCCTATACTTTCGGGATTAGTGTGGAACCTAAATAAGTGTTATTTGGTGTTGAGCATAAATATGATTTGATCATGTTCATTGCAATACGGTTATTCATTTAAGTAAGAGAATAAATTGTTGTTACATTTACATGAATAAAACCTTATATGGTTACACACCCAATGAAAATGGTTCATTGGATCTCGATCATAGTGATACACATATTCATAATATTGAAACCAAAAGATGCAAAGTTAATAATGATAGTGCAACTTATTTGTGTAATCGCCGTTTAGGTCATATTGGTGTAAATCGCATGTAGAAATCTCAATACTTATTGAATTTTGGAATCAATTGATTATGAATCATTTGATGATTACGAACCGTGACTTTTGGGCAAGATGACTAAAACTCCGTTCTCCGGAACAATGGAACAAACTCTTGACTTATTGGAAATAATACATACCGATGTATGCGATTCAATGAGTGTTGATGCTCGTGGCAAGTATCATTATTTTCTGACCTTCACAGATGATTTGAGCAGATATGCGTATATCTTCTTGATGAAACATAAGTCTGAAATAATTGAAAAGTTCAAAGAATTTCAGAGTGAAGTAAAATCATCGTAACAAGAAAATAAAGTTTCTGCGATCTGATCGTGGAGATGAATATTTGAGTTACGAGTTTGGTCTTCAATTAAAACAAAGTGGAATAGTTTCACAACTCACGCCACCTGGAACACCACAACGTTATGGTGTGTCCGAACATCGTAACCGTACTTTATTTTGATATGGTGCGATCAATGATGTCTCTTACCGATTTACCAATATCGTTTTGGGGTTATGCATTAGAGACAGCTGCATTCACGTTTAATAGGGCACCATCTAAATCCGTTGAGATGACACCGTATGAACTATGGTTTAGCAGTAAACCTAAGCTGTCGTTTCTTAAAGTTTGGAGTTGTGATGCTTATGTGAAAAAGTTTTCACCTGATACGCTCGAACCCAAATCGGAGAAGTGCGTCTTCATAGAATACCCAAAAGAAACTGTTGGGTACACCTTCTATCACAGATCTAAAGGCAAAAACATTCGTTGCCAAGATGGATCCTTTCTAGAGAAGAAGTTTCTCTCGAAGAAGTGAGTGGGAGGAAAGTAGAACTTGATGAGGTAATTGTACCTTCTCCCTTATTGGAAAGTAGTTCATCACATAAATCAGTTCCAGTGATTCCTACACCAATTAGTGAGGAAGTTAATGATGATGATCATAAAACTTCAGATCAAGTTGCTACCAAACCTCGTAGGTCTTCCAGAGCAAAATCCGCACCGAGTGGTACGGTAATCGTGTTCGGAAGTCATGTTACTAGACCATGATGAACCTACGAACTATGAGGAAGCGATGATGAGCCCAGATTCATGAAATGGCTTGAGGCCATAAAATCTGAGATAGGATCCATATATGAGAACAAAGTGTGGACTTTGGTTGACTTGCTCGATGATCAGCAAGTCAAGTTAAATAAATGGATCTTCAAGAGGAAGACAGATCTTGATAGTAGTGTTACTATCTACAAAGCTCGACTTGTTGCAAAAGGTTTTCGACAAATTCAAAGTGTTGACTACAATGAGAATTTCTCAACTGTAGCGATGCTTAAAGTCTGTCCGAATCATGTTAGCAATAGCCACATTTTATGAAATCTGGCAAATGGATGTCAAAACTACCTTCTTTAATGGATTTATTAAAGAAGAGTTGTATATGATGCAACCAGAAGGTTTTTCAATCCTAAGGAGCTAACAAAATGTGCAAGCTTCAAAGAATCCATCTATGGACTGGTGCCAAAGATCTCGGAGTTGGAATAAACGCTTTGATAGTGTGATCAAAGCATATGGTTTTATCTGACTTTTGGAGAAGCTTTGTATTTACAAGAAAGTGAGTGGGAGCACTACAACATTTCGATAAGTATATGTGGATGACATATTGTTGATCGGAAATAATGTAGAATTATTCTGCAAAGCATAAAGGAGTATTTGAAAGGAGTTTTTCAAAGAAGGACCTCAGTGAAGCTGCTTACATATTGAGCATCAAGATCTATAGAGATGGATCAAGACGCTTGATAAGTTTTTCAATAAGTACATACCTTGTCAAGATTTTGAAGTAGTTCAAAATGGAACAGTCAAAGAAAAGTTCTTGCACGTGTTACAAAGGTGTGAAATTGAGTAAGACTCAAAGCCCGACCACGGCGAGAAGATAGAAAGAGAATGAAAGTCATTCCCTATGCCTCAGCCATAGGATCTATAAAGTATGCTATGTTATGTACGGACCTATTATATACCTTGCTCTGAATTTGGCAAGGAGTACAATAGTGATCTAGGAGTAGATCAGGACATTGGTCAAGAACATCCTTAGTGAGGACTAAGGAAATATTTCTCGATTATGGAGGTGATAAAAGAGCCCGTCAGAAAGAGTTACATCGATGCAAGCTTTTTACATCGATCCGGATGACTCTAAGTCTCAATCTGGATACATATTGTAAGTGGGAGCAATTAGCTAGAGTAGCCCCGCATGAGCATTGTAGACATAGAATATTTGCAAAATACATACGGCTCTGAATGTGATGAGACCCGTTGACTAAGCTTCTCTCACGAGCAAAACATGATCATCCCTTAGTACTCTTTGGGTGTTGATCACATAGCGATGTGAACTAGATTATTGACTCTAGTAAACCCTTTGGGTGTTGGTCACATGACGATGTGAACTATGGGTGTTAATCACATACAGATGTGAATATTAGTGTTGAATCACATGATGATGTGAACTAGATTATTGACTCTAGTGCAAGTGGGAGACTGAAGGAAATATGCCCTAGAGGCAATAATAAAGTTATTATTTATTTCCTTATTTTATGATAAATGTTTATTATTCATGCTAGAATTGTATTAACCGGAAACATAATACATGTGTGAATACATAGACAAACAGAGTGTCACTAGTATGCCTCTACTTGACTAGCTCGTTAATCAAAGATGGTTATGTTTCCTAACCATAGACATGAGTTGTCATTTGATTAACGGGATCACATCATTAGGAGAATGATCTGATTGACATGACCCATTCCGTTAGCCTAGCACTTGATCGCTTTAGTGTGTTGCTATTGCTTTCTTCATAACTTATACATGTTCCTGTAACTATGAGATTATGCAACTCCGTTTACGGAGGAACACTTTGGTGCTACCAAACGTCACAACGAATCGGGTGATTATAAAGGAGTACTACAGGTGTCTCCAAAGGTACTTGTTGGGTTGGCGTATTTCGAGATTAGGTTTTGTCACTCCGATTGCTCGGAGAGGTATCTCTAGGCCTTCTCGGTAATACACATCACTTAAGCCTTGCAAGCATTACAACTAATGAGTTAGTTGTGAGATGATGTATTACGGAACGAGTAAAGAGACTTACCGTAGCGAGATTGAACTAGGTATTGGATACCGACGATCGAATCTCGGGTAAGTAACATACCGATGACAAAGGGAACAACGTATGTCGTTATGCGGTTTGACCGATAAAGATCTTCGTAGAATATGTAGGAACCAATATGGGCATCCAGGTTCCGCTATTGGTTATTGACCGAGAATGGTTCTAGGTCATGTCTACATAGTTCTCGAACCCGTAGGGTCCGCACGCAACAACGTTTCGATGACAGTTCATTATGAGTTTATAAGTATTGATGCACGAAGTTTGTTCGAGTCCCGGATGTGATCACGGACATGACGAGGAGTCTCGAAAATGGTCGAGACATAAAGATTGATATATTGGAAGCCTATGTTTGGACTTGGAAGGGTTCCGAGTGAAAACAGGAAGTTACGGAACACGGGGTTACGGAACCCCGGGGTATATGGGCCTTCATGGGCCACAAGGGAGAAGAGGAAGGGCCGACCAGGTGGGCTGCGCCCCCTCCCCTCTAGTCCGAATAGGACAAGGAGAGGCGGCGCCCTTCCTCTTTCCCCTCCTCCAATCCTAGTCCAACTAGGAGAGGGGGAGTCCTACTCGGTGGGAGTAGGACTCCTCCTGGTGCGCCTCCCCTAGGGCCGCCACCTCCCCTTGCCTCCTTTATATCTGGGGCAGGGGCACCCATGACACACAAGTTGATCTACGGATCGTTCCTTAGCCGTGCGGTGCCCCCTCCACCATATTCCACTTCGGTCATATCGTCGCGGAGCTTAGGCGAAGCCCTGCTGGAGAAGTCATATCGTCGCGGAGCTTAGGCGAAGCCCTGCGTCGGTGGAGCATCATCATCGTCACTGCGCCCGTCGTCTTGTGGAACTCTTCCCGACACTTTGCCGGATCGGAGTCCGGGATCGTCATCGAGCTGAGCGTGTGCGAGAACTTCGGAGGTGCCGTCACGTTCGGTGCTTGGATCGGTCGGATCGTGAAGACGATCGACTACATCAACAGCGTTGTTATAACGCTTCGCTTTCGGTCTCACGAGTGCGTGGACGGACACTCTCCCCTCTCGTTGCTATGCCATCACCATGGTCTTGCGTGTTCGTAGGAAATTTTTTGAAATTACTACGTTCCCCAACAGCTAATTGGGGTTTTCTATTGCAAACGGTTATTGAGACAACACTATGGACGATGACCTCAGACAACCCACACGGTTTCTAGGAAGTAAACGTGTTGGATCAATGAACAATCACACACGACTATGTCTGGACACCTGTTTGCGTTAGGCCAGCTTGCACAAACGTTTTCCACATAAAAAGTATGTGTGATGGACAGCATGTGCCACACAGTTTCCGTGCGTGATGCATTCAATAACATAAACGATAAAATTATTAATATCGTCTGCAATGGCAACGCTATCACAGACGATTTGAAGAGGGAAATCATGTGTGATGTACGTACAAACAGAAATGTTTGTCTGGGATTCACTGTGTGTGATGTACATATGAACGAAAACGTTTGTCTGAGATTCACTGTGTGGGATGTACATACGAACGGAAATGATTGGGACTGTATAATTCTATGTGATGGCTCGTCCGATCGCACATGAGCTCTTTTTGCCCCCACGCGTGTGACCGGAGGACCTACCGTCGACGGTTTCTGGGTCGTGTGGGAAGCCCCCCCCTTCTCGCACACACATGCAAGGGGAGGGTTTAAAATACTGTCGTGGAAAGGGGTTAAAAACCGCTTGTATAGCAGGGCGTTGCAATAGTGAATGATGAATTACTTAAATTTGGCATGATACATGCACAAAAAATTGTCATGGTTCATACAAAAATAATTTCCATGGTCAAAATACTAAAATGGTTATGATCTACACTAAAATTGCCATCAGGAATTACTAAATATTTCCATGATCCATGAACTAAATTTGCCGTGGTTAATTACTAAAAATTCTATGGTCAATTAATAAAACTTTCCGTGGAAAGTAGTTGAAATACAATGGTAGTTTTAAATCTAGAAGAAAAAAATAGATGAAGTATATCATGAAAATTTTAGTGTAAATACTATGACAACTTCCGTGTAACATCATGGCAACGTTTGGCCCAAAAAAATCGTCAAAACATATCAATATGAGATCTAGTTTTGAAGATCTCGTGAAGACAGATTTAATGATGAAAACAATTTTTTATTGGATTTTTTATTTAAGAGATAAAATATTTTGAAGTCTAAAAAACTAAAAAGATTTTGTTGATGTCATCTGTTTGATGTGGCAAAATGGATGATAATGAAGGCGTTTGAATCATGTTGCTTCATGCCACACGTGTGGCGCTTATTATTGGGAAACACTTTTAGTCAGTCATCTGATCCCCTTCAATCATCAGACTAGTGCTCCTCCATCGATTTCCTTTCCATCACACGGTCAAGAGGCTCCAACAATATATTGTTCCAACAACCCGTTATTCCCGCACAAAAATCACAGGCATGATCCCCTCTAATCCCGCACCTTCCTTGCAATATTGCTTTAGTTTCCTCCTAAACGGAAGCAAATATTGTCCTTCTCCACCCCGCCGCCAACGACCGTGCCTCCCCGCCGTTCTCCACTGCTCCACCTCTAGTCCTCCAACACGACAACCAGTTTCACCGGTGCTACCGCAACACCGCTGTCGACGTAGGTGGAGATGCCGCCGTCCTGTTGGTGGTGGTGCCGGCGAGGCGTGCAAGAGCCCAACATCACGGCAGATTTCATCTTGCTAATTTGAACATTATCAAAGATGGGATGAGGAGCATGACAAGGAGGTGGTCGCTGATCGGATCTCCCCGGCGTGTTGGCCCTTGCTCTAGCGCCGCTCCGTAAGCGACACTCTTGCATGCTGCTCCCAGTGAACTTATGCCACCGTGACCTCGCCATGTGTTCCTCCCCTCTGATGCTTCCTATCAAAGATGCACGGATGGACAATGCACGCGAGAGTGGAATACCATGCTTCATCGTCACGAATGCAATGCTTCAGTTTTCTTTATTTTCGGTGTTCTATGTACTATTCGAAAAGGTGTGACGAAACCCGGGTGTCCCGACACCCGGTTATCCCGCCCGTACGCAGAGTTCAAGATTCGTGCGAGAGACTTCTCAGGTGCATACACTTGTACAATAGCAGGGTGATTAGCTGTCTTTATTTAGGGAGACAGACAATGACAGGAGGAAAGAGGCATGGCAGGAATAGGCCTGGAAAAGCTATTGCTGTTCACGGGGGTCTTCACAAATGTGACAGCACGAAGAAGGCGCTGCATGCGCCCAACAGGCATGACTGAAAGTGCATTATATCGACTAGAGGGGGGTGAATAGGCGATTTTTATGAATTCTTCACTGAGGAATTTGCCGGTGAGGAAATTCCTTAGCGAAGAACTACTTGCAGCGGAATAAGTACTCAGAAGTAAGCATAACAGAATACAGGCATGGTCATCATGATGAAATGAAGACAAGCACAGAGTACAGAAAGCGTAATCACAGGATAACACAAGATGAAGACAAACAGACTGAAGAAATTGAACTGAGGAAATTGAGAAAGTCTTCAGTCAAAGTCTTCAAACACAGATATGATGAAGCACTTAACACAGTAATGAGGAAATGAAAGATTTGAGGAAATAGAACCAGTAAGCTTGGTGAAGACAATGATTTGGTAGACCAGTTCCAACTGCTGCCTCAGTTGTATGTCTGGTTGCAGCGGCTGAGTATTTAAACTAGAGGACACACAGTCCCGGACACCCAGTCTTGAGCACGCAGCTCAGGACACCAAGTACTCACCGTATTCTCCTTGAACTAAGGTCACACAGACCTCGTCCAATCACTCGTGGTAAGTCTTCAAGCGACTTCCAAACCTTCACAAACTCGGTCACTCGGCGATCCACAATTCCTCTTGGATGCTCTAGACCATGACGCCTAACCGTGTGGAAGAATCACAATCTTCAAAGGTAACAAGTGTCAGATCCACGCAGGATCAATCTCTTCAGTGATGCTCAATCACTTTGGGTTTGTAGGTGTTTGGGTTTGGGTTTTCCTCACTTGATGATTTTCACTCAAAGTCCTCGGAGGATGGGATGCTCTCAATTGACAAGTGTCAGTTTCTCTCGGAGCAGCCAACCAGCTAGTGGTTGTAGGGATGGCTATTTATAGCCTAGGGAGCAGCCCGACATGATAAGACATAAATGCCCTTCAATGATATGACCGTTAGGTGGATAAGATATTTTGGGACAGCTGGCGCGTAGCACATCAACGGTCGGAAATTTGAGGTACAAATTCCTTACGGCTATCATGTTCCTCACTGTGTAGGCAATCCGCACAGGCGAATTCCTAACTCCTCAGTCAGAACAAATTCCTCAGCGACGAGAAGAACTTCGTCTCAGTCACTGAAGAAATTGACTGAACTGTATGAGATTTTCAATGGCTTCACTCGAAGGGGTTGGTAGGTGTAGGATTTTGAGTTGAGCATCACTTGGAAATTTTTCCTTAGTATTTCCTCGACCCCCTTTAACAGTACGGTGTTTCCTATGACTCAAGAAAGAGAAAATGAAACTATGAAAACAAAAGTCTTCACGCTTCATGTTCCTCGAATGAATACCAAGTCTTCAAGGTCACATCTATTTCTTCACTTTCGAAGTCTTCAGAAAGCCTTCAGAATACGAAAGTCTTCAGTCGAAGAACTTCATTTTTAGGGGTCGACTTTCTCTGTAAATATCAAACTCCTCATAGACTTATTGACCTGTGTACACTCATAAACACATTAGTCCCTTAACCTATAAGTCTTCAATACACCAAAATCACTAAGGGGCACTAGACGCACTTACAATGACGTGACAACACGGAGAAGACGCTGCATGTGTGCAATTAATCCGCCGTGATGATTGTCATCCAGAGTAAAAGGAAACATTCCCATAAGTCGCGATATACCACAAACTTCGAAAACAAACCAAAGAATTGATCGGAATTATCTTGTTGGAAGAAATCTCGATATCACATGGAAAGTTGGAAACAAAATATTCTTGGTAGGAAGCAGAATTATTTTGCACTGGAAATAAATCTCACTGGTTGGAAACAAAATCTCCCTATGGAAGCAAAATGCAGGGCGCGCGATAGCAGTTAGGTCTAGAGAGATTTACGGGATTTGTTATTACGAAATAAAGATTGTTGCATGCAAACTAACTAAACACCTTTTATTGCGTATTGTACGTCCGAGATCAAACAAATCGTACTGTGCATAACTAGTCTGATGGGAAGCTAAGAATCAGACGTCTGATTCCTAGTGGTTCCCCTTATCATTTTGGTAAACCTAAGCATGTAATGACTACAACTTATTTTCTCTATTGCAAGATATCGATGACATTACTTTTCATCGCAACAATCTGGCAGTGTTTTAAGGCAAAGAGAGGGGAGGAGGGAAGGTCGTTGGATGTAAAGAGGTGCAATTAGGACCACAAATGCATTCGTTGATGGTCCTAAAGCAAACATCTTGCTCCAGTACACAACAGAAACACAAATTATTTGGGCAGGGGTGAGATTTCTCTTGGCACCCGCACAGTTGGAACTTGCTACTATCCACTTGATCAGTTGTTTGTCCTGCATGCAAGTACGAGTGTTCTCATTTAGTTCGGTATTTGGTAAAATTATGTAGTGCTTCTCAACCGGATTGCCCAAAATTATGTAGACTAACCAATCTTCCTATAAGTTCACCTAATTGATGGTGTGTACTTACCCTGAGAAAATATTAGGATGCACGGAAGGATGAAAATTGCGAGCATAAGCACCTTGCTTCTCTCCATGGTAGTATAAGCTTCCTGATATAATGATTCGAATTCGTTTATAGGGATTGTTTGCCTATGAATGACAACCGTATACCTGCTAATTGCTATATACTCCATATATATATATATATATCCAACCAATATGATATGTATTTAGTAACAAGTAATTGTGCCAAGCTGGTGGCTTATCATCTGCTCCCACTATTAATTACGAGAAATCTACTATTAATTCTATATTTGGTCACAAGTAATTGTGCAAGCTGGCTTATCATCTACTATTAATTATGGGAGATTTGCTAGTATTGGCTATAGGAAATAAAATGCTCTATATCTATAATACCTAAATAGTCCATCCCCACTATATTATTTCTTTTAACATGCAGGCTATCCACATCAGCAGGTTAACCACATCATCTCTCCACTACTGACTTACAAGTGGGACCAACCAACAATTCACCAGCCTAGTGGATGGCCAACTCAGCGATCAGTTACCGGTTCACAGGACAGACCAGACGCTCAGCAGCGCTATGCATTACACGGACCTCACTCAAATCCCGATTGAGCCAACCCACCTTGTGCGTTCACTCTCAGCCTCCGGTGTAAATGATGCGTCGTTCGTTTCAACTTCAATTGATGCGCCATCCACTTCTCCCAAAAACGTTTCAATCCACCGATCTCCCCACCACAACCATACATTTAAATGGCGGCATGCGAGTACTCATCCGCTTCATCACCTGTGGTGGATTTTATTTCCCAACTCCTTCTGGTGGCGGAACGAACTGGAGTCCTTGCTGCCGCTGAAGCCTGCTCGGCGAATGCGAGTACTCCTTTATTAACCTGAGTTGAACACCCAACGTGATTCATCTTCTGCCCGTACCATGTGCGTTGGACGGGACAAATCTGCAGCCATCTCGGCAATGCGCTTGAAGAAAGATGGACTTGCAGGCATTCCTCCACGCCACCGACAGCGAGCTATTCCACCTCAAGCATGCGGATGTGGGGGCAGTGGGTCCAGCACTGTGCTATCCGAGCATCGGCCTTGAGGGGCAGGCGAAGACCACCCATCACCGTTTGCAAGAAAAAGGCCATGGTACGTGCTCCTAATTCCTCTCCTTCCTAAATCCTACTTAGGATTATTCAGTAAGGAATTAATTCATTGACTGCAAGCTAGGTGACCTGTTGTCTAAAATAACCCAGTTCTCTTTTGTAGTTAAGAATCAGATGATGCTGCTGCGGACATTCAGCCATGCGATATCTTTGCAAGGGGATCCTATTCTGCTCAGTCTAAGATGGTACGACCATCTGCCAAACACAAAAAGTTTCTACAAGTAGATGGCGTGCAGTTATTTTGTTCACTGAATCTATCTTATGTTAGAGTATGTATGTGTGAAATTTGCTTAGGCATTGAATTGGCCCCAATATCAAATCTTCTTGACTTTGATATTGACATTGAACATGAATTCTGTTGTTTGGATGTGCACAGAATTGCCACTTGGAATTCGGCCGAGAGGCTCAATTCAGAAACTTGTTTGGATGGTCATTCTCTACATTGGAATTGTCTATTTGTTATATGATGAAAATTAAACTTTGATGTAATGTTTGAAACTACATTGTATTCAATATGTATATATACAGCAGGACTACAATGTACATATTTCTTGAATGATTGTATATGAAGAATACAATGGCAACAATTACAGCAGCAGCACATTACAGCAGCACTTATACATCAGGACCACTTGCACATCAGCACTTATACAGCAGCAGCACATGTACAGCAGCACATTACAACTGCAGTTATACATCAGCAGCACTTGCACAGCAGCACTTATACAACAGCAGCACATGTGCAGCAGCACTTATACAGCAGCACTTGTACAACAACAACAGCACTTTTCATCAGCAACACTTAAGACAGCAGCACTTGTAAATCAGCACTTAGCCAACAACAACATATAACATAGATAATTCAAGTATGATCAAATGAAGCACACAATACATGTCTTTTCCATCATTACATGACATAGGAAATTCAAGTACAGCAAGTGCATAGCTAGTACATGAAACAAAGAAATGACATAAGCACTTGAAACTAATCAAACATTGTTCTTCTCGTTGAGCATCAACAGCCACTCCTTCCTAAAATCCATGGGTAACTCCATAAGCGCTTGGAATAAACGTTCACTAAGGATGAGTTTACCATATGCTCGTAACATGTCTGAACGAGCGAAATCTGGGATCTTTTCAAGGGCAGCAAGGATTTCAAGAGGAGTAACCTTGGGCAGTTCTAGTGGCTCAAGTGATTTCATAGCATCTTGAAAAGAACCCTTCATTTCTCCAAGCATGCACAAGATAGCATCACCTGTTCACTGCCTTTTTGGTGGCAATTCTGGAGAGGCTTCAACGACTACTTCATCTAGTTCTATTGGTTGCGCTGCACTTTTAGCACCTGTCATTGCACCATCACCGGTTGCATGATCTTTGGAGTATATTGTTAATATTGCCTTTCAATTCTTCACTTCTTTGTTCTTGTAACAAGCTGCCTTCGGATTAGCCTGCACACACATGCAAAGTAAATCACTTGCATGCATATATGATAGAATAAATTAATTAAACATCATTTTTTTACCTGGACATATTTGTTCCACACATCATCACTATCCATGAGTAGCTTGTTATTGACCCAATCCCAACCAAACCCGCTCGAGAAAGAATCTTGCTAATTGTAGCACAATGCTTGTCAAAAGTTTTCATCCTTGAACATATTTTCTCCTTTGTGACATGTAGTCCGCACTTATCATGTATTGCCTTTATAGCAGCATTGTATACATGTGGCTTCCATCCATTTTGGCCCTGATCACCTCTGTTGTGATGTTCAACAAAGACATCCAACAATACCTTATCCATCTCATCCGTCCATGTCAAGTAATCTCTACTAAACTTCTTTGTTTCTTCAACCATGGTGCTGAAAGTAAAAATTTGAATAACAATTGACAAACAAAAGAAAACATATATTAATTGCTTTCTCATGGTGATGATGTACAAAATATCCAAACGTCACCATCCGATAGCTATGCACAAAAGAGAACATCCAGCTAATCCATCATCTAGCTAGCCCAAAAGCAAAATACATCATCTTGCTAATCGAACATCTAGCTACCACAAAAGCAAAAGACATCATCTTGCTAAATCACATGTCATACTACTGCTGTAAATTTGCATGCGCCACAACATATTCAGCAAACATGTCATTAGATAATTGGTTCCTGAAGTTGGTCCATGCATTAGTGACTTGAAGACTTCTTATTGAGTTAGCATCATCAGCCTCAATTGGCTGGGAAGCTATTTCATTATCCACTTCCTGCAGCAATAAGTCGTCCATCATATGTTGCCTATCCCTTGCAAAGTTGTGTAACACACAACAAGCATTAATGATACGAATCTGCAACAATGTTCTCTTTACGTAAGAATTTTTCACTACATTATGCATCTTATTGAAAACCCAATGGACACATGTTACCTGGTCCTTTATGTCAAAGAAACTTTGAGTGCGAAGAATACCCCACTTCTTCTTCCACAACCCAAAAGTTCTCTCTACTACATTTCTAGCACGAGAGTGGCGCAAGTTATATAGCTCTTTGGCATTTTGGGGTTGTTGCTGACTTGATGCCCACTCTTTCAAGTGATACCGAGTGGATCTGAATGGAGCTAGAAATCCAGGTCCATTCGTGTAACCAGCATCAGCCAAGTAATATCTTCCTATTGTTAAACAAGTGAGTTAGGTTGGTTGTAGCATACAAAATTAAAGAGAACAAAAAGCCAAGAGAAAAAGCCATACCATGAGGTACAACAAATGCATCTTGGAAATCAATTCTCATGGAGTCGCGTAGGACTCTAGAGTCTGAAGCGGAACCCTCCCAGCCAGGTAAGACATACAGAAATTTCATGTTCCAGTCCACCACACCGAGCATGTTAGTACTGATGTCTTGCTTTCTATTCCTGTACCTCCCTTGGGCAGCCACAGGAACGGAAACATCTACATGACAGCCATCTAATGCTCCTAGTGCATCACCAAACCACTTCCATTTGTAGTCATCGGGTGGTTGAACATTAGCATCTGGAAGCTTAATGAACTCCCCATGCATAGATAGAATGGCTCTTAACACATGGAAAAGTGAGTACTTATAGTTCCCAAAGACCGCTTGTATGTGCCTCAAGCAACCTCATTTTCAGACCGTGACCCACTACTAGCAAGAACATGGCAACCTTTTCTTCCACAGCCACATACACACTATCACGCAGACCACACCTCTCACGCAACATGGTGCATAAATCATGGAAATTTCTTTTAGATTAGCGTAGCTGATCATAGCATGCCACTTATGAGCCATCATACATATCCTTCAACAAGTACTTCCTAAGTGTGTGTTTGTGCTCATCATCACTAAAACTACCTAATCCACGAGGTGCTCTTTGTGAAATAAGGTACGCCATTCCAAGAAGGACAGATTCAAAGTAAAGTTCTGACAATATTATCCTTTTCCTCTTTCTCCTTTTGTTCTCTTCACTTATGTATGAAATCATGTCTATGGAACTACACAATAATTATATAATTAGACAACAATCATTTCTACAGATTATGAATCAACAAATTACATATTCAAGCAAGCATCAAAAGAACAAAAGGGAAAATTTTACAACTATCAAACAATCACATGTTAAACAGAGCAATGATGTGTACTTCAATTACCTTGGATCTGCTGCTGCTGCTCTTTGCTGCTGCTCGGGATCCATCCTCGAATCCTTGATCTCCACACCAATCAATTAACCTGCTATTTGAAAGGAAAAATACATCAGCAAACAAACACATACTATTGGGGATTAGAAGGGGATTGGGTTTCTGTCTAGGGTTAGGGTTGAGGATGGAGGAAGAACGGGCCATGGGGATGAAGCAAGAACTGCCCATGGGGGTGGGGAAGCCTGCCACGACAACCACCATGAGAGGGAGCGCCGTGCGCCGTGCTGCTTTCGGGAAAGGCGGCGGCCAGGCGGCGAGCGCAAAGGAGGTGGGTGCGGTCTGGAAGGGAAGGAGAGGGACGTGCCCACACGCGGGGGAGGAAGTGATCCGCCGGAGAGAGAGGAGACGAAGGAGACGGTGGACGAGATCTGACCTGCGCCGCCAGGAGCTCCGCGTCGGGGTCGTGCGCGCCGCTTCTCCCGCTCGAGCGCCTCTTCTCCCGCTCGAGCCCGCCTCTTCTGTTTCGGGCTGTTTCTGGAGAGGTCGAAGCGGTATGTTGCGGGCTGGTTCCCGAATATCAGCGAAAATCGAGCTCTCCCCCTCCGAATTCGGGAACGGATACGCGGGCTTTCAGAGCGGGGCAACGAATATTGCAGGCCAATTCGGTGGGCTGATTCCTTGTACATCTAAACAGCGGAATTCGGCCTATCCAATGCCAATATCAATATCTGGGCCTGAATATCAACATCCAAACGAAGTGTTACAGATTATGGAAGATGATGGGATGTGTACGCGGACATGAGGGATGAGGCACAGCTTTGAGATTTGGAAGAACTGGGGAGGAGTAACCTAATCAACGAGTGTCGGTACTACTTTACGTTCTGCAGTATGTGGATGTTGATAGCTACTAGGTTTGGCTAGCTGGCCGTAAAGATGGTCCAGATAAGCAACGATCTCATGACCTTGAGTGAAGTGGATCTCTGAATATCTATTTGCTTGAAGTATGTGAATTTGCATGTTATTGTCTCTGAATAATTAACCTGCCCGCCTTATCAGTTATTATCAAACGTTGATTTATTATTCCGGTTGCCATCCACAACCATGAGCTAGCCATTTTAATACCATATAGTTATATGTTGTTTATTTTATTTTAACAACATTCATAACCATAATTTACCGCAGCAACGCGTGGGGAATCAACTAGTTTAGCTAGTAAATGCAGCAGGGTCGACCTTGACAACTATCATTCAAATTTCACATTTCCTCCGTCTGAATTTGTAAGTCCTCATACTTTGGGTCAAATTTTGATTATAAAGTTAACTAACAAAATATAAACTATATATCACAAAAAATTGTACCGTTGAGAATTTCTATCAAATTCAAATCCAATAATATACTTTTTGCAGCATATAATCATATTTAGTTAGTCATATTGATAGTCAAAGTTTGTCCCAAAATATGAAGGAAGCCAATAAACCTGGCTGAAGCACGTTATCAAGGTTGTTTCGCAATGTACCTACCAACAATACGGTAATCGCACGTAAATTCATGAGAGCTCCTGCATGACGCCTATGGGTGTCAAACAAGGGACCGTTCGCTGAAGGCCAGAGCAGATGTGCCGGCCCACTCATCACGTGACTTGGTTTTCTATTATTTTCTTTATTTTTTGGTCGGTTTTTCACCCAAAAAACTGGTTGTTATTTTTTAGGAGCTAGATACTTTTAAAACCTATAAAAAGTAGGAAATTATATTTTAGAAAATTGTTCATAGTGTTATATATATATAATGCTTGGTGTGTGTTATAAAAATGTTCATCATATAATTGAGAAAATATCTATCATATGTTAAAAATGTTCAATGTATAACATAAAAATGTTAATCATATATTAAAATAATATTCATTGTATTTGAAATAAATGTTCACCATGTTTAGAAAAATGTTCATACTCTTTCCGTCCGGAATTACTTGTAGCAGAAATAGATGAAAATGGATGTATCTATAACTAAAATATGTCTGAATACATTCATTTCTTTGACAAGTATTTTCGGACGGAGGGAGTAGTATATTGCAAAACTGTAAAAAAGGAATGGGAAAAATGAAAAAAATAGGAAAATCAAAATCTTAAAAAGTAACAAGTAAAAGAAAAAATGAAAAAGAAAAACCAAAATAGAAAACGAACCAAATACCACAGACAAAAAAATCAGAAAAAGGAAAACGAGCACACGTGCTAAACGAGGTGTTCGATGAAATGTCCGAGCCACACTAGTTAATATTTCTTCTCTCGAAACTCGACCTCCGAGCTCCATTTTCCCCGAGTTTTTTTCTAGGTTTAGCGGTCCGTCACGTCACGTCCCCGTCTTCACCGCCGTCGATCGCCCGCGCCGATCTCGTCGCCGGCACCACCGTGGTGAGCCTCTTGTTCTTATCTTCTTTCTGAAAGAAAAAAATTCTTACTTGAGATGGATACTTGTCTAATTTTCTGACTTTTATTATTCCTTGTTATTATATAGTGCGATGGTTCTGGTATCCGCCCCCGTCGGCCCTAAATCTGTCTATGATTCGGATGTGGTATATATTATCTTTTTATAACTATTTGGTTCATTTATTGTTTATGACAATTGTGCCGACCAACATGACATAGATTTTCTTTTATGTAGGAGGTGGTTGAACCAGAAATTCCAACCGACCCTATTGTCGAGAGGTTAAATTTAGTCGAAGAAGAAAACAATTACTTGAAGGAAAAAATAAAAAAATTGAGGAGGAGAAGATAATATTGGAGTTGCATGTTGCGGATGTCATCGATGATCACAAGATCAAGATGGATGCAATGCGGTTGAAAATTAGAAAGATTAGAAAATATGCCATTCATACCGAGGCTTGGTATCATTATGCCGTTGGATCAATCGTTACCTTAGTTGTGATTATGATCGCATTTGTTGTTGCATTGAAAGGTTTTACATAGTTTCAATGTATGGTTTAACTAGATGCTCTGGAGAGCTATATGTTGTTCAATTTAAACTACGTATGTACTTTGGTTTTAATGTGATGATGAACTACTATTAATTTGGTCACTTATCTCTATCCAGCTGAAAACAATCAGTAAATGCATGAAAAATAACAAATGAAGTCAGAAATGGTTGAAAATTGATGATGTGGCTTTGAATGGTGCATTTTGAACACATAAAAACTATGGAGTTCAAATAAGTTCAAAAAATGAAATCCCTTTGTAACAGACGAGTTTCCGTATGAAACCCTGATACTTCGAAAGAGATTGTCCGTTTTGTACATGAAGTGCATCCAGTTTTTGCCGTAAGCCTCTCTACTTTCTTGCACATGCTATGTGGGTGAAATGATGATATCATGCCAACTTTCAACCTTTTCAGAGTTCATTTGTAGTGCTTTTCAATTTGAGGGTCTTATAGCTGAAAAAATCAGTAAATGCATGAAAAATAACAAATGAAGTCTGAAAGGGTTGAAAATTGATGATGTGGCTTTGAATGGTGCATTTTGAACATAGAAAAACTATGGAGTTCAAATAAGTTCAAAAAAAATGAAATCCCTTTGTAACAGACGAGTTTCCTTATGAAACCCTGATACTTCGAAAGAGATTGTCCGTCTTGTACACGAAGTGCATCCAATTTTTGCCGTAAGCCTCTCTACTTTCTTGCACATGCTATGTGAGTGAAATGATGATACCATGCCAACTTTCAACATTTTCAGAGTTCATTTGTAGTGCTTTTGAATTTTAGGGTCACCACGGCGTGAATACGACTAGAAACCCATCAATGGGCCAGGATTCAGGCCCGCAGAAGGCCCAGTAGGCCCATCTGGCATAGCAGTGACAATTAGGCTCGTAAGCCTGCAATAGAGAGGAGCTCGAGAGGGGTGCGGTAGTGAGGCTTATAAACCACTGCGCGCCCCTCTCAACTAGCGAGGTGGGACTAAACTCCTACCACCACGCCGGTGTGCGCGGCCTTTGGTCCCGGTTGATGGCACCAACCGAGACTAAAGGTGGGCTTTGGTACCGGTTCGTGCCACCAACCGGTACCAATGCCCCCCCTTTAGTACCGGTTGGTGCCACCAACCGGACCAAAGGTCGCTAATCCGGTTCGTGCCACCAACCGGGACTAAAGGGGGCATTAGTCCCGGTTTACGCCACCAACCGGGACTAACGCTTGGACTATATAACAAACACTTGTGAAATTTTTTAGTTTTCATCGCCAGTTGCCTCCCCCCTCCCCCGCCAACGACGCCGTCAGGCTGCTCCACCTCGCAGTCTATGCCGCCGCCGCCAACGCCGTCGCCTCCCTGAGCCCGCGCCGTCCTCGTCGTCCCTGTCGCCGGCATCCCCGAGCCCGCCGTCCTCGTCGTCCCGTCGGGCATCCCGAGCCCGCCGTCCTCGTCGTCCCGATGCAGGCGTTCCTTCCCGAGCCCACCCCTCCTCGTCCCTATCGCCGCGTGTCGTCCCGAGACCGCCGTCCCCGTCACCGCGTGTCGCCCCGAGCCCGCCGTCCTCGTCGCTGGACTCCTGCTATCGCCGCCCCCCTGGAAGTGAGCCCCTCCTTTCCCATGGTCCCGATCGAGCGCCGCTCTTGCGCCCGAGCGCCGCTCTTGCGCCCGAGCGCCCCTTGCTCTCTGCCCCTGCTCCATGGTCACCGCTGGCCCCGACGCATTGAAGAGCAGAAGGAGAGGAGAAGGAGAGGAGAGGAGAAGGAGTGGAGCAACAGCAACACGCCGTCCAATTTTCTGAAATTTCTGATTTTTTTTACAGATATGAACAATGCATATAGAGGGTGTTTGATAAAATGCTAGATGGCTTTGGGCATTTTTAGAATTTATGATATTTTTTGTGGTGAGGTACTGATGCAAGACAAAGGTGATGGCAAAATTTCGGAATTTTTTGATTGGTTCAGAATAGGTTTTCAGCAAGGAATTTGAATCTGGTTCAAATTTCATTTGAATGAAATTTGAAAATTTTGAACTATGGATCAGAAGGTTTTTGGTGAAATGGAGTGTGGGTACTGTCATGAAGTTGGATTAATTTTTGTGGTTGTAAAAGAGTTAGGAAAATTTAGAATGTGCTAAATATGTCAAAAATGTTTTTTGTTCATAGAAAGTTTTTTGTTCATAGAAAGTTTTTTGTTCATATACATAAAGTTTTTATGTATGACTATGGATATATGAGCAATGATGATCCATGGATGTACGCATTGATATATATGAGAAACGATGTTCATAGAATATTTACCAAGAATATATGTATTTTTGTTCATAGCATTTTTTTCCATTTATATATGTATGTGGCTATAGATGGATATATATGAGAAATGATGATCCATGGAAAAGTTGTATATATGCAAATAAAAGTTACCAAAACTCACGAGGACACCCAAACCCTAGAAAAAAACGATGTCGGTCTCCTACCCCCTCCCGCCGCGCCCCTACCCGATCGACATACTCTCTTGAGGCCACCCAAATTTACCAAGTTAAAAGAGCGTTGTCGTCGAGGCCACCCGAACCCCTTGAAGCGTTGTTGAGGCCACCCCAAACCCTTGAAGCGTTGCCGAGGCCACCCCAAACCCTAGAGAAGCGTCGAGGCCATGCCACTAATATGATTCCTTATTGTGCTTAGCTAGCTAGTTCAACATTTGCCACTAATATATCCATCTGTCATGTTTGATTAATAATTGCCATGTTGTAAATATTTGCAGAAACTATGGATCCGCACCCCTGAGACGAAGCAAAAGAAGCGGTGTTGGGGGAGATAATCGCACACGGAAGTGATGTCGTCTTGTCGTTTCTCAATGACACATGCACCGATGGTCTGGAAAGACAGCTGGATGAAGAAGCAGGCTACGACGATTATCAAACAATGGAGGAGGAAGGACACCGTGATGACGGCTCCGGTGACCGAATGGAGGGGGAAGGACACCGTGATGATGGCTCCGGTGACCGAATGGAGGGGGAAGGACACCGTGATGACGGCTCCGATGACCGAACGGAGTCCGGCCAGGTATATATATTAATTAATTAAGCATGTGCTGACTATATAGGTAATTGATGTGCAATAATTGTTTTTGGTATGTACACATATTAACTCTCTTCTTTTTCTTCTTTTCTAGCCCTCCAGATCGAGCAGCACTTCGGTAACGAGACGAGGCCCGAAGAAAAAGCTGCGCACGGATGAAAGGTACACGATCATCGAAATTGATCGCGCTGGCCAACCGATTGAACCCCTCCGGACCAAGCAAAGATTTAATGCTTTCGATGCGGGGGTTCTAGTGAGGACATGATCCCGATGAGCATCGAGCAATGGTTGAAGCCTAAGGACAAAGACTCTCGGTGTCTTATGTCGGCGATAGGCGAAAGTTAATCTTTGGACATGACTGCAGAAAATTTCACCTTCCCACCAGAGGAGGATCCGGACAATCCAGTTAAAAAGCCAATGATCAAGGCTTATGCTCTTAAGAAGATGGCTGAGCTATTCAGGAGGTGGGAGAATGAGCTGAAATAATCGTTTGTCGACCAAGACAAGACTCCAGAATTCATCGGCCGATTTGAGAAGATCAAAGATCAGTGGCCCGAATTTGTCACCAAAAGAAATCTAGATGTCAGTGACAAACAAGAAAAATGTTGCAAAGAAGAAGCATCACCATCGCACGGGGTCAGGTGGCTACCCGAAAGCCCGGCCGTTCTGGGACAAGGCTGAGAATGACCTCATTGACAAAGGGATCGAACCAGAGACGCAACGCTGGCCAGACTGTTGCAGGACTTGGTTCTTCGGGGTTGGGGGGAAATTGGACCTTGTAACAGGGAAGTGCGTTTGGACCGACGAGCAGCTGAACACACCCATCGAGAAGCTTCTGGAGTATAACGAAAAGGCGCAACAAGGGACGTTTGTTTCGGACAGAGAGAACGACGAGCTCACAGAGGCCCTCGGGAATCCTGAGCACCCCAGACGGACACGAGGCACGCCAGGCTCCCTTTCGTGGAAGGCTAGATTTCCCGACGCAGGCGGTTACAAACGCCGGGAGAGGAAGGAGAAAAAGGAGTTGACCCAAATACAGGCGCTCCACGCAAGGGTACAAGCGCTACAGGAATGAGAGGTAGTTCACAGCACGCGACCTGCCGAAGCTACACCCGGAGCTACCCCGCCATCTCAGCGGAGAAGCAGCGCGGCTTCCACGGAGCTGCTTCAGGAGCCAGTCTTCACGGCTCCTGCTAGATACCCCGTAGATGCTATCATGGAGTCTCAGCATTGCCACCTTATGACGCAGTGGATGGAATTGAAAGTCAAGGCGGCTGTTGGCTCTGTTGCACCTCCTGAACCTGGCGCAACTTTTCACTGTCGGCCGATTCCAGAAGGATATGCTAGGGTGATGGTGGATGAAATCACAGAAGGATTTGAGGACCTCCAGCTTGACCACCCTACGGGTGAAGGGGAGACTCGGCTGGGTTCTTGTCTGAAGACTCCATGCCTATGGCGGAAGGAGCTCATCATGTTGGGGAACGTTGCAGAAAATAAAAATTTTCCTACGGTTTCACCAAGATCCATCTATGAGTTCTACTAAGCAACGAGTCAAGGGAGAGAGTTTGCATCTACATACCACTTGTAGATCGAGTACGGAAGCGTTCGAGGGAGTGGTGATGATGAAGACGTTCCCAACGTGATTCCGATCACCGATGATCAAGTGCTGAACGGACAGCACCTCCGCGTTCAACACACGTACGGGACGATGGCGTCTCCTTCGTCTTGATCCAGCAAGGAGGAAGGAGAGGTTGAGGAAGATCACTCCAATGGCAGCACGACGGCGTGATGCAGATGGAGGGACTGTACTCCGGCAGGGCTTCGCCAAGCGTATACGGAGGAGGAGAGGTGTTGGGGAGGGAGGGCTGCGCCTTCAATGGTGTTTGCAGCCCTCCCCCACCCCTCTATTTATATGAGGAAGGGAGAGGGGCGGCCCCCTCTAGATGGCATCTAGAGGCGGCGGCCAAGGGAGGAGGAAAGGGGTGGCTTGCCCCCCAAGCCGGGCGCCCCCTTGCCCCAAGGGTTTCCCCTCCCAAGCCCTAGCCGCATGGGCCTAGGTGGGAGGTGCGCCCAGCCCACCAGGGCTGGCTCCTCTCACACTTAGCCCATGTGGCCCCCGGAGGTGGCCCCTCGGTGGACCTCCGGAACTCTCCGGTGGCCCCGGTACATTACAGTATACCCCGAAACTTTCCGGAGTCCGTTTAACCACTTTCCATATATAAATCTTTACCTCCGGACCATTCCGGAACTCCTCGTGACGTCCGGGATCTCATCCGGGACTCCGAACAACATTCGGTAATCACATTCTTGTCTTCCTATTAACCCTAGCGTCACCGAACCTTAAGTGTGTAGACCCTACGGGTTCGGGAGACATCTTGAGACATAACCGGGGCGCTCTCCGGTCAATAACCAACAGCGGGATCTGGATACCCATGTTGGTTCCTACACGTTCCTCGATGTTGTCATCGGATGAACCACGATGTCGAGGGTTCAATCAACCCCGTATGCTATTCCCTTTGTCGACGGTATGTTACTTGCCCGAGACTTCGATCGTCGGTATCCCAATACCTCGTTTAGCCTCGTTACCGGCAAGTCACTTTACTCGTACCGTAATGCATGATCCCGTGACGGACACTTGATCACTTTGAGCTCATTTTGATGATGCATTACCGAGTGGGCTGTGATACCTCTCCGTCATACGGAGTGACAAATCCTGTCTCGATCCGTGTCAACCCAACAGACACTTTCGGAGATACGTAATGCACCTTTATAGTCACCCGATTACGTTGTGACGTTTGGTACACCCAAAGCATTCCTACGGTATCCGGGAGTTACACGATCTCACGGTCTAAGGAAGAGATACTTGACATTGGAAAAGCTCTAGCAAAGCGAACTACACGATCTTTGTGCTATGCTTAGGATTGGGTCTTGTCCATCACGTCATTCTCCTAATGGCGTGATCCCGTTGTCAATGACATCGATGTCCATAGTCAGAAACCATGACTATCTGTTGACCAACGAGCTAGTCTACTAGAGGCTTACTAGGGACGTATTGTAGTCTATGTATTCACACGTGTATTACGATTTCCGGATAATACAGTTATAGCATGAATAAAGACAATTATCATGAACAAGGAAATATAATAATAATGCTTTTATTATTGCCTCTAGGGCATATTTCCAACAGTCTCCCACTTGCACTAGAGTCAATAATCTAGTTACATTGTGATGAATCGAACACCCATAGAGTTACGGTGTTGATCATGTTTTGCACGCTTGGAAGAGGTTTAGTCAATGGATCTGCGACATTCAGATCTGTATGCACTTTGCAAATTTCTATGTCTCCATCCCGAACATTTTCACGGATGGAGTTGAAGCTGACGCTTGATGTGCCTGGTCTTCTTGTGAAACCTGGGCTCCTTGGCTAGTGCAATAGCTCCGGTGTTGTCACAGAAGAGTTTGATCGGCCCCGACGCATTGGGTATGACTCCTAGGTCGGTGATGAACTCCTTCACCCAAATTGCTTCATGTGCTGCCTCCGAGGCTGCCATGTACTCCGCTTCACATGTAGATCCCGCCAACGACGCTACGCTTGCATTGCACCAGCCATTGCTCCACCATTCAACATATACACGTATCCGGTTTGTGACTTAGAGTCATCCAGATGCGTGTCGAAGCTAAGCGTCGACATAACCCTTCTGACGAGCTCTTCGTCACCTCCATAAACGAGAAACATGTCCTTTGTCCTTTTCGGTACTTTAGGATATTCTTGACCGCTGTCCGGTGTTCCTTGCCGGGATTACTTTGGTACCTTCCTACCAAACTTACGGCAAGGTTTACATCAGGTCCGGTACACAGCATGGCATACATAATAGATCCTATGGCTGAGGCATAGGGGATGACACTCATCTCTTCTTTATCTTTTGCCGTGGTCGGGCATTGAGCTGAGCTCAATCTCACACCTTGCAATCTGAGCAAGAACCCCTTCTTGGACTGATCCATTTTGAACTTCTTCAAAATCTTATCAAGGTATGTGCTTTGTGAAAGACCTATGAGGCGTCTCGATCTATCTCTATAGATCTTGATGCCTAATATATAAGCAACTTCTCCATGGTCCTTCATTGAAAAACACTTATTCAAGTAGGCCTTAATGCTGTCCAAGAATTCTATATCATTTCCCATCAAAAGTATGTCATCTACATATAATATGAGAAATGCTATGAGCTCCCACTCACTTTCTTGTAAACGCAGGCTTCTCCATAAGTCTGCATAAACCCAAACGCTTTGATCATCTCATCAAAGCGAATGTTCTAACTCCGAGATGCTTGCACCAGCCCATAAATGGATCATTTGGAGCTTGCATACTTTGTCGACATTCTTAGGATCGACAAAACCTTCCGGCTGCATCATATCTGGCTCTTCCTTAAGATAGCCGTTAAGGAACGCTGTTTTGGCGTCCATCTGCCATATCTCATAATCATAGTATGCGGCAATTGCTAACATGATTCGGACGGACTTAAGCTTCGCTCACGGAGAGAAAGTCTCATCGTAGTCAATCCCTTGAACTTGCCGATAACCCTTAGCGACAAGTCGAGCTTTATAGATGGTGACATTACCATCCGGCGTCCGTCTTCTTCTTAAAGATCCATTTGTTTTCTATCGCTCGCCGATCATCGGGTAAGTCGGTCAAAGTCCACACTTTGTTTTCATACATGGATTCTATCTCGGACTTCATGGCTTCTAGCCATTTGTTGGAATCTGGGCCCGCCATCGCTTCTTCATAGTTCGAAGGTTCATTGTTGTCTAACAACATGATTTCCAAGACAGGTTGCCGTACCACTGCAGTGCGGAGCGTGTCCCTAGTGGACCCTCTGAAGTTCAAGAGCAACTTGATCCGAAGTACCTTGATCATCATCATGAATTTCCTCTTCGGTTGGTGTAGGCATCACGGGAACACTTTCACGAGTAGCACTACTATCCTGTTCAAGAGGTAGTACTTCATCGAGTTCTACTTTCCTCCCACTTACTTCTTTCGAGAGAAACTCTTTTCGAGAAAGGATCCGTTCTTGGCAACAAAGATCTTGCCCTCAGATCTTAAGTAGAAGGTATACCCTATGGTTTCCTTAGGGTATCCTATGAAGACGCATTTTTCCGACTTGGGTTCGAGCTTTTCAGGTTGAAGTTTCTTGACATAAGCATCGCATCCCCAAACTTTTAGAAACGACAGCTTAGGTTTCTTCCCAAACCATAATTCATACGGTGTCGTCTGAACGGACTTAGACGGTGCCCTATTTAAAGTGAATGTAGCTGTCTCTAGAGCGTATCCCCAAAATGATAGCGGTAAATCGGTAAGAGACATCATAGACCGCACCATATCCAATAGAGTGCGATTCTGACGTTCGGACACACCATTACTGTTGAGGTGTTCCAGGCGGCGTTAGTTGTGAAACGATTCCACATTTTCTTAAGTGTGTACCAAATTCGTGACTTAAATATTTCCTCCACGATCTGATCGTAAGAATTTTATCTTTCGGTCACGTTGATTCTCTACTTCATTATGAAATTCCTTGAACTTTTCAAAGGTCTCAGACTTGTGTTTCATCAAGTAGACATACCCATATCTACTCAAGTCATCTGTGAGAGTGAGAACATAACGATACCCTCCATGAGCCTCAACGCTCATTGGACCGCACACATCGGTATGTATGATTTCCAACAAGTTGGTTGCTCGCTCCATTGTTAGGAGAAGCGGAGTCTTGGTCATCTTGCCCATGAGGCATGGTTCGCATGTGTCAAATGATTCATAATCTAAAGACTCCAAAAGTCCATCAGCATGGAGCTTTTTCATGCGCTTGACACCAATGTGACCAAGGCGGCGATGCCACAAGTATGTGGGACTATCGTTATCAACTTTACATCTTTTGGTATTCACACTATAAACATGTGTAATACTTCGAGATTCATTAGGAATAAACCATTGACCATCGGAGCATGACCATAATACATATCTCTCATATAAATAGAACAACCATTATTCTCGGATTTAAATGAGTAGCCATCTCGCATTAAACAAGATCCAGATACAATATTCATGCTCAAACTTGGCACCAAATAACAATTATTAAGGTTTATAACTAATCCCGTAGGTAAATGAAGAGGTAGCGTGCCGGCCAGCGATCACATCGACTCTGGAACCATTCCCGGCAGCGCATCGTCACCTCGTCCTTTGCCGGTTTCCGCTTATTCCGCAGCTCCTGCTGTGAATTACAAATATGAGCAACAGCGGCACGGTATCAAATACCCAGGAGTTACTACGATCTTGGCAAAGTACACATCAATTACATGTATATCAAATATACCTTTGGTGTTGCCGGCCTTTTTGTCCGCTAAGTATTTGGGGCAGTTCCGCTTCGATGACCCCTCCTTGCAATAAAAGCACTCAGTCTCGGGTTTGGGTCCATTCTTTGACTTCTTCCGGCAACTTGCTTACCGGCGCGGCAACCACCTTGCCGTACTTCTTGAAGTTCTTCTTACCCTTGACCTTCTTGAACTTAGTGGTCTTATTGACCATCAAAACTTGATGTTCATTCTTGATTTCAACCTCGGCTGACTTAAGCATAGAGAACACTTCAGGAATGGTCTTTACCATCCCCTGCATGTTGTAGTTCATCACAAAGCTCTTGTAGCTTGGTGGGAGCGACTGGAGGATTCTGTCAATGACCGCCTCATCAGGGAGGTTAATGTTCAACTGGGTCATACGGTTGTGCAACCCAGACATCTTCAGTATGTGCTCACTGACAGAACTGTTTTCCTCCATCTTACAACTATAGAACTTGTCGGAGATGTCATATCTCTCGACGAGGCGTGAGCTTGGAAAACAAGTTTCAGCTCCTCGAACATCTCATATGCTCCGTGATGCTCAAAACGCTTTTGGAGCCCGGTTCTAAGTTGTAAAGCATGCCGCACTGAACGAGGGAGTAATCATCGGTAGCGAGTTTGCCAAGCATTCATAATGTCTTGGTTCTGCAGGGACGGGGCGTCACCTAGCGGTCCTTCTAGGACATATTGTTTCTGGCAGCTATGAGGATGATCCTCAAGTTCCGGACCCAGTCCGTATAGTTGCTGCCGTCATCTTTCAGCTTGGTTTTCTCTAGGAGCAGCGTTGAAGTTCAAGTTGACATGAGCGTTGGCCATTTGATCTACAAGACATATCATTTAAAAGTTCTAGACTAAGTTCATGACAATTAAGTTCATCTAATCAAATTTAAGTGAACTCCCACTTAGATTAGACATCCCTCTAGTCATCTAAGTGTTACACGATCCGAGTCAACTAGGCCGTGTCCGATCATCACGTGAGACGGACCAGTCTCGTCGGTGAACATTCTCATGTTGATCGTATCTTCCATACGACTCGTGTTCGACCTTTCGGTCTACGTGTTCCGAGGCCATGTCTGCGTACATGCTAGGCTCGTCAAGTAAACCCTAAGTGTTTTCGGCGTGTGTAAATCTGTCTTACACCCGTTGTATGTGAGCGTAAGAATCCATCACACCCGATCATCACGTGGTGCTTAGAAACGATTTAACTTTGGCAGCGGTGCAGTTAGGGGAAACACTTCTTGAAATTGTTGTAAGGGATCATCTTATTTACTACCGTCGTTCTAAGTAAACAAGATGTATAAACATAATAAACATCACATGCAATTATATATAGTAGTGACATGATATGGCCAATATCATAAAGCTCCATTGATCTCCATCTTGAGGCTCCATGATCATCTTGTCACCGGCATGACACCATGATCTCCATCATCATGATCTCCATCATTGTGCCTCCATGAAGTTGTCACGCCAACGACTACTTCTACTTCTATGGCTAACGCGTTTAGCAATAAAGTAAAGTAAGTTACATGGCGTTCTTCAATGACACGCAGGTCATACAAAAAATAAAGACAACTCCTATGGCTCCTGCCGGTTGTCATACTCATCGACATGCAAGTCGTGATTCCTATTACAAGAACATGATCTCATACATCACAATATGTCATTCATCATTCATCACAACTTGGCCATATCACATCACATGTCAATTGCTGCAAAAACAAGTTAGGCGTCCTCTAATTGTTGTTGCATCTTTTACGTGGCTGCAATTGGGTTCTAGCAAGAACGTTTTCTTACCTACGAATAACCTGGCGTGATCTTGTCAACTTCTATTTACCCTTCATAAGGACCCTTTTCATCGAATCCGCTCCAACTAAAGTAGGAGAGACAGACACCCGCCAGCCACCTTATGCATCTAGTGCATGTTAGTCGGTGGAACCGGTCTCACGTAAGCGTACGTGTAAGGTTGGTCCGGGCCGCTTCATCCCACAACACCGCGGAAGCAAGATAAGACTAGTAGCGGCAAGTAAATTGACAAGATCCACGCCCACAACTAATTGTGTTCTACTCGTGCAAAGAGAACTACGCATAGACCTAGCTCATGATGCCACTTTGTTGGGGAGCGTTGCAGAAAATAAAAATTTTCCTACGGTTTCACCAAGATCCATCTATGAGTTCTACTAAGCAACGAGTCAAGGGAGAGAGTTTGCATCTACATACCACTTGTAGATCGAGTGCAGGCGTTCGAGGGAGTGGTGATGATGAAGACGTTCCCAACGTGATTCCGATCACCGATGACCAAGTGCTGAACAGACAGCACCTCCGCGTTCAACACACGTACGGGACGATGGCGTCTCCTTCGTCTTGATCCAGCGAGGAGGAAGGAGAGGTTGAGGAAGATCACTCCAATGGCAGCACGACGGCGTGATGCAGATGGAGGGTCATACTCGGCAGGCTTCGCCAAGCGTATGCGGAGGAGGAGAGGTGTTGGGGAGGGAGGGCTGCGCCTTCAATGGTGTTTGCAGCCCTCCCCCCACCCTCTATTTATAGGAGGAAGGAGAGGGGCGGCCCCTTCTAGATGGCATCTAGAGGGGGCGGCGGCCAAGGGAGGAGGAAAGGGGTGGCTTGCCCCCAAGCCGGCGCCCCTTTGCCCCTTTAGGGTTTCCCTCCCCAAGCCCTAGCCGCATGGGCCTAGGTGGGAGGTGCGCCCAGCCCACCAGGGCTGGCTCCCTCTCCCGCTTAGCCCATGTGGCCCCCGGAAGGTGGCCCCTCGGTGGACCTCGGGAACTCTCCGGTGGCCCGGTACATTACAGTATACCCCGAAACTTTCCGGAGTCCGTTTAACCACTTTCCATATATAAATCTTTACCTCCGGACCATTCCGGAACTCCTCGTGACGTCCGGGATCTCATCGGGGACTCCGAACAACATTCGGTAATCACATACTTGTCTTCCTATTAACCCTAGCGTCACCAAACCTTAAGTGTGTAGACCCTACGGGTTCGGGAGACATCTTGAGACATAATGAGGCGCTCTCGGTCAATAACCAACAGCGGGATCTGGATACCCATGTTGGTTCCCACACGTTCCTCGATGTTGTCATCGGATGAACCACGATGTCGAGGGATCAATCAACCCCGTATGCTATTCCCTTTGTCAGACGGTATGTTACTTGCCCGAGACTCGATCGTCGGTATCCCAATACCTCGTTTAGCCTCGTTACCGGCAAGTCACTTTACTCGTACCGTAATGCATGATCCCGTGACCAGACACTTGATCACTTTGAGCTCATTTTGATGATGCATTACCGAGTGGGCCCAGTGATACCTCTCCGTCATACGGAGTGACAAATCCCTGTCTCGATCCGTGTCAACCCAACAGACACTTTCGGAGATACCTGTAATGCACCTTTATAGTCACCCGATTCGTTGTGACGTTTGGTACACCCAAAGCATTCCTACGGTATCCGGGAGTTACACGATCTCACGGTCTAAGGAAGAGATACTTGACATTGGAAAAGCTCTAGCAAAAGCGAACTACACGATCTTTGTGCTATGCTTAGGATTGGGTCTTGTCCATCACGTCATTCTCCTAATGGCGTGATCCCGCTTGTCAATGACATCGATGTCCATAGTCGGGAAACCATGACTATCTGTTGACCAACGAGCTAGTCTACTAGAGGCTTACTAGGGACGTATTGTAGTCTATGTATTCACACGTGTATTACGATTTCCGGATAATACAGTTATAGCATGAATAAAGACAATTATCATGAACAAGGAAATATAATAATAATGCTTTTATTATTGCCTCTAGGGCATATTTCCAACACATCAACCTTCCGAACTGGATGCCTCCGCCTCCTCCTCCTCCTCCGGCGAGTCAGGCCACTCCGCCTCCTCCACTGCCTCCTCCTCCGGCGAGTGATGATCAGGGCACTCAACCTCCTTCTCCGGCGCGTGGCGGCACTCCGCCTCCTTCTCCGCTGCTTGGCCGGCCCGAGCAGCCACCAGCCTCCTCCTTCTCCGCCTCGCTTGAAGGGCGGAAGAGACCCGCCGCCGCTTGGCTGCTCCGACGCGTCGTAGTCCTTCTCCTCCGCCTCGTAAGCAAGCACGAAGAAGACAGCCGCAGCCGCCGCTCGCTCCGGCGTCTAGCAGTACAGCCAGAGGCGGGAGGCAATACAGATACGGTCCACCTCTCAAGCCTCTAGAGAAGTTACCGTACGAGAGGACCGTGGAAGAAAACAAGAAGATCGTGGAAAAAGAAGTGAAGGACTTCTTTGAAGGGGCGAAAGCAGAGAGACATCCACCTCCGGAGGAGAAGGTAGATGCGGTGAAAGCAAAGCGCACTATCGATGCCCTGAGGAAACCACCAAAGTCTCCGCCGAAAACCAACTATGAGCGCGTTACTGAAAAGACATATCTCGAAGCGAAGCGGTCGGGAAGTACTGTCGGTGATCAAAGGTTAAAAGAACAACGAGCGGCTGGGAAAAAATTGCCTAGCTCGGCGAACAAGCGAACCAATCGTGCCCCCCGCACAATGTGTCTAGCGACATCGTCGCTAATGCTCTGGGGATGGTGCCCGGTTATAGCAATCTTGGAGATTACCTGCCCGACGATGTACATTATGATTTCTTGGAGGTGGACGAACACAGATCTGATGCACGGGAAGCCTCTCGTCAAAGATGAAAAATCTCTAACAACGATGATGCGAAGATTCCATAATTGGTATATGAAAACCTGCGAGAGAGTTTGGGGGACGAATACTTTGTATCTGAGAATTAAAGAGGAGCACGACCTCGTTGGAACTGATCTGTTGCATGTTCCATTTGAGGAGTTCTTCCAGTTCTTCAATCAAAAGGCCCTCGATAAATTAACGGTCACTTGCTATTATCTATAAGTACTATTTCTGTCATTAAGTCTCTATATACAACTCAGCTCTTTCATTGCATGTATTTATAATTATCCTCGCTATATTATGCAGATTGAAGATCGTCGAGTGCAGAAAAGCAGAAATGTATGATATTGGGTTCATCAACACAAATCTCATAAATGAATTTCAGGTTACAAAGAACACCGAAGAGGCCGAGGCCAACTTGCTCAAATCATTGTTAATAAATCAAAACAATGATTTAATACTCTTTCCTTACAACTTCAAGTGAGTGTTACTGTCGTGTGCATATTTGGTTTCCCTTATTACTCGAGCGAGGTTATAGTAATGTAATTGATGAGTTATGCATGCGTGCGCAACTTCCACTATATTCTCCTGAAGATTAAGTTTGAGCGGGGACTAATAACCGTCTTAGAATCGAGACGAAAAGATCCCGAAATCTATGCGGACATGACTAAAATTCTCAACAAGTAAGTTCAATCGATCATTATCGCACCATATCGCAAATTTTTGTTGATTTCCTGATATCTCAAGTAATAATAATTATTTTCTTTGTCTTGCATGGTTTGGAAACAGTTCACCGCAGAAGCTCCGGGACTGCCGAAGGAGCTGCGATATACATACCCGAAAGTAAGTACTATTAGCTAGCTAGTTGCGCGCGCATCTCCCATTGATTCTAGCTACTTTCATCAATGCCGTTTATAATGCTTCATTATCAGTTTGATTGACCTCTATTTCTCGTAAAGTGCTTGTGGCAGGCACAAGGGAATGATTACTGTGGATACTACGTGTGCGAGTTCATCTACAACGCGACTTTGAAAAATAAGCGGGGCTACTCTAAAAGCCAATATGAAGTGCGTAAGCAATAATATTCACAATTTCATTTTATTACACCATAATTTCTGTTGAGTTTCATCATATATATGTATTAACCCCCTTCTTCAAATTAGACGTGGCAGATGCGGAATGAACTCCTACCACAAGATCGCATGAAAGCAATTCAAGAGGAATTGGCGGGATTCTTTCTTGACCACGTCATCAATAAAGCCGGAGAATACCATGTAGAAGTTGATTTCAAATGCTAGGGGATTGTAAGAGATCTTACATATTGTATATGTATGTAGCCAGTAGCGTCGGATAGATAATACGAAAACTTGTTATTCGACCAATCTCTCGAAGAAGGAGAGGTCGATCACTTCTCTCGGTATGCATGACGAACTTCTGTACTTAATGGTTTCCTTCATTTTCTTACTAGCTAGCGTGTCGAGGGTCTCTCTATGTATAGTACGTAGCGTCGACCAAGCATGGAGATAAGAGAGGAAACTTCTGTCTATTAATTAATTAGCTACTTAACACAATATATGAAACACCTTAATTAACCAAACAAAACCCCCAAATCCACCCCCTTTCAGAATAAAAACAAAAACCCTAGCCCCTGAACAGCTGACGCGTGGATGCCTATTGGTCTCGGTTGGTTCCACCAATCGGGACTAAAGGGCCTCCTGCCTGAGCTCGCAGCACCGGTCACGTGGAGGCCCACCTGTCCCGGTTAGTATAAGAACCGGGACTAAAGGACTAGAAATTAGTAACGACCCTTTAGTCCCGGTTCCCCAACCGAGAAGATGGCCTTATGAACCGGGACAAATGGCCCTTTTTCTACTAGTGATAATAATCCAATGCCCGGAGTTAAATCTACAATTTTAGCGCATAATTTTTATTTGCTGCTCTCTAATCATCTATCGGTGCACCTTGTCCAGACGTGTTCCATGGATAACTATCCTCAAGCCAGCTGAGACTAAGCTGCTCGTCAGTGCTTGCAAGTGGTGGCTCCATCTTTTTGGTGAATAGAAATCTCCATCTTCGTTTCCTCCAAGCAACTCACCGTCTACCACCCATGCTTTTGCGATAATGGACATTGAGTTACATAAAGGAAAAACAAAATAGATGGATAAAATTTCAGGTACCAGCAAAAACAGAGAGGGGACACAACAAAGCATTGTGAAACTATTGCAAGTAAATCTAGTACAAGTATCCTCGAAAATGATCATCCTTGCCTATTGTCCATGTTGGGTAGAAGTGCAGGCCTTGCGCGTATCTCGCATCATCTCCAAGGCCGAGTAGAAGCAAAGAACACCGGAATACAAACAATGGATGCAATCTTATAGATGCAACAAAAGATTCAGTAAATTCATGGAATGCAATGCATGATATGGCAAGGGTGAGGCAAGCAAATACCTATAAGTTAAGTGAAGCTCGATATGCAAGTATTTCTCATCTCGGCGGAACTCCGCATCTATAATACCTAACTAGTTCATCTCCACTATTTTATTTCTATATGTAGCATATCCACCTCAGCAGCTCTGTCACATCATCAATTTTTGTTACTCCCTTCATTCCCTTATACAAGACCACAAACTCAAATTACAGGTATCAAGATAAAATTTAATAACTGCTTTGCAAGTTAATTTTTCTTCTCGTTAACCAGGATTATTAATACATCCGCATGCATGCAAGGAAGAAATGAGAAGGAAGTAGCACAATATTATTATGACTACATGCATGCAAGTATTAAATAAGTTGCTAGGATGAGGAAACATCATTTAATTGTCTCGATTACTGTTAGTAGCCTTGTATAGATGCAAAATGTTAGTGGGCTTCGCATCATCGGAAGCCTTGCGAACACGGCGGCCTTGGCGCCGTCAACCACCACCCAATCACCACCGGGCGTCCGGTGCCACGACCGCCACCGCCTCCGGCCGACATGGATTGAGCTCCACGGATCCAGGCGCCTTGGCAGATCCGCCGCCTAGTGGGCGACCTCCACCACCGCCCGCTACCTGCATCCTCAACGCACCCAACCCGGCCACCTCGGCGACTCCACCTCCTCAAGGGCGACCTCCACCACTGTCTCGGCAACTTCCCTGCCGCGCTAAATTTCTCCTTTAAACAGTGGAGCGGCATCGCTCCCATTGTCTCCAACGTCAGGTTGGTGTACGCTCCTTTGCTCTGGAATCCTGTCATGCTTGGCGGGTAATGTCTGATAGTCCGGCGTTCTTCTTGCATTATTGATCTTCAAAAGCACATGTGTTGTATAGATTCTTGATTCATACACTATTGTTGCAGATCGGTTCTCTTTGTCTGAAGTTGGCTGGGGACTTTTCACATCATAAGTTTCATTGGGTATATCAAAGATAGAATAAGTGGATTTGGCGTCATATCACTCATGTTTCGGCACTGTAGCGACAAACTTTGAGTCAATAGATTGCCATCTCAACAATACATGGATAACATATTATAGGTGCATTCATGTTTTTTTTGAAACAAGGCAAAAGATTTGCCATTTCATTGATTAAGGAAGAAGGTTTAGACAATGCCACATAGCGGCAAGAAAAGAAAGAATTACTCTCGCGCCGTTACAATACTCAAATGCTTGGCGCCTTAAAGCCCAAAGAGACATCTCCTCTTTAATCCTGTTAATAAGGACCACCGAAGGAGAGGCCGTGTTGCGGAAGATTCTAGCATTGCGCTCGACCAAATCTCGGAGATGAGCATCATCAACAAGCAAGCGCCTTGGGGGATTCGCTACAAATATGAATGTTCCCGGTCCACCATTGCTTCACCGAGCCCCTCGTCATCCAAGCAGCGGTATTGATGTGATGCATGCCAAGCCACTGGAGGATATCATTCCACACGCGAAGGGTAAAGCGACATTGGAGCAGAAGGTGGGCTGCTAATTCGACTTTGCTTGCAAAGTGGGCAAAGACCGCATGATTGGGCCATCCACGACGAAGAAGGCGATCTGAAGTCCAAATCCTATCTTGAAGAGCAAGCCAAGCAAAAATTTGCACCTCGGAGGAGCCCACACCTTCCACACTCGAATGGACCATGTCCGGCGTAGTAAGGCCCTCAAATTGCGCCTTATAAGCCGAGGAGGAAGAGTACATGCCGTCCTTGGTGAACTTCCAAATAATGGAATCCTCCATATCCTCGGCAAGAGTGACTGAGCAACCTTTTCCCAAAGGTGGGCGAACTGTTGACGTGGTCGAGGGTTAGGCCATTGGAGATGTCAATGTGAGAGATCCAAGTGTTGTTAGATAAAGCTTGCTGGACCGAGCAGTTTTTCTTTTAGATAGAACAAAGATGTCAGCGCAATGTCACGCTGGCGCAAACCATTCAGCCAAGAGGAGTTCGAGAATCTGGCAAGACGCCCATTGCCAACCGTGATGAGTGGCAGCCGCAAACAAATCTCTGTCCTCGTCCGTACAAAGGCGTACCCATACCAATCCATGGTTTTGTGGGCTCTTTCCATTCAAACCAGAGCCACCGAAGCCTAAGAGCCTTGGAAAATTTGCCCAAATTGAGCACACCCAGGCCACCATGTTTCTTTGGCTTGCAAACAAGGTCCCAATTAACTTTGCACTTCCCACCGGAGACCTTATCAGCTCCCACCCAAAGATAGACGCGACGAATACGGTCAATCTTCTTGAGAACCTCCACCGGGATAGCAAGAGGCGTAATATGGTAAATGACGATGGGCGAACCAGAGCCACCGAAGCCTAAGAGCCTTGGAGAGAACCTCCACCGGGATTGCCAACCATGAACTCACAGGTACTCTTAGTTCAGTCTGTTTCTTATGTGAGATCTGAACTCTGAAGTCACAATTTCAGTTAGCTCGGAAGTAAAAATTTCAGTGAGTATGAACAATATATTCAAGTAGAGCAAAAGGTTCTTTTCTCCTCCATAATTTCTTGGATGTTTTCCTAATTAATATACCACTGATTACTTAAATCCATTATGCGTTGAGCAAGCAAGCTGATGCGACACTAATGTGCCACTTTACTTGACCGCTTGCCACAGAAGCTTATATATTACCATTTCAGAAATTAGCTGACCATTAATCAACGATGGTGATGTTTATCCATACATAGGTCCTTTCTTTTCATCTATTTTTCATCACAGACTAGGTTTTTCTTATGGGTTAATCTGGAATTCGTTTTTGCATGCTAGATATTTTATTGCCTCTTTTGATATTCCTTTAGGCAACACACGCACACACACGCGTGCGCGCACACACACACCATGAATAGTACTCCCCCTGTTCCTAAATATAAGACTTTTTAAAGATTTTAATATGAACTACATACAGATGTATATAGACGTATTTTAGAGTGTAGATTTACTCATTTTGCTCTGTATGTAGTTCTATATTGAAATCTCTAAAAATACTTATATTTAGAAACAGAAGCAGTAGATGGAGTGGAGAGAGCAAATGGAAGATTCCTTAAGTGAAGGGCTACTGAGAGCATTATCATGTTTTATCAGATGGAGTGGAGACGACAAATGGAAGAATCACAGAGTGAAGGAAAACTGAGAGCACTATGATGTTGCCTGAACTTTAGATGACCATTATATTAAAAGATATTTTTGTTTTTTTGCAGTGCATGACGCTACAGAGGTACAAGCTTAGTCCTAAACTGTTTTTTTAAAGAAAGTTCGAGCTTTATTCATTAGAAATAATCATTACATAGTTTATGACGATTAGTACATTGCATTATGTGGTTTCTTGAGCCAATCAGAAATGAAGGAAAATCTAGCCAACTTGGCAAGTTCATGAGCAACTTTATTTGCTTCTCTATTACAATGCTCGATTCTAGAAATAGAAAATCGCAAGCTAAGTGAAAATAGTCATAAAAATTGCAGCTGCCTCCCCTGATGATCGCCCTCCTTCGTTCATGGTCTTGATCACCTCCATATTATCTGAGTTAATAATTATGCGATTACAACCCATCCTTTGTGCAAGCGATAAGCCAAATTTTAACGCCAAAGCTTCAGCCATCAACACATCTGCACACCAGTCAATCTTACCATTTCCCCCACCGATGAACCTACCTTTGTCATCTCTAAGACCGCCCCGATCGTACCCCTGAGAAGGTCGTGGTCAAAAGAAGCATCAACTTTAAGTTTAACAAATTCCGTCAGGGGGCTAGACCATCCTCCTCTTTTCATGGAAGCATTCGGCAAGGAGTGAGGGAGTCCTGGATTAAGGGGTGTACGGATGGCCGGACTATGACCTTTGGCCGGACTCCTAGACAATGAAGATACAAGATTGAAGACTTCTTCCCGTGTCCGGATGGGACTTTCCTTGGCGTGGAAGGCAAGCTTGGCGATACGGATATATAGATCTCCTCCCATTGTAACCGAATCTATGTAACCCTAACCCTCTCCAATGTCTACATAAACCGGAGGGTTTTAGTCCGTAGGACGAACAACAATCATACCATAGGCTAGCTTCTAGGGTTTAGCCTCTCTAATCTCGTGGTAGATCTACTCTTGTACTACCCATATCATCAATATTAATCAAGTAGGAGTAGGGTTTTACCTCGATCGAGAGGGCCCGAACCTGGGTAAAAACATCGTGTCCCTTGTCTCCTGTTACCATCCGCCTAGACGCACAGTTCGGGACCCCCTACCCGAGATCCGCCGGTTTTGACACCGACATTGGTGCTTTCATTGAGAGTTCCTCTGTGTCGTTATCTTTAGGCCCGATGGCTCCTCCGATCGTCAACAACGATGCGGTCCAGGGTGAGACTTTTCTCCCCGGACAGATCTTCGTATTCGGTGGCTTTGCACTGCGGGCCAATTCGCTTGGCCATCTGGAGCAGATCGAAAGCTACGCCCCTGGCCATCAGGTCAGATTTGGAAGTTTGAACTACACGGCCGACGTCCGCGGAGACTTGATCTTCGACGGGTTCGAGCCACAGTCGAGCGCGCCGCACTGTCACGATGGGCATGATCTAGCTCTGCCGCCGAACAGTGCCCTGGAGTCCGCACCAGTGTCCGCTCTGACCCTTAGCTCGGAGCCGACTGTGCCAATCAAGGACGAGTGGCTGGACACCGCCTCGGGGGCTGCAATCTCTACGGTGATCGAGCCGAACACCATACATGTCCTTTGCGAAGCTCGTGACTCCAAGGTGTCAGACTCCTCTCCGGACTCCGAACCTTCCACGCCCCTGCCAATCGAATCCGATTGGGCGCCGATCATGGAGTTCACCGCCGCGGACATCTTTCAACACTCGCCCTTCGGCGACATTATGAATTCACTAAAGTCTCTCTCTTTATCAGAGAGCCCTGGATGGACTATGGTCAGCAAGGTTGGGATGCGCACGATGAAGAAATTCAAAGCCCACCCACCACTCACTTCGTAGCCACTGTCGATGATTTAACCGACATGCTCGACTTCGACTCCGATGACAACGACGGTATGGATGCCTACAGGGCACTGGAAGGCCACCTCGTCGTATGACATATACATGGTGGACACCCCAAAAGAAGGGAACGACGATGGAACAACGGAGGATGACCCCTCCTAGAAGAAGCCTAAGCGCCGGCGTCAGCGGCGCCGCTCTAAATCCCGCCAAAGCAAAAACGACGATTCCGGCACATAACCCCCTCCAGCAGGATTCAGCACATAAGCCTCGACGACGAAGAATTTGTCGTGCCTGAGGATCCCGTCGAACAAGAGCGTTTCAAACGCAGGCTTATGGCCATGGCGAGCAGCCCCAAGAAAAAACAGCAACAGCTTAGAGCTGACCAAGACTTGCTAGCCGACAGATGGACTGATGTCCTTGTGGCTGAAGAGTACGAACTCGAATGTTCCTCCAAGAGCTACCCAAAACGCAGGCTGCTACCCCGATTAGAGGAGGAAGCACGTAGACCTACATCACCAGCGCATGATGCGGCCGACCGGCCACCTCGTGGCCGCGACAGAGAGGCCTCTCGGCCCTCCACTCAAGCCGCATCCCGACATCGCTCAAAGAATACCAAGGCATGGGGAAATGCGCCAGACCTGTGAGATATATTGGAGGACAGGGCAAGGCAAACAAGATCGATCTATGGATCGCGTGGGCGCCCCATGACACGTGACGATAACCGTCATGCCGGATATGGTAAATCCGGCCGGGCGAACCACGATAGACAAAGCTCATTTGAGCTACGTCGTGATATAGCCCAATACGGATGCGTCGCACACCCACTATGCTTCACAGATGAAGTAATGGATCATCAAATCCCCGAGGGTTTCAAACCCGTAAACATCGAATCATACGATGGCACAACAGATCCGGCGGTATGGATCGAGTATTATCTCCTTCATATCCACATGGCCCGCGGCGATGATCTACACGCCATCAAATACGTCCCACTCAAGCTTAAAGGACCAGCTCGGCATTGGCTTAACAGCTTGCCAGCAGAATCAATTGGTTGTTGGGAGGACCTGGAAGTCGCATTCCTCGACAACTTCCAGGGCACCTATGTGCGACCACCAGACACCGATGACTTAAGCCACATAATTCAGCAGCCAGAGGAATCGGCCAGACAATTCTGGACATGGTTCCTAACCAAGAAAAATCAAATAGTCGATTGTCCAGACGCAGAGGCCCTTGCAGCCTTCAAGCATAACATCCGTGACGAGTGGCTTGCCCGGCACCTAGGACAGGAAAAGCCGAAATCCATGGCAGCCCTCACAACACTCATGACCCGCTTTTGCGCGGGAGAAGACAGCTGGCTAGCTCGTAGTAATAACATGACCAAGAGCCCTGGTAATTCGGATACCAAGGACAACATTGGCAGGTCGCGTCGCAACAAGCAAAAGCGCCGCATTAACGGCGACAATGCTGAGGATACGGCAGTTAATGCCGGATTCAGAGGCTCTAAACCCGGTCAGCGGAAAAAGGCATTCAAAAGAAATACTCCGGGCCCGTCCAATTTGGACCGAATACTCGATTGCTCGTGCCAGATACACGGCATCGCCGAAAAACCAGCCAACCACACCAACAGGGATTGTTGGGTGTTCAAGCAAGCAGGCAAGTTAAACGCCGAAAACAATGACAAGGGGCTGCATAAGCGATGGCGAGGAGGAGCCCCCACCGCTGAACAATAGGGGACAGAAGGGCTTCCCCCACAAGTGCGGACGATGAACATGATATACGCAACCCACATACCCAAAAGGGAGCGAGCGTGCACTCGAGGACGTATATGCGTTGGAGCGATCGCCCCAAAGTTCAACCCATGGTCCTCCTGCCCGATCACTTTTGATCGAAGGGACCACCCCACTAGCATCCGCCATGGTGGATTCGCCGCATTGGTTCTAGACCCAATCATTGACGGATTTCACCTCACTAGAGTCCTTATGGACGGCGACAGCAGCCTGAACCTACTTTATCAGGAGACAGTGTGAAAAATGGGCATAGATCCCTCAAGGATTAAACCCACAAATACGACCTTTAAAGGCATCATACCAGGTGTAGAGGCCAACTGTACAGGCTCAGTTACACTTGAGGTGGTCTTCGGATCCCCGAATAATTTCCGAAGCGAGGAGTTAATCTTCGACATAGTCCCGTTCCGCAATGGCTATCATGCACTGCTCGGACGAACCGCATTTGCAAATTTCAGTGCGGTGCCACACTATGCATACCTCAAGCTCAAGATGCCAGGCCCTTGAGGAGTCATTACGGTCAATGGAAACACCGAACGCTCTCTCCGAACGGAGGAGCATCTGGCTGACCCTCATGGCGGAAGTACAAAGCAGCCTCTCAAGGCAATTCTCGATCCGGCCATTAAGCGTCCGAACACCGTCAAAGCGCCGGAGTAACCTACAACAAGACCGCTGGCATGTTCCGAGCATCGCCAGAAAAGGCGGCCCAACCCCAGCCCTCGCGAAACTGCGAAACCAGTACTACGCGTACATAACTACGCTCTGGAAATACCATGGGCATAGGGGGAGGGGCACAACCACGACATTCCCAAAATTCGGCTCAACTGCACTAGGGGCTCCTGATTTTGTCATTCTATTTCTTACTTTCAGGACTCCACTCTACGGAAGGCTTGTCCGGCAGTACAATCGCCGAACACACGATGCAACAGCCAGGGAGGCAGAAAGCTACGTCGAGTGTCCAGGTGGTCTCTATAACGAGCAGTATACTTGTTTCACATATCATCCCGCAGCTCGCTCGAGGAGAGGACATGTTAAATAGTCCCATCTCTTGCTTATTGCACTATTTGTATCGTTCTGCTTTTACCGCAGACTTTTCGAATAAACAATACATAGCTTTTATCTATTATTGCATTCCTTTTTTTATAAAAATATGTTCAGTCATGACATTATGCAACCGTACACTTTGGTATGGCCAATACACCAGGGGCTTACGAACCCCAGAATATGGTGTGAGATGTCCGAACACTCTCATGAGTGCGGCACCCCGAACTTATAGCATTATATGCATCGTCTCTGAATCATGTCTTGGGTCAATAGTTGGGTTTGCCCGGCTCCCATGTTTTGGTACCTTACGTTCTGTTATATCGGCTAAGGTAGCACTGGGAGAACCACTGCGATTGTGCCCCGGTTGAGCTGAGCTAAGCACTTCAGTGGAGAAAGCTAAAACTGACCGCCATGATAGGGCGAGAGCTGGTCGCTGTTCGAGAGGTTTTCGAGTCCCTAAAGACTTATGCCGCTTAGAGCGAGGAGTCGGCTTTGTCCGGCCTAGGCGTGGATAGCGCCCGAACTCGGTCTTCGAATACTAGGGGCTTCGCCAAAATTTAAAATTATAGAATTCTATGGCTAAGTGAGAGTGTTCAAGCATTATAGTCTGATTGCCTTGTTCGTTGTGTTGAGCGCCTCCCTCGAAGGACCCAAGAATGGGAAAAAGAGCGCTCAACACCCCAGCACTCGAGGCATGGGGGCAGAAGCCGACGACTCGCCATCTCTCAAATTTAATAAACGGCCGCAGAGAAGGTAATATTTTAAATTCAAAAGCGTTGCTTAGCGCATATGAACAATTTTTCAGCGTACAAGATCACAAATGCGAGTTTACTCTAAAATTACATCTTTGGAGCACTCATCCGCTATACGGCGGGCACCTTTCAGGACGCCCTCATAATACATCTCAGGCTTGCGATGCTCCTTGCCCGACGGTGGTCCGTCCGTCACTAGCTTCTCAGCGTCCATCTTGCCCCAGTGCACTTTAGCACGGGCAAGGGCCCTACGGGCACCTTCGATGCATATGGAGCGCTTGATGACTTCAAGCCTTGGACAGGCATCCACCAGCCTCCTTACCAGCCCGAAGTAGCTCCCAAGCATGGCTTCCCCAGGCCACAGCCGGACTACGAGACCCTTCATGGCCTGTTCGGCCACCTTATGGAGCTCGACCAGCTGCTCCAGCTGGTCACTCAAGGGCACCAGGTGTCCATCCTCAGCATACAGAGACCAGAACACCTTCTCCGTCGAGCTCCCCTCTTCGGCTCGGTAGAATGCGGCAGCGTCGGACACACTCCGGGGAAGATCTGCGAATGCTCATGGAGAGCTTCGGACTCGGGTAAGTAACAAGTAATTCACTTTCACGTGCTTGCTTTGCATAAAGAATGCCTTACCCGCCGCTATCTTCTTCATCGCCTCAATTTCCTGGAGGGCTTTTTGGGCTTCGGCCTTGGCAGATTTGGCGCTCTCAAGCGCCGAGGCGAGCTCGGACTCTCGAGTCTTTGAGTCAAGCTCCAAACTCTCGTGTTTTTCCACGAGAGCACAGGAGCTCTTGCTACACCTCCGACACCGCGCCTCCTGCTTTTCTCGGCTTGGAGTACGCTCCACGGCCGCATTTTCTTCGGCCTTGGACAACGCTTCCTTCAGGGTCGCCACATGAGTTGTGGCCCCTGTAATACTCACGTTGGTCATGTCATTTTTTGCAACCACATCTTTTTTTATACTTACATAAGGTATTACTTACCTTCCTTGTCCTCGAGCTGCTTCTTGGCAAGGCCGAGCTCGTTCTCGGACTGCTCGAGGCTCTGCTTCAATGCATCGACCTCCATGATCGGTCTGGCCGAGAGGCCGGCGCAACCTGCATTCCCATATTGACATACTTATGTTAGACTCCTGCGTATATCTTTTTTATCCTAAGTTCGGCTTTTCTTTCCGAACACCAAATTGAGCATCAGGGGCTACTATCTATGCGGTAATATTTTTACATATCTTAAACACATACCTCAAAGCCTGTTAGAAGGTCAGCACGAACTTGATCGGCCCGCTCTTGGCGGACTGAACCTTCTGGATCACCACACTCATAATAGTGCGGTGCTCCTCGTCGATGGAGGCGCTATTAAGCACCTCCAGCAGATTATCCGGTGCCTCTGGTTGGACGGAGGTCACCGGCATCGTAGGCTCGCCCTTCTTAGTAGGGGACCGCCTGCCGGATTCCGGTACCATTGAAGGTTCCGGTGCGTTGTCCAGCCCAGGGCCGAACTTGGAGCCCTTGGGGGTCTTATCCCCTCTGCGCCCGGAGTCCGGGAGGTCGCCTTGCCGCGCCTCCAGGACCACCTCCTCCTGGCTTGGACCCTTTTGGGACTCCTCCTCGGCATCATCCGCTGAGCGAGGGGAGGAGGCGGCCGGAAGTGAAGTGCTATTCACATCCGACGAACCCAGGGAGCCGCTCGATGAAGCGTTGAGCCCGGCCTTGGGCGGACTGCATGATTATATTCGGCGTCAGAAGATACTGTGCAACAGAGGAACGCCGTGAGTTATTCTGGTATCCGGATACTCACGATTTTGCCAGGGGCTTGGCCTTGGATGGCCACTCCTCTACGACATCGTCGGCGTTGGTGGAGTAGTCCGGAGGGAGGGTTCTTCCCTTTTTTGGACCCTCAGGCCCCCCAGTTGGGGCGGCCTTCCTTTTCATTCCTCCCCCCGCTGGAGGGGGAGAGGCTTCTTCTTCTTCCTCCTCGTCTTCAGAGGAGGAGTGCGCCTCGGAATCATCGGACAATGAATCCGGCACCACCGGGCGCCGGGAACTCTTTCGAGTTCCCATGGCCTTCTTCTTGGCCTTCTTCTCCGGCACCACGTAAGGTGCCGGTACCAGCAGCCCCGTCAAGTGGGCGTCTGTTGGATCTTCGGGCAAAGGAGCCGGACAGTCGATCTGTCCGGTCTTCTTCTGCCATTCCTGTCAAAGAAACGGGAGCTTAGATCCCGCATAGAGTTAAACTATGAAAAACAAGTATCCCGTAAAGGGTAAAATAAGCTTACTACGCTGGCTTGGTGCTTCGTGCGGAATCCGCGATCCTCGGTGATGGGAGGGGGAACCTCGACGCCCTTGAATAGCACCTTCCAGGCATCCTCGTGCGTTGTGTCAAAGAGCACAGTCGAGTTTGGTGCTGGGCTGGGTTGAACTCCCATAAGTTAAAAGCCCGTCGTTGACACGGGAGGATCCGGCGGATGAGCATGACTTGGACTACGTTGACGAGTTTAACCTCTTTGTTCACCAGGTCTTGGACGCAGGTTTGGAGTCCGGTCCGCTCTTCCGAATTACCCCACGACAGGCCCTTATCTTTCCAGGAGGTGAGCCGTGTGGGGATGCCAGATCGGAATTCGGGGGCCGCTGCCCATTCAGGGTCACACGGCTCGGTGATGTAGAACCACCCCGATTGCCACCCCTTTATGGTCTCCACGAAGGAGCCCTTGAGCCATGTAACGTTGGGCATCTTGCCCACCATGGCGCCTCCTCACTCCGCTTGCTGGCCGCCCACTACCTTTGGCTTGACATTGAAGGTCTTCAGCCATAAGCCGAAGTGGGGCTTGATGCGGAGGAAAGCCTCGCACACGACGATAAACGCCGAGATGTTGAGGACGAAGTTCGGGGCCAGATCGTGGAAATCCAGGCCGTAGTAGAACATGAGCCCCCGGACAAACAAGTGAAGTGGGAAACCTAGTCCGCGGAGGAAATGGGTGAGGAACACCACCCTCTCATGGGGCCTGGGGGTGGGGATGAGCTGCCCCTTGTCTGGGAGCCGGTGCGCGATGTCGTTAGACAAGTATCCGGCCTCCCTCCGCTTCTTGATGTGTCCCTCCGTCACGGAGGAGACCATCCACTTGCCTCCCGCTCCGGACATGGCTGGAGAAGGTAGAGGTGGGATGTTCGGACTTGGGCGCTGGAGCTCGAGTGCGCGAAAATGGATAAGCAAAGGAGGAAGAAGGCGTAGATGGAAAAGGTGGATCCTTATCCCTTTATATGGGCGGACGAAACTATCTGCCCCCACCAGCCTGGTAAAACTCGCTTATCTCCCAAGCGCCGTAAATTAATGGCACGGTTGGGTTACCCACGCCCGTATTGATGAGAATCCCGGAATAAGGGGACACGATCTCTGCTTCAACAAGACATGCCAAGGAAACCGCCTCGCTAAGTGCGCTGAGGTGGGACAGTAAAAACGATTCGAATAAAGGCTTGGCCGTGGTGTGATGTCATGCTGCGGAATACGTCAGCAGGTTGAATTTGTGTAAATATTATTCTCTCTACGGTGGTATGTGGAAATTATTTTGCAGAGCCGGACACTATCCTTGTGTTCAAAATCTTCTATGAAGTATTTGGAGGAGGAACCCGCCTTGCAATGTCGAAGACAATCTGCGCACCGGATTCATCGTCATTGAAGCCTGGTTCAGGGGCTACTGAGGGAGTCCTAGATTAGGGGGTGTCCGGCTGGCCGGACTATGACCTTTGGCCGGACTCCTAGACTATGAAGATACAAGATTGAAGACTTCGTCCCTTGTCCGGATGGGACTTTCCTTGGCGTGGAAGGCAAGCTTGGCGATACAGATATATAGATCTCCTCCCATTGTAACCGACATTATGTAACCCTAACCCTCTCCGGTGTCTACATAAACCGGAGGGTTTTAGTCCGTAGGACGAATAACAATCATACCATAGGCTAGCTTCTAGGGTTTAGCCTCTCTGATCTCGTGGTAGATCTACTCTTGTACTACCCATATCATCAATATTAATCAAGCGGGAGTAGGGTTTTACCTCCATCGAGAGGGCCCGAACCTGGGTAAAAACATCGTGTCCCTTGTCTCCTGTTACCATCCGCCTAGACGCACAGTTCGGGACCCCCTACCCGAGATCCGCCGGTTTTGACACCGACAAGGAGGCATTAACAAAATTGGCAATGAGAGCGCGTATCCCCATAGATATATGTTGTGCATTCTGAGTAGTCCCATTGTGTACCAATTTGCACATTTCTCACCACTAAGTACCAGGCTGATATGGCAATCATGTCACGCACATTTCGAGTGCCCATAATATATAGTTCCTGATCTGGTAATGAAAGTAAATATTCCAAGACTGCCTCACCCGCATAGTCTATTTTACAAGCTCTGTCGATAATGTCATCCATCCCTAGTCTTCTCCAGACTTCTTTTGCTCTACCACATTGAAACAACACACATTTTGTGTCTTTTGGCCCAGATGAGCAGGCAAGACACTCAGGCGAGACTTTCACATGTCTATTAGCTATTAATACGACACGGAAGAGTGCCGTGAAGTGCACGCCAAATAAATATTTTAACCTTTGTTGGACAAGCAAGTTTCCAAATCCTCCCCCAAATAGGATTAACCGTGGTACGTCCCATCCCATTGGTATGTCGTAACTTGTTCCCATATTGGTGGTCTCATTCCACAAAATAAGCAGACCGAACTGAAAATATCCCATTTTTTTGTGAAATTCCAAGCTATGAAATCTAGCATATCATGTTGTGACATCGGGATCGCAAGCACTCGTTGAACATCAATAGGCCATAGAGTCTGTCTGAGAAGATCTTCGTCCCAACTATTTAGGATTGGATCAATCAAATCTGCTACCTTCCGTAACAACTGGCCTTCCTTAGGGTTAAAAGTTTTACGGTTTGCACAATTTGGAATCCAGGCGTCCTCCCAAATATCAATATTCTGCCCATTTCCCACTCGCCAAATATGACACGCTTCAGGGAGCTCACACCCGCCACAATACTTTGCCAGGTGAAGGAAGAACCCTTCTTCAGGTCAGTGTTCAACAAGTCACCATCAGGATAGTATTTGACTCTCAAAATAGTAGCACATAGAGAATCCAGATTCTCGATAAGACGCCAAGCCTGTCTAGCAAGCATAGCCAAATTTAAACAATGGATATCCCAAAAACCCATTCCTTATTGGTTCTTGGATACACACATTTTCCACCAAGCCATCCAATGCATCCTCCTTTGGTTGTCCTCATCTCCACACCAAAAATGTGACATCGCATCTATAATTCCTTTACAAATGTTTTAGGAATTTTTAATGTCCGACATTGCATAGGTGGGAATAGCTTGAACAACCGCTTTAAGTAAGATCTCCTTTCCTCCAACCGACATAAGTTTTTCCTTCCAACCACTAATTCTCTGAACAATACGATCGATTAAGTATTGAAAACAATCGGTTTTATCTAAACCCACATTGGCCGGCAGTACTAAATATTTATCATTCAAGGCCTCAATCATTATATTGAGAATTGTACACATTTGTTCTCTAGTGTCCACTCTTGTATTAGGGCTAAAAAAGATGCTGGATTTGTCGACAGTGACCATACGCCTGAAGGCTGCATGTCTGATTCTAGAACTGATTTTAATGTTTCCGCACTTTGAAAATTTGCTTTCATAAGAATTAAAGAGTCATCAGCAAAAAGAAGGTTCATGACAGGTAGTCCTAAAGTGTTGTTTGTATATGTTTCTTTTAATGTATGAGAAAACACTTTGATCTAAAAAGGCTACAGAGGGTACTTTCAGCATTTTGAAATATTCCGCAGGATATATGAAGATAAGCCTATCCTAGCCAATCGGTTCTCTGTAATAATTCACACTTGTTTTCATAACTGTTTTCACTTGTGTCATTTCGCATCGTTCAATATTTAATTTTGATCTCTGATGCTTGCATGAGATGCAAAATTCTAGGAGCACACCCGTGGATTTCAAATTGCTTTTCAGATGGGCCGCAAGTGCAAAGCCCACACTTTGCTCTTCGCAATAATCTCTCTGAGAATGTGTTCTTTGTTGTGTACAGAGCATGGGCCGCGTCCATGGCATCATGTGGCACAGGACAACAAACGGCAAAAGACATCATACGGCGAACATTCGTGATGGTGTCTCAAGAGACTAAGCGATACCGAGTTACCGGCTGCCCGTTCCGATGATCCCATCCGGCAGGCGGGACTAGCATCGAGCAGCCGAGTGGCAACGGCCGACCGGGCTGGGCGATCAACTCAGTTGAGCTAGGATACAATCAGATAGCCGCATCCCACGGGGACTATTTGGTTCTTTCACGAGCCTTCTTATGTGAGAAGAAAAAAATGAATAAAAGAGTTGCTAATGGCATAGTAATCAAGGTGTCAACCATCTAAGTGGCGGTTTAACAGAGTCACATGAAGGAGCTAGCAAAAATCCAAATACTACGACTTCATACAGTCTAGGCCCCTGACTCTTTCTGTTAAGAATTTTTTAGCAACAATCAGTTTGCATAATAGTGATGTGCTGATTTATCATGGATGATTATCATATGCATTTCATAGAGGGTAATGTGCACGGAAGTATGTAATACAGTCAGCTTATGTGCAATCACTTACCAAATTTTAGCTTATGTGTGATCACTTGCCAAATTTTAGCATATGTGTGATCACTTGCCAAATTTTAGCTTATGTGTGATCACTTACCAAATTTCTGGTAAAATAACTAACGGAATGCACAATATTATATCATGTTCTTACCAATTTGCATATATTAACGAGTCCTTTTCATGAATATTCTCCTGGAGATCTATTATCCAGTGCCTTTTTTCATAGGGGGCTTTATTGATGAAAAAAGTATCATCACTTAACTAAGTATCTCAAAACAATACCTTATATATTTTTTGATTAGTTGCTTACATGTGATTGTCGTCTTCAACTACACGAATAATTTGGATCTTGGTGTTCATTTTACGCAAGTCATATGAGATTACTTATGTCATATCACTATATTTAGTTAAAAAAACAGTTATATGGGAGTACATGACCATGTTAGAAGGGAGAGAGAGGATTGGTGGAATCGTTGTTGTATTGCTTGAGCCTCATGGGCATATATATAGGAGTACATGATCATCTTGGAGTACAAGGCAAGGTAGAATAATATCCTACGCTATCCTAGCTTTCCTAATAATCACGATACTCAACATCCCATCGCAGTCACAACAGTAGCAACACAGACGGTGAGACTGGAGAATAATCTGAAGGTAAGCCGATGGACACCCCACCCCCCACAGTCGTAACGGTCGATGCATCGCGGAGTCGTGGCTGGAATGGCAACCGACGAGGTTTCTCAAGCAAGGCGGTAGCCCTTTGTGCCATTTGTCGATGTAATCGAGAGCATAGGATGGACTAGCCGTTGTTGAGGGAGCTGTGCGAGGGACGCCGTGGTCGATGTCGAGTCAGGTGGCCGGTGTCGAGGTAGTCGCCGTGGACCGAGAAGAAGAGCGGCGGTGGCCTGAGGAGGAGGCGGCGGCGGCTAGGTCAGAAACGCGGCGACGATGCTCGAAGTAGGCGAGGAAGAACCCGATAGTATGACGACGACCGATGCAGACGGTGGCGTTCCCGCGCCTAGGGAGGCGGCGAGACACATACCACGTAGAAGTCGACGTGTGGGAACAGGGGAGTGGACCGCGCGCCGCGACGCTACAGCCCGAAGGGGCGACGTAGCGGCAGCGCGTGGGTCGCGGAGACGGCGGGGAAGACCTCAGGGTGGTTGGAGGGACCGCATGCCCCGCTCGCTACGGCTCGACGCAACAGCAGCGCGAGGGTCTGTGCAGCCTCGGGGACGGCTTGGAGCAGACGGCCTCGGGGCGGCGGTTGATGATACGTCTCCAACGTATCTATAATTTATGAAGTATTCATGCTATTATATTATCCATCTTAGATGTTTAATGGGCTTTACTAAGCACTTTTATGTGATTTTTGGGACTAACCTATTAACCCAGAGCCCAGTGCCAGTTCCTGTTTTTTTCCCTTGTTTCAGTGTTTCGAAGAAAAGGAATATCAAACGGAGTCCAAACGGAACGAAACCTTCGGGAGAGTTATTTTTGGAAAGAAAGCAATACGGGAGACTTGGAGTGCACGTCAGGGGATCAACGAGGAAGGCACGAGGCAGGGGGCGCGCCCACCCCCCTGGGCGCGCCCTCCACCCTCGTGGGCCCCTCGTGGCTCCCCTGACGTATTTCTTCCTCCTATATATACCAATATACCCTAAAACCATCGGGGAACAGAATAGATCGGGAGTTCCGCTGCCGCAAGCCTCTGTATCCACCAAAAACCAATCGGGACCCTGTTCCGGCACCCTGCCGGAGGGGGGATCCCTCACCGGTGGCCATCTTCATCATCCCGGTGCTCTCCATGTGTCGGTGTACAAAAGTAGGGGCTCTGCTTTTGACCCCCTTACTTGTGCACGGGCAGTCAGAGCCTCCCGCCACGACCACGCATAGACATGGCAGGAAAGGGGAGCTGGAGAGGAGCCAAAGCCATGAAGACAAATGAAGCAACGACAAGGATCAAGGCCACAAGGATCGGATGGGCGAAGCAGGTTTTCCTGGCAAGGACCCTTGCCAGGGCAACCTCAGCGGCCCCGGCAAGACCCTTGCCGGGGCAGCCCGCCCACGCGAGCCGAGCGAGCCACCCTTGAGCCCACCAATGCTCTGACAAATGCGTTGGGACAGGGCTCGGGAAGCACCTCCGTGGTGGCATGCAGATCTTTGTGAAGACATAGAATGCTCAAGATCAAATGAGGATAAGAGGGCAACCATCCTCACCGAAGAAACCCACAAGACCCCCGGCAAGACCCTTGCCGGGGAGGCTAGCGCGCCACGGCAAGACTCTTGTCGGGCCACCCGGCAAGACCCTTGCCGGGGAGGCCAGCGTGCCACAGCAAGACCCTTGCCGGGCCACCCGGCAAGACCCTTGCCGGGCCACCCGACAATGCCCTCGCCAAAGCGCACCAGCTAGAACACTGCCAGGCCCGCACCAGATAAGTCTTTGCCGCCGTTGGCATGCGGCTGCCGACCCAACTAGCTGGGCAGGCACCTGCGTGGCAGCATGCAATCCTTCGTGGAGGCTCCACCACCGCGCCACCTCAGCTGCCTGCCTGCCTACATGGCACCGCATGCGTCGCTGGCCAGGGCACATGTCGAAGCAAGGAGGAGCGGCGACGGATGGGACGGGCCTCGCTCCCGTCCTCAATAAAGCGAGGGTACACCTAAGCCTCACATTAAATGCATCTTGTCCGGTAATACGAGGGATAACCTCGCAGCACTGTACCCTTTCCACCTCCTGCTTGCCACTGTGGCGACCCTTTTCCCTATAAAAGGAGGCCCGAGGCGACCAGGAAAAGGATTCAGCTCTTTGGAACCTCGCAGCACCTAGAGCTAGTTCGAGAGCTCAAGAACACTAAATACATACACCAAAGCAGGACTAGGGTTTTACGCATCCTCGCGGCCCGAACCTGGGTAAAATCCCTTTGTGTTGTCTGCTGGTCCTGCTCTTCTCACGATCCCTGCGCCCCGCAACCGTAGAAGGGATTCCAGTGATCCCATAGGTGTCGTCTCCCACCGACATCTTTGGCGCACCAGGTAGGGGGCGCAATTGTGAGAATCTGGTCCAGCGGTTGACCTAGCCGTTCTTCATCGCCATGGCTCCTAATAAGAAGGCAACCACGGCGGTCGGTTCGTCCGGGACAGGGTTGGTACCGGCAGCGGGCCAGTCGCGGAGAGGACCCGTGGCGCGGCCCGCGAACATCCACATCGCTCTGATGGCCCGGACCTGGCGAGCGGCGTCGTTAGCGCGCCGGGTGGCGAGCCACCAGTCACGGGCTCCGGAGACGGAGTCGGGGCTCCCGCTGGCGGCGCGGGGCCCACCAGGGGTGCCGCTGTTCCGCCAGGCGGCGGCACGGCAATCTCCAAAACGCCAACACCGGCGCCCACGGCGCGCTCCTCTCAGGTTGTGCATGATGAGCAGCGTCACCCTGCTGGTGACCCTGCGCCGCCACAGGAAGAGTCCCGTGCGTCCGTCACATGAAGGAGAGGGCCAGCATGCGCGCCGAGGTGCTGCTGGAGGTGGCGAATGGCTGCGGAGCCGCGACGCAGCCCCTTCTAACGTGGTTAGGAGTCGAGGCGCATCGCGGTCCACCCAGCTTTCACCGCCACCCACGCCAGCGGAAGCCCTAGCGCGCGCACAGCTGCTCCTCGATTTTCCTCCCGCCGCGGAGAAGCTCGACGAATGGAGGGCCACCCATCCGGAGCCTCGTCGGCATCGCCAACGACGACAGGCTGCAGCCGGCGGAACCCGTCGGCCGTCGCTCCGCTAGGCTGCCACCTGCTAGCGGAGGCCACGCCGGAGGCGACGCGGCCACGGTGTACTCCCCACATCCATCCCGACCGCCCCAGGCGTCGGCCCGCCGCGGCGACGCTCGTGATGATATCTCCATCGCGTCGTCCGACCCACAGACCAACAGTGATCAGCGCCAAGTCCTTCGGGAGCGGGCTTACGAGGGCGCTCGAACTACGATCGAGCGTTGACGTGACGCGCGACACCAGTCGGACAGACAGGCAGGGCCCGCTACAGACCACCCAGCGCCGGGAGGCTACGGTGGCCTACCTTACGAGGTGGGTTGTCCGGCCTTCACCCGTGAGCTGCGGCAGTTCCAGTGGCCCTCCCACCGTACGTTCAAACCCGACGTTGGCGAGAAGTACAACGGCAAGACTCACCCGTCGGAGTTCCTCAGCATTTACACCATCGCGATGCAAGCTGCCGGGGCCCGCGACGACAAGGTGCTTGCCAACTACTTCCCGTTGGCACTCAAGCCTAATGTTATGTCATGGTTGATGCACTTGCCGGTGGATTCCATCTGTTCTTGGGCGGATCTGTGCCATGAGTTTGTTGGCGCATTCATCGGATGTCCCCAAGCTCATGGCCAGGCGAGTGATTTACACATCAGCCCCCGGAAGGAAGGAGAAAACATGCGCAAGTACATCCAAAGGTTCAGCCGGGTGCAGTACAACATCCCCGATGTTCATCCCGCCATTGCGGATCGCTATGCTCCATCGAGCGTGTGCAATCGCAAGATGCGTGAAGAGCTGGCGATGAACAAGGTTAAGGATGTGTCCGAGCTCTATGTTCTGGCCGATCGGTGCACCTCATGTCGAGGAAGGAAGGAAGTACCCCGGCGAAGATGCCGGTGCGGAAACCGACTCCACTGGCGATACCGCCACCCCAGCAAAGAAAGGCCGACACCGTAATAAGAAGCGCAAGGGCAAGGCCGTGCTTGCCGTTGAGGGATCGGACGACACCGGTACCACCAAGAAGACCAAGGCAAGCGACCCCGGCAAGGAGATTGCGCGCAAGGCCGAGCAGCCGGCGCAATGCCACGACAACCGGCTCGTCGCGGCCGCCGAGCCCGTGGCGGAACCGGCAGCGAAGCGCCGGCAGACCGGCAAGATGGCGTGGCAACCCGCCATGAACTTTGAAGAGATGCTCGACGCTCCATGAAAGCACCACATCGGCGCAACACCCTCCACGCACATGCTTCGACAGTGCGCCATCACCAAGCGCCTCATGAGGGGCGACGTCCCGCCTCCTCCGGCTCCGGCTCCGGCTCCGGGCGTGGGACAACCGCCTCCGCCTCCACCGCCACCCCCCCCCCCCACCGGCGGTGCGATGCGGACGCCTACCCGGACCAGAACGCGGCCTACGTCGTCTTCACCAGCCTCGGCGACGACAAGCGCAGCGAGCGCCTCCTCCGGCAGGAGGTGAACACCGTCGTCCCGGCCAAGACGGATTTCATGCATTGGTCGGAGCGCCCGATCACCTGGACCCGGGAGGATCACCCGGCAGTCATGCCGAGTCCGGGTGGGTACGCCCTCGTCCTCAACCCTACGATCGTCGCGCGGCACACCTGCAAGTTCTCCCGAGTCCTCCTCGACGGCGGCAGCACCATCAACATCCTCTACCGCGACACGATGACCAAGCTCGGCCTCAAGGCCGAAGACCTGGAGCCAACCCGGACCGTCTTCCACGGCATCGTACCCGGCCTCTCCTGTTCGCCCATTGGCCGGGTCCGGCTCGACATCCTGTTTGGCGGCAAAGAGCCACTTCGACGATACCAATCTGGTTCAAGGTGGTGGACCTGTCCGGTAGCGTACCACGCTTCGCTGGGCCGCCCGCCCGCCAAGTTCATGGCAGTTCCCTCACTACGCTGCACGAAGATGAAGATGCCGGGTCCCAAGGGCCTCATCACTGTCACCGGTGACTACCGCAAGTCTCTGGAGTGCGCCCGAGACAGCGCCAAGCTGGCCGAGTCGCTGGTCATTGCCGAGGAGCGGCGCCAGCTCAACCGGATCGTCGCCCTGGCCGGCGAGGCCTCCGACGCGTCGATCCCGACCCTGGACCCGGCCGATGAGGCCGCCTTCAAGCCCTCCAAGGAAAACAAGAAAGTGAAGTTGAACCTGGAAGACCCCAGCTGCAGCAAGTACATTGTCGTAGGCGCCCGCCTTGACAGCAAATAGGAAGGCGAGCTCGTCGACTTCCTCCGTGAGAATTGGGATATCTTCGCATGGAGCCCCAAAGACATGCCGGGTATCCCGAGGAAGTACGCCAAGCACAAACTCCACGTCCGCAAGGACGCCAAGCCTGTCCGTCAACCCCTCTGTCGATTTTCCGAAGAGAAGAGAAGAACCATTGGTGAAGAGGTCGCCAAGCTCTTGGCGGCCGTCTTCATAATGGAAGTGTTTCACCACCGAGTGGCTGGCCAATCCAGTCCTCGCCTCAAGAAGAACAAGACACGGCGCATGTGTATCGACTACACCAGCCTCAACAAGGCCTGTCCCAAGGATCCGTTCGCCTCCTGCGGATCGACCAAGTCATCGACTTCGACCGCCGGGTGCGAAGTGATGTCCTTCCCGGACGCCTACTCGGCTATCACGGATCAAGTTGGACCCGGCCGATGCCCTGAAGACGTCCTTCATCACGCCCTTTGGAGCGTACTGCTACATCACCATGTCATTCGGGTTGAAGAACGCCGGCGCCACCTTCCAACGCTGCATGCAGAAGTGCCTGCTACCGCAACTCGGCAAGAACATCCATGTGTACGTGGACGATATCGTGGTGAAGACCAAGCAGCAACTCACACTCCTCGATGATCTGAAGGAAACATTCGCCAACCTCCGCGAATACAAGGTCAAGCTCAACCCGGAAAAGTGCGTCTTCGGCGTCCCAGCCGGAAATCTGATCGGTTTCCTCGTCTCGGAACGCGGCATCGCGGCGAACCCGGAGAAGATCAAGGCCATCGAGCGCATGTGCAAGCCAACCCAGATGCGCGATGTCCAGAAGTTCACAGGCTGCCTAGCCTCGGTTAGCCGGTTTCTAAGCCGGCTGGGCGAGAAGGCACCGCCTGCACTGCAGATAATGAAGAAAACAAGCCCGTTCGAGTGGAATGACAAGGCAGACGAAGCTTTCCAAGACCTCAAGCGCATGCTCTCCACCGCACCCATCCTGGCCGCGCCAACCGACAAGGAGTCGTTGTTGCTCTACATAGCCGCGACCTCGCGGGCAGTCACCACAGTGCTGGTGGTCGAGCGACCGAAGAAGGGCAAGATCCAGGCCATCCAGCGTCCGTTCTACTACCTGAGCGAAGTGCTCTCCACCTCCAAGCAGAACTACCCGCACTACCAGAAGATGTGTTACGGCGTGTACCTCACCGCCAAGAAGCTGAAGCGGTACTTTCAAGAGCACGTCGTCACCGCTGCCAAGACGGGCACCTATCGAAGAAATCATTGGGTGCCGGACGCCCGCCGGTCGCCAAGTGGGCGATCCAGCTAGCTGGCCACACCATCCTCTATGAGCCCGCACCACGATCAAGTCTCGTGCCACAGCCGATTTCGCCGACCGGACCGCGACCCAAAGACCGCCGGGCCGCCGGCTCCCGACTCGATGCATTGGTGCATGCACTTCGACGGGTCCAAGATGCGACTCGGCTTAGGGGCCGGCATCGTACTGTCATCCCCGAAGGGCGACCGACTCCGCTACGCGCTCCAGATCCACTTCGCCGCCTCCAACAACGTCGCCGAATACAAAGGCCTTGTGCATAGCCTCCGGCTTGCCAAGGAACTCGGCATCCGGCGCATCCTGTGCTACGGCGACTCGGACTTGGTGGTACAGCAGTGCTCCAGCGAGTGGGACGCCCGCGACCCCAACATGGCAAGCTATCGCTTCCTCATCCAGAAGCTGTCCGGATCCTTCGATGGTTGCGAGTTCCTCCACCTCCCGCGTGCGGAGAACGAGGCAGCCGACACGCTCGCCAAGATCGCCTCGTCACGTCAAGCTATCCCGTCCGGCGTCTCCCTCTGCGCAAGCCATCCGACAAACCATCGCCGGACTCTGAGTCCATCCATGTCCCAGAAGACCCGGCCGTCGCCACCAACCCGGGGACTGCTGAACCCGGCCCGGGGGCTGCTCAACCCAGCCCGGGGACTGCTGAACCCGGCCCGGGGGCTGCTCAACCTAGCCCGGGGGCTGCTCAGCCCAACCCGGCTACCATCACCCCGGACCCGGCCGTCGCTGCCACCAACCCGGGGGCTGCTCAACCCGGCCCAGGAGCCGTCGACTCGGAACCCACCCAGGTGGCCGTCTTCACCACCATCATGGCCCCATCTTGGGCCCTGCCAATATCGGAATGGCTGGAGAACGGGTTCTCCCCATGGGCCAGACCGAGGCTCGGCAAGTTCAGCGCCGGGCATCCGCCTACACCATCATCAACAACGATCTCGTCAAACGCAGCTCATCGGGCGTGTTCCGTGGCTGCGCCGAAAGGTGACCGCTGCATCGACATCCTCCTTGACATTCACCGTATGAAAAGGGAACCACGCCGCATCTTGGTCCATCATGGCCAAGGCGTTCCACCACGGCTTCTCTTGGCCAACGGCCCTCGAGACGCCGAGTCGCCGTCCTGGCGCGAAGGATGCGGTAACCCAAGAACGCAGCCACCAGCCAGCGTCAGCACTCCGCACCATACCGATCGCCTGGCCCTTCGCGGTGTGGGGACTCGACATGGTGGGACCCTTCAAAACCGCTCGAGGCGGCATGACGCACCTGCTGGTGGTAGTGGACAAGTTCACCAAATGGATCGAGGCAAGACCAATCAAGAAACTGGACGAGCCAACAGCCGTCCGGTTCATCAAGGACATAGCGGTGCACTATGGCATGCCGAACAGCATCATCACCGACAATGGCACCAACTTCGCCAAGGGCGCGCTCGAGCAATACTGCTCCGTCTCCGGCATCCGCCTCGACCTGGCCTCCGTGGCACACCCGCAGTCCAACGGGCAGGTCGAGCGGGCCAACGGACTCATCCTGTCTCGCATCAAGCCGCGACTCGTTGACCCACTTATCCGCTCACCCGCAGCTTGGCTCGACGAGTTGCCCGCGGTTCTCTAAAGTCTGGCAAGACGACACCAAACCGGTCGACCGGGTTCACCCCTGCTCTTCCTCGCTTCACGGATCGAAGCCATCATCTCGACCGACGCCGAAGTTCGACTCGCCAGCGTAGCGATGTACAATCAAGAAGAGGCAAGAGAAGCACACGAAGACGGTGTCGACCTGCTCGAAGAGGCGCGCCTTCTGGCACTTAGCCGCTCGGCTATCTACCAGCAAGGCTTGAGGCACTACCACAACAACAAGATCAAGCCTCTCGCATTCCGCAAAGGCGACCTCGTCCTGCGACTCGTCCAAGAGCAGGCAGGCCAGCACAAGCTGTCCTCTCCATGGGAAGGCCCATTCATCGTGAGCAGGGCTTTGCGCGACCGCAACGCCTACTACCTCATCGACGCAAGCAAATCGAAGATGCGCAAGAGGGACACCGCCGGCGAAGAAACGACCCGGCCGTGGAACGCGGAACTCCTCCATCCGTTTTGCAGTTAGCCGAACGAATGTATGTATCAACGCCTTTTGTAAGCTTATGAAACTATGGGGTCCCCGAACGAGACTCGGGGGCTACCTTTTGCCGACCAATTTATTGCGTCCTATTTCACACCACCTCACTACCGAACCCGGCCGCCGACTCGACAAGCTCGACCCGGGGGCTCGGGGGCTGGCCGGCTTGATCATCACCCCGCCGCTTCGCTTAGTGATTCCTGATAAGTTAGGATGCCCCCCCACTTCGCCCTAAAACCGCAGATCCAGGGATTTCCGACGGCGGGCAAGTGCAACAGGCTAAAGCACCCCTACGATTCATAAACTAAGTCAAAGCCGCCGGGTCGACCAACCAGGCCCGACGCTCGTCAACGAAGTTAGCAGACGATCGGTTGCCGCCAACCGCCAAGCCGGATTGCCGCCACCGCCCAAGGGTGTTTCGCCACGCCAACGCTTTTTAAGGACCCAACTCCTGCAGCCGCCTGTCGAAGAGCCGAACCCCTTGTCACGGACCGGAGCCTCGGCCGTCTGACTCGCGGGGTGGGGGGAAGCTTCACGGAGGAGCAACGCCTGAAATAAGTTCGAAAAAAGCAGAAGGCAAAAAGCAAATAAACACTCACAACATTTACACATAAATGTTTCAAGAAAAGGCCAACGGCCCGAGTTCATTACACCCTGAAAACCCCCAGTGGGTGGGTGGACCTGCTACTTAAAAGAATTTCCTACAAAGATTCTCAGCATTCCCGAGCCGCGCCATGACGCCGACGGCTCCCCCGGCCGGCCTCCGGGTCCAGCGAAGCACCGGTGTCCTCTTCGACCTCCGCGTCGCCGTAGACGCCCGTCTCCTCCGAGCTGCCCTCCGGGTCGCGAAGAAGCAAGCCGTAGTCGTCGCCAGCCACGACCGCGCCGTCTTCCGTCCGTTCCGGATGGAACTCGTCGTGGAAGGCGAACCCGGCGATGTAGCTGGCCCGGGAGGCGATCCGGCCGGCATGCCCTTGCAGCAACTGCTCCGAGCCAGTGCGCTGACCCATCAGCGCGTCCAGCTGAAGATCCGGATGACAAGACAGCGCGATCCGGAGCGCCATCTCAGCACTAGCCCGGGTGGCAGAAACGCGCCAGTCGCCAAGGCGATCCGGGCCCACTCCAACCAATGCGCCAAACGCGTGAAGCTGCGCGGATGGACGGAACCCGGCCACAAGGCCACCGTCATCGCGGTACCAGCTCGGGACAGCCGCTCCAGCTGCGTTCCCAAGGCCCCCAGCCGGGCCTCAGCAGCGGCAACGATCTCCGGGAAGGTCCAAGCCGTCAGCGGATCCGTCCTGGACCCGACAACGCCGGTCGGGTCGCGCTGATAGCGGACAGCTTCCTCCGCCAGCCGCTGCGTCTCCGGAAAGGCCCCTGCAGCCAAAGACGAAGCAAGTCAGAAGGACAACAAGGAAGAAAGAGCCGGGTCCCGACCGGGCAAACAACAAAGAAGCAGCACTTACTGGAGAAGGACTCTTCCAGGTGCTGCACCTCGAGCAACGTACCACGTCGCTCCCGCTCCAAGACATGGTCCCGCTCCCTGAGCGCCTTCTCCAGGTCGGCCGCCTTAGCAAGGGCCGCCGTCAACTCGGCGTCCTTGTCTTCGGTCGCCTTCTCGGCCGCCTCACGACGGCGAGCCTCGTCCTGGCGGGCCTCATCCGCCGCGGTGGCTTGCTCCCGCAAACGCTCCACCTCGGCCTGGAGCCGGCCCTTGTCGTCGGCCAGCTGGCCGTGCTGCTGGTCCGCCTCGACCAGGGCCTGCTGCGCCTCCACCGCCTTGGCAGCCTCCACCTTAAGAAGCTCCACCTCGGCCTCGAGGCGGCTCTTGTGACCCGCCAGCTGCTCGTGCAGCCGGCTGGCCTCGTCAAGAGACCGCCGGGCCGCGGCCGCCTCCGCCCTCGCCTGCGCCGCCTCGACGCCGAGACGGCCGGATTCAGCAACGAGCCGGTCATAGTGATGACCGGCCAGGAACAGCCGGGTCCGCCAAGACAGCACCTCGGCTGCAAAGAAGAAGAGCTCAGCAGGAAGGAAAAATAAGACAAGGCCTAAAATTTCGCCCAACTGTTACACAGTTGGCGCGAATCTCGGGGGCTACACCCAGTGGGTGCGCTAGCGCGCCCCCACTAGAAGATAAGAGCTCAACAAAGTACCTGCTGCGACGCGAATCTCCTCCTCCTTGGCAGCAAGCCACCCCTTGAGCTCCCGATGCTTGCCCAGGAGTCGGTTGTAGGCCTCAACCCGGAAGGCGTCAAGATGCTGAAAAGAAGACCAAAGTCAACACAAGGCCTAAGATTTGGCCCAACTGTTACACAGTTGGCCCGAATCTCGGGGGCTACACCCAGTGGGTGCGCTGGCGTGCCCCCACAGAGGTAAAATCTCAAGAAAACAAGAAGAAGAAGGACTTACCAGGGGCAGGCGCTCCAGTGTCGCGTCCGCTCCATCTCGGCTGGCGAAGGCCTCAAAGCGCTCCGTCCGGCCTCGCGGGACGGCAGGCAGCGGCATCGGCGCCGCCTCCTCACAGGTTTGGGGCCCGAAGCGGCCACGCCCCGCTCCATGGGGCTGTGGCGCGGCAGCTCGGCGCCCGCCTGCCGGGCACCAAAGCGCGCCCCTCGCCCGGCCGCTATGCGGCGTGGCGGCACCTCCTTCGACGCCCCCGGGCCGATGGCGATCCGGACACCGGGGCGCCATGCGTCGCCACCTCAGGCACCGCCGCCTGCGGTGCCTCCTCCATAGCCGACGGCGCCTCCGGCGCCGCCGCCAACGGCACCCCCTCCGGGATACCGCCTCCAATACCACCGGCCCCCGCGCGCTCGACAATGTCAGCTCGCGGCGGGGTATCGCCCCCCACCTCCACGACCTCCTGGTCGAGGAGCACCACCTCGGCCGCCCCCACGGCGCGCTCTCTCACCGACGGCGGTTCAAAACCGTCGCCTCCACCACCATGCCCTTCGGCATCTCGCCAGCCGGCCCCGCGCCAAGGCCACGCGCCGCCGCTTGGCGGTCCAAGCCGGACCGACGCCGCCTCAGCTCCGCCTCGGCCGGTTTCTGTCGCACCAGGCCAAGGTCTCGGCGTTGCTCGGGTCAGGCCGAGGTCCGAGTCGCCTCGCCTCCTCCCGGCGGACCGGGCGAGTTCGGACTGCTCCGTGAACACGGTCCCTTCGGTGGCCGCGGCCTCCGCCGCCGCCCTCGCCAGCGCGATCGGCGACCTGAAGAAGAAGGCAAAATAAGCAGAAAAGACAGGAAATCCAAGCGCAAGCAGCGAACAGAGCTTAGCCCGTCAAGACCGGGACCGGGATCGGCTTCACGCGCTTCTTCTTGACGGGCCTTCCGGACTCGGCCGGGTCCGCTGCGCGCTTTGATCCACGGGATCGCGGCGCGACGCTGTCCTTGCCATGCGAGCGGCTCGGCGTCGCCCCGTGCGGGGACCCGGCTCCGCCTGCATCGCCGCCTCCCCCGCCCAACGCCGCTACACCAAGCAATCGGCGTCAGTATCGCTTTCACTGCGACACGGGCAACAAATCAAGACAAAATGAAGAAGAGAAAGACTCGAAGCTTACCAGCTCGGCGCATAGCGCCGGCGTCGAACTCGGCCACCTCCTCGCCGCCTTGGGCTGCGGGCTCCTCTGGCGCCAGCGGCGCCACCTGTAGCGGAGCCCGGGCGTAAGGATGTCGGCTCGCATTCAGAAGAACCGCCCGCGACGCATCAGGACGAACAAGAAGATGTGCGGCGGCAAAGTACGGAGACCAAGTGCTCACCTGTGGCGCAGGGTTCGCCTGGCTATACGGCGCCTTGCCGAATCGCAATCTTCTCCAAGATTGGCCCTGGAGATGGCGTTGACAGCGCGCGCGGCCTGCTCCCCAGACAGCTGCGTCGACCCCATTCGGTTGGGGTCCTGCAGGCCAATCATCTCGCCGATGAGGCAGGAGCGCCTCTGAAGCGGGAGGACCCGGTGGGTGATGAACGCGGAGAGAAGATCCGTGCCGGTGAGCCCCTCCTGCATCCTCATCACCGTCACCTGCTCGCAGAGGCTGACGATCTCCTGCGACGGGCGCCGGGGCGAGTAGCCCCAGTTCTTCTTCGCCCGTGGCGGCGCCATGGCGAAAGGGGGGAGATTGATGTGGTCTGTGCCAAGATTGCGGACGTAGAAGAAGGAATTCTGCCACTTCTTGGCAGAATCCTCGAGCAGAATCTTGGGGAAGTCTACCCCCGACCGCTTGGAGATGACGGCGGCGCCGCAGTCGGCGAACTCCCCGGCCGACGGGCCCTGCTGCTTCAAGGAGAAGAAGCGCGCCCACAGGTCGATCGTCGGCTCGACCCCCAGGTACCCCTCGCACAGGGTCACGAAGCCGGAGAGTTGGACGGTGGCGCCGGCGCCGAGATGGTGCGGTTGAAGCCCGAAGAACTCCAGAAAGGTGCGGAAGAAGGTGCTCGCCGGCAGCCCGAGCCCGCGCTCGAAGTGGGTAAGGAAGACGACGCGCTCCTGCCCCTCGGGTCGAGGCCTTTGCTCGCCACGCGACAGGCGGACACCAATGTCCGTCTCCCGCGGCAAGCGCCGTGAAGCTCGAAGCTGCGTAATGTCATTGTTGGTGACATTGGAACCCATCCAAGAGCCCGACGGCAGCGCCATGGATGGAAGCAGAAGGAAGAAGGACGACGGAGAAGAGCTCTGCTCGGGGCTGCGGGCGCAGCTGTGCGTCGGTAGAAAAGGAGCAGTGGCGAGCAGAAGCGTGAGGGCGTGAGCGATAATAACGCCTGCCGCCCGCTTGCCCCCCTCAATTTATAAGCCCCGGTTCAAACATGGGGAAGTGGGATCATCTGCACGCGCCCATTCCACTACCCCGCAATAAGTGTGCATGTACACACGCACTAACTACACGGAGAAGTGCAAGCGGTCCCCAGACGCCGCAATAAATCCGCACGCGTGACCGAGGGCGCGTGGCGGCGGGCCCCCGGCCCGTCGCCCGGTCCCGTCATGCGCGTGGCCTGTCAGGCCCCTCCGGCTTCCGAGCACCACGTGGTGCCAGCGCGAAGCCCAAGGGGTCGCCTCAAGATTCGGCGGACTCCTCGGTTCCCGCCACGACCGAGACGCCGCGATCCGGTTTCCGAGAAAACCGGCACACAGGGGTGTTGCTGGACCCGGCGTTCGCAGATTCCGCCTTGCTCAAGGGGGAAGCTGCGAAGGCCCACTCATCCGAAGACGGCGGACCTTCACAGCTTCAGGGACTACTGTCAGGGGGATGAACCCCGGGCAGGCAACGGAACCCGGATCTATTTCAAAAATAGTGGGGCTCGCATCGCCTCCCAAACCGGCGTGCGCCAGGCCGGGTCACTCGACCCGGCAAGGCGCGCAACCCGGCCAAGACCCTCGACTCGGCAAGGAACGTCAACCCGGCCGCGGCGGCTGGCGCAAGGCAGCTCGACCCGGTGCAGCCTTGGCTTCCCCAGTAAGCCAACCCACCCGTGGCGTCCACGGCAACCCAGCCACGGGTCAGCTCCCATCCCATCCAGGCCGTACGATGGGACGAGACCTCGATCGCGATGACCAAGACTACAGTGCCCCCGCCCATGCCCGTGGTCAGCCAGAGCGTGGCAACAGTTCCCCTTACCTACCCGCTGACCAGGGCTGGCACGGCAACAGTGATCCCGCCCTTACCGCTGACGACAGCAAGCGGAGGCCTGACGGAGAACACTGTGCGCGACTAGACCCGGCCACGCCATGACGATCGACAAGACGGCGCACAGTCCCCCTAGGCACGCGGGGCCCGCACCTAGGGGGACCCGGCGAACCGCAAGCCCCCAAGCGGGACCCAGCCTAGCACCCCGGACACCGACTATACAGACCCACCGACTCGGCATATTACCATTGTAACCCTGGGTGGGTTGGTCTATAAAACCCCCCAGGAGTCCGCGCCAACACACACAACACAAGATATTTGACAGAGACATAGCGACACCAAAGAGAAGGGGCAGCCGGAGCCTTGGCTAGCCTCCTTCCTCCTCCAAACAGCTCCAGGAGCAATATTGTACTATCAACCATCCAACTAAACTCGGCAGGACTAGGGGTGTTATCTCTCCGGAGAGCCCCGAACCTGGGTATGTCCGGCGTCCCGTGCCCGCGCATATCAACCTCGCCTCCGAAGCCCACCAGCGGCCTCGAGCCTCCTCCTCTCTTTAGCCATCCCTTGGCATCTGTCATGCGCCCACCACGACACTTACGCTACTGTGCTGCATCACCTTTCCTCTTCAAGGAAATCCAACGCAAGCTCAAGAGGTAGCAACGCTTCCCTATGGCATGTTCTAGGTCCGCTTTTTCTGTGACATTATTTGTATGACATGGGAAAGTGATTGATGTAATGCTCAAGCTTCGTGTTATGATACTATCATGTGATTCCATTGTTTGTTCTTGCGTATGGATATTTTTTGTGCTAGCGTTGGACCTTTATTTTCTTTACTTCTAGCGTAAAGTTTTTTAAGGTCACACTTTGGTTAGTCCCATATATTTATTTGAAGGATTGCTGAAATGAACTACAAAATTTGATCGTCGCCTTTTGAACATTTTTATGTTTAGCATTCTCCTATTGTAGGTTTGCTATTTGGTAGACAATCATCTACATACTTAAGAAAATGACATGTATATTGACTTTTGTTATTTATGTACGATCGTAGTACAACTGATTATATCTATTGTAACTATATTACATGCTTGCTAATAATAATACCATCTCCAAACATAGCATTTGCATACTGACTAAATGTAGCCTAAGTTCAAACAAGTGTGTGTCATAGCGTAGCTTATGAATAATGTACCTTTTCAGATTGGTACATGCCATTTTTTTCCCTGAAACTGTAGGTTATAAAAGCTCTTCTGATATTCTATAGCTCATTTTTCGTTTTATTATATAGGTATTACATGGTTAGTGTTTGTTCAGTGAACGGTCAGGGCCCTGAAGCTCATACACATGTCCTTTCTTGGCAAGGGCATGTGTTTGTGCATATTCCTCCCTTTGGAACTGTGTTAACGCAGACAAATGCTAACGCAGACAAATGCATTAATGAATGTCTACTTTGGAACTGTGTATTGTCTTTTTGCTGGTAATATATTTGTGTTATAACATAACCAATGTTAAGTATTCAAGCAGTCATGTGGCCGTAAGCATTGTAAATTTGAACTGTTCAAAATATATACATGATTGAAATTTATTATTTCTAAAATAGACGGGCGCGGCAACGCGCGCCTTCATGGTCTAGTATCTTCCTCAAAACAGCCACCATACCTACCTATTATGGCATTTCCATAGCCATTCCGAGATATATTGCCATGCAACTTTCCACCATTCCATTTATCATGACACATTCATCATTCTCATATTGCTTTGCATGATCATGTAGTTGACATAGTATTTGTGGCAAAGCCACCATTCATAACTCTTTCATACATGTCACTCTTGGTTCATTACATATCCCGGTACACCGCCAGAGGCATTCATATAGAGTCATACTTTGTTCTAGTATCGAGTTGTAATCATTGAGTTGTAAATAAATAGAAGTGTGATGATCATCATTTTCTAGAGCATTGTCCCAAGTGAGGTAAAATAAAAAAAATAAAAAGGAGAAAGGCCATAAAAAAGAGAAGGCCCAAAAAAATGACAGAAAAAGAGAGAAGGGACAATGTTACTATCCTTTTTACCACACTTGTGCTTCAAAGTAGCACCATAATCTTCATGATAGAGAGTCTCTTGTTTTGTCACTTCCATATACTAGTGGGAACTTTTCATTATAGAACTTGGCTTGTATATTCCAACAATGGGCTTCCTCAAATGCCCTAGGTCTTCGTGAGCAAGCAAGTTGGATGCACACCCACTTAGTTTCTTTTGTTGACCTTTCATATATTTATAGCTCTAGTGCATCTGTTGCATGGCAATCCCTATTCCTTGCATTAACATCAGTCGATGGGCATCTCCATAGCTCATTGATTAGCCTTGTTGATGTGAGACTTTCTCCCCTTTTGTCTTCTCCACATAACCCCCATCATTATATTCTATTTCACCCATAGTGCTATATCCATGGCTCACGCTCATGTATTGCGTGAAGGTTGAAAAACTTTGAGATTACTAAAGTATGAAACAATTGCTTGGCTTGTCATCGGGGTTGTGCATGATGAGAGAATTCTTGTGTGACGAAAATGGAGCATGACTAAACTATATGATTTTGTAGGGATGAACTTTCTTTGGCCATGTTATTTTGAGAGGACATAATTGCTTAGTTAGTATGCTTGAAGTATTATTATTTTTATGTCAATATTGAACTTATATCTTGAATCTTTCAGATCTGAATATTCATACCACAATTAAGAAGAATTACATTGAAATTATGCCAAGTAGCACTCCACATCAAAAATTCTGTTTTTATCATTTACCTACTCAAGGACGAGCATGAATTAAGCTTGGGGATGCTTGATACGTCTCCAACGTATCTATAATTTTTTATTGTTCCATATTATAATATATTCTGTTTTGGACATTAATGGGCTCTATTATACACTTTTATATTATTTTTGGGACTAACCTATTAACCGGAGGCCCAGCCGAAATTCGCTGTTTTGCCTATTTTGAGTTTCGCAGAAAAAGAATATCAAACGGAGTCCAAACGGAATGAAACCTTCGAACGTGATTTTGGAACGAACGTGATCCAGAGGACTTGGACCCTACGTCAAGACATCAACCAGGAGGGCACGAGGTAGGGGGCGCGCCTACCCCCTGGGCACGCCCTCCACCATCGTGGGCCCCATGTTGCTCCACCGACGTACTTCTTCCTCCTACATATACCTACGTACCCCCAAATACCAGATACAGAGCCAAAAACCTAATTCCACCGCCACAACCTTCTGTACCCGTGAGATCCCATCTTGGGGCTGTTAGGAGCTCATGGGAGGGGCATCGATCACGGAGGGCTTCTACATCAACACCATAGCCTCTCCGATGAAGTGTGAGTAGTTTACTGCAGACCTTCGGGTCCATAGTTATTAGCTAGATGGCTTCTTCTCTCTTTTTGGATCTCAATACAATGTTCTACCCCTCTCTCGTGGAGATCTATTCGATGTAATCTTATTTTGAGGTGTGTTTGTTGAGACCGATGAATTGTGGGTTTATGATCAAGTTTATCTATCAACAATATTTGAATCTACTTTGAATTCTTTTATGTATGATTGGTTATCTTTGCAAGTCTCTTCGAATTATCAGTTTGGTTTGGCCTACTAGATTGATCTTTCTTGCAATGGGAGAAGTGCTTAGCTTTGGGTTCAATCTTGCGGTGTCCTTTCCAAGTGACAGTAGGGGCAGCAAGGCACGTATTGTATTGTTTCCATCGAGGATAACAAGATGGGGTTTATATCATATTACTTGAGTTTATCCCTCTACATCATGTCATCTTGCTTAAAGCGTTACTCTGTTCTTATGAACTTAATACTCTAGATGCATGCTGGATAGCGGTCGATGTGTGGAGTAATAGTAGGCAGGAGTCGGTCTACTTGTCTCGGACGTGATGCCTATATACATGATCATACCTAGATATTCTCATAACTATGCTCAATTCTGTCAATTTCTCAACAGTAATTTGTTCACCCACCGTAAAACTTATGCTCTCGAGAGAAGCCTCTAGTGAAACCTATGGCCCCCGGGTCTATTTTCCATCATATTAATCTTCCAACACTTAGTTATTTTTATTGCCTTTATTTTACTTTGCATCTTTATCATAAAAATCCCAAAAATATTATCCTATCATATCTATCAGATCTCACTCTTGTAAGTGACCGTGTAGGGATTGACAACCCCTTATCGCGTTGGTTGCGAGGATTTATTTGTTTGTGTAGGTGCGAGGGACTCGTGCATGGCCTCCTACTGGATTGATACCTTGGTTCTCAAAAACTGAGGGAAATACTTATGCTACTTTGCTGCATCACCCTTTCCTCTTCAAGGGAAAACCAACGCAGTGCTCAAGAGGTAGCAAGAAGGATTTCTGGCACCGTTGCCGGGGATGCTAGGTAAGCGGCACTCACACCCCGTCAACTAAGCTCTTTTCTAGCGCCGTTGCCGGGGAGGTGAGTGCTTGAAGGTATATCTTTAGATCTTGCAATCGAATCTTTTTGTTTCTTGTTTTATCACTAGTTTAGTCTATAAAAGAAAACTACAAAAAAATGGAATTGAGTTTACCTCATACGCTTCATCTTTTTAATATCTTTCGTGAGTATGATGGAAAGGAAAATTGTGCCAAAGTGTTAGAAGAAGAATGCATTAAAATGTTTGGCACTAAACCTTTGAATAATGAGCATGATTGCAATGTTGTTAGTATGAACTCTTTGAATATCCATAGTACTAATGATGATTGCACTAGTTATGATGAAAATGTCTCCTATAAACATGTCAATTTTTGTGGAGTGCATTGGGTTTGCAAGTACACACCAAATAGGGAAGATAGATATTGCAAGAGGCATAAGCATTTAGAAACTAAATTGTTGCAAGAAAGGCTAGATGTTTGTGCTGAAATTTTAAATTTTCTTGGCCATACTTGTGAACTTTGCAATGAACGGGGTCATTTAACTATCCGATGCAAATTGTTTCATGATCTAATCGTGTCCAAAAATTGTGATGACTTGATTTCCCTTGCACCTTATAATGAACTTAGTTTGCTTATGGGTTACGAAGAAATGAAACGTATAACTAAGCATCTTCCATAATTTGCCCGTTATAAACTTCTTGATTTTGATCTAGAGGAAATTTATGTGTATTGTGCGGTAAATTGCATTGAAAATCCTTATATTGCCAATTACATAAAGAGAAGAAAACAAATAGAAGATGAAGAGAATAGTAACAAAAGGGAAGAGACTTCCCAATATTCTCCTATTATTTCTTATGATGAATCAGGTAACGAGGAGGAGCCTTCTATTCAACCAATCTCATTAATAAGGAGCTCCAAAAAGAGGATTGAACCCACACATGATGTGGTGAAGAAGAAGAAAAGAAAAAGGAAGAGAGGTAAAAAAATATCTCCCCCAAATAATGTTGCTCCAATTATTGTTGTGCCCCATGAAAATGAATCAAAAATAATTGTGGAAGATGATGCACTTGATGATGATCTCGTTATGCCTATTGCTTGTTGTGATGATTATGATTGGGAAGATAATGATACTTCTTATGATCTTGAAAATCTTTTTGGCACTTGCTTGGAAGAATATGATAATTGCTATACTATTGGTGCTATCCATACTATTAATGATGAGAGTGATTATGCTTATGATATGAAAAGGCCCAAGCTTGGGGATGCTATGTTTGATGAATGTGATGTTTTTTAGAATATATATGCTGCAATTAATGTTTGTCCCAAGCTTGGGGATGCTACGTTTAATGAGGATGATATTTTTAGTCTCCCAAGTTTTGATATGCAAATTTATAATGATGATAGCATGCCTCCTACTTATGATGATTATATTGATAAAAGTGGGTTTGGAAGAGTGTCAACTTTAGGAAGTAATGATCCCACTATTTTGGAGGATGTTGAATCTTATTATGATAATTATGAAAGTGGATTTGGAGAGGTCGTGACTTTATTTAGTAATGATTCCACTATCTTGGAAGAGGTTTCAACTGACTATGATGAGAACAAAGTTGCTACTTATGATGATTATTGTGATGAAACTTATGCTATAAAAAGTAGTGATGATTATATTTATAAAACTTGTCATGATTATGAGTACCCTTTTTCTGAACATTACTCATTTAGTGTGGAAACAATTTATAGTATTCGAGTCTCTTATGATACTCCCACTATTCCGAATGAGAAGAATTTTGCTTATGTGGAGAGTAGTAAAATTTCTATGCAAGTAGATCATGAAAAGAATGCTTTAGGTGCTGGTTATATTGTTGAATTCATTCATGATGCTACTGAAAATTATTATGAGGGAGGAATGTATGCTTGTAGGAATCGCAATAATATCAAGTTTCCTCTCTATGTGCTTAACGTTTTAAAGTTATGCTTGTTTTGCCTTCCTATGCTAGTTGATTATTGTTCCCATAAGTTGTTTTCTCACAAAATCCCTATGCATATGAAGTGGGTTAGACTTAAATGTGCTAGTCATATTCTTCATGATGCTCTCTTTATGTTTCAATTCTTATCTTTTATGTGAGCATCATTGAAATCATCATGCCTAGCTAGGGGCATTAAACGATAGCGCTTGTTGGGAGGCAACCCAATTTTATTTTAGTTTCTTGCTTTTTGGTTCTGTTTAGGAATAAATAATCCATCTAGCTTCTTTTTAGATGTGGTTTTATGTTTTAATTAGTGTTTGTGCCAAGTAGAACCTTTGGGAAGACTTGGATGAAGTCTTTATGATCATGCTGTAAAAAATAGAAACTTTAGCGCTCACGAGATTAGCTTCAACTTTTTACTGGAGAGTGATATTTAGTTGATTCTTTTTTCAGATGATTACTAGAAAAATTCCTCAGGTCCACCAATTTATTTTAGAATTTTTGGAGTTCCATAAGTTTGCGTTAGTTATAGATTACTACAGACTGTTCTGTTTTTGACAGATTCTGTTTTCATTGTGTTGTTTGCTTATTTTGATGAATCTCTGGCTAGTAAAATAGTTTATAAACCATAGAGAAGTTGGAATACAGTAGGTTTAACACCAATATAAATAAATAATTAGTTCATTACAGTACCTTGAAGTGGTGTTTTGTTTTCTTTCGCTAACGGAGCTTACGAGTTTTCTGTTAAGTTTTGTGTTGTGAAGTTTTCAAGTTTTGGGTAAAGATTTGATGGACTATGGAATAAGGAGTGGCAAGAGCCTAAGATTGGGGATGACCAAGGCACCCCAAGGTAATATTCAAGGATAACCAAGAGCCTAAGCTTGGGGATGCCCCGGAAGGCATCCCCTCTTTCGTCTTCGTTCATCAGTAGTTTTGCTTGGAGCGTCATTTTATTTTCTTTTGTTTGGCTTGCTATTTGAATAAATTACCAAGATCTGGAATTCTTAAATGGGAGATTCTTCACATAGTTACATAATTATTCGACTACTCATTGATCTTCACTTATATCTTTCGGAGTAGTTTGTCATTTGCTCTAGTGCTTCACTTATATCCTATGAGTAGATGGTTGAATGATTTGAATGTCATAAATCTGAAATTATATATGTTTCATATGCCTTTCCCATGGGGAGTAATGCCTTCACATATAAGAAGTAGAGGTGGTAATTTTTTCGAGGGTTAGCAAACATTGTATTGGTCACTTGAACAATTCATGAAAGAATATTGAAGGAAGAGAGATTTAACATATAAATATACTATCTTGGACATCTTCTATGATTGTGAGCCCCATTAATTATTTTCAAACCTGAGCAAATTAGTTGAAGTTGGACAAGGAAGACAACATAATGAGTTATGCTTGGGTATATTTGTATAGAAGTTATATTGTTATGGATCCTCTAACATGTGGTGCTTGCTATTTAGAATCCTTTGCTAGCCAAAATATCTGTACTAAACAGGAATACTGCTTGTGCATCCAAACTCCTTGAACCAAGTTTCTTCCATGAGTGTCCACCATCTCTACCTATATGCGATATTTACCTGTCGTTCCAAGTAAATTTGCATGTGCCAAACTCTAAACCTTCAAATAATAATCTATTTTGTATGTCCGAATCGCTCATGTAGCAACTAGGGGCTAGCAGTATCTTCCATGCTAGGTGGGTTATTCTCATGATGAGTGGACTCCGCTCATCATTCATGAGAAAATGGCCGGTAACTGGGATGCCCAGTCCCATGATCAAAAGATCAAAATCAAATAAAAAATAATTGCAAACAAAACTCCCCCAGGATTGATGTTAGTTGGAGGCACCCGTTGTTTCGGGCAAGCCATGGATTGATAATTGTTGGTGGAGGGGGAGTAAAAATGTTTACCTTTCTGTTTGGGAACCGCCTATAATGTATGTAGTATGGAAGATATTGGGAACTCTTGGTCGTTATGTTGACAATGAAAGCATACCTCTCAAAATTATTTTCATCTCTGTTTTTTCTTCGAGCTCTGACACCTCTGCAAATCCCTGCTTCCCTCTACGAAGGGCCTATCTTTTACATTTATGCAAGAGTCAGTAGTATTCCTTCTCATTCCAACCTACTCTTTAGTTGGCAAGCATCATGTGATGGAAAGATCTAGGCATATATGGCCATTCAAATATATTTGAGCATGAATTATTACTGTTGACATTACCCCCGAGGTAAAGGGTTGGGAGGTGAAACATTAAGCCCCTATCTTTCTCTCGTGTTCGATGAATACTATTTGTTCTAAAAATATGCTTTGAGTGGTAGCAATCATGGAAGACTAAATGATAGTTGAGTATGTGAAGTTTGCTGAATCAAAGCTCTGACATAGACTCTTCCTGAAAATAAGATGAATTGTAATTGTTCGATGACTAATAACACAGTTTGTTAGTTTTCAAGAAAGTTTATGTTCTATACTTTAACATGTGAATAGTTTGTTACTTGATCATGCAAAGTTTTATGATATGAGCTACTGTTATGACATATAATGATGCTAGAAAAGGTGATTGAAATTATCATTGATCAAACTTGTGCACCTGCTAGCATTCACACTTCATAAATTCTTTCTTTTATCATTTACCTACTCGAGGACGAGCAGGAATTAAGCTTGGGGATGTTGATACGTCTCCAACATATCTATAATTTATGAAGTATCCATGCTATTATATTATCCATCTTAGATGTTTAATGGGCTTTACTAAGCACTTTTATATGATTTTTGGGACTAACCTATTAATCCAGAGCCCAGTGCCAGTTCCTGTTCCAGTGTTTCGAAGAAAAGGAATATCAAACGGAGTCCAAATGGAATGAAAGCTTCGGGAGAGTTATTTTTGGAAAGAAAGCAATCCGGGAGACTTGAAGTGCACGTCAGGGGATCAACGAGGAAGGCACGAGGCAGGGGGGCGCGCCCTCCACCCTCGTGGGCCCCTCATGGCTCCCCTGACGTATTTCTTCCTCCTATATATACCAATATACCCTAAAACCATCGGGGAACAGAATAGATCGGGAGTTCCGCCGCCGCAAGCCTCTGTAGCCACCAAAAACCAATTGGGACCCTCTTAGGCACCTCGCCGGAGGGGGATCCTCACCGGTGGCCATCTTCATCATCCGGCGCCTCGATGACGAGGAGGGAGTAGTTCACCCTCGGGGCTGAGGGTATGTACCAATAGCTATGCGTTTGATCTCCCTCTCTTTCTCTCTCTCTCTCTCGTGTTCTTGATTTGGCACGATCTTGATGTATCGTGAGCTTTGCTATTATAGTTGGATCTTATGATGTTTCTCCCCCTCTACTCTCTTGTAATGGATTGCGTTTCCCCTTTGAAGTTATCTTATCGGATTGAGTCTTTTAATGATTTGAGAACACTTGATGTATGTCTTGCGTGGGATACCCGTGGTGACAATGGGGTATTCTATTGATCCACTTGATGTATGTTTTGGTGATCAACTTGCTGGTTCCGCCCATGAACCTATGCATAGGGATTGGCACACGTTTTCGTCTTGATTCTCTGGTAGAAACTTTGGGGCACTCTTTGAGGTTCTATGTGTTGGTTGAATAGATGAATCCGAGATTGTGTGATGCATATCGTATAATCATACCCACGGATACTTGAGGTGACATTGGAGTATCTAGGTGACATTAGGGTTTTGGTTGATGTGTGTCTTAAGGTGTTATTTTACTACGAACTCTAGGGCTGTTTGTGACACTTATAGGAATAGCCCAATGGATTGATCGAAAAGAATAACTTTGAGGTGGTTTCAGACCCTACCATAATCTCTTCGCTTGTTCTCCGCTATTAGTGACTTTGGAGTGACTCTTTTTTGCATGTTGAGGGATATTTATATGATCCAATTATGTTATTATTGTTGAGAGAACTTGCACTAGTGAAAGTATGAACCCTAGGCCTTGTTTCCTAGCATTGCAATACCGTTTACGCTCACTTTTATCGCTTGCTACCTTGCTGTTTTGATATTTTCATATTACAAAAACCTATATCTACCATCCATATTGCACTTGTATCACCATCTCTTCGCCGAACTAGTGCACCTATACAACTTACCATTGTATTGGGTGTGTTGGGGACACAAGATACTCTTTGTTATTTGGTTGCAGGGTTGTTTGAGAGAGGCCATCTTCAACCTACGCCTCCCACGGATTGATAAACCTTAGGTCATCCACTTGAGGGAAATTTGCTACTGTCCTACAAACCTCTGCACTTGGAGGCCCAACAACGTCTGCAAGAAGAAGGTTGTGTAATAGACATCAGTTGACCGCGGGCAGCGGCACTACGGCCCGAAGGGGCGACACAACGGCAGCGCGCGGGGTGGTGCAACCACGGGAACGGCCTTAGGGTGTCGGCAGGGACCATGTGCCGTGGTGCTACGGCCTGAAGGGGGGACGGAACGGCGGCGCGGATCGGTGCAGCCACGGGGAGAACCAGAGGGCGGCGGCGCTGCGGCCCGACGGGGCGACGCTACGGCAGCCTGTTGCTCGATCGGTGGTAGGGCGCGCTGAACTCGGGGACAATGCGGTGATGGCCGGCGCAGGGCGACGGGCGGGCCGACGCACAGATGGCGGCTGGCCCTGACGGCCGCCTCGGTGCGCGTGGCCTCCGGGTTGGAGGAGAGGCCGGCTGGTCGCGCCGGGGTCGAACCAATAAATGGCGGCTCAAATAAGTGATGGCATGCTCTTTTCCTTTGGTTTCTTGAGTCAGAACAGCACCAGTAACTCCTTCCTCTGCTGCAATGTAAAGCCTGAAGGGTTCCCTATGCTTGGGTGCTTTCATCACCGGAGGAGTGCACAAATAATTCTTGATCATATCAAATGCTTCTTGTTGTTTTGCCCCCCAAGTGAAATCAGCATCATTCTTTAACCGAAGGATAGGAGTAAACGCATCAACCTTCCCTGACAGATTATCTATGAACCTCCTCAAGTAATTGACCTTGCCAAGGAACTTTTGCATATCTCTCTTGCATGTTGGAGCCTCCACTTTCTGTATGTCCTCTATCTTTTTGGGATCAATCTCTATGCCATCTTCATGGATAATGAAACCCAAAAACTTGCCAGCTGACACACCAAATGCACACTTCAAAGGATTCATCTTCAGTCCATACTTTTTCATTCTTTCAAAAGCTAAACGCAAATCGGCCAAGTGAGACTCGAAAGCATCCGATTTGACAACAATATCATCAATATGAACTTCAAGTATGACACCGAGTAAATCATGGAAAATCAAATTCATAGCCCTTTGATATGTGGCGCCAGCATTTTTTAACCCGAATGTCATTATTGTCCACTCGAATAAACCAAGAAAACCAGGGCAACGAAAAGTTGTCTTGGACATGTCCTCTTCGGCCATAAAAAATTGATTGTATCCGGCATTACCATGTAGAAAGCTAATAACCTTATGTCCAGAAGCATCATTAATAAGCATATCGGCTATTGGCATGGGATACTCATCTTTGGGTGTAGCCCTATTCAAATCTCTGAAGTCAATGCACACCCTCAACTTGCCGGATCCTTTCTTCTCCACTGGGACAATGTTAGAAATCCACTCGGCATACCTGCAAGGTCTAATGAAATTAGCTTTAAGCAAACGACCGATCTCTTCCTTGATCCGGTCATATGTTTTTGGATTAAACTTTCTGGCCGATTGTTTATATGGTCTAAAACCAGCCTTTATAGGCAACCGATGCTCCACCAGCTCTCGGCTTAAACCTGGCATCTCATGATATTCCCATGCAAAGCAACAAACATATTCTTTCAATAGCTCGATTAACTCAGCTTTACAATCGGCTTTCAAATTTTTGTTTACAAACGTCGGCCTAGAAATTGAACCATCTCCTATATCTATCTCTTCTAATGGATCGGCCGATGTAAAACCTTGTCCTAATTTATCCATATCATCTAACTCTTCTATAGACTCATACATATCGTTCTCATCGGACCGATATTCTACAAGTCGCTTTTGTAACCACTCTGAGTTAGGATCCAATTAAACATATCATACCTTGGAGCCAATTGCATTCAGCTGGCTTTAAAGAGACGAGCACGAAACCATTCACTACAAAAAAAAGACACATCCGTTACATTTTGGGCCGAACGAAATTTTTTCTATCATACATATGACACTTCTATGACGATAATTGTGACAAAACCCGGTATCATCATAGATGTGGTGGGATCCTACTTCTATGACAAAAAATCATGACAGAAAATGGGCTTTTCGTCCTGGGTGGGCCGGAGACGCAGCTGCATGACATTCTTTGGGCCGTCCATGATGGAAAAGACCATGGTACAAGCGAGGGCGAGGAAAATTTCGGGGAGTTGCCGGTTACGGTGGGAGGTCGGGGGCCGAGCGATGCGCGTTTCTCGCATACGTATGCGCTGCAAAAGCGTAGGCGTTGGCTCTAACTGAACCCGAGTGAGGCGTTGGGCTCTAACTGAACCCGAGCGATTGCAGGCTACACGTTACTGAACCCGAGCGATCGATCGATGGCTGTTAACTGAACCCGATCGAGCGATTCCTTCGCTACTGCTGCTAACTAAAGCCGATCGATGCTGCCTCTGGGATGAACAGTGAGCGTTGCGAGGGGGGTTTGGATGAACAGTGAGCGGTGGCGTTGCCTTTGGATGAACAGGACCTCGTGGTGTGGTGGAGGGCTGGATGAACAGTAGACGGTGGAGGGGTGCCCGTGGAGGGGTGGATGAATAGGACCCCGTGGTGTGGAGGGCTGGATGAACAGAGAGACGGTGGAGGGGTGGTTGAACAGGACCCGTGGTGTGGAGGGCTGGATGAACAGTGAGACGATGGAGGGTGCTTGAACAATAGCGGTGGAGTAAGCGCGCGGTGGAGGCGTGATGAACAGGCGCCCGAGGAGGCCGGAGCAGGACGACGGTAGCCCGTGGAGGTTGGATGATGTCGCCGGTGGAGATGAACAGATATCCGTGGAGTCCTGCGTTTTGCGGTACGCCACACCCTCCCGATGAACAGGACCCCCGTTTCGACCGTTGCGCTCCATCAAAAGTCCGTTTCGTCCGCTTTTGCGGCACGCCACACCCTCTCGATCAACAGGACCCCGTTTCGATCGTAGGGAGGTCCGTTGGTCCGCTTTTGATGCGCGGACCCTCCCGATGAACAGGATCCCGTTTCAACGTGGCGGTCGAACACAAGGCCGCTTCCTCCGTTTCGCGATGCGCTGGGCCTCGTTTCCATCGCCTGTTCCGTCCAAGCCCTCTCGATGAACACGACCACGCATTCCGTTCCGACCCAGCCGGTTGGCTCCCACGCGTTTCGTTGCCTCCCGATGAACACGACGCATTCCGTTGCCTCCCCATGAACACGACGCATTCCGTTGCCTCCCCATGAACACGACGCATTCTGTTGCCTTCCCATGAACACGACGACAACGCTGTTTCTCCGTTTCGACCCAGCCATGTCAACGAGCCCTGGCCGTACGTATGCGCGAGTAGGCGTTCGAGACCCCGCCCGTATGTACACATACGTGGCCGTATTTTCTTTCTTGCACCCTGGCCGATGTACGTACGTGTACATGCTACGTGCGCGCCTCTACATCCACCAGTATATATGTACGTACACATTCGCGACCAGAATGACAATGCTATGTACGCTTCGACCAGGTGGGTCCCGACTGTCAGGCACTTCCTTGCGTGCGAAGATGTAGCTGGTGGGTCCCAGTAGTCAGGGGGGTGAATCGTTTTGTTTTTTTGCCCGGACGCACTTCCTTGCGTGCGAAGGTGTAGTTGGTGGGTCCCAGCAGTCGGGGGAAACGTTTTTTTCACGAAATATGGTGGCCCGTCTGGTGGGTCCCTGCTGTCAGGTGGAGGAATAATTATTTTGCGCGTAATAAGGAGGCACTTCCTTGCTGCGGCCGTGGACCCAGCTGTCAGCGTCTCCACGCACAGTACTCTTTCGATGGAAGTCGGTCATTGACCACATTGACCACGCCGCGCCGAGAGCACCATGGCGGTGGACGACGGCGAGGCCTAGGAAGGGGACGACGCGGAGCCGGGGAAGACGCGGCAGTGGAAGCCCGCGCGGAGAGGAGTACGAGGGTTCATTGGTTCGGCTGCGGTGTGAGGCTGCCATCGCCACAGGGCCTGGCCAGCGGTGGGAATAGTAGGGGGCGGTGAGGCCTCTACGGCAGCACAGCCGGCCACGGGAGGCAGGAGCATGCGGCACGACCGGTGCTGCTTTGGGCGGCTGGAGCAAGAAGACCAGAGGTTGAAGAAGCACTACGACCATTGGATGGACATCGACGGTCCCGGAGCTAGAATCGTTCATATTGACTAAGTTGACAAAGCCCTTTGTCCTCGTCAACTTAGTAGGCCCACAAGTCAGCCTCCCACCAAGGTGGGTCCCAGCTAGCTGGGGGAGTATTCATTTTTTGTGCGTAATAAGGAGGCACTTCCGATGGGCCCGAGCTGACAGCAGGGGGAACGTTTTTTTCACGAAATACGGTGGCCCGTCTGGTGGGTCCCAGCAGTCAGGGGGAAATGATTTTTTTTGCAAAATATTGGTGGCCCGTCCGGTGGGTCCCCACTGTCAGGTGGAGGAATAATTTTTTTCCGCGTAATAAGGAGGCACTTCCTTGTGGCTGCCGTGGACCCAGCTGTCAGCCTCTCCATGTACAGTACTCTTCCGATGGAAGTCGGTCGTTGACCACATTGACCACGCCGTGCCGAGAGCACCATGGAGGTGGATGACGGCGAGGCCTAGTAAGGGGACGACGCGGAGCCGGGGAAGATGCGGCAGTGGATGCCCACGCGGAGAGGAGTACGAGCGTTCACCGGTTCGGCTGCGGTGTGAGGTTGTCGTCGCCGCAGAATAACAGGGGGTGTGGGTGAGTAGAGAGATGCCCTGGCCAGCGGTGGGAGTAGTAGGGGCGCTGAGGCTCAAGGCAAAGACACCGCCACGGAGGCGGAGTAGGCGGTCCCGCCAAGCGCTGCTTACGGCCGGAGCAAGAAGATCAGAGATTGAAGAAATGACGACGGCCGTTGGATTGACATCCAACGGTTATGTCTGCTAGATTCGTTTGTTTACGTATATAATAACTAAAAAATCTTGCATAATGCGTCAACTAAATAGGCCCACAAGTCAGACCACTCCCCTTTTTTAATAATTTATATATAGCTCATGGCAACTTCTTATGCAATTTATTGCGATCGTTTTTGGTTGGCCAGGGCCAATTTCGCATATTTCTGTGGGTTCCAAACTATTTTTAATACCGAAATGTCGAGCCAGATTTAAAGTACTTTGAAGATATATTTAAATTAGGTTGATGCCCAGTGAAATAGGACTCTGAAAATGTGAAAAATTTCAAAAATTATAAAGTAATTGCCAATTTGTCATCTGTTTTTATATTTACAACCCATTTCATATTACTTTCAAGATTTGCAGGCGTCTTGAAAGAGTTGCAGCCCATCGAGGCGTAGAAAATAAGTAGGCCTGGATTGGGTATTCTTGAGAAAAAAATAAACTAGGCTCATTTTCACAAACAAAAATAGTTGGGCTGGTCACATGGTGAACATAAAATATAAGCACAGGCTAGACGGGCCTGACCAGTTCAAACCCTGCCTGTCTCAACAATACCAAACAAAAAATACTGCCGAGTAGCTACGTCCCGGTGTCGGCCGATCTTGTGTTGTTCTCTTGTCTATTGACTATATACGCCACAATGTCGTGGGTCCCAGATGTCGTGAAAACACTAGGAGGAAGCATTTTATTTTTCCATATGTCGACGCAGGGCCCCGACCGTCATCCTCTCCACGCATTTGGCTGATTCCTGTTGTTTGTTGACCATGTTGACAATGCGAGAGGGCGGCGCTGTGAAGCGCACTCAAAGCGCTGAGGACGCCGGGCGTTAACGATTTAGGAGACGGTGGGCAAAGCATGCGCCGAGGCACAGCCACCGTGGGAGGCGGAAGCGGCCCCACCGGCGCTGGTTTGGTTTTGGCGGTGGAGGAAGACAGATCAAGAAACACGACAGATTGTAAAAGCAGCAGGAGTACTTGACAACCTTAACCGAAACCAAATAGGGCACTTAACAACCAAAGTCGAAAGCAGTATGAGTACTTATACGAGTTCAACCGTACAAAGCACGACTCGAACATTGCTACTTTGCCTCTGATTAACCAAGGGTGAGGCCGCCAAGCCCCAGGACAAGGCCCAGGCGCCACCCCGCGCATCCACAACCTTCTGAAAGTGGCTTCATCTCGCAATGTGGTCCATAAACAGGATATTCTCTTTAGAGCCATGGAAAAGCATGAACATAATCTTCTGTCCTATTCTCCAAGATGGACGGGCCTTCATTATTTGAGACCACCCATGAATAAGTATCTTTTCACCTCCAAGGGGAATTGAGTAGGTCGACATAAACATCATCTTATGACCAAGCGCAAGTCTGACCCGACCATGGTCAGGCATCTGTATAGGAACAATAGAACTCGGCATTTCCTATTTCAAGAAGATCATAGCTGTAAAACTGTGTATAAGCAATAGTTTATGAACAACATATATAATGAGAAAACAGCTCGTACCATAAGTTTCTCGACACGCTTGGACCTGTTCAACGAGTGCAAAGAAGGCAATACATATCCCACGTGGCCTTCCACCATTGAAACGCCCCACAAGGACCTCAAGGCGATCAATAAAGTGTAGGAACTTGTGGATGTCGATCCGATCAACTTGATTGCCATTAGTAATAAATGAAGAGTTATTACAGAGTAACAAACGAGAAGATTGCTAAACTCTGAAAAAACCTACACGTGCCACCAATTATAAGAAAATATTAGTTAGAAGTAGCATATTCGTGAGAGATTCGTTGCTACTTCTAAAGTTAAGTTGTGATTAGTTAGACAGAATAGGTGGACTAAGAAGTAATCGAGGCAACAAGCAAGAACCAGATACAAAACTAACATGGATGAACAATTGGAACGACGTCGGGGTGGAAGATTGCAGTGAAAATGAGACCAGGTTCTGCTATTTCCATCAACATTCGATGCGCCAACTTTCAGTCCGTAACACTTGAGAAAGTTTATCCAAGTTCGCCATAAAAAAAGCAGCGATCTTCTTGGTTCATGAACCCAACTCGAACTTATATCCATGGCTTATCTTCACTGTGAACGTTAAACTAGTGTATTCAGTTATGGCAAGGCCGAGCATCTTGAGTACATGTGTTCTGGCAGAGCAAATAATACACTGCAGGAAAAATAATATGAGAACACAGCATGTTCAAAAAAAACCCACCCTCCCGGATAGAAAATAGGATTCTAGGAACATATCGTGCGTGTTTCAAAATGTTGTGTTAGGATGAGAAGGAACAAGTGTGGCGTCTCGCCGAGGGCGCAGAAACCTCTAGGGTACTCGCTCTTTGGGCACTGCAAATGAAACACACTAGATTCAGAGTAAGAAAACTGCATCAACGGCGGCGGCTGCCATCCTAGGATTACCTGCGACCAAGGGACTTGGATTTATCAGGGACGGATGAATAATTCATACCTGGTTCTCCATGAGAAAACCCTATGCAATCGCCGAGAGGGGGTTTTCTCTGAACAAGCAGACAAGGGAGAAGGGGATTCAGGCCCAGTGAAATATTGTCGCTGTCGTCCAGTCCATCGCTTAAGCCGGAAAGGGGGTTGTGATTTGACGGCTCATTGCATTATGCGCGCTACGGTCGGGTGTGTCTACCGTGAAGTTGTGCACTCTAATTTGTGCATATGGCACGTGGACCCCGCTGTTTGCTGCCCCCACATATCGTGAAAGGAAGTAGAAAGACAGAGTAACTAGTTACACATAAATATATATTTTGACAGAGAGATACTCCCTTTGTAAAGAAATATACAAATCTTTTATATCACAGGCTCACCTTGCCGAGAAATATACTCCCTCTGCAACGCACGGGCATTATGGAGGTTCAGCTTTTTTATGGGGGTTTAGCTGAGAATATAATACTCAGATAGGCTCACGGTTCTGGACTTTGGGTGCAGCCGACCCTGCATGTTTGGGGGGCCATGTGTTCTACCTCAGCACTTTTCATATTGCAAGCGATCGGTACGGCGCTGGTTTTAGATGCTGTCGCAAGGCGAATACACAAAATTGAATAAAGCACGACAATTGTTGGAATGAAATCGAACGACAGTTCCTAACCAGCAATCAGAGTTGCAATTCTATCAACGATATACCATGTGATAAATAATACTGTCGTACTACTTATACACACAGGACACTTGTTTCACCATGCTAGATTATTACATCAAAATCTCTCGGAGGATAGATCAGTTTGGCAGTTGCGTTCTGCTAATTTCAAAGTTGATTTGGACCAGCTCTCCTTGCCAAGAAAGTTCAATTTTGACATCATCCCCTACCGCAAGATATGATTTAGATTTGAACCTTGACCATCCTTTAGCATCAATCATCATGCGACCATCCTTTGTACTTACGGTATATTGAGCAGGTTCATTCACACCAAGGCTGCGCATGGTAAGAGAAACTTGGCCGGGGTCGCCCGGATTGTTGAACGACTCCCTCATTGCTCTAGGAATTCTCTGTTTGCAAACAAGAAGACATACCCAAACAGTTAGATCAACACAGTGAATCATGTGAAACAACATGGAAAGAAAAAATAATGAAGCACTTGGGCGGCCAATGCTTACCAAGAAGGTGGACATGTCGGTTTTTGTAAGGACTTTGGTATATGAAGTGCGAACTGCAGCCCAGTCTGTTGCCGGTGCAACTGCACGGGCTGGAGCAGATGCAAGTGCAAGTGTTGGTGCAGGTGCCGAAGCCGCTGCTTTTGCCGGAGATGGTGCTCCTTGTAGAGCTGGTGTCGGTGTCGATGCCCGATCCTCCGGTAGATCGGGACCGATCTACCGACGCTGTCGGTGCCCAATCCTCACCTGGATCGATCGAGCTGCTATCATTGCCGCTGCTAGAGCAATCGCCGGTGCTCGATCTGTCGCGAGACAATGGCGATCGTGTCCGGTCTGCTATGATCATCTTTCTAACTTGACTAGGATCCGTGACCGTGATCCAGTTTTTTACTTCATTTCTTTTAAACGCGAGAAGGACTAATTGTGGCGTTTTTGTTAAACCAAACTGCTGTTCATCATAGGGATTCAGCTTGTACTCAGATAACATACTGCCAATTTTTTCCAGTAATATAAGTGATGCACAAGGTGCCTTCAAGTATCGACACGACATAAGAAGTGAAACCTGCAAAAATAGCCATCGTAGAGCAAACCAAACGGTTTATTCTATGATGAATGTCACATGGCAAAACATGCATCGTAAAATTGCAGGAAAAGAAAGAAATCATGACATTAAATCAATAAGATTTAGACAGTAAATCAATAAGATTTACTTGATGTGACACGAGTGAATCCTTACTAGGAAATCACTATGTTGAAGTACTAAACAAAAGATTGATCGTCCAACTACGTGTGGCATGCAGGGGCCCTGCCTACTCCCACAAGCAGGACAATCCAAAGGTCGTGACAAATCGTATGGACCGAACATCCATGGGACTGGAAATCCTGGTGGGTGCGATAAACCCTGCAATGCATACAGATATTGGAGTGTAACCATAATTGATAAACCGTCCTCAAAAAAAATATGAACTGGATACTTCAAAATATACAGATGAATTGAGTGGATGAGACATTAACATAGACCGTTCTTAGGACTGACCACACACCAAAAGCGGCAAGACTAATAAACAATACAGGTTTCACAAACACAAATCAAGTCTTGAACTATAGTACTTACTACAGACAAACAAAGTTGCACTAACTAAACTCTGCAGACTATTTCTTGCCACCGACCTCACGGATGAACCCCACATAACCGACTAGGCCATGGACTTCTTGTGAGATGTCTACATGCACCATCACCATCTTGTCAACCTTGGAGAACCTAACAGTGGTCTTTCCACTCATAAACATGATGATGAAGACAGGCCGCATCAGATTTGTTGGGAAGCTTTACAAGAACCACACCCTTCATAATCGAAGGCACAGCCAGGAAATTGTTGTGGTCAAGTACAGCCTCGAGAACACGCCTGACAACAATGCTACAGGAAAACACTAGTTTAGGACACATGGCGACAAGGACACAAAGAATTTGGATAGTTCAAAGAAGAGAACTCATCATCGTGTCTTCCAGTTCACGGCATGACTTTGAGAACTTCATCTCCACCATGGACCTGGTTCTAATTCAAACAAAAACCATATTTTATTACTACCTCCGTTCAGAAATATAAGATGGTTTTCGATATTATACTCCATATATGACTACATATACACACGTAAACGATCAACAAAGACACTAGAACATGTCTTCAAAGGCATGAGAGCAGAGGGATTACATGCAATATCCATAACACAAGTTCTTGAGGCAAATATACCCTCTTAAAAGGTAGCATTGATGTTTATAAAGTACTCCCTCCGTCCCAAAAGTCTTGTCTTAGATTTGTCTAGATACGGATGTATCAAGTCACATTTTAGTATTAGATACATCCGTATCTAGACAAATCTAAGACAAGAAATTTGGGACAGTGGAAGTAGTTGAAAGTAATCTATAAGAAATTAGTGTCAACCTCTCGCATGTTTTGGTCAAAAGAGGAATTTAGAACCGTCATTTGGCACACAAAAATCACATGCAACATCACCCAGAAAGTTGTACTACTAGTACTAGTACTGCGTGTTAGATGAAAAAACACGATCAAGATCGAGAAAAAGATCGTCAAGAAGAGATATTACCTGGACTTGCTTAATGAGGGATCCCGGAGAGGGGGGCTTGGACAGGGCGATGGCTTTGAGCTTGTCTGCGGTAGTCTCGGCGGGGTGCTTGCGCTTCTTCGTACCATGAGCCTCGACGGTTTTGGCCGGAGCCATAGACATCACTTCGGCCGGTGCTCCAACGTCCATCAAGAAACTGCCAAATAGAAATAAAAGAAAAGAAACCATAATCACAAACCCAAAAGAAGACAAGAGAGGGACTTATAGGATCAGTCTCGGGGTTGCAAGACCGGGCCTTGGCCAGAATCAACACCATTGATGCGCTCACCTTTCCTTTTTTGGGAGAGAAGAACAATGGCAGAAGTAGGTCGGGATTTTCTTGAAGAAATGAGGAACAAGATGAGGCAGAAGCGAGGGTTGGGTAGAGAGGAAGCTGAGAGAGAAGAGTGAAATGATGGTTGCTTCGTCCATACAACTTACTGCTGGAAAGAAGGGGGTTTTGTGATTTGACGGCTCATTGGGCATTACTACGGCGCTTCGATCGGGGTAGTCTACTGTCACTCTACTACAGAGTAATTTAGTGCATGGCTGGTTGACCCCGATGCTGGTTGTCCCACACGTCGGCGAAAGTGAGTAATTTAGTGCATGGCTGGAGGAGGATCCGCACGGTAGAGCGTGTCCACTGCTTTTCGTAAGAAAAAATGATTACGACAAGCGTTTCCACTCTCACGACGGAGGAGTGCGAAACATGGCAGCCACTTGAACATACAGGTTCCTACTACTAGGCATGTGCAAGTGGTTCATACGTCAATACTACACAATCTTGTTGCTAGTGTAGTAAGATATGACGATAACAAATGATGTTGTGCGATGTCAACTACTCCTATATGTAACATAGTACCGCTTTTTCGATCGTCCGTCCGAGAATGAGCAGTGAGATCAATGTTAATGTAACTAGGTCCACAAATAAGACGGAGAGTACGGTGCTACAAGACTCCATGAAACATGAACCATATGAAGCACGAATAGTGTTAGGGTGGTGTATGAAGGGTGCACGGATGGGAGCAAAAGTTCCCTTCTCGACCCACTTTTGGGTGTTTGGCAGAGTGCATGAAGGGTGCATGAGTCCACACTAGTAGGTTGACAAAAATACACGAAGAGGAAACAACTATATTGAGATGAGAATGCAACCAAACACACCCACACGCTTTGTGCTACAGTTACTGATCTACACCGTCTGAGTTGGATCCAACGGCCATGTTGCGCCGAGACATGGACATGCCCATGCAGAGGGTGCCTAAACACCACCGAAGTCCCTCTGCTTCTCGAGGCGCACGACATTGGTGATGCAGGGTGCAACCGCCCGCAGAGCCCGCTCCCGTCGATGGGAGCCAGCTCGTCAAAGAAGGCGTCCAATGGCACGAATGGATTCCGGTGACGAAGCCCTGAAAGGATTCGCCCGGCAACGGCGACGGCAGCCCGCAACCCCTCCTTGTCCAGCTCAGCCCCCACCATCGCACGGAGACGTCTCAGCTCCTTGGAGATATAGTTGAAGAAGGAGACCAGGTCAGGAAGCCGCAGCTCATTGAAGTCGACCGGGTGGTCCAACGGGTTTAGCCCGACGGCCGGCATCGTCACGCTGGCACGACGGTAGGCATCGCGCAGCCGCAACACGTGCGTGGCAACTTGGTTCACCAAGTGGCTGAGGCGATCCTGGACCTCGTCACGATCGGCCCGCTTCGGCGCTCGGCCAGCTCCTGACGGCCTATCATATCTCCCGCTTTACTGCGAAGAACGCCGCCCGATGCCTCGAGCATCTTTGTGGTGGACTCCTGCCGCTTTTGAAGCTCCATGAACTCCCGCACATAACGGAGGAGCATGGCACTCCTCTCCTCCTTGAGCTCACGGAGCTCCACTTCCTTGGCCCTGAGCTCCACATCCTTGGCATGGAGCTCCTGTGTCAGGCGCCTCACCTCGGACTCCGTGATCTGCTGCACCGCCATGGCACTAGGTAGAAGCAATGGGGAGAGGAAGCAAAGGGGGCGAAACGGCTGAAAGGCAATGCAATCTACTGGAAGGCGGAGGGAGCGGGGAATCTTTTGGTTTTCACCACGGTAAAACACCAGTCGACGACTTCTCACATCAGGGAGCAGTGGGTTTTTACAGGCGGAGTCATCGTGACTAATTGCTACCGCGCCTGCTCCCGTCAATCAAAAAATTAAAAATCCTGTCGCGCCTGCTCCCGTCAATCAAAAAATTAAAAATCCTGCCGCACCCAAACACCAGAGCAACGCCGTGGTGGATATTTAAATTTACCTGCCGACAAGTAGATAAAAAAAGGGGTGAAAAAACAAATGTGGCGGCGGCCTAGCTAATCGGTCGAACTAGCCCAACTAGCTAGTCACCGTGCTTCACTGATGTACTCGGCGGGAAAGGTGGTCTTTCGTGATTTGACGACTCATTTACTTGCTTCGGCGCTACGACCGAGGAGGACCCAGAAAACGCGCGGTAGGGCGTCCCACGTCAGGAAGAATATATGCGTGCACCACCTGGGAGGACCCCAAAACCGCGCGGTAGGGTGTGCCATGTCTCGGCACGGAGGAAAAATGAGCGTGTAAAAATATACAGTATCAGATGTAGTACCTATGGTTCAACCTCGGGACCCAGCCAGTCGGTCAAAAACACCCCACTAGCCACACAGCTTCATCATGCCAACGTGGCACGTAGGATAGATGTGGTTAGCTCCGTCTCGACCAGCCACAACGTCTCTTGTTCTAGGCGATTCTTCTATTTTCCAAGCTTTTTTTAGTTGTAATAACACCACGGCAAGCTAGCGCCGCTCTTCGTGTGTGGCCGTGCAAAGTTTAGACAATGGAGAGAAGAGAGATTGAGATCGCAGACCTGGGACCCACCAGTAAGTGAGACAACGGTCATGCACGTGTTGACGAGGCACTCCCTCTACTCTACTCAACGCAAGTACTGTATAAATAAAATCAAGTTATGGGACAAAGCCAACAACCGTTTGTTTTTTCAGGCTATCGACTTACGCTTTGTAGTCCAGGTTGCCAGTTCGAATCTCGTCTTTCAGATTTGTTAGTTTTAGGTCTAAATTTAATTAATGACAAGTGGGACCCCCGTGTGTTGTTCCTATATTTCAGTGTAGGATGGTTTTTTTAAACAAACACTTTGCGCGGTTAGACAAGTAACGACACGAGTTACACGTATTTTGCAATTTTACGAACAAAAATGACAGCGGCATAGAATATCACATTGTGACGCCCTCGATTCAATCGTACACTAATCATACACGCAAATGTGTACGATCAAGATCAAGGACTCACGGGAAGATATCACAACACAACTCTAGACACAAATTAAAATAATATAAGCTTTATATTACAAGCCAGGGGCCTCGACGACTCGAATACATAAGCTCGAATACACAAGAGTCAGCGGAAGCAACAATATCTGAGTACGGACATGAGTTAGACAAGTTTGCCTTAAGAAGGCTAGCACAAAAGCAACATCGGTCGAAAAGGCAAGGCCTCCGTCTGGAGCCTCCTAACTACTCCCCGGTCGCCGCCAGCCTCCACGTAGTAGTAAGCATCGGGCGGTGGCATCTGTCTCCTGGGCTCCGACATCTGGTTGCATCAACCGGAAAGAAGAAGAAAGGGGAAAAGGGGGAGCAAAGCAACCGTGAGTACTCATCCAAAGTACTCGCAAGCAAGGATCTACACTACATATGCATCGGTATCAATGAAATGGGCTGTATCTGTGGACTGGACTGCAGAATGCCAGAAGAGGAGGGGAAAGCCTAGCCTATCGAAGACTAGCATCTTCTGAAAACCACCATCTTGCAGCAACAGGAGGAAGTAGAGTAGCATAAAGTAAAGTAGTAGAAGTGTTATCAACCTCGGCCAGAGATCCTTTCTCGGCTCCCTGCGAGAAAGCAATCCCAGAGCCATACTATCCAGTTATCATCACAAACCAATTCTCATCACAAGTATCGAGTTCTAGTTGTATCGATCGGGATACAACTCAAGTGTCTATTATCAGAGGGACGGGCTATCAATAGTTGTTTTCTTCCTGCGGTGGTGCACCAACATACCCACCACGCCGATTAACTCCGCCGGACACACTTTCACGGGTCATGCCCGGCCTTGGCCAAACAATTCGTGTAACCCGACCTAGGCTTAATAGAGAGGTCAAGACGCCAGACTAAACCTATGCCCCTGTGGGTCATGGGCCATCTCCCAGGAACTCACACGCGTTGCGAGGCGGCGGTGAGCGGAACCTAGCTACCTCCTTCAACAACGCAGTGCTTACGCAGTCCAACCCGTGGCCGCGCTTCGGCCGTGGCGTCTATTAAGCTTCGGCTAATGCATACGACGCAGAACGCCCATACTATGCCCACGTGATGGTTAGTGCTATCAGGCCAGAGGCCCCTCGGATCAAATATCCAAATCATAGTGGATTAGGAACACGCGGTAACAAGCAGAGACTCACGAAAGATGTGACCCCGTTGCCCCGTCTCGAGGACTTGCGGAAAGGGCTAGGAATGCCCGGCCACGCCTCGTAATTATCTCGCGGGCACCCTCCAGGTCAACCCGACTCCTCATCACTCGCAATTATGCTCGCGCGGTACCCCTCAGGGCCGACCCGTCTTTAGTAACAAGGTTCAGTGTAAAGTCTTAGTAATCATAGTAAACGTGTGTCCAAACATCAAGGAGAAAACCCGAGGAATCACCCCCGATGAATTCCACTCGATGCAATCATCAAGGTGAACGTAAGAGGAACCACCCCCGAGGTTCACACTTGAGGGGTTGCACGACAGAGTCGTATCGGAAGTGGTTAAGGCGGAATCACCCTCGATGACCACGGCCGAATAGCTACTCTACAGGGTTAACATCAGAAGTGCTATAGTGATCTCACCCTCGGCAGTCGATAGTAACCCAGTAATGTCGAGCAACTAAGGGGAAAGTGATGTGCGGTGCCGGGGCCTGGTCTTCGATCCCGTTGATCGGGTCTTCAATGATGAAGCATGGGCAACAAGGACAAGGTGGGGGTCACTGATGGATCACTAACCAACCTATACTAAGCAGTTTAGGATAAGCAGGTAGGTAACAATAAGCAGGTTACAAAAGCAGGCTATGCATCAGAATATGAGCAAACAATAACAATAGCAAAATCTAATGCAAGCAGGAGAGAATGGAATGGGCGATATCAGGATGGTCAAAGGGGGGGCTTGCCTGGAAGCTCCGCTGAAAGGGAAGAAGGATCGTCGTCGACGTAGCCGATCACAATGGCATCATCAACGGTCTCGGGGTCTACAGGAGAGAAGAGGGGGGAGAAACAATAAATATAAAGCAAACAAAGCATCACGAAGTATAACATGGCAATATGCTGCGCCGGGTGTGACCTAACGTATGGCTACACGATATAGGTGAAGGGGGAATTCAACCGGGAAGGTATTCGTTCAGGACCAGACGATCGGGTGAACAGAGGGAATGTTCCATGTTCGAGATAGTTAGAGGCATCGGCGGAGTAAGCGGACCGCGATTCGGATTCGTCTCGCTGCTCGAGCAACTTTCATGTATAAATTATTTTCATCTGACTTACGTTTTAATTTATATGATTGTTTTATTAATATTCTGAAATTGTTTTAATTATTTATTTCAAATTTAAATAATGTTGATTCTTTTTATACCCTGACCGGGCCAGCCACAGTCAATGACATGTGGGGCCAGTCAAAGCCCAGTCAACAGGTCAACAGTCAAAGTTGACCTTGGTCAATGTGTGAATAGTGCTAGTGGGTCCTACTTGTCATAGACAATGTGTCTATTAAGTCAATTAATTAGAGATAACCAACAGGGTGGTCCACATGTCATTTGCTATTAAAGTAAATTAGCACTAATTTAACACTAACTAATCTAGTCCTAATTAAACAAGGGGCCGGCCGTACTGAAAAATGGCCCAGCCGGCCACACACGCAACACACACACCAAACACCACACTCGGATGGCCATGGCCATGGGCATGGCTAGTAGCAGTAGCAGCCTGTGGTAGCAGGCAGCATGGGCACCTGTAGCGGAGCAGCGTTAGAAGCAAAACGGCACTAGCAGGAGCAGCGGTCGCGGCGGCAACTAGCAGCAGAGTAAGCAGCAGCAGAGCAGCGACATTGAGCAGCAGCAGCAACAGGGGAGCAGCGGGGGCATGTCCACGCGCGGGCGCGCGGGGGACTGGCACAGGGGCGCAAGGGCGCGCGACTAGAGACGGGCAGGGGCGCGGCGACGCGAGCAGGGTGCGGCGACGTGAGCAAGGGGCGCGCGTGTGGACGGCATAGGATGCAGCCGTACGGGATCAGAGACGCGGGGGGAGCACAGCCACGGGCGCGACGAGCGCGCGAAGGAGCGAGCCCGGTGCGGGTATGGCGACGCTTCGGCCATGGCGGGTGCGAGCTCGCGGGACGACACTACGGCGATGGATCGACGGGGGCAAGGCCGGGATTGGGAGGAGGGGATCACCGCGGTGCTGTAGTCGAGCTCGAGAAGACCGGGGGTGGGCCGGAGCGACGGCAATCGACGGCGGACGTCGGCGATGTACGCGGTGAAGACGAGGTCGATGGCGAGCGTACCGGCCGCCCCGACTCGATTTGGTGCACGGGGAAGACGAAGAAGACGATGGCGATTCTCCTGGACGTATTTTCAGGCGGTGGGGTGCACACTGGCCACGGCAACGGCGACGACACACGCGGGATTTCGAGCTCTTTTCCGAGCCGAGGAGGAGGTGACTCGATGGGGAAAGAGATGCGATCGGACGAGGGATAGCTAGGGTTCGCGTTGGCGCAGTTATATGCGGAGGGGATCGACGTGGCGGCCATCCATGGCCATGGCAGTCGTGGATGTTTGACACGCACATCTCCAGCCTCCTACTCTGTACAGAAGAAGGAGAAAGCCGTTCGTGGGCTAGGTCGTGCTGCTGCAGCCACTTATGGCCCATTAGTTCACTACGTCTTTAGCATTTTTTTACCACTGTTTTCTAATTAAATGAGTGTCCAAACAATTTTTGCTAATTATGAAACTTGGTACATAAATTCTTTGGAATATTCTGAGGTTGCTCAAAAAGTTTGAGGCCAACTGGAAAAGTCTATAATTGTGTTTGCATTTAATTGGACCACTTTAAATGATGTTGGTACATTCTAAAATTAGTTAGGGGCCTTTTAGAAACTCTCTCAGGTGGGGTTTCATCATGAAAAATGTCATTGGATTATTTTAAATATTATGAACACTTTTATTTTGCAGTTTGAAGAAATGATTTATTTTACTTTACTTTAAAATTTGAATTTGAACTCCGTTTGGACCAAGGTGTGGTTTAGCAAATTCATTGTGATGACATGGCACCATTTGTGTGTGATTACTGTAGCTTAACTACCTGGGTGTTACAAATCTCCTCCACTACAAGAAATCTCGTCCCGAGATTTAAGAGGTGGAGTCAAGGGGGGAAGGTTCGGGTCACGAAATTCTAGCGAGTGTTCTCGGTCTTAGTTGTTCTTCTCGAAGAGGTCGATCCATCACATTGATGTCTTCATTTTCGGTTTCAGGTCATCATGAAGAAGTCGATATCCTTTCTTCAGGAACACCATCGTACTTACAAAAAAGATAAGGGGGAAGACCCGGGAAGGACGGAGCTCAACACCTGTTAGGTACCTGTGGGCTATCTCAGTGAACGAGGCATAGAGGCATCTCTCGAGTTGAAATTCAAGAAAGTCATCGAGAGCCAGGTAAGAAGGTGAAAATTAGAAGTTTCAAGAGCATAGGCAATCATTCGATGTCTGAGACAAAGTGTGGAAGGAGTCCAGAGTAACGACAATAAGTATTGCGTCTGATACCAGAATAGATCACTAGGAAGGTGGCTCGCGAATTGCATACGATACCAAGCGTGAGGAAAAACTTTTAGAATCAGGGGGTATACATGAGAGTCAGGTTTCGATCCTGGGAACTGTGGGTTATGGGCCCACCATGTGGGTAATAAGTAGGAAGGCATTGACATCTTGCACAGTCATGATAGCAGGGCATGTCAGAGAATAACTTGTTAGTTATGTTGGCAACAATGTTGGTACCAAGGGCGAGGGGCAAAGAGAACCATTTTCCTGCTCGTAAGACGAGGCGGACCAATAGGCAAAGTTCTCGTCCATCGATGGTTGCCAGAATGTCATCAACAATAATAACAGGGGTTTACTGACAAAGTTGTACACCGAGGTGTTTACATAAGCAAGGAAATATTACTACTTATATCATAGATCACAAGACAGGTTAAACAAAACAATGGAAAGGAAATGTGATTATACCCTAGTATCAGGATTATATCTTTCCCATCCATGACAGGACAACAAGTAGATAACCAATTAGGTAAAGGGGCGAGGGAATTCATGATGTTACCATACAACGGTGTTTGGATAATTGATCAAGAAACATTTAGCATTATGCTTCCAATGTTCTTGTTGATGTTTGAGTACCATAGTCATGCTTCGGGATAGCATCGACAAGGTCTTTAGGGAAAGGTCGGACTTCGGATACACAAAGGACCCACCGGAACAACTTATAAAACATGTCATACAATTTCAGCAAGAAAAATGTGATTTTGTGGCCGGCGGGCTCACGAACAATTCATCAAGGGGGCAAGGATGGTATTTCTCATCATGAATTGGATTAACATCTTGGAACAGATGTTGGTAATGGTCACGACACATTTGTCGAGAGATTTCACGACGATGTAATCGATCGGCGATGACATCAAGTCAAAGGAATGATGAAGCGAAAAGTTATTGGAACCACAGGTACGACACAAACTTCAATTCAAGCTTGCTGTTCAAGGTGAATTGATATAACAAGGAAGATCGATGTAGGCTTAGCTCATCATCGAAAATTGTGCTCCAGGAAGAAGGACCAGGGAGCACAGTTAAAATTTAGCACGATAATGATATAGCCAATCAGGATAGGAATGACTTGAAGGATTATTAAACTCGTAAGCAACAAAAATTACTTAGAGTTACAGAATCGGACGGTGGAATCGAGTCACTTATCGGCGTTCTCGAGTGACTATCAACTCAAAACCTAGGGAAAACTGAAATCGATGAGAAACAATACCAGATGAAGACTCGTAGGAAGCAACACAGTTCTTTGTTATTCTCGAGATACCGAAGGGTAATACTCGATGGAAGATCAAAATAGAGGTTGCGAAGATGCATTTATCTATGGAATACAAGTGCTTTAACTTGTCCGAGATATGGAATCAAAGGGGAACAATCATGGTCAGAACCAGAGTTGCAAAGGATCAAATCCTAGATATAAGATGATCTTATACCAAGGGGATAATTAATTTTAAGAGAAGCTTCCATGATAAGATCTACATCGTGTCCATGGGCATGAATACAAAGTTCAAGGTCGACTCCCACTTCTTCAATGCATATCATTTCATTTACTTCTCGCTTTCGATGAATTTGTATTGCAAAAGATTTATCTGGAAAAGCACCAGAAGAGTATGACTCGCATAACTTACGAGTTCACATGAATTAGGAAAAGCATGGGTTCAACCCATCGGGGCATTTTTACGAAGCTATAAAACACAATAACAGGAGCGACGGGTACACGCCAAAAGCAAAGGGCTAGCGATACCGGAGTAGATGATACAATTCGCCAGAGGCATTTTGTATCATGGGAAAGTCGTCAATGATTTAAAATATGAAGGAGCTGTCGGATAGTAATCCACCAAAAGATCACGTGGTCCACAAAGGATCTAATGTGAATATCGGTACTCAACCAGAAGAAGGGATGCAAAGGAATCGGTTTTTGAAACATCTGAATAAGCCGAAGCTTGAATACGAAGGGTTTACGATTTTTAAAATAGAAGATCAGAAGCCGAGGCTCTGATCAAAAGATAATTGAGTTGAATCGATATAGATCGACAATCGATCAAGGTTTGATTTGCCAAGAATAAGCTCAAGTTCGGAGTGACGCTCGAGGAAGGGTGAATGCTAGGATCTGGTTGAGGATTGCGAGCATTTGCAACATATTGGATCAAGGGACTCGAAACGATAGTGACAGAGGATGTCAACGGAGATTATTAGGAATATGGAACTAACCATAATGCAGGCACGCAAGACTTTTCAAAGCAATAGGTTGCAAAGGATTCTTGGAAGGTTGAATAGCATTTCGGGGTATTTTGTGAAACATATGATCAACTGGGGATGAACGAATCCCCGATAAGAGTGAGGAATTATTCGTAGGGTTATTCAGGCGGAAAAGAGTTGCAAGGCAGTCAGAAAAAGGATTCTGGAAGGTCGGAGAATATTTTCGGGTATCTTGTAATAACAAGAACAACTAGGGATGGATGTATGAACAGCGAGGGTACGTAGTTATCCATAAGGATTCAACGGTGTTAAGGGATTGCAAATGAAATGAACACAAGTTCTCGGGAGTAGATCGGAGAGTATTTTCAAAGTCTTCTGGTGAAGTAGGTAACCATCCGAACTGAAGGGGCCCTCCGGGGAAAGGCATTACGAGAACCTAATGTAGTTAGTAAATTCTTTTAACCCGAATAGAAGAGAGAACAGAGTCCCAGAGTATAGGTGAGGAATAAAAGATCCTAATACCACCCAATGACGACGTGGGCCCGTAAGCTACACAGTCGAGTTAGTAAAACAGTTTTGGACGACTAGACTCAACTTCGGTCAAGGAGTTGGAAACTGGGCTACCTACAGGCAGTCGGCTCTGATACCAATTTGTGACGCCCTCGATTCAATCGTACACTAATCATACACGCAAATGTGTATGATCAAGATCAAGGACTCATGGGAAGATATCACAACACAACTCTAGACACAAATTAAAATAATACAAGCTTTATATTACAAGCGAGGGGCCTCGACGGCTCGAATACATAAGCTCGAATACACAAGAGTCAGCGGAAGCAACAATATCTGAGTACAGACATGAGTTAGACAAGTTTGCCTTAAGAAGGCTAGCACAAAAGCAACATCGATCGAAAAGGCAAGGCCTCACATGAGGAGCCTCCTAACTACTCCCCGGTCGCCGCCGGCCTCCACGTAGTAGTAAGCATCGGCGGTGGCATCTGCCCTGGGCTCCGACATCTGGTTGCATCAACCGGAAAGAAGAAGAAAATGGGGAAAAGGGGGAGCAAAGCAACCGTGAGTACTCATCCAAAGTACTCGCAAGCAAGGATCTACACTACATATGCATCGGTATCAATAAAAAGGGCTATATGTGGATCGGACTGCGAGAATGCCGGAAGAGGAGGAAAGCCTAGCCTATCGAAGACTAGCATCTTACGAAACCACCATCTTGCAAAGAACAGGAGGAAGTTGAGTAGCATAAAGTAAAGTAGTAGAAGTGTTATCAACCTTGGCTGAGATCCTTTCTCGACTCCCTGCGAGAAAGCAATCCCAGAGCCATACTATCCAGTTATCATCACAAACCAATTCTCATCACAAGTATCCAGTTCTAGTTGTATCGATCGGGATAAAACTCCAAGTATCCGTTACCGTAGGACAGGCTATCGATAGTTGTTTTCTTCCCTGCAGGGGTGCACCAACTTACTCACCACGCTCGATTAACTCCGCCCAGACACACTTTCCTGGGTCATGCCCGGCCTCGGCCAAACAATACGTCGCAACCCGACCTAGGCTTAATAGAGAGGTCAACACGCCGGACTAAACCTATGCCCCCAGGGGTCATGGGCCATCTCCCCGGGAACTCCTGCATGTTGCGAGGGCGGTCGGTGAGCAGACCTAGCTACCTCCTTCAACAAGGCAGGTGCTTACACAGTCCAACCCGGCAAGATGCCGCTCAACACGACATCTATTAAGCTTCGGCTGATGCATACGACGCAGAACGCCCATACTATGCCCACGTGATGGTTAGTGCTATCAGGCTAGAGGCCCCTCAGATCAAATATCCAAATCATAGTGGATTAGGAACGCTCGGTAACAAGTAGAGACTCACGAAAGATGTGACCCCGTTGCCCCGTCTCGAGGACTTGTGGCAAGGGCTAGGAATTCCCGACCACGCCTCGTAATTATCTCGCGGGCACCCTCCAGGTCAACCCGACTCCTCATCACTCGCAAATATGCTCGCGCGGGTACCCCTCAGGGCCGACCCGTCTTTAGTAATAAGGTTCAGTGTAAATTCATAGTAACCATAGTAACCGTGTGTCCAAACATCAAGGGGAAAACCCGAGGAATCACCCCCGGTAAATTTCACTCGATGTAATCATCAAGGTGAACGTAAGAGGAACCACCCCCGAGGTTCACACTTGAGGGGTTGCACGACAGAGTCATATCGGAAGTGGTTAAGGCAGAATCACCCTCGACGACCACGGCCGAATAGCTACTCTACAGGGTTAACATCAGAAGTGTTGTAGAGGTCTCACCCTCGGCACTCGATAGTAACCCAGTAATGTCGAGCAACTAAGGGGAAAGTGATGTGCGGTGCCGGGGCCTAGTCTTCGATCCCGTTGATCGGGTCTTCAATGATGAAGCAGGGGCAACAAGGACAAGGTGGGGGTCACTGATGGATCACTAACCAACCTATACTAAGCAGCTTTAGGATAAGGTGTAGGTAACAATAAGCGAGTTACAAAAGCGGGCTATGCATCGTAATATGAGCAAACTATAACTTGATAGCAAAATCTAATGCAAGCATGAGAGAATGGAATGGGCGATATCGGGATGGTCGAAGGGGGCTTGCACGGAAAGCTCATTGAAAGGGAAGAAGGATCGTAAATCCAACGTAGCCGATCTGGCAGCATCATCAGCGGTCTCGGGGTCTACCGGAGAGAAGAGGGGGGAGAAACAATAATTATAAAGCAAACAAAGCATCACGAAGTATAACATGGCAATATGTTGCGCCGGGTGTGACCTAACGTATGGCTACACGATATAGGTGAAGGGGGAATTCAACCGGGAAGGTATTCCCGGTTCCGGACCTGTATCAGACAGGTGACCAGAGGGGGAATGTTCCATGTTCATATAGTTAGAGGCACCTGACAGGTAAACGGACCGCGCATTCGGATTCGTCTCGTCGTTCTGAAAAACTTTCATGTATAAATTATTTTCATCTGACTTACGATTTAATTTATATGATTGTTTTATTAATATTCTGAAATTGTTTTAATTATTTATTTCAAATTTAAATAATGTTGATTCTTTTGATACCCTGACCGGGCCAGCCACAGTCAATGACATGTGGGGCCAGTCAAAGCCCAGTCAACAGGTCACTGTCAAAGTTGACCTTGGTCAATGTGTGAACAGTGCTAGTGGGTCCTACTTGTCATACACACTGTGTCTATTAAGTCAATTAATTAGAGATAACCAACAGGATGGTCCACATGTCATTTGCTATTAAAGTAAATTAGCACTAATTTAACACTAACTAATCTAGTCCTAATTAAACAAGGGGCCGGTTGTACTGGAAAATGGCCCAGCCGGCCACACACGCAAGACACACACCACACACCACACACGGATGGCCATGCCCATGCTACTAGCAGCCTGTGGTAGCAGGCAGCATGGGCACCTGTAGCGGAGCAGCGTTAGAAGCAAAACGACACTAGCAGGAGCAGCGGCCGCGGCGGCAACTAGCAGCAGAGCAGCGACATTGAGTAGCAGCAACAACAGGGGAGCAGCGGGGGCATGTCCACGCGCGGGCGCGCGCGGGGGACTGGCACAGGGGCGCAAGGGCGCGCGACCAGAGATGGGCAGGGACGCGGCGACGTGAGCAGGGTGCCGCGACGTGAGCAAGGGGCGCGCGTGCGGATGGCATAGGATGCAGCCGTACGGGACCAAAGACGCAGGGGGAGCGGGGGGAGCACAGTCACGGGGTGCGACGAGTGTGACGTCCGGATAATTAAGCTACAGTAACCTATGCTAATGATGCCACTCATCTTTGTTAGAGTTACTAATCTTGCGTTAGTTCAAAAAACCGATTCAAAATCCAAATTCAGAAAACAAGTCAAACAATTAAAGTTTTAAAAAATCAAAACTAAAATGTTCTTATTTTGAAAAATAATTCATAAGATATATTGGTGGAGAAACCAAGTCTTTATAAAATGTTTAGATGCTCTAAAATGATTTAAGCAGTAGCTAAAACAACTAGATAAATGCCTTTTGTATTTTATTAAATACTAAACTATTTTATTTGGGGGTTAAACCTTTTTGTGACCGAGGTATAATTAGTAATACTAATTTAGGTGCAACTTTTATGTTTTATAAAACTAAAATAATATAAACTTGTAGAAAGAAAAATAAGAAAAGAAAAGCAAACAAAATAAATAAATCAGGGGAAAACCCCTGTGCCAATTGGGCAAACAGCTCACCAAGCCACCCATCGCCCATCCGCCCCTCACTCCCTTAACCCCACTCCCACCGAACCCTAGGCACCGACACCCCACTTCCTCCCCGCCCAAGACTCTCCTCTCCCCGATCCAATCGGGATCGGGCTCAAACGCCTCCGTCACCTCGCCCGATGCCTTGAGGATTGAAAATCTTCGCCGGACCGCCCAGGCGCCACTCGCCAGCATCGCCGACGCCGCCCCATCGTCTCTTCCCAGCCGGCCTCCTCGAGCCACGCCGACCGGGACGACCGCACCGGACGCCATCGCCTACGTCCACCCCGCCGCTGGATCTCGTCGCCCCGCCGCACGTCGTCGCCGTCCTCCTCCCCACGGACGCTTCGAGCCCACCGCCATGCCCCTCACTGCTCCCGTGTGAGCCGCCACCTCCCTCCTCCTCTCCTCTCAGGCGTTCGTAGCCGCCTTTATCAAGGCCGGCGCCCCGTCGTTGCGACAGACGGCCACGTGAGCCCACACCCGCCGGAGCTCATTCCGCCGTGGCCTCCCCATCGTTCGCTTGCCCGTCACGCTGCGCTTGCTGTCACCGCACATGCGCTACAAAGACAAGGCCTGGCCCACTCCGCCCACAAGCGACGATTGCGCCACAAGACGCTGGCCATGCTCGTCCCTCCGCCCCATCGCCTGTTCGGCCGGGCGCTCGGCGGCTCGGCGCCGGCGCCGGCTCTGCCGCGTCACCTCGGTGGGTTACACCGCACTGGGCTCCGCGTTCGCCAGCGCCCTGCTATTACCCGTGCCCATTCGCCCGCTATGGTCCCTGGACCATTGACAGTTGGGCCCCGCCCCCTGGGCCACTTACACGTGGGCCCAGCCCCCTGCAAAAAAAAGAAAGAAGAATAAAAAATAATTAATAATAAAAACAATTAATTAATCCTGTTTAGTTGAACTAATTAAACTTGATTAACCTAATTAACCTAACTAATCTGTTAGTTAGGGTGATGTGTCAATGATGAATGGGACCCACACGTCAGTTGACCAGTCAACGCCTCTATTGACTGCCGATGTCATGCTGACATCAGCGTGCACTGTTCTGGATAATGTTGAATTTAAATAATTAAATAATCCTAAAAATGAATTAAATCTTTTAAAAATCATATAAAATAAACCGTAGCTCAGATGAAAATACTTTCTACATGAAAGTTGCTCAGAACGACGAGACGAACCCGGATACGCAGCCCGTTCGTCCACCACACACCCCTAACATATCAAACTCGCAACTTTCCCCCTCCGGCTCCTTTGCCCAAAAACGCGTAGCACCGGGGATACTTTTCCGGTTGTTTCCCCCCTTCACCGGTATCACCTCATACCGCGTTAGGGCACCCCTAGCACCGATACTTGTCATGTCATGCATCACAATGCATATGTTTGCTTAAATATTCATTGTTTCTTCCCCCTCTTCTCTCTGGTAGACTACGAGACCGACGCTGCTGCTGCCCAGTTCGACTACGGAGTTGAAGACCCCTCTCTCTTGCCAGAGCAACCAGGCAAGCCCCCCCTTGATCACCAGATATCGCCTACTCTCCTCTATACTGCTTGCATTAGAGTAGTGTAGCATGTTCTTGCTTTCCGTTATTCCTATCACGATGCATAGCTTTGTCTTTGCTACTTACATTGATACCTTTACCGCAATCCTACTTGCCTAGTATAGTATGCTAGTATTTCCATCTGTGGCCCTACATTCTTGTCCGTCTGTGCTATACTATCGGGCCGTGATCACTCGGGAGGTGATCACGGGTATATACTATATACTTTATACATGATACATGTGGTGACTAAAGTCGGGTCGGCTTGTGGAGCACCCATGAGTGGATCTTTGTGGCGGAGGCGGACAGGCGTGTTGAGACCGCCTAGGAGAGAGCTGGGCCTGGCCCTGTTCGGCGTTCGCGGATACTTAACCCGCTTAACGAGATCTTGGTATTTGATCTGAGTTGGATCGTTGACCTTATACGCACTAACCGCCACGTGGACAAGATATGGGCAACCGGCGCGGTATCACCGGCACTTCGTGACGCCTTGATCGAGTGGCGCTACCGGATTGGAACGTAAGCTCGCTCTTGTATTAAGGGGCTAGTTACGCTTTCGGCCGCGTCATAACATGCGAGGTGTGCTATGGGCGATGGGCCCCGGACCCACTGCGCTTAGGTTTAGACCGGCGTCTGGCCTCTGTTGTGCCTAGGTGGGGCTGCGACGTGTTGATCTTCCGCGGCCGGGCATGACCTAGAAAAGTGTGTCCGCCAAATGGGATCGAGCATGTCGCAGCAGTTGGTGCACCCTGGGAAGAAAACATCTATCGATAGCACATCCTACTGATAACGGACACTTGGAGTTGTATCCCGATCGATACAACTAGAATCGGATACTTGTGATGAGAATTGGATGGTGATGAGTAATGGATTGTGATGATAAGCTGGATAGTATGGCTCGGGATTTCTTTCTCGCAGGGGTCGAGAAAGGATCTCGATCGAGGTTGATAACACTACTTCTACCTTACTTTGCGCTACTCTACTCCCTCCTATTTGCTGCAAGATGGTGGTTTCAGAAGATGCTAGTCTTCGATAGGACTAGGCCTTCTCTCTATTACGGCATTTCGCAGCCAGTCCACATATATACCCTTCCTTTGATAATGTTGCATATGTAGTGTAGATCCTTGCTTGCGAGTACTTTGGATGAGTACTCACGGTTGCTTTGCTCCCCTTTTCCCCTTTCTTCTTCTTTCCAGCTTGATGCAACCAGATGGCGGAGCCCAGAGCAGATGCCACCACGATGCTTACTACTACGTGGAGGCCGCCGATGACCAGGAGTAGTTAGGAGGCTCCCAGGCAGGAGGCCTTGCCTTTTCGATCGATGTTGCTTTTGTGCTAGCCTTCTTAAGACAAACTTGTCTAACTCATGTATGTGCTCAGATATTGTTGCTTCCGCTGACTCTTGTGTATTCGAGCTTATGTATTCGAGCCCTCGAGGCCCCTGGCTTGTAATATAAAGCTTGTATTATTTTAATTTGTGTCTAGAGTTGTGTTGTGATATCTTCCTGTGAGTCCTTGATCTTGATCGTACACATTTGCGTGCATGATTAGGGTACGATTGAATCAAGGCATCACAACGAGCGCGCGAGGGAGCGAGCCCAGTGCGGGTACGGCGGCGCTTCAGCCATGGTGGGTGCGAGCTCGCGGGACAACACTACAGCGACAGATCAACGGGGGTAAGGTCGGGATTCGGAGGAGGGGCTCACCGCGGTGCTGTAGTCGAGCTCGAGAAGACCGGAGGTGGGCCGGAGCGACGACAATCGACGGCGGACTCGGCGATGTACGCGGTGAAGACGAGGTCGATGGCGAGCGTACCGGCCGCCCCGACTCGATTTGGTGCACGGGGAAGACGAAGAGGACGATGGCGATTCTTCTGGACGTATTTTCAGGCGGTGGGGTGCACACTGGCCACGGCAACGGCGACGACGATGACACACGTGGGATTTCGAGCTCGTTTCCGAGCCGAGGAGGAGGTGGCTCGATGGGGAAAGTGATGGGATCGGACGAGGGATAGCTAGGGTTCGCGTTGGCGGAGTTATATGCGGAGGGGATCGACGTGGCGTCCATCCTTCAAGCACTCGTTGATGAAGTATCGTTCCTACCTGAGGCAACCGCACTTCGATGGCAAGCCTCTGAACGAAATTTCTGTAAAGTCTCCGGTGCTACATTTATCCGATGGTGACTGGAATAATCTTGTTACACATTGGTCTCGGCTGCAGCGTAAGGTACTGCCTATGATATCACATCACAATTTGAACTAAATTTCTGCATTTGCCTTAATGTCTCACTTGTACGAAAACTGCTAGCAGAAGAACATTTGTTCTCAAGGGACCAAAGAATCTCGCAACTATACTGCACACTGCTTTGCTCTTGTGAGTACCTCTTGCCCTGTATGACCATACTTACTTTCATAGCTGTTTGATTATGTAGCACCACTGCACATGTTAGCCTCGTAATCGTCCATTTGGTGGACATTATAAGATCCGTATGGACTCTTACATAAATTTAGAATCAACCCAATGCTTTTGAAGAGGTTTAGCTCTTCAGTCCTCTTGTAAGGACTGAACGTGGTCTATCACCTGTACTTACATTATGATTACTCCTCCGTCCCATAATATAAGAACGTTTTATGCAGTACACGGTGTTCAAAACACTCTTGTATTATGGGAAGAGGGATTGGTTCATTTTATAGCATTACGCATCTTATCTCCCTCGCCCACCATTTACTAAAAAGATCAGATCTATATTTAATCTTACCAACTAGTAGAATACCTGAGACAATGCCGGTCTGAAGTGTAGCCCATTGCTCTTGTCAAGACATTTTGTCTTAGAACGCTTGTACTTACGAGGGATTGGTAGTTGATTATGTAGCATCAATCTACATCTTATCTTCATTATCCTCTATCCCTTCGGTATTATCATATCTATAATTACTCTCTACAAAATGTAGAGTACAGGCAATGCTTATGAAGAAGATTCTGTCTGAAATTCTTGAGTTATCCTTCCCTTGACATGGAGAAGGGCATTATAAAGCCGGTGTTAATCGTTAATGTAAGTCAGTCCTTCTAAAGCCTTTATCCTCAAGCTGCATTTAATTTTCTCATACTCCCTATCATTTCTTGCTGTTTAGTTTACTGTTTCTACCAAAATGCATGTTCGTAAGAACCGTAAGTTCTAAGTTTTACTTGTAAAACCAAATTCCTTATTCATACCATGCACATTACTTAATACTCCCTATATGTATGCTTGTTTTTGTGTATCTATAATCCAGTGTGTGGTGAAGCAGCCCACGTTTGCACCTTGTCATCTCCTGTTTTATCTTCTTGATGTGGCTGATGATATGAACAACATGCCATGCACATTATCCAAAATAAATACAATGATTTTCTTTGCCCTTCATCTATGCTTGTTATGTTGACATGGTAATCCAGTAGTGTGGTGTCCCCGCATTATGAACAATGCCAAATTATGCTATTGATATTTTGAACATACTCTTTATTTCCTAATTTGAAATTGGATAGAATTGACAGAACAGTTATCATATTTGTTTATACACGTGCAAAACATGTCATCTCTCTGCTTTGTTTCAGGGTGATATGCCTGATGGCATGCACAAGTCTGCTGAAGGCTGTGAGACAAACCCAACATATATTGCAGCAAAGAAGGCAAAACATCTTGAAGATAGCGAGACAACCCCAAAGTCTTGTCTTGATGCGATGTTCAAGTTACTTGAGACTAACGGTCGAGACAAGCTCACGAAATTCGTTATGCGAATCGGTTCGACTTCTTGGTCCCAAGTTCTAGCGAAAGGCATTACGCAACTCAACTTCGACTTGAAGTCCTATCTCTAAGAAAGATTGCGGAGAACACCAATGAGAACCTCATCGCTAAACAGCTACACTGGAAGCTATGACCGACATGCTAGGCGGTCTCTGACCTTGCTCGTGACTTCTTGCGCAGTTCCCCTCAAGGCTAACCTTTCTTGAACTGTCTTGGAAGTGGTCTCGGTTCAAGATTATTTTATTCTGTTGCAATGGTGCCCGATTTTTGTATGTCTGCTTCTTCGTTGCGCTTTATGATCACCGGTGGCGAACTTGATGCCCGATGGATGTAATATACCTTAAATCCTTTATTATATAGTGTAGGTTTATTCTTAGTTACTATGCCGTAATTTCTTTATTGTATAGAGTAGGTTTGTTCTTAATTCCTACTAGTTCTGAGCAGCCGAAATGAACCCGGCCCATGATTGTGCGAATCAAATCACGGGCTTTTAACGAGCCAAAATTGTCTCGGTCCTTGTTTGGCCCAATCGGATATCGGTCATGAAAGCGGATGCAAACCGGGCCGTAGTTAGGCCCAACTATATGACGGGCTTTTAATAGGCCAAAATTAATATAGGGCCGAAATGTTAAATGGGCCCTTAACAGGCCAAAACTAATATCAGGCCGAATTACTAAGTGGGCCTTTAGCAAGTGGACCCAAAAGCATAGTGTCCAGTTGACGGGCCGAATCTGATATGGGCCATAATTGAGCCCAAAGTATACCTGGCCAAACCTCGGGCCATTAATGGCCTAATAGTGGCCCATATGAGATCCGGCCCATATTTGACCAGTTAATGGGCCGGCCTACTAGGGGCCTCAAAATCTTGTGGGCCTACAGCTGGGCCGGCCCATTAATGTCGGCGAAATCTCGTGGGACTTTAGCTGGGCCCCGGCCCATTATGACCCGCAAGAATCTTGTGGGCCTTTACCTGGGCCGGCCCATTATGGCACACAAAAATCTTGTGGGCCTTTACCTAGGCTGGCCCATTATGGCCCGCAAAATCTTGTGGGCCTTTAGCTGGGCCAGCCCATTATGGTCATAAAATCTCGTGGGCCTTTAGCTGGGCCGGCCCATTATGGTCTGCAAAATCTTGTGGGCCTTCAGTTGGGCCGGCCCATTTAAACTTGATGGGCCGATCCATGTGTCAACATATCATAGGCGCGTCTAGCCCATTGGATGAGTGACACATGTGCCAACGCGGACCTGACACGTGTCTCCTCCAGCCAATGATGATTTTACACATGGAAAATCCCCATTGGTCAGGGCTGTTAACGGGTTATCGGATCCAAAACCCGACCCGATAGCTTAACGGCGTTCCTTTACCGTGGATGCCACGTGTCGGTCACCCTTGACGAAAGCACTTCTGTGACGCGCGATTTATCGTCATGGAAGTGGACACTTCCGTGATGATAATTTTGGTAATGTCATGGAACATTTCTACGACAGCACATGTATGACTATCTTGATTCTGTCATAAATTTGTCATGGATGTACATGCATGACAAAAAGCGCGACCTACTGTGACAAACACGTATCATCACGGAAGTGTATTTTTTTTGTATTGATTCTTGGTCGCGCTGAGAAAATCAAAATCTGATAAGTCGCGCCCCGTCAAGCAAGTAGCATTAGGATGTTGCCAATCCACCGATGCATCGGCCAAAGCAACACAGGCGGAATTATTCGCATGAATGACTTCCACTTCATCATCAACCCACTGGATTAAAAATTGGTGCATAGTAGATGGCACGCATTGGTTTGCATGAACCCAATCACGGCCTAGTATGACGTTGTAGTTACCTTGCACCTTAGCGACAAAGAATGCAGTATCGAAAGGTTTGCTTCCGACTGTAAGCTCCACATACATCACACCTTTGGCTTCAGTTTTCTCTTTGCCTTCAAATCCATTGAGCACCATGTTGGTCTTTATCAACTCTTTATCATGCAGCCCCAATTTTCTGAAGACCGAATATGGCATAAGATTCACCACAGCACCACCATCAACCAGCATCCGAGTGAGCGGTGACCCATTGATATGACCTCTGAGATATAACGATTTTAGATGCGTTACTGGTTCTTTTGGCTTCTCGAATATTGCATTTTTGGGGCCAAAATCCAGCTGGGCTACCTCTCCTTCCTCATCTGCAGCACAAAACTCAGCAGGTAAGTAATATATCATATTGATATCCATACCTTCATTAACCGGTGTAGACTCATAGTCCAACATATCATCCTCTTCTTCAAGTGCATCCACCGATTCTGAAATCTGTTCGAGTGAAGAAGTAAGAAGTGTAGACGATGTAATAACTGTCGCATCGTCCTCCTTTGATGGCGCAGGTGCTGCTGTGACAGGTGTAGAAGCCACAGTATCTTGTATTTGTCTGGGCCTCCACACTTGTTTTGCAGGTATCATGGGCCGAGTGTCATTGAAGAACTTATCCCTTTGCTTCTCGACCTCTTGTTCTGTCATCTCTTGACTCCTTAACCTCTGTAATTTCCTCTTTTGTGTCTTTGTTAGCCCTGGAGGACACCACTCTGGCTGAGTGTACTTAGGATCTCTCGTCTTTACTTGGATGGTGCTTGCTTCATGGTCATTAGCCGAGTGCTTTGGCGCGATAGCAAGTATCGGCTCAGTCGGATTCCTATGCACAATCGGCTGTTGTATGGCGAATGTTTCGGTGCCCAAGATGAGTGAGTCGGCATTGATTTTTTCCTTGCCTTTGTTTGACTCAACAATTGCAGCACTTGGCGACTTAACACGCCATTCTCGCTTGCCGACCCTTTTCTGATTATCTTGCATTGGCCGATTGACACTATTGTTCAAACGGCCTTGCATGGGATAAAAAAGTCTCTCATGAACAGACCTCCTTGGTTCTGCCCGACCTGGATGAAAATCATAAGGGGCCATTGGGGGCTGCCACCATCCTCCATTGAAGTCTCCCATGTAGTATGGCGCATATGGGGGTGGCGGCATCCACGGTCCCGGCGCCCACGACCTATATGGCCTTGCATGATGCTGAAAATCTTCCCGAGGAGGTGACCTTGAGCGTTTCAAATTTGGTGACCGGTCAGAGATAGAACCGGTTGCTTGACTGGCATACTTGGACAACAACATATGAAAAGTTGGTTTGATTTTCTTGCGCTGCACTTTAGCTTCATTCGTCTTCCACTTACCAACCTATGGACTCTTGGGCTTAACAAATTTAACTTGAGTGTCTTGCTGCACCTGTGCTTGCCCCCCCGAGTGTAGGATTCTTGATGGTAATTTTGATCACTTCCTTGCCGTCGGGTTGCTTATCAAGTACAACCTGTCTCCCCAAGACCTTGTCGCCCTCTTTGTCTTTCCTGGGCTCACCAACAATGACATTAGCTTTATTAGCAGATTCGGCAACCTCCGGCCGAATGAGTAGCTTCTTCCCATCCAAATCCATGGTATTCATTGGGAAAGGTTGTTTATCAACTTGCATCTCAGAGAAGTTCAATCGTACGTCATTAATGGCCGATTGTATCTTTCGTCAAAAAACATTGCAATTGTTAGTAGCATGAGAAAAATAATTATGATACTTGCAATAAGCACGCTGTTTTAACTCTTCAAACGGCGGTAAAGTATGAGATATCCTAATAATTTTAGCTTGCAGCAAAGCATCAAATATTATATCACACTTAGCAATGTTAAAAGTAAACTTCATCTCTTCATCACGATTCTTATGAATCAGTTTCAGATCATTGCAAGTAAAGGGTTTGGCCTTAGATGGCCAAACAAATTCAGTATTAAAAAGATCACCCTCATCGTCCGAGTGATCACTATCATATTCGACCATATTAATCTTTGGACGATCGACTTTGTATCTGTGCACTTCTTTAAGATATTTGCTTCGGCTTTCCTGAGCCAAAGCCCTTTGTAAAACTTGGTTGATATTTAAGAACTCATAGCCTTCTTGCTTTTCTTTAATGGGAGTTCTCAAACCACTCAGTACTAGGTCCGCCAAGTCCCTTTCTGTTATCACCAAACTAAAACACCGGTTTTTTGTTTCTCTGAATCTCTTGACGTAATCGGAGACCGATTCATCATGCTTTTGTTTAAGCGATGTTAGATGTGACAACTTAAGTTCATTGTCGCCGCTATAAAAGTGATCATGAAATTTCTGCTCTAGCTGCGACCAAACTCGAATGGAACCATGTGGTAAAGAAGAAAACCATGAAAATGCGGTACCAGTTAATGATACAGGAAATAAACACACTTTCAATTCATTCAATGAGCCTGCCTCACCCAATTCTGCTAAATATTGACTAACATGCTCCCATGTGGTTTTTGTGCCTTCTCCATTAAACTTAACAAAATCTGGAATTTTATATCCTGGAGGGCACTGGATGGCATCAAAGTATTCGGGGTACGGCTTTTGGTAAATCCGATTCCGAGGTAGCTCAACTCCAAAATTCTCTCTAAGCATCTTAGCCATCTCCTCTCTTAAATTAGCTAGGGCATCGTTTGTAGCGGACGATGAAGCTTGCTGTTGTGTGATACGTCTCCAACGTATCTATAATTTTTTATTGCTCCATGTTATATTATCTACTGCTTTGGACCATATTGGGCTTTATTTTCCACTTTTATATTACTTTTGGGACTAACCTATTAACCGGAGGCCCAGCCCAGAATTGTTGTTGTTTGCCTATTTCAGTGTTTCAAAGAAACAGAATATCAAATGGAGTCCAAACGGAATGAAACCTTCGGGAATGTGATTTTCTCATCGAATATGATCCGGGAGACTTGGACCCTACGTTAAGAAAGCCACGAGGTGGGCACGAGGTAGGGGGCGCGCCCACCCCCTACGGCGCGCCCCCACCCTCGTGGGCCCCATGAAGCTCCACCGACGTACTCCTTCCTCCTATATATATCTCATTACCCCAAGCGATCGAATCTGGAGCCAAAACCTAATTCCACCACCGCAACTTTCTGTATCCATGAGATCCCATCTTGGGGCCTGTTCCGGAGCTCCGTCAGAAGGGGAATCCACCACTGAGGGCTTCTACATCATCATAGCCCTTCCGATGAAGTGTGAGTAGTTTACGTCAGACCTTCGGGTTCATAGTTAGTAGCTAGATGGCTTCTTCTCTCTTTTTGGATCTCAATACAATGTTCTCCCCCTCTCTCGTGGAGATCTATTCGATGTAATCTTCTTTTTGCGGTGTGTTTGTTGAGACCGATGAATTGTGGGTTCATGATCAAGATTATCTATGAACAATATTTGAATCTCCTCTGAATTCTTTTATGTTTGATATTTTCTTCGAATTATCAGTTTGGTTTGGCCTACTAGATTGGTTTTTCTTGCAGTGGGAGAAGTGCTTAGCTTTGGGTTCAATCTTGCGGTGTCCTTTCCCGGTGTGATGAGGGCAGCAAGGCACGTATTGTATTGTTGCCATCAAGGATAACAAGATGGGGTTTTATCATATTGCATGAATTTATCCCTCTACATCATGTCATCTTGCTTAAGGCGTTACTCCGTTTTCTTGAACTTAATACTCTAGATGCATCTTTGGATAGCGGTCGATGAGTGGAGTAATAGTAGTAGATGCGAGGTGAGTCGGTCTACTTGTCTCAGACGTGATGCCTATATACATGATCATACCTAGATATTCTCATAACTATGCTCAATTACATCGGTTGCTCAACGATAATTTGTTCACCCACCGTAGAATGCTTATGCTCTTGAGAGAAGCCACTAGTGAAATCTATGGCCCCCGGGTCTATCTTCATCATATTAATCTTCCATCACTTTATTATTGCTTTGCTTTTTTACTTTGCCTTTTATTTTTACTTGCATCTTTATACCAAAAATACCAAAAATATTATCTATCATCTCTATCAGATCTCACTCTCGTAAGTGACCGTGAAGGGATTGACAACCCCTATTCGCATTGGTTATGAGAAGTTATTTGCTTTGTGTAGGTACGAGGGACTCGCGCGTAGCCTCCTACTGGATTGATACCTTGGTTCTCAAAAACTATGGGAAATACTTACGCTACTTTGCTACATCATCCTTTCCTCTTCGGGGAAATCCAATGCAGTGCTCAAGAGGTAGCATTGTGGCATGGGAAGAGTAGGACTACTAGCTGTAGGTAGGAACTGTGGCATATATGCCGAACCATAGTTCGGTAATGGCCGAGTGGTTGTAGCTATAGGTAGGGTTTGGTTCGGCGTTGCCACCGAACCCGGTATGCTTATGATGGGACTAATGGGTGCAGCCACAATCTGATTTGTTTGAGTAGGTTAATAAGTTATTGGCATGGGAGGCGCCGATGAAATAGGTAATGTCAGATTAGGGTTTTGCACACTAGCAACTATACCACCATTACCACTAGATGATTGAGATATATTCTTCTGAGCATTAGTATTTTCTATGAAAGTTTGATAGACTAGATTGTTACCATCAGCAATACGACTCTCAATCTCAGCCCACTGCTCAGGAGAAAAGGTAGTACTTACAGGGGTTTTAACCTGCTCGGCTTGAAGAGGAGGAAACTTGATTTCTTCAATCGAAGTGATGTTGCCTTGGAGATCCTTCTTGAATTTTGCAAGGAACTCCTGCAGGTCCTTCTCCTCGTGCGCCTTCTTGTACACATCATAGACTTGGCGATGATCGGCCGATATCTCATCAAGACTGGGCTTAATGATGTTATCAGTGTCTACCTTAGATGGCTTGGGAAGATCGGACATGGTGGATGATGACGATTGATCTTCTGTCCCCAGCAGAGTCGCCAAAAAGTGTGTTGACACACGAACACGTCACGTGTACCCTCGGCGCCGGGGGTGATGCACCGCAGCTCACGTCAAAGGAGACCCGACCGGCGGTAGCGATCGCGGAGACGGTCGTGAGCGCTTTGCGGACCGAAACTCCAGCGCGCGGGAGGGACCCCGTCAGGGATTGTGGAGGTTATGGGTTGCCCTAGGTCGATTCACTTGCCCCTAGAGACTCGGTACTCGCAGCTCTCAAACTCGGGGAACAGCGAAGAACGAGAGAGAAAAACGGTGGGGAGATAAAACGTAGATGAAAAAGTAGTATATTGATTTGTTCGATTGCGTGTTGTTCCAATGGGCCGTCACCCCCAACATATATAAGAGGCGGCTGGACTTCCCGTACAAGCAAAGGATTTATCTAGGCTTTCCTTACAAGAAAATTACATCTATTCACGTCCAAAACCCTAGTCAAATTCGGGTTGGTTTTATCTGAACTTTCCAAAACAGTTTGGTTTAAACTGGCTGTACTTTGCGGGTCCTTTTTGTGGCGGCAAACGACCTCGGATTGAGACGATCTTTATATCAAAATCGATCGATTTGACGAGGCGCACAACTTCCGTGCAGAATACTTTTCCATCCAAGATCATCTGAATAACCTTTTGAGCCCATCTTCAACTTCTCATCGGCTTGACTATCATAGCCTCCACCCCGGCAGGCTTTCCACCCAGGTAAGCTTTCCACACCGGCAAGGTTTCTACCCGGCAAGCCTTTACATCAGCAAGGTTTTACCCCGGCAAGGTTTCTACCCCAGCAAGGGTTCCTCCCGGGCAAGGTTTCTTCCCCGGCAAGATTTCACATCAGCAAGGTTTCTACCCCGGCAAGGTTTCTCCCTCATCAAGATTTCACACCGGCAAGCTTCCACACCAGTGATCTTTCTACGTCGGCAAGCTTTCCACACCGGCAAGGTTTTCATTCAGCCGGCAAAGGCCAAATACTTTCTCACTCAGGGCCGTCCTGCGACGTGTTGTCTCTAACTTTTGCATACGAACCCGGATTCTTTGACCATGCCAAAATCTGGTTTCAACACTCCTCTTCTTCCACTCCTACAGAAAACCCCAGCCCTCCTTCTTCCCCACTCGCACTGCCACTAGGCTCGTCTCTGGCTACTCTGCTCAAGCCCGTGAGCTCGGTGCGATGCCCACAAGGAAAATGGAGTCGGCTGGCCCCGGCGCCAAGAAGATGAGGCTCCCGCCAGCAGCGACGCCGGTTGTAGATCCCGCACCCGGAATCGCGGGGAGAAGCGGCGAGCCCCCCTCCCCACCCCACCCGGATCTGAGGAACCGGTAGAATCTCCGGTGGACCGCATCAGCGATCTCCCAGACGTCATCCTTGAGGAGATCATCTCGCTTCTCCCCACCAAGGATTGCAGCCGCACACAAGTCCTGTCAACTCGATGGCGCCCTCTATGGCGCATCGCGGCGCATCGCGCCCCTCAATCTCGATTATCGTCAGATATCTGTCCTTCCTGAATTTGATCTCCTCAGAGCCATCATCTCCTCTCACCAGTAGGGCCCCGTTCAATGCCTCTGCATCCCAACACTTTACCTGCTGTCCATACCCAGCACGGTGGACGATTGGCTGACATCCCCTGAATTCAGAAAACTCCAGCAGTTTGAGTTCTACCATTACCATGAAAGTTTCATACCACGAACATACCAAGAATTCATGCCCACATTACCGTTGTCCATCTTGCGGTTTTCCTCCTCTCTCCACACCGCCACCTTCACCCGGTGCCATCTACCAAACGATCTGGTACAAATGCTTCAACTCCCACTGCTAAAAAAACTTTCGCTTGTGGTGGTCTATCTGTTGGAGGCCTCACCGCACAACATCATCCACTCCAGTTGCCCTGCCCTGGAGCACTTGCTGATTGTTTTGGCAATAGAAATCCCTATCAGTTGTCTCCAAATAAAGTCACATCACCTTAAAAGCATTGGAATTTGTTTTGAAGGACAACAGCTCATCATCGAAGATGCCCCTTCACTTGAAAGGTTGCTCCTTGATAATTGTTATAAACCTTCGCAAATAACTGTCATCTCTGAACCCAAACTGGAGACCTTGGGTGTAATTCGTGATCCGTTTAATGATCACAAAGAGTTGGTGTTTGGCTCCTCACTTTTTCAGGTACCGTATATTATCATCTACACATTTGTAATCATAAGCTGCATTTTTTATTTCTGCGCGTAAGTTTTATATCATCTTGGAGTACACTTTGGGTACTAATATTATGTTATATGCTCAATGAAGAGTTCGTCCATGGATAGCATATCAATGCTGCTGGATTTTGTGAAGATCTTATATATCAGAATGTATAGTTATGATCTGAACATAATTATTGGCTTGCTGCGATGCTTTCGGTCTCTGCAGAATTTATATATGGAGGTGATGATTTCATGCACATTGAAAGACTGTATATATTGTACTAGAATTAACCGTTCAGTGATGACCCAGAAGTATAGGGGATCTATCGTAGTCCTTTCATAAGTAAGAGTGTCGAACCCAACGAGGAGCAGAAGGAAATGATAAGCGGTTTTCAGCAAGGTATTCTCTGCAAGTACTGAAATAAGTGGTAACAGATAGTTTTGTGATAAGATAAATCATAACGAGCAATAAGTAACAAAGTAAATAAAGTGCAGCAAGGTGGCCCAATCCTTTTTGTAGCAAAGGACAAGCCTAGACAAACTCTTATATAAGGAAAAGCGCTCCCGAGGACACATGGGAATATCGTCAAGCTAGTTTTCATCACGTTCCTATGATTCGCGTTCGGTACTTTGATAATTTGATATGTGGGTGGACCGGTGCTTGGGTGCTGTTCTTACTTGAACAAGCATCCCACTTATGATTAACCTCTATTGCAAGCATCCGCAACTACAACAAAAGTATTAATGTAAACCTAACCATAGCATGAAACATATGGATCCAAATCAGCCCCTTACGAAGCAACTCATAAACTAGGGTTTAAGCTTCTGTCACTCTAGCAACCCATCATCTACTTATTACTTCCCAATGCCTTACTCTAGGCCCAAATAATGGTGAAGTTTTATGTAGTCGACGTTCACATAACACCACTAGAGGCTAGACAACATACATCTCATCAAAATATCGAACGAATAACAAATCCACATGACTACTAATAGCAAGACTTCTCCCTTGTCCTCAGGAACAAACGTAACCTCACAAAGCATATTCATGTTCATAATCAGAGGGGTAATAATATGCATAAAGGATCTGAACATATGATCTTCCACCAAATAAACCAATTAGCATCAACTACAAGGAGTAGTCAACACTACTAGCAACCTACTAGCACCAATCCCGGACTTGGAGACAAGAATTGGATACAAGAGATGAACTAGGGTTTGGAGATGAGATGGTGCTGGTGAAGATGTTGATGGAGATTGCCCTCTCCCGATGAGAGGAGCGTTGGTGATGATGATGGCGATGATTTCCCTCCCGAGGGGAAGTGTCCAGCAGAACAGCTCACGGAGCCCTAGATTGGTTCCTCCAAGGTTCCGCCTCGTGGCGTGAGTCTCGTCCCGAAAGGTTGCCTCTGGTTTTTCTTGACGAAAGACTTCATATAGGAGAAGATGGGCGTCGAGAGAGCCACCAGGGGCCCACGAGGTAGGGGCGCCCGGGCGCCCCACCCTCGTGAGTGGTGTAGCCCCGGCCTTCATCTTTGGCGATGATTTTTCTTTATTTATTTTAAGATATTCCATGGAGTTTCAGGACTTTTGGAGTTGTGAGAATAGGTCTCCAATATTTGCTCCTTTTCCAGAATTCCAAATTCTGCCGGCATTCTCCTCTTCATGTAAACCTTGTAAAATAAAAGAGAATAGCCATAAGTATTGTGACATAACGTGAAATAACAGCCCATAATGCGATAAATATCGATATAAAAGCATGATGCAAAATGGACGTATCAACTCCCCCAAGCTTAGACCTCGCTTGTCCTCAAGCAAAAAGCCGATAACAATAAATATGTCCTCATGTTTAGAGGTAGAGGCGTCGATAAAAATAAAATACGGACATGAAGGCATCATGATTTTTCTCATAACAGCAACACATATAGATTTTGCCATATGATTACTTATGTTCAAGTGATGATCTTTTCACAATGCAAAAGTATGAATCAGAAACCTTATTGAGCACCAACAAACTATAACCTCAGTCATTGAAGCAATTGCAATTTATCATAACATCGGAAAGAGTCTATGTCAGAGCTTAAAAGCAAGTCCGCATACTCAACTATCATTTAGTCCTTCATAATTGCTAACACTCACGTAATACTTGTGGTCACAGAGTTTTAATCGGACACAGAGAAAGATAGGGGCTTATAGTTTGGCCCCACAACCTTTTACCTCAAGGGTAATGTCAACAATAATAATTCATGCTCCCCTACATCCAATTAGATATATATATATATATATATATATATATATATATATATCATGTTATTTCCAACATCTTTGGGCTTGCCAAAGGATAAAATGAAAAAGGAAAGGTGAAGATAACCGTGACTCTTGCATAAGGTATAGGATTATAATAAAAGATAGGCCCTTCGCAGAGGGAAGCGGAGGTTGCCATGCGCTTTTATGGTTGGATGCACAAAATCTCAAGGCAAAAGAATGTCACTTTATATTACCCCTTGTGATATGAACCTTTATTATGCAGTGCGTCGCTTTTATTACTTCCACATCACAAGATCGTATAAAGCTTATTTCTCCCACACCAATCAATCATACATGTTTAGAGCAATTTTTATTGCTTTGCACCGATGACAACTTACTTGAAGGATCTTACTCAATCCATAGGTAGATATGGTGGACTCTCATGGCTAAACTGGTTTAAGGGTATTTGGAAGCACAAGTAGTATCTCTACTTGGTGCTGAGAATTTGGCTAGCATGAGGGGGAAAGGAAAGCTCAACATGTTAGAGGATCCATGACAACATTATTTATCTCAGATATAAGAAAACATAACTCATCACGTTGTCTTCCTTGTCCAACATCAACTCTTTAGCATGTTATATTTTAATGAGTGCTCCCAACCATAAAAGATGTCAATGATAATATATCTATATGTGAAACCTCTCTTTCCTTATTACTTCCTATTAATTGCAACGATGACCAAAGCTATGTTTGCCAACTCCCAACAACTTTTAATCATCATACTCTTTCTATGTGAAGTCATTACTCTCAATAAGATCAATATGAACTCTTTGTTTCTTTTTATTCTTTTTCTTCCTTCTTTTTTTTATTCACCCAAGATCATGGCAAAATAATCAAGCCCTTGACTACACACTAATCTTTATTATATATATAGCTCACGGACTTGATTACATAGAGAGATCATAAAGCAAAAATCAAAACTAGATCATGACATGACTTTATTCTACTAAATCAAGCTACTACTAAAAGGATCGAACTAAGAAAAACGGTAAAGATAGGAGTTGTGATGGTGATACGATACCGAGACACCTCCCCCAAGCTTGGCAGTTGCCAAGGGGAGTGCCCATACCCATGTGATTATATCTCCTTCTTCGACGAAGAAGGTGGAGGTGTCGTTGTCTTAGTCGATGGCACAGGCTTCTCCCTTAATTTGCGCTTGAGGACTGCATTTTGATCCCTCAGATCATCAATCTCCCACTCCAGGGTTAATATATTTTTGCATAGGTCCTACTTATTTTCCTACAAGAGATGAAAAGGGATAAAGTCGAACTTTGGTTTCTTTACCCTATCAGGGAGACTTGACCTTTTCATGTCCCCAGGTTGAGGTAGTGAGACTTCGTCTTCATCTGAGCTCGTCTCCTCCTTCCCTTTGGGTTCATAGTTCTCTTCTTCCTCCGTAGTCTAGCCATCATGCTCCACATCTCCATAGACCTTAGGATTTGCTAAGTAATCATCCACATAGCTTTCCCCTTCTGAATCCTGGGACGACATGTTGATCTAATCTGCAGCAGCAACAGCTCGAAACAAAAATAGAGGAGATTTGCGTGATACGGGAGTCAAAACCTTCGGGAGAATATATAATGAATTTTTACCGACCAAAATATGTATCGTGCAAGAAAACGGAGTCCGGAGGGCACAGGAGGTGCTCACGAGATAGGGGGGCGCGCCCACCACCCTCGTGGGGCCCTCGTGTCCTTCCCGGACTGCTACTTATTTTTCTATTTTTCTGAATATTCCAAAACGGAGAAATATTGTCTTAAAAATTGTTTTGGAGTCGGTTTACTTACCGTACCACATACCTATTCCTTTTCGAGATCAAGCAGTGCAGAAAGTGTCCCTTATGTATTCCTCACGGGGTTACGGTTTCAATAATATTGGTTTCAACATTTATGGGATTACGAGATATAATGTTTGATTCTTTGACCGTTTACCACCTTTGGATTTGTGCTTTCGAAGTTGTTGATTTTTATGGCACCGGAACGATAGACCTCCTCGATAACGTAGGGACCTTCCCATTTAGAGAGAAGCTTTCCTACAAAAAATCTTAAACGAGATTTGTATAGCAATACAAAATCACCTACATTAAACTCGCGGTTTTTTATCCTGTTGTCATGCCATATTTTAACTTTTTATTTAAACAACTTAGCATTTTCATAAGCTTGGGTTCTCCATTCATCAAGTGAGCTAATATCAAATAACCTTTTCTCACCGGCCAGTTTGAAATCATAGTTGAGCTCTTTAATAGCCCAATATGCCTTATGTTCTAGTTCGAGAGGTAAGTGACATGCTTTTCCATAAACCATTTATACGGAAACATACCCATAGGATTCTTATATGCAGTTCTATATGCCCATAATGCATCATCAAGTTTCTTGGACCAATTCTTTCTAGACTTATTAACAGTCTTTTGCAAAATTTGAGCTCTCTATTGCTCAATTCTACTTGACCACTAGACTGCGGGTGATAAGGAGATGCAATTCTATGATTAAAGTCATATTTAGCAAGCATTTTACGGAAAGCACCATGAATAAAGTGTGAACCACCATCAGTCATTAAATATCTAGGGACTCCAAACCTCGGAAAAATAACTTCCTTAAGCATTTTAATAGAAGTGTTATGATTAGCACCGCTAGTTGGGATAGCTTCTACCCACTTAGTAACGTAATCAACAGCAACCAAAATATGTGTATATCCATTAGAGGCAAGAAAAGGTCCCATATAATCAAAGACCCAAACATCAAATGGTTCAATAACAAGTGAATAATTCATAGGCATTTCTTGATGTCTACTAATATTACCAATTCTTTGACATTCATCACATGACAAGACAAACTTACGGGCATCCTTGAAGAGAGTAGGCCAATAAAAACCGGATTGCAATACCTTATGTGCAGTTCTGTCTCCAGCGTGGTGTCCTCCATAAGCCTCGGAGTGGCACTTGCGTAGGATCTGTTCCTGTTCATGCTCAGGTACACAACGTCTAATAACACCATCTACTCCTTCTTTATAAATATGTGGGTCATCCCAAAAGTAATGTCGCAAATCATAGAAAAACTTTTTCTTTTGTTGGTATGTGAAGCTAGGTGGTATAAATTTAGCAACAATATAATTAGCATAATCAACATACCATGGAGTGCTACGAGAAGTGCTTATGAAATTTAATTGTTCATCAGGAAAGCTATCATAAATAGGTAGAGGGTCATCAAGAACATTCTCTAACCTAGATAAGTTATCTGCAACGGGGTTCTCAGCTCCTTTTCTATCAACAATATGCAAATCAAATTCTTGCAGCAAGAGAACCCATCTAATAAGTCTAGGTTTTGCATCTTTCTTTTCCATAAGATATTTAATGGTAGCATGATCAGTGTGAATAGTTACTTTAGAATCAACAATATAGGGTCTTAATTTATCACAAGCAAATACAACTGCTAAAAGTTCCTTTTCGGTAGTAGCATAATTTCTTTGAGCATTGTCTAGAGTCTTACTAGCATAATGGATAACATTTAATTTCTTATCAACTCTTTGCCCTAGAACAACACCTACGACATAATCACTAGCATCACACATAATTTCAAAGGGTAAATTCCAATCGGTGGGTTGAACAACGGTCACGAGAGACTAATGCTTTCTTAAGTATTTCAAATGCTTCTACACAATCATCATCAAAGAAAAATGGTACATCTTTTGTAATAAATTAGTCAGAGGCCGAGAAATTTTTGAGAAGTCCTTAATGAACCTCCTATAAAATCCGGAGTGACCAAGGAAACTTCTTATACCTTTGATGTCCTTGGGACATGGCATCTTTTCAATAGCATCAACCTTGGCTTTATCAACTTCAATACCTCTTTCAAAAACTTTGTGCCCCAAGACAATACCTTCATTAACCATAAAGTGGCACTTTTCCCAATTCAAGACAAGATTAGTTTCTTGACATCTACGCAAAACTTCGATCAAGATTGCTCAAACAATCATCAAAAGAGGAACCATAGACGGAAAAATCATCCATGAAAACCTCACAAATTTTTTCACAAAAATCAGAGAATATAGCCATCATGCATCTTTGAAAGGTGGCAGGTGCATTACATAAACCAAAAGGCATACGTCTATAAGCAAAAGTACCAAAAGGGCATGTAAAAGTAGTCTTTGATTGATCTTTAGCCGACACAGGTATTTGAGAGAAACCAGAATAACCATCTAGAAAGCAATAATGTGTATGTTTGCATAATTTTTCTAGCATGTGATCGATAAAAGGTAAGGGGTAATGATCTTTATTAGTAGCTTTATTTAATTTGCGGAAATCAATTACCATCCTATAACCTATAATAATTCTTTATGGGATCAATTCATCTTTATCATTAGGAACAACAGTGATACCTCCCTTCTTAGGGACACAATGGACAGGACTTACCTTGACTATCGACAGCGGGATAAACTATACCGCCTCCGTAAGCTTGAGTATTTCTTTTCTTACCACTTCTTTCATTTTAGGATTCAGACGTCGTTGAGGATCACGAACTGGTTTGGCATCCGCTTCCAAATTTATTTTATGTTAACATAGAGTGGGACTAATGCCCTTAAGATCATCAAGAGTATATCCAATAGCGGCACGATGCTTCTTTAGAGTTTTCAATAATATTTCTTCTTCATGCTATGAAAGGTTAGCACTAATAATAACAGGATATATCTTCTTTTCATCAAGATAAACATATTTAAGATTATCAGGCAACGGTTTAAGCTCAAACACTGGGTCACCCTTGGGTGGAGGAGGATCCCCTAGGATTTCAACAGGCAAATTGTGTTTCAGAATGGGTTCCTGTTTAAATAATATTTCATCTATTTCCCTTCTTTCATTCATAAACATATCATTTTCATGGTTTAGCAAATATTGTTCTAAAGGATCACTAGGAGGTACGGCAATAGAAGCAAGACTGATAATATCATCCTTACTAGGCAATTCTTCCTCACGATGTTGTTTATTAAATTTAGAGAAATTAAACTCATGAACCATATCATCCAAGCCAATAGTAACAACATTCTTTTTGCAGTCTATCTTAGCATTAACAGTATTCAAGAAGGGTCTACCAAATATAATGGGACAAAATCTATCTTGTGGGGAACTAAGAAAAAGAAAATCAGCAGGATATTTAGTTTTTCCACACAAGATTTCAACATCTCTAACAATTCCCATTGCAGATATAGTATCTCTATTGGCAAGTTTAATTGTAACATCAATATCTTCTAACTCAGCAGGTGCAATTTCATGCTTAATTTCTTTATATAAATCATAAGGTATAACACTAGCACTAGCACCCATATCACATAAGCCATGATAACAATGATCTCCTATTTTAACAGAAATAACAGGCACGCCTACCACAGGTCTATGTTTATCTTTAGCACAAGGTTTAGCAATTCTAGCAGTTTCACCATTGGACTGAATAACATGCCCATCAATATTATCAGACAAGAGATCTTTAACAATAGCAATATTAGGTTCTACTTTGACTTGCTCAGGAGGTGTATAAGTTCTAATATTGCTCTTACGAACCACAGTTGAAGCTTTAGGATGATCCTTTATTCTAACAGGGAAAGGTGGTTTCTCAACATAAGAGGTAGGAACAATAGGATCATTATAAGTGACAGTCTTTTATTCAACTTTAATAGGTGCATCTACTTTTACTTCTATGGGAGGATGATATTTAAACCACTTCTCCTTGGGGAGATCAACATAAGTAGCAATAGATTCACAGAAAGAAGCTACTATCTCAGAGTCAAGTCCATATTTAGTGCTAAACTTACGGAAAATATCAGTATCGATGAAAGATTTAACACAATCAAACTTAGGTATCATACCTGACTCCTTACCTTCGTCGAGGTCCCAATCTTCAGAGTTGCGTTTAATTCTATCCAATAAATTCCATATGAATTCAATAGTCTTCATCATAAAGGAGCCAACACAAGAAGTATCGAGCATGGCGCGATTGTTATCAGAAAGCCGAGCATAAAAACTTTGAATAATTATTTCTCTTGGGAGCTCATGATTGGGGCATGAATATAACATTGATTTAAGCCTCCCCCAAGCTTGAGCGATGCTTTCTCCGTCGCGAGGCCAAAAATTATATATATAATTGCGATCACGACGAACAAGATGCATAGGGTAATACTTTTGATGAAATTCCAATTTCAATCTTTTATAGTTCCATGATCTCGTATCATCACATAGCCTATACCATGTCAATGCGTCTCCCTTCAAAGATAAAGGGAAGACCTTCTTCTTAGCAACGTCATCGGGTATACCTGCAAGCTTAAATAATCCACAAACTTCATCCACATATATTAAGTGCTCATCATAATGCTTTGTTCCATCTCCTGTAAAAGGATTAGCTAGCAGTTTTTCCATCATACCCGAAGGAAATTCAAAAGGTGTTTCATTTTCGATAGGTCAGTAGTTTGAGGAGAAACTCTTTGCTCTACTGGACGGGGTGAAGATACCCCGAACAAGCCCCTCAGAGAATTACTTTCCATAGTAACAAGTGACAGTAAATTTCAGCACACTATATAAATGTTTCCTTACCAAATTCAACCTACCAAAGGCGCTACACTCCCCGGCAACGGCGCCAGAAAAGAGTCTTGATGACCCACAAGTATAGGGGATCTATCGTAGTCCTTTCGATAAGTAAGAGTGTCGAACCCAACGAGGAGCATAAGGAAATGATAAGCGGTTTTCAGCAAGGTATTCTCTGCAAGTACTGAAATAAGTGGTAACAGATAGTTTTGTGATAAGATAAATCGTAACAAGCAATAAGTAACAAACGTAAATAAAGTGCAGCAAGGTGGCCCAGTCCTTTTTGTAGCAAAGGACAAGCCTGGACAAACTCTTATATAAGGAAAAATGCTCCCGAGGACACATGGGAATATCATCAAGCTAGTTTTCATCACGTTCCTATGATTCGCGTTCGGTACTTTGATAATTTGATATGTGGGTGGACCGGTGCTTGGGTGCTGTTCTTACTTGAACAAGCATCCCACTTATGATTAACCTCTATTGCAAGCATCCGCAATACACAAAAGTATTAAGGTAAACCTAACCATAGCATGAAACATATGGATCCAAATCAGCCCCTTACGAAGCAACGCATAAACTAGGGTTTAAGCTTACATCACTCTAGCAACCCATCATCTACTTATTACTTCCCAATGCCTTCCTCTAGGCCCAAATAATGGTGAAGTGTTATGTAGTCGACATTCACATAACACCACTAGAGGCTAGACAACATACATCTCATCAAAATATCGAACAAATACCAAATTCACATGACTACTAATAGCAAGACTTCTCCCTTGTCCTCGTGAACAAACGCGTAACTACTCACAAAGCATATTCATGTTCATAATCAGAGGGGTAATAATATGCATAAAGGATCTGAACATATGATCTTCCACCAAATAAACCAATTAGCGTCAACTACAAGGAGTAGTCAACACTACTAGCAACCTACTAGCACCAATCCCGGACTTGGAGACAAGAATTGGATACAAGAGATGAACTAGGGTTTGGAGATGAGATGGTGCTGGTGAAGATGTTGATGGAGATTGCCCTCTCCCGATGAGAGGAGTGTTGGTGATGACGATGGCGATGATTTCCCCCTCCCGGAGGGAAGTGTCCCGGCAGAATAGCTATGCCGGAGCCCTAGATTGGTTCCTCCAAGGTTCCGCCTCGTGGCGGCGGAGTCTCGTCCCGAAAGGTTGCCTCTGGTTTTTTCTTGACGAAAGACTTCATATAGGAGAAGATGGGCATCAGAGATCCACCAGGGGGCCCATGAGGTAGGGGGGCGCGCCCCCCACCCTCGTGAGCAGGGTGTGGCCCCCCTGGCCTTCATCTTCGGCGATGATTGTTCTTTATTTATTTTAAGATATTCCGTGGAGTTTCAGGACTTTTGGAGTTGCGCAGAATAGGTCTCCAATATTTTCTCCTTTTCCAGCCCAGAATTCCAGCTGCCCGCATTCTCCCTCTTCATGTAAACCTTGTAAAATAAAAGAGAATGGTCATAAGTATTGTGACATGACGTGAAATAACAGCCCATAATGCGATAAATATCGATATAAAAGCATGATGCAAAATGGACGTATCATTCAGCTGTTGCTCTTTCGACATACTCTTTTTCAGACCTTAACTGTTTTCAAATCTTCATGTCCACTTAGGTACTGCAAGTACATGGACAAAAATGTATAACAAATCGGTGGCGTAATAACACCAGGATTTTCTCAGTTCTCATAACATTCGTTTGAGCACAATAATGATGGAAGGATATGGATCCAACTAGGCAAACAGAAGCTTTGTCACATTCTTCCTGTTGAATGCATGGTTACTATTGTCCCCGAGGCTTAAGTTTTACCGCAAGAGATTTCTCACGGACGGACACGTTGAAGAGCAAAAAAAGAAGTTTCAGGTGGACAAATGGGCTTCTAAACGTGCTCGGCTTCTATTTACAACAAGTTGTAGTCATCGTGCAATAAATTTTTATGCACAAGATGTTGATTTTATGGATCAGACCGATCCATTTGTTTGTGACTGTGAAAAAGAGTGGTTGGGTAGATGTTACTACCATGTTCAATCTGGGTTTTGTCTAAAAATTTGATGAACAGTTAATCCTTGGGCTTTTTGTACCATTTGTAAGCTTGAGTTGCATGTCGTTGCCCTCGTACTCCCCTCCACCTACCACTACACTGCCACATCTTCCACGACAGCTGTTCCTTCCCGTCTGAGGCCTCGCCATCGTTCTCCGCCTTGGTTCGCTCGCTATGCCCGCCTTCGTCTGGCGTTGTCAACATGGTCAACAACCAAGAGGAATCAGGAGATGACTGTATGTGGAGAGGCTAACAGTAGGGACCCACCAGTGCCATTGCATTACGCAAGAAGGTGCCTCGTTATTACAAGCCAGGACAAGTCATCGACATCTCATCTCACACCGGCGATGCATAGGCCGGCGCGGCGGCGGATTTGTTAAAATTACACATCGAGCGGATAACACCAGGGACCCAGCAGCTCAGCTTGTTTTTTTTTTAGTTTCGTGGACGGAGCTCAACTGCTGTCTTGAGGAGCTGTGGGTCTATTAGCCCACGCTTACGCTTTTATTTAAGCACATGACGAGCCCAGTTGATATCTTTTTTCTTCCTGAAAATGGCTAGCCCAGTTCTTTTTTTGGAGAACATCAAAACCGAGGCCTACTTGCTTTTTTCAGCCCTGCTGGGTAGCAAATATTTCAAGACAAGGAGGGAGGGATGTAAAGTAGTAAGAAATGGGCTTCCCCAGAAAATGGGCTATAAGTTGTAAGAAATGGCTGTAAATTTTTAAACCAAAGCCAACTGGCAATTACATTAAAATATTATTTTTCTGGATTTCTCTACTCTTTACTCTTATAAAAACCAAAGCCAACTGGCAATTACATTCAAAGATCGTCTTTTCTCCCACAAGATAAACTACTCATACAAATGCATCTTCATGTTCCGTACAGCATACGGGCATCTTGCTAGTTAAGATTTTAAATTTCATTCATTTTTTTGCAGAGAATTGTTTTTTGAATTTTATTTTGATATAATTTTTTAAAAATTATTTTTAATGCGACTCGAAATTTCGTGATTAAAAGAGTTCGGACCCCACCAAAATATGAAAATTTCATTGAATTTTTTAGCAGTGCCTAGAATATATGGTCTATAATGCTAATAAAAAGAATATGGGCTTCAAATATCCTTAAGAATTAGCAAATGGGCTGTAAATTATTGAAAATAATGGCTAATGGGATGTATGTTGTTTTCCATAGATTTGGAGGCTGACTTCTGGGCCTACTAGGTTGACGATGACACTGTCCTAAATTTTTTTGACGCGTACGCAAGGCTTTCTCAACTTAGTCAACACAGAGCAATGACTGTTGGATGTCCATCCAACGGCCGCCGTGCTTCTTCAATCTCTGATCTTCCTGCTCCAACCGCCCAAACTAGCACCAGCGGGACTGCCTGCTCCCTCCTCCCGTTGCTGGCTGTGCTGCCGCCAGGCCATCCCTCTACCCACCCGCACATCCTGTTATTTTCCGGTGACGTCAGCCTCACCCCGCAGCCGACCAATCAGCGCTCATACACCCCTCAGCGTGGGCATCCGCTGTGGTGGCTTCGCTAGCTCCGGGTCGTTCCCTTCCTGGGCCTCGCCCTTGTCCACCGCGTTTGTGTTCTCGGCGCGGCGAGGTCAACATGGTCAACAAACAATAGCCATCGGAAGAGGCTGACTGTAAGGGTCCACACAAGGAAATGCCTCCTTATTACGCGCAAAATAATGATTCCTCCACCTGACAGCTGGGACCCACGGGAAGAGCCTCTGTATTTCTTGAAAAAAAAACGTGTTCCCCACCGTTAGCTCGGACCAACCAGCTATATCTTCGCACACAAGGAAGTGCCTCCTTATTACGCACAAAAAAATGAATACTCCCCCTGCTAGCTAGGACCCACCATTATGGGAGGCTGACTTGTGGGCCTACTAAGAAGACGGGGATGGAGGGCTTTGTCAACTAAGTCAATATGAACAATTCTAGCTCCAGTGACCGTACGATGTCCATCGAACAGTCGTAGTGCTTCTTCAACCTCTGGTCTTTTTGCTCCAGCAGCCCAAACAAGCGTCGGCCGTGCCGCCGGCTCCTGCCTCTCGTGTCCGCCTGTGCTGCCACCACTGGCCATGTAATCCCTCTATACTCACCCACACCTCCTGTTATTCTCCGGCAACGGCAGCCTCACACCGCAGCCGAAGCAGTCAACCCACGTACTCCCCTCCGCGTGGGCATCCACTATCGTGTCTTCCCCGGCTCCGCGTCGTCCCCTTCCTAGGCCTCGCCATCGTCCACCGCCTTGTTGCTCTCGGCGCAGCGTGGTCAACGTGGTCAACGAACGACTTCGATCGGAAGAGTACTGTACGTGGAGAGGCTGACAGCTGGGTCCACGGCCGCAGCAAGGAAGTGCCTCCTTATTACGCAGAAAATAATGATTCCTCCACCTGATAGCAGGGACCCACCGGACGGGCCACCGTATTTCACGAATTTTTTCCCCCTGACTGCTTGGACCCACCAGCTACATCTTCGCACGCAAGGAAGTGCCTGACAGTCGGTACCCACCCGGTCGAAGCATATGTAGCGTTGTCATTCTGGTCGCGAACGTGTACGTACATACGATCGGTCTGTCTGCAGGCTGCAGCGATGAACCATGGCCGTGTAAGGAAGGGCACGTGTCGTAGTAGAGGCACGCACGTAGCATGTACACGTACGTACAACGGCCAGGGTGCAAGAAAGTAAATACATCCACGTACGTAGATACGGGCGGGGACTCGAACGCCTACTCGCGCATACGTACGGCCAGGGCTCGTGTACATGGCTATGGCTGGGTCAGAATGGAGAAACTGCGTCGTCGTCGTGTTCATGGAGAGGCAACGGAATGCGTCATGTTCATCGGGAGGCAACAGAACGCGTGCTGTTCATCGGGAGCCAACCGGCTTGGATGGAACAGCCGATGGAAATGAGGCCTGGCGTATCGCAGAACAGAGGAAACGGCCTTGTGTTCAACCAGCCATGGTCGAAACAAGATCATGTTCATCGGGAGGGGTCAGGCGTACAGCAAAACGGAGGAAACAGACCTCCTACGGTCGAAACGGGGTCATGTTGATCGGGAGGGGTGTGGTGTACCGCAAAACGGGGGAAACAGACTTGTGTTGGAGCGCTACAGTCAAAACGGGGGTCCTGTTCATCGAGAGGGGTGTGGCGTACCGCAAAATGGGACTCCACGGGATAATGTTTGATACGTCTCCAACGTATCTATAATTTTTGATTGCTTCATGCTATATTATCTACTGTTTTGGACAATATTGGGCTTTATTATCCACTTCTCTATTATTTTTGGGACTAACCTATTAACCGGAGGCCCAACCCAGAATTGCTGTTTTTTTTCCTATTTCAGAGTTTCAAAGAAACGGAATATCAAACGAAGTCCAAACGGAATGAAACCTTCGGGAACGTGATTTTCTCACCGAACGTGATCCAGGAGACTTGGACCCTAAGTCAAGGAAGCTTCAAGGAGGGCACGAGGTAGCCCCCCCCCAGGGCGCGTCCTCCACCCTCGTGGGCCCCCTGTTGCTCCACCGACGTACTTCTTCCTCCTATATATACCTACGTACCCCCAAACGATCAGAGAGGGAGCCAAAAACCTAATTCCACCTCTGCAACCTTCTGCACCCACGAGATCTCATCTTGGGGCCTGTTAGGAGCTCACGGGAGGGCATCCACCATGGAGGGCTTCTACATCATCACCATAGCCCCTCCGATGAAGTTTGAGTAGTTTACCTCGGACCTTCGGGTCCATAGTTAGTAGCTAGATGGCTTCTTCTCTCTTTTGGATGTCAATACAATGTTCTCCCCTCTCTCGTGGAGATCTATTCGATGTAATCTTCTTTTTGCGGTGTGTTTGTTGAGATCGATGAATTGTGGGTTTATGATCAAGATTATCTATGAACATATTTGAATCTTCTCTGAATTCTTTTATGTATGATTGGTTATCTTTGCAAGTCTCTTCGAATTATCAGTTTGGTTTGGCCTACTAGATTGGTTTTTCTTGCAATGGGAGAAGTGCTTATCTTTGGGTTCAATCTCGTGGTGTCCTTTCCCAGTGACAGTAGGGGCGGCAAGGCACGTATTGTATTGTTGCCATTGAGGATAACAAGATGGGGTTTTATCATATTGCATGAATTTATCCCTCTACATCATGTCATCTTGCTTAAGGCGTTACTCTGTTTTTCTTGAACTTAACACTCTAGATGCATCTTTGGATAGCGGTCAATGAGTGGAGTAATAGTAGTAGATGCATGCAGGAGTCGGTCTACTTGTCTCGGACGTGATGCCTATATACATGATCATACCTAGATATTCTCATAACTATGCTCAATTACATCAATTTCTCAACAGTAATTCGTTCACCCACCGTAAAATACTTATGCTCTTGAGAGAAGCCACTAGTGAAACCTATGGCCCCCGGGTCTATCTTTATCATATTAATCTTCCAACACTTTATTATTGCCTTTGCTTTTACTTTGCTTTTTATTTTACTTTGCATCTTTATCACAAAAATACCAAAAATATTATCCTATCATATCTATCAGATCTCACTCTAAATAAGTGACCGTGAAGGGATTGACAACCCCTCATCGCGTTGGTTGTGAGGAGTTATTTGCTTTGTGCAGGTACGAGGGACTCGCGCATAGCCTCCTACTGGATTGATACCTTGGTTCTAAAAAACTGAGGAAAATACTTATGCTACTTTGCTGCATCATCCTTTCCTCTTCAAGGAAATCCAACGCAGTGCTCAAGAGGTAGCAAGAAGAATTTACGGCGCCGTTGCCGGGGAGGTCTACGCAAAAGTCAACATACCAAGTACCCATCACAATCCCTTATCTCCTGCATTACATTATTTGCCATTTGCCTCTAGTTTTCCTCTCCCCCACTTCACCCTTGCCATTTTATTCGCCCTCTCTTTTCCGTTTGCCTTTTTCTCTCTTGCTTTTTGTTTTCTCGTGTGTTGGATTGCTTGTCTGTCACGATGGCTAAAGATAATACCAAATTGTGTGACTTTACCAATACCAACAATAATGATTTCCTTAGCAGTCCGATTGCTCCTCTTACCAACACCGAATCTTGCGAAATCAATACTGCTTTGTTGAATCTTGTTATGAAAGATCAATTTGCCGGCCTTCCCAGTGAAGATGCCGCTACCCATCTAAATAGTTTCGTTGATTTGTGTGATATGCAAAAGAAGAAAGATGTGGACAATGATATTGTTAAATTGAAGCTATTTCCTTTTTCGCTTAGAGATCGTGCTAAAGCTTGGTTTTCGTCTTTGCCTAAAAATAGTATTGATTCTTGGAACAAGTGCAAAGATGCTTTTACCTCTAAGTATTTTCCTCCGCTAAGATCATCTCTCTTAGAAAAGATATCGTAAATTTTAAGCAACTTGATCATGAACATGTTGCACAACTTTGGAGAGGATGAAATTAATGATACGTAATTGCCCTACTCATGGTTTGAATTTGTGGATGATTATACAAAAAATTTATGCCGGTTTGAATTTTTCTTCTAGAAATCTTTTGGATTCGGCCGCGGGAGGCACTTTAATGGAAATCCCTTTAGAAGAAGCTACTAAACTCCTAGATAATATTATGGTTAATTATTCACAATGGAAAAGCGAAAGATCTACTAATAAAAAAGTGCATGCGATAGAAGAAATTAATGTTTTGAGTGGAAAGATGGATGAACTTATGAAATTATTTGCTACTAAGAGTGTTTCTTCTGATCCTAATGATATGCCTTTGTCTACTTTGATTGAGAATAATAATGAATCTATGGATGTGAATTTTGTTGGTAGAATAATTTTGGTAACAATGCGTATAGAGGAAACTTTAATCCTAGACCTTATCCTAGTAATTCCTCTAATAATTATGGAAATTCCTATAACAACTCTTATGGAAATTTTTATAAGACGCCCTCTGAATTTGAGACTAGTGTTAAAGAGTTTATGAATTCGCAAAAGAATTTCAATGCTTTGCTTGAAGAGAAATTGCTTAAAGTTGATGAATTGGCTAGGAACATTGATAGAATTTCTCTTGATGTTGATTCTTTAAAGCTTAGATCTATTCCTCCTAAGCATGATATCAATTAATCTCTCAAATCCATGAGAATTTCCATTGATGAGTGCAAAGAAAGAACTGCTAGGATGCGTGCTATGAAAGATGCCTTTATTAAAGCGTGTTCTTCTAGTTCTTATGAAAATAAAGATGAAGATATAAAAGTTATTGATGTGTCCCCTATTAAATCTTTGTTTTGCAATATGAATCTTGATAATGATTGGACTGAATATGATCCACCTTTACGTAGAAGGCGTTCCAAGAATTCGGAGTTTTTAGATCTTGATGCTAAAATTGATAAAAGTGGGATTGAAGAAATCGAAACCCTAGACGTTGCTAAACCCACTATTTTATATTTCAAGGAATTTAATTATGAAAGTTGCTCTTTAATTGATTGTATTTCCTTGTTGCAATCCGTGCTAAATTCTCCTGACGCTTATAGTCAAAATAAAGCCTTTACCAAACATATCATTGATGCCTTGATGCAATCTTATGAAGAAAAACTTGAGTTGGAAGTTTCTATCCCTAGAAAACTTATGATGAGTGGGAACTGTGACGCCCTCGATTCAATCGTACACTAATCATACACGCAAATGTGTACGATCAAGATCAAGGACTCACGGGAAGATATCACAACACAACTCTAGACACAAATTAAAAAAATACAAGCTTTATATTACAAGCCATGGGCCTCGAGGGCTCGAATACATAAGCTCGAAAACATAAGAGTCAGTGGAAGCAACAATATCTGAGTACAGCCATGAGTTAGACAAGTTTGCCTTAAGAAGGCTAGCACCAAAAAGCAGCAACGATCGAAAAGGCAAGGCCTCCTGCCTGGGAGCCTCCTAACTACTCACAGTGGTCGACGGTCTCCACGTAGTAGTAGGCACCCTCGGGGTAGTAGCGATCGTCAAAGGTGGCATCTGGCTCACAGGCTCCGACATCTGGTTGCATCACCCGGAAAGAAGCAGACAAAGGGGAAAAGGGGGAGCAAAGCAACCGTGAGTACTCCTCCAAAGTACTCGCAAGCAAGGATCTACACTACATATGCAACATTATCAAAGGAAGGCTGTATATGTGGACTGGGCTGCAGAAATGCCAGAATAGAGAGGAGGCCTAGTCCTATCGAAGACTAGCATCTTATGGAAACCACCATCTTGCAGCAAACAGGAGGGAGTAGAGTACCGCATAAAGTAAGGTAGAAGTAGTGTTATCAACCTCGTAGGAGATCCTTTCTCGACTCCTGCGAGAAAGAAATCCCAGAGCCATACTATCCGATTATCATCACAAACCATTACTCATCACCATCCAATTCTCATCACAAGTATCCAGTTCTAGTTGTATCGACGGGATACAACTCTAAGTGTCCGTTACTGTAGGATAGGCTATCGATAGATGTTTTCTTCCCTGCAGGGGTGCACCAACTTACCCACCACGCTCGCTTAACTCCGGTCGGATACACTTTCCCGGGTCATGCCCGGCCTCGGCCAAACAATACGCCGCAACCCGACCTAGGCTTAATAGAGAGGCCAGCACGCCGGACTAAACCTATGCCCCCAGGGGTCATGGGCCATCTCCCCGGGGACTCCTGCACGTTGCGTGGGCGGCCGGTGAGCAGACCTAGCTACCTCCTTCAACAAGGCAGACGCTTAGTCCAACCCGGCAGCGCCGCTTCGCGCCAGCGTCTATTAAGCTTCGGCTGATGTATACGACGCAGTAACGCCCATACTATGCCCACGTGATGGTTAGTGCTATCGGGCCGAGGCCCTCGGATCAAATATCCAAATCGTAGTGGATTAGGAAGGCGCGGTAACAAGCGAGACTCACGAAAGATGTGACCCGTTGCCCGTCTCGAGGACTTGCGGCAAGGGCTAGGAATGCCGGCGAGCCTCGTAATTATCTCGCGGGCACCCTCCGTGTCAACCCGACTCCACATCACTCGCAATTAAGCTCGGCGGGCACCCCTCGTGGTCGACCGTCTTTAGTAACATGGCTCGGTGTAAAGTCATAGTAATCATAGTAACTGTGTGTCTAAACATCAAGGGAAAGTCCGAGGAATCACCCGGTGAATTCGACTCGATGTAATCATCAAGGTGAACGTAAGAGGATTCACCCTCGAGGTCCACACTTGAGGGGTTGCACGACAGAGTCGTATCGGAAGTGGTTAAAGAGGAAATCACCCTCGATGACCACGACCGAATAGCTACACCATAGGGTTAACATCAGAAGTGCTGATGAGGTCTCACCCTCGGTACTCGATAGTAACCCAAAGAGTGTCGAGCAACTAAGGGAAGTGATGTGCGGTGCCGGGGCCTGGTCTTCGATCCCGTTGATCGGGTCTTCTGATAATTCAGCGGGGCAATCGGGCCAAAGTGGGGGTCACTGATGGATCTCTAACCAACCTATACTAAGCAGTTTAGGATATGCAGGTAAGGTACAACAGCAGGTACAAAAGCAGGCTATGCATCAGAATAGGAGCAATCAATAACAGTAGCAAAATCTAATGCAAGCATGAGAGAATGGAATGGGCGATATCGGGATGATCAAAGGTGGGGCTTGCCTGGTTGCTCAGACAAGAAGAAGGGGTCGTCGGTGACGTAGTCGATCCACGGCGACATCGGCGATCGCCACGGGTCTACCGAAGAGAAGAGGGGCGAAACAGTAAATACATAGCAAGCAAGTGTATAACAGGACAACAGGCATAGCTAGGCGTGCCCTAACGCGGTCCTAGACGTTATAGGGGAAGGGGGAATTCAATCAGGAAGGTGTTCCCGGTTCCGGACCTGTGTCAGACAGATGACCGGAGGGGAAAAGTTCCATGTTCAGCATGCTAGGGGCATGTGATAGATGAACGGACCGCATATTCGGATTCGTTGGATTTTTCTGAGCAACTTTCATATAGAAAAAAATTTGATCCGAGTTACGGATTATTTACTACTAATTTCCAACGATTTAAACATTATTCTCAAAATTCTGGATTTTAAATTAAATTCGAAAATAAAACAGTAAAATACCCTTTTTACCTTGTGCAGTGCCAGCCATACCAAAGACATGTGGGGCCAAGTCAAAGTCAACAACAGAGCAATCTATTGACTGGGTCAAGTAGTGAATAGTGCATGGGTCCCGCGTGTCATTGTCTCGGGATAAACTAGGGCTAAATAAACTGGTTAATTAAAGGAGGAGGTCCCACTTGCCAAAGGTTAGTAACTAACCTATCCAATCTAATCTAATCCTAATTAATCTAAACTAACCGGCCAGCCCATCTAGCGATGGCGAGCTGGGCACTTACTGCGCACACGCCACGTAACCATGGCCGAGCCATGGCCATGGCGGCCAGCAGAATGCGACGAGCGCAAAGAAAAGCAAAGAAAGCAGCAGGAGCAGCGGCAGATGGTGGCAGCGACAGCAGGCGAAGCAACGTGGAGTAAGGGCGGCGGCGGCGACCAAACAAAGCAAAGATGCATCGGGCGATGGCGAGTAGCAGCGCCAACGCGAAGCGAAGCTTCGAACACGCACATATGACGTCTGCAGACGCCCGGCAGAATCAAGAACGGGCGCGGGCTCGTGGCGTGCTGGGCGCCGCCGGGGCGAAGCGCTGGCGAGGCAGGCCCGGCCGGGCGGAGGCGCGCAAGATCGAGGGCGCCGGCCGCCAGGAGGGCGTGGGGCCATGGACGGCAGCAGCATACGGGTGCGCGCGCGCGTACACGACCAAGGCGAACTCGTGGACGATGACTACGGTGCGGATCGAGTGTACAAGGAGGGGGGATGGAGGAGGAGCTCACCGTGGTGCGGATGACGAGCTCGGGGAGGCCGGATGTGGACCGGAACGGTGGGAATCGACGATGGCCGCCGGCAATGTACGTGATGAAGAAGACGGCGATGCCGAGCGTACGAGCCGCGCCGGCTTGAGCTGATGCCCGGGACGGACGAAGCCGGCCTCCGCGGATCTCCTGGATGTCCTTCCACGCGAAGGCGGCAGCGATGGCGCGACGGTGGCGATGGCGCGACGATAGCCGGTGTGTGCGGGGAGCGAGCAACAGCGCGAGCGAGGAGGAAGAAGTGGCGGCTAGGGTTCGACCGGGGAGAAAGGAGGGCTTGAGGTGGCCTTGTAGTAATCGGGAGGCGGGGGATGGCTGCCACGCACGGCATGGCCGGGCGGATGAGCGCCACGGCCCCCCAAATTCCCCCTCAGAGCGAGAGGAACAGGACAAGTGGGGGGTGAGCTGGGCCTTTTGTGTAGCTAGCTGGGCCAAAGTGGCCAGTAGTAGCTCTCTCCCCTTTTGGCTTTCTATTTACCTTTTATAACTCTGTTTTGCATATTAATTAGTTAGCAAACGAGTTTTGTAAAAAGTGTAGATGGCCACATAAATAGTATTGCAATATTCGACACTGCTAAAAAAAGGTTTGGTACTCAAATAACTTAGTTTGTTATTTTATAAATTATAAAAGGCTTCCAATTAATTGCTTAAGCCACTATTTTAGTTATTGTTGTGCATTAAAACACTTTACAAAAAAATGTTGGCTCACCACCAATATTAACAAATGAAAATTTGCTACACGGTGAACATTTTACTTTTGTCATTTGAAAACTTTTATTTTGACTTTAAATTGGATTTGAATTTGAATTGTGATTTGGATCAAGTGAAGATTAGCAACATTAACATGATGGCATGGCACCATTAGTAGGGGATTACTGTAGCATGACACTGGGGGTGTTACAAATCTCCTCCACTACAAGAAATCTCGTCCCGAGATTTAAGTGGGGAAGTAAAGAGTAACTTCGGGAGAACTGACCCTTTTAGGATTAATTATCTAGTGAACAATTCAGGGAATGTGACAGAAGTATATCTCGAGTTGAAACTTAATAAAACATCGAGAGCAAAGTATTAAGGTACCATGAGAAGTTTTAACGGGCAGGCAATCATTCGATGCCTAATTAAAAGGTGAAAGGGTTCGTGAGCAACAACAACAAAAATTATTGCGTCTGATAATAGAACAGATCACTAGGAAGGTGGCTCATGAATTACATACGAAGGCAAGTGAAAAAGGATACTTCGGAATCAAGGATGTACGGGAGTCAGCTTTCGATCCTGTGGAACTGTGGGTTATGGGCCCACCATGTGGTTCAAAAGTAGGAAGGACGCCGACATATTGCATGATCATGGTAGCAAGGCATGGCAGAGGATAACATGTCAGTTATGTTGGCAACAACGTTGGTACCAAGGGCGAGGGACGAAGAGAACCATTTTCCTGCTCGTTGAACGAGGCGGACCAATAGGCAAAGTTCTCGTCCATCGGGGGTTACCAGGATGTCGTCAGCAATAGTAACAGGGTCACACTGATAAGGTTGTACATGAGAGTATTTTATAAGCAGGGATTTATTTCTTCTTATATCATATAGATTGGAAGAAAGGTTAAACAAACCAATGGAAAGGAAAAGTATGATTATCAAATCAAACAGTCCAATGGAAAGGAATATGTGTTTACACATAAGAGTTGGGAGTATCCTTCCCAAGGAAAAGCGGAGCAGGATATACATGATAGGACAGGGAAGTTCAAAAGCGTTTAGATAATGGGGAGAGGGAAGAATCATGATATTACCCATACAACAAAGGTGAGGGTAATTGAGCGATAAACATTTTGTATTATGCTTCCGATGTTCTTGTTGATATTCGAATACCACAGTCATGCTTCGATGCGGCAATGATATGGTGTCAAGTAAAGATTGAGTTCGAAGATCTCAAGAGATACCGAGAAACAATTCCAAGATATCTCAGAACGTAAGGAATAACCAAGCACAACCAGGTCTGTGTTGGCACAAAGTCAAGATGTCATCGATGATATCACAAATCATCGAGGGCAGGGATTGTATTTCTAGCCATGAATTCAATTGACATCCCTGAAGAAGCCAAAGTGTAGAGCGGTGATCACGATTTTGTCGAGAGACTCTATGAAGATGCCATCGAAGCGTAAAAGGAAGGATGATGTGAAAGGCTATTGGAACCACGGATACGTCACAACCTCAAAATCAAGCTTGTTGTTCGAGGTGAATTGATAAAGAGGAAGATCGACGTAAGCTTCGCTCATCGTCGAAAGGCTGTGCTCCGGAAATAAGTACCAGGTAGCACAGTTAAATTAGCGCGATAATGATATAGCCGATCAGGCTAGGAATGATGTGACGGAGTATCACTCCAATTAAGAATTTATAAGAGATAGTGCAATAACATAATATCCTCGAGATAACATGAGGCAATACTTGTAGGTAGATCAAAGTAGATGTTGGACAGGTGAAATGACTTGCAGGAGACAAGAATTTTAACTTGTCCGGGAAATGGAATTAGGGAGAAACTATGGTCGGAACCACGATTATGAATGATCAAACCACCGATACAAGATGAACTTATAACAAGGGGTAATTATTTTTACAAGCAGCTTCCATGATAAGTTCTACACCGGTTCCATGGGCATGAACACAAAGGTTCAAGGTCGACTCCCACTTCTACAATGCATATCATTTCATTTACTTCTCGCTTTTGATGAAGTTGTAGTGTTGCAATTATATCTGGCAAAACACCAGAAGAGTATGACTCGTGAAAACTCTCGGGTTCACACGGATTAGGGAAGGCATAGGTTAAACCCATAGTGGCATCTTAGGAACATATACCACAAATCTCAGGAGTAATATAACACAAGCTCGAAGGCAGAGCTTGGTTGAGAAGGCAGAGGATACAATTTACCAAAGGCATTATGTATCCGAGGAAAGGCCCAAAAGGTTATTGAATATGAAGGACGTTGTCGGATAAAATCCAACAAAGGATCTGGCGGTCCACATAGGGTCTGATGTGAGTACTAGTACTCAACCAGAAGAAGAAAGAATACAAAGGCTTCGGATAATAGAAACATCTGAATAATTCGATGCTTAAATGCAAAGAAACCATGATTTCAAAAATAGAAGATCAGAAGCAGACGCTTTGATCAAAAGATAAGTAAGTTGAATAGCCTTAGGGATACAATCGACAACAATTTGATTGGTCGAGAAACAGCTCTTGGTCAAATGACGTCCAAGCCGGAAGGATGAATTCATGATCCGACTGAGGATTGCGAGCATCCGCAACATATTGAATCAACGGACTCAAAAGGATAGTGACAAAGGATGCCAATAAGATTACTAGACTTATGGGATTATCCATAATGCAAACAAGAAAGAATTTTAAGAACAATAGGCTGTTGAGGATTAGCGAAAGATCGAATAGTATTTCAAAGACTTCTGTGAAACATATGAACAACTGGGGAAAAGCAAATCCTCGATATGTGTGAGGATTAATTTGTCGGTGTATTCACGCGATAAGGAACTGCAAGGCAGTAGGCACAAAAGGATTCTCGGAACAACGACAAGATTTCGGGGTATCTTGTAATAACAAGAGCAACTGGGGATGAAGGTATGAGCGACAAGGATATGCAGTTAGTCATAGGGGCTTATCGGTGGTAGGGAATTGCAAACGCGATGAGCACAAGTTATCGGGATAACATCGGAGAGTGTCTTCGGAATTTTCTGGTGCAGCAGGTGATCATCTGTAATAAGGGGCTCTCCGGGAGGAAGTAGTTACGATATCCTAATGTTAGAGTTAGCAAAATCATTTAACCCGAATGGAAGAGAGATCAGGATCCCAGAGTATAGACGAGGAATAAAAGATCCTAATACCACCCAATGGCAACATGGGCCCGTAAGCCACACAACCATGTTAGTAAAAGTTTTTCAATGACTAGACTCAACTTCGGCCAAGGTGTTGGAAAGGGGGCTACCTACAGGCAGTCAGCTCTGATACCAACTTGTGACGCCCTCGATTTAATCGTACACTAATCATACACGCAAATGTGTACGATCAAGATTAAGGACTCACGGGAAGATATCACAACACAACTCTAGACACAAATTAAAAAAATACAAGCTTTATATTACAAGCCAGGGGCCTCGAGGGCTCGAATACATAAGCTCGAAAACATACGAGTCGTGGAAGCAACAATATCTCGAAAGTACAGACATGAGTTAGACAAGTTTGCCTTAAGAAGGCTAGCACCAAAAAGCGACAACGATCGAAAAGGCAAGGCCTCCTGCCTGGAGCCTCCTAACTACTCCCCGGTCGCCGACGGTCTCCACGTAGTAGTAGGCACCCTCGGGGTAGTAGCGATCGTCAAAGGTGGCATCCGCCCTGGCTCCGACATCTGGTTGCATCAACCGGAAAGAAGAAGAAAGGGGGAAAAGGGGGAGCAAAGCAACCGTGAGTACCCATCCAAAGTACTTGCAAGCAAGGATCTACACTACATATGCAACATTATCAAAGGAAGGCTGTATATGTGGACTGGGCTGCAGAAATGCCAGAATAGAGAGGAGGCCTAGTCCTATCGAAGACTAGCATCTTATGGAAACCACCATCTTGCAGCAAACAGGAGGGAGTAGAGTACCGCAAAGTAAGGTAGAAGTAGTGTTATCAACCTCGGCGGAGATCCTTTCTCGACTCCTGCGAGGAAGAAATCCTGAGCCATACTATCCAGTTATCATCACAAACCATTACTCATCACCATCCAATTCTCATCACAAGTATCCAGTTCTAGTTGTATCGACCGGGATACAACTCCAAGTGTCCGTTACCGTAGGACAGGCTATCGATAGATGTTTTCTTCCCTGCAGGGGTGCACCAACTTACCCACCACGCTCGATTAATTCCGCCGGACACACTTTCTGGGTCATGCCCGGCCTCGCCAAACAATACGCCGCAACCCGACCTAGGCTTAATAGAGAGGCCGACGCCGGACTAAACCTATGCCCCGGGGTCATGGGCCATCTCCCGGGGACTCACACGCGTTGCGTGGGCGGCCGGTGAGCAGACCTAGCTACCTCCTTCAACAAGGCAAGCGCCACGCAGTCCAACCCGACGCAGCGCCGCTTCGACCGACGTCTATTAAGCTTCCTGATGTACACGACGCAGAACGCCCATACTATGCCCACGTGATGGTTAGTGCTATCGGGCGAGGCCCTCGGATCAAATATCCAAATCGTAGTGGATTAGGAACACGCGGTAACAAGCAGAGACTCACGAAAGATGTGACCCCGTTGCCCGTCCTCGAGGACTTGCGGCAAGGGCTAGGAATGCCCGCCACGCCTCGTAATTATCTCGCGGCACCCTCCGTGTCAACCCGACTCCACATCACTCGCAATTAAGCTCGGCGGGCACCCTCGTGGTCGACCCGTCTTTAGTAACATGGCTCGGTGTAAAGTCATAGTAATCATAGTAACTGTGTGTCCTAAACATCAAGGGAAAGTCCGAGGAATCACCCGGTGAATTCCACTCGATGTAATCATCAAGGTGAACGTAAGAGGATTCACCCTCGAGGTCCACACTTGAGGGGTTGCACGACAGTCGTGTCGGAAGTGGTTAAAGAGGAAATCACCCTCGATGACCACGACCGAATAGCTACACCATTGTGGTTAACATCGAAGTCTGATGAGGTCTCACCCTCGGTACTCGATAGTAACCCAAAGAGTGTCGAGCAACTAAGGGAAGTGATGTGCGTGCGGGCTCGGTCTTGATCCCGTTGATCGGGTCTTCTGATAATTCAGCGGGGCAGTCGGGCCAAAGTGGGGGTCACTGATGGATCTCTAACCAACCTATACTAAGCAGTTTAGGATATGCAGGTAAGGTACAACAGCAGGTACAAAAGCAGGCTATGCATCAGAATAGGAGCAATCAATATTAGTAGGATAATCTAATGCATGCTTGAGAGAATGGAATGGGCGATATCGGGATGATCAAAGGGGGCTTGCACGGTTGCTCGAGACATAAGAAGGAGGGTCGTCGGTGGCGTAGTCGATCACAATGACATCGGCGATGCCACGGGTCTACCGAAGAGAAGAGGGGGCGTAAACAATAAATACATAGCAAGCAAGTGTATAACAGGACAACGAGCATAGCTAGACGTGTTCTAACGCGGTCCTAGACGTTATAGGTGAAGAATTCAACCGGAAGGTGTTCCCGGTTCGGACTGTCAGACGAGATGACCGGAGGAAAAGTACCATGTTCAGCATGCTAGGGGCATGTGATAGATGAACGGACCGCATATTCGGATTCGTTGGATTTTTCTGAGCAACTTTCATATAGAAAACATTTTCATACGAGTTACGGATTATTTACTACTAATTTCCAACGATTTAAACATTATTCTCAAAATTCTGGATATTAAATTAAATTCGAAAATAAAACAGTAAAATACCCTTTTTACCTTGTGCAGTGCCAGCCACAGTCAAAGACATGTGGGGCCAAGTCAAAGTCAACAACAGAGCAATCTATTGACTGGGTCAAGTAGTGAATAGTGCATGGGTCCCGCGTGTCATTGTCTCGGGATAAACTAGGGCTAAATAAACTGGTTAATTAAAGGAGGAGGTCCCACTTGCCAAAGGTTAGTAACTAATCTATCCAATCTAATCTAATCCTAATTAATCTAAACTAACCGGCCAGCCCATCTAGCAAAGGGTTTAGCCGGGCACTTATGCTGCACACGCTCACGCAAGACGTAACCATGGCCGAGCCATGGCCATGGCATCGCCGCCAGCAAGGCTAAGAGCGCAGCAGAAAAGAAAAGAAAGCGAGGAGCAGCGGCAACAGATGGTGGCAGCGGCAAGTCAAGCAACGTGGAGTAAGGGCGAAGCGGCGGCGACGACCAAACAACGGCATGCATCGGGCAAGAAGGCAGTAGCAGCGCCAACGCAGCAATGAAGCTCAAAACACGCACATACGACGCTGCACGCCCGGCGTAATCAGCAACGGGCGGGCTCGGTGGCGTGGCGGAAGCGCTGCCGGGGCGTAAGCGTGGCGAGGCAGGCCCGGCCGGGCGGAGGCGCGATCGAGGGCGCCGCGCGCAGGGAGGGCGTGGGGCCATGGACGGCAGCAGCATACGGGTGCGCGCGCGCGTACACGACCAAGGCGAACTCGTGGACGACGACTACGGCGCGGATCGAGTGTACAAGGAGGGGGGATGGAGGAGGAGCTCACCGTGGTGCGGATGACGAGCTCGGGGAGGCCGGATGTGGACTGGAATGGTGGGAATCGACGATGGCCGCCGGCAATGTACGTGATGAAGAAGACGGCGATGCCGAGCGTACGAGCCGCGCCGGCTTGAGCTGATGCCCGGGACGGACGAAGCCGGCCTCCGCGATCTCTGGATGTCCTTCCACGCTGGCATTTACAAAGGGCCGCGACGGTGACGATGGCGCGGCGACGATAGCTTCGGGTGTGTGCGGGGGAGCGAGCAACGGCGCGAGGGAGGAAGAAGTGGCGGCTAGGGTTCGACCGGGGGAGAAAGGAGGGGCTTGAGGTGGCCTTGTAGTAATCGGGGAGGCGGGGGATGGCCGCCACGCACGGCATGGCCGGCGGATGAGCGCCTGACCCCCCTGTCCCCTCATGGCGAGAGGAACAGGACAAGTGGGGGGTGAGCTGGGCCTTTTGTGTAGCTAGCTGGGCCAAAGTGGCCAGTAGTAGCTCTCTCCCATTTTGGCTTTCTATTTACCTTTTATAACTCTGTTTTGCATATTAATTAGTTAGCAAACGAGTTTTGTAAAAAGTGTAGATGGCCACATAAATAGTATTGCAATATTCGGCCTTTGCTAAAAAAGGTTTGGTACTCAAATAACTTAGTTTGTTATTTTATAAATTATAAAAGGCTTTCAATTAATTGCTTAAGCCACTATTTTAGTTATTGTTGTGCATTAAAACACTTTACAAAAAAAATGTTGGCTCACCACCAATATTAACAAATGAAAATTTGCTACACGATGAACATTTTACTTTTGTCATTTGAAAACTTTTATTTTTGACTTTAAATTGGATTTGAATTTGAATTGTGATTTGGATCAAGTGAAGATTAGCAACAGTAACATGATGGCATGGCACCATTAGTAGGGGATTACTGTAGCATGACACTGGGGGTGTTACAGGAACCAACTATAAAAATTAAGATTAAGGATCATGAATTCTATGCTTTATGTGATTTGGGTGCTAGTGTTTCCACTATTCCCAAAACTTTTTGCGATTTGCTAGATTTCCGCGATTTTGATGATTGCTCTCTAAACTTGCACCTTGCGGATTCCACTATTAAGAAACTTATGAGAAGAATTAATGATGTTCTTATTGTTGCAAATAGGAATTATGTGCTCGTATATTTTATCATTCTAGATATAGATTGCAATCCTTCATGTCCTATTATTCTTGGTAGGCCTTTCCTTAGAACGATTGGTGCAATTATTGATATGAAGGAAGGGAATATTAGATTCCAATTTCCATTAAAGAAAGGTATGGAACACTTCCCTAGGAAGAAAACAAAATTACCATATGAATCTATTATGAGAGCCACTTATGGATTGCCTACCAAAAATGGCAATACCTAGATCTATTCTTGCTTTTATACCTAGCTAGGGGCGTTAAATGATAGCGCTTGTCGGGAGGCAACCCAATTTTATATTTAGTTTTTTGCTTTTTGCTTATGTTTAGGAATAAATATTTGATCTAGCCTCTGGTTAGATGTGTTTTTACTTTTTAATTATTGTTTGTGCCAAGTTAAACCTATAGGATCTTCTTGGATGATAGTTATTTGATCTTGCTGTAATTTCCAGAAACTTTCTGTTCACGAAAACAATTGTTAAAAATCACCAGAAAGTGATAAAATAGTGATTCCAATTGCTGCTGATCAGCAAACAAATTTCCTAGGTCTTCCTATTTTGGATGATTTTTGGTAGTTTCAGAAGTTTGCGTTAGTTACAGATTACTACAGACTGTTCTGTTTTTGACAGATTCTGTTTTTCGTGTGTTGTTTGCTAATTTTGATGAATCTATGGCTAGTAATATAGTTTATAAACCATAGAGAAGTTGGAATACAGTAGGTTTAACACCAATATAAATAAATAATGAGTTCATTACAGTAGCTTGAAGTGGTCATTTGTTTTCTTTCGCTAACGAAGCTCACGAGATTTCTGTTGAGTTTTGTGTTGTGAAGTTTTCAAGTTTTGGGTGAAATATTTTGATGTATTATGGAACAAGGAGTGGCAAGAGCCTAAGCTTGGGGATTCCCATGGAACCCCCAAGATAATCTAAGGACACCAAAAATCCAAAGCTTGGGGATGCCCCGGAAGGCATCCCCTCTTTAAATCTACTGCCATCGGTAACTTTACTTGGAGCTATATTTTTATTCACCACATGATATGTGTTTTGCTTGGAGTGTCTTTTATGATTTGAGTCTTTGCTTTTTAGTTTACCACAATCATCCTTGCTGTACACACCTTTTGAGAGAGTCATACATTATTTGGAAATTATTAGAATACTCTATGTGCTTCACTTATATCTTTTGAGTTATATCGTTTTGCTCTAGTACTTCACTTATATCTTTTAGAGCATGGTGGTGGATTTGTTTTAAAGAAACTATTGATATCTCATGCTTCACTTAGATTATTTTGAGAGTCTTAAATAGCATGGTAATTTGCTTGAATAATCTTAATATGCTAGGTATACAAAAATAGTAAAAGCTTTCTTATGAGTGTGTTGGATACTAAGAAAAGTTTGATGCTTGATGATTGTTTTGAGATATGGAGGTGATAATATCAAAGTCGTGCTAGTTGAGTAGTTGTGAATATGAGAAATGCTTGTGTTGAAGTTTGCAAGTCCCGTAGCATGCACGTATGGTAAAAGTTATGTAACAAATTTGAAACATGAGGTGTTCTTTGATTGTCCTCCTTATGAGTGGCGGTCGGTGACGAGCGATTGTCTTTTCCTACCAATCTATCCCCCTAGGAGCATGCACGTAGTGCTTGGTTTTTGATGGCTTGTAGATTTTTGCAATAAATATGTGAGTTCTTTATGACTAATGTTGAGTCCATGGATTATATCCACTCTCACCCTTCCATCATTTCTAGCCTCTTCAGTACCGCGCATTGCCCTTTCTCACATTGAGACTTGGTGCAAACTTCACCGGTGCATCCAAACCCCGTGATATGATACACTCTTTCACACATAAACCTCCTTATATATTCCTCAAAACAGCCACCATACCTACCTATTATGGCATTTCCATAGCCATTCCGAGATATATTGCCATGCAACTTTCCACCATTCCGTTTATCATGAAACATTCATCATTGTCATATTGCTTAGCATGATCATGTAGTTGACATAGTGTTTGTGGCAAAGCCACCGTTCATAATTCTTTCATACATGTCACCCTTGATTCATTGCATATCCCGGTACACCGCCGAAGGCATTCATATAGAGTCATACTTTGTTCTAGTATCGAGTTGTAATCATTGAGTTGTAAATAAATAGAAGTGTGATGATCATCATTTAATAGAGCATTGTCCCAATAAAAAAAAGAGAAAGGCCAAAAAAGGGAAGGCCCAAAAAATAAGAAATAAAAAGGGCAATGCTACTATCCTTTTTTCCACACTTGTGCTTCAAAGTAGCACTGTGATCTTCATGATAGAGAGTCTCTTGTTTTGTCACTTTTATATACTAGTGGAAATTTTTCATTATAGAACTTGGCTTGTATGTTCCAATAATGGGCCTCCTCAAGTGCCCTAGGTCTTCGTGAGCCAGCAAGTTGGATGCACACCCACTTAGTTTCTTTTGTTGAGCTTTCATATATTTATAGCTCTAGTGCATCCGTTGCATGGCAATCCCTACTCCTTGCATTAACATCAATCAATGGGAATCTCCATAGCTCATTGATTAGCCTCGTTGATGTGAGACTTTCTCCTTTTTTGTCTTCTCCACATAACCCCCATCATCATATTCTATTCCATCCATAGTGCTATATCCATGGCTCACGCTCATGTATTGCGTGAAGGTTTATAAAGTTTGAGATTACTAAAGTATGAAACAATTGCTTGGCTTGTCATCGGGTTGTGCATGATGAGAGCATTCTTGTGTGTGAAAATGGAGCATGACTAAACTATATGATTTTGTAGGGATGAACTTTCTTTGGCCATGTTATTTTGAGAAGACATAGTTGCTTAGTTAGTATGCTTGAAGTATTATTATCTTTATGTCAATATGAACTTTTATCTTGAATCTTTCGGATCTGAATATTCATACCACAATTAAGAAGAATTACATTGAAATTATGCCAAGTCGCACTCCGCATCAAAAATACTATTTTTATCATTTACCTACTCGAGGACAAGCAGGAATTAAGCTTGGGGATGCCTGATACGTCTCCAAGGTATCTATAATTTTTTGCTCCATGCTATATTATCTAGTGTTTTGGACAATATTGGGCTTTATGATCCACTTTTATATTATTTTTGGGACTAACCTATTAACCGGAGGCCCAGCCCAGAATTGCTATTTTTTGCCTATTTCAGAGTTACGAAGAAACGGAATATCAAACGGAGTCCAAACGGAATGAAACCTTCGGGAACGTGATTTTCTTGCCGAACGTGACCCAGGAGACTTGGACCCTAAGTCAAGGAAGCTTCAAGAAGGGCACGAGGTAGGGGGGCGCGCCCTCCACCCTCGTGGGCCCCCTGTTGCTCCACCGACGTACTTCTTCCTCCTATATATACCTACGTACCCCCAAACGATCAGAGAGGGAGCCACAAACCTAATTCCACCGCCGCAACCTTCTGTACCCATGAGATCCCATCTTGGGGCCTGTTCTGGAGCTCCGCCGAGGGGGCATCCACCATGGAGGGCTTCTACATCATCATCATAGCCCCTCTGATGAAGTGTGAGTAGTTTACCTCAGACCTTCGGGTCCATAGTTAGTAGCTAGATGGCTTCTTCTCTCTTTTTGGATCTCAATACAATGTTCTCCCCCTCGTGGAGATCTATTCGATGTAATCTTCTTTTTGCGGTGTGTTTGTTGAGACCGATGAATTGTGGGTTTATGATCAAGATTATCTATGAACAATATTTGAATCTTCTCTGAATTCTTTTATGTATGATTGGTTATCTTTGCAAGTCTCTTTGAATTATCAGTTTGGTTTGGCCTACTAGATTGGTTTTTCTTGCAATGGGAGAAATGCTTAGCTTTGGGTTCAATCTTGCGGTGTCGACCTTTCCCAGTGAAAGTAGGGGCAGCAAGGCACGTATTGTATTGTTGCCATCGAGGATAACAAGATGGTTTTTTTTATCATATTGCATGAATTTATCCCTCTACATCATGTCATCTTGCTTAAGGCGTTACTCTGTTTTCTTGAACTTAATACTCTAGATGCATCTTTGGATAGCGGTCGATGAGTGGAGTAATAGTAGTAGATGCAGGCGGAGTCGGTCTACTTGTCTCGGACGTGATGCCTATATACATGATCATACCTAGATATTCTCATAACTATGATCAATTCTGTCAATTGCTCAACAGTAATTCGTTCACCCACCGTAAAATACTTATGCTCTTGAGAGAAGCCACTAGTGAAACCTATGGCCCTGGGTCTATCTTCATCATATTAATCTTCCAACACTTTATTATTGCCTTTGTTTTACTTTGCTGTTTATTTTACTTTGCATCTTTATCAGAAAAATACCAAAAATATTATCCTATCATATCTATCAGATCTCACTCTCGTAAGTGACCATGAAGGGATTGACAACCCCTTATCGCTTTGGTTGCGAGGAGTTATTTGCTTTGTGCAGGTACGAGGGACTCGTGCGTAGCCTCCTACTGGACTGATACCTTGGTTCTCAAAAACTGAGGGAAATACTTACGCTACTTTGCTGCATCATCCTTTCCTCTTCAAGGAAATCCAACGCAGTGCTCAAGAGGTAGCATCGTTCATCTCCACCGTCGACCTCCTCCAGCCTCCATGGGCTACTGTTCATCCACCTCTACCTCCTCCAGCCTCCACCTGCGACTGTTCATCCACGGGCTCCTATGCATCCAGCCTCCACCGCGATCTCCACCATCGGCTACTGTTCAACCAGCCCTCTCCACGTGGTCCTGTTCAACCACCCCTCCATGGACTACTGTTCATCTAGCCCTCCACCAGCTACTGTTCAACCAGCCCTCCACCGGCTACTGTTCATCCAGCCCTCCACGGGGTCTTGTTCATCCAGCCTTCCACGGGGTCATGTTCATCCACCGGCTCGATCGATCGGGGTCCTGTGCATCCAGCGGCAACAACCTCTACTACCATGGGGTCCTGTTCATCCAACCCTTCACCGGGAACTATTCATCCAAACCCCCTCAACAACGCTCACTGTTCATCAAGGGAAGGAGGCAGCATCCATCGGATTCGATTAGCGCAGAGCGGCGAATCACTTGGGTTCGATTAACGGCAAAGGGATCGATCGCTCGGGTTCGATAACACGTAGCCTGTAGTGCAATCGCCGGGTTCGATTAGAGCCCAACACCTCGCTTCGGGTTCGATTAGAGCCCAACGCCTCGCACGTGCGTGTAATGCGTATGAGAGAAAGCGATGCATCGCCGGCTCCCGACCACCCACCGTAACCGGAACTCCCGATATTTTCCTCGCCCGCTTCTACCACGGTTTTTTCCGTCATGGACGGCCCAAAGAATGCGTCTCCGGCCCGCCCAGGACGAAAAGCCCATTTTCTATCATGATTTTTTGTCATAGAAGTAGGAGCCCACCACATCTATGATGATACCGAGTTTTGTCACAATTATCGTCATAGAAGTGTCATAAGTATGAAAGGAAAAAAATTCGTTCGGCCCAAAATGTTACGGATGTGTCTTTTTTGTAGTGGAAAGAGTATTTTCCCTTTGTTTTGATGTCGAAGGAACGATTTTAGCAAGTTTTTCTCAGTATCTTTGACTCTTTTTTTACCGACCATTCATTTACGGTATTTGGGCTAATGAACCCAATGTCATAGACTTGTCCTTCTGTGCATTCCATGATCTTCAATCTACATAATATAGTGAGGATAACTATATATACATGCAATGAACGAGCATCACCGTATTCAGGGGACAGATAGTTGTCATCATCATCTCCTTCTTCGTTGTCTTCCATCATAACTCCTCTTTATCCGCGCTTGGTCCAAACATTATAGTGTGGCATGAAACCCTTCTCAAGCAGATGGATGTGAAGGGTTTTCGAGTCAGAGTAAGACTTCATATTCCCACAGATAGGGCATGGACAACACATAAATCATTCTGCTTGTTTGCCTCAACCACTTCGAGAAAATTATGCATGCCCTTAATGTACTCGGAAGTGCGTCTGTCATTGTACATCCATTGCCGGTTCATCTGCGTGCATTATATATAATTAAGTGTATCAAAAACCATTATAGAACATCATGAATAGATGATAACCCACAAGTGTAGGGGATCGCAACAGTTTTCGAGGATAGAGTATTCAACCCAAATTTATAGATTTGACACAAGGGGAGCCAAAGAATATTTGAAGGTATTAGCAGCTGAGTTGTCAATTCAACCACACCTGGAGATTAATTATCTACAGCAAAGTGATTAGTAGCAAAGTAGTTTGATAGTTTTGATAGTAGTGATAGCAGCGACAGTAACAGTAACAGTGATAGCAGTAATTTTGTAGCAAGTGTAACAGTGATGATAGCAATAGTAACTTAGCAGAAACAATATGGAAAAGTTTGTAGGCATTGGATCGATGACTTGTTGGATGATAGTCATCATGAGACAGTTATAATCTAGGGCGATATGGCACTAGCTCCAGTTCATCGATATAATGTAGGCATGTATTCCATAAATAGTTATGCGTGCTTTATTAAAAGAACTTGCATGACATCTTTTGTCCTACCCTCCTGTGGCAGCGGGGTCCATATTGGAAACTAAGGGATATTAAGGCCTCCTTTTAATAGAGAACCGGAACAAAGCATTAACACATAGTGAATACATGTACTCCTCAAACTACGGTCATCACCGGGAATGGGCCCGGTTGTTGTCACTCCGGGGTTGCCGGATCATAACCGTAGTAGGTGACTATAACTTGCAACATCGGATCTAAAACATGGATATAATGATGATTCATAAATAGTTCAGATCTGAAATCATGGCACCCGAGCCCAAAGTGACAAGCATTAAGCATAGCAAAGTCATAGCAGCATCAATCTAAGAACATAGTGGATACTAGGGATCGGGCCCTAACAAAACTAACTCGATTACATGATGAATCTCATCCAACTCCTCACCGACCAGCGAGCCTACGAAGGAATTACTCACTCCCGATGGGGAGCATCATGGAATTGACGATGGAGAAGGCTTGGTGATGACGAAGAACGAAGACCCCCCTCTTCGGAGCCCCAAACGGACTCCAGATCTGCCCTCCCGAGGAAGAACATGGCTTGGTGGCGGCTCCGTCTCGTGGATCGCAATAATTCTTTCTCCCTGATTTTTTTCTTGAAATATGTGATTTTATAGCATCATGGGGGTCGTCAGCGGGGCCACCAGGTGGGTACAACCCACCTGAGCACGCCAGGAGAGGGGGCGCGCCCTGGTGGGTTGTGCCCACCTAGGGGCCCCTCTCTGGTGGGTCTTGGCTCCAGAAATTCTTATTATTGATATAAAAAATCCTTGCAAAGTTTCGTTCCATTACGAGAACTTTTATTTCTGCACAAAAACAACACCATGGTAGTTCTGCTGAAAACAGCGTCAGTCCGGGGATAGTTTCATTCAAATCATGCAAATGAGAGTCCAAAACAAGAGGAAAAGCGTGAGAAAAAGTAGATACGTTGGAGACGTATCAACTCCCCCAAACTTAAACCTTTGCTTGTTCTCAAGCAATTCAGTTTATAAACTGAAAGTGAGAAAGAAAAACTTTTACGAACTCCTTTGCTCTTGTTTGCATAAACAAGCTTAAACAGCACCTAGGTTTTCAGCCAATCATTATAACTAACCATGTCGACAATATCTTAAAGATTATAATGACTCATATCAATGACATAATCAGCTAGCGAGCAATAATAAGATATCTCAAACAGCAACATGTTGTCAAAACAACCATGATATAACATGAAAATAATGGTATCTCGCTAGCCCTTTCTGATACCACAAAACATAAATGTAGAGCACCTCCAAAGTTCAATCAGCGACTAAACATTGTAATTCATGGTAGAAAAGATCCAATCATGATGCACCCAACATTAGCTACACACAATGCATAAATCATGACCGTTGTGCTCTACTTAGTTTTTGGTGCTTGTTTTAGAAGGTGGTGACACAACATAAAAGTAAATAGAAAGGGCCTTCACAGAGGGAAGCAGTGATTTGCAGAGGTGACAGAGCTCAATTTTTAAACAGGGATAAATGATATTTTGAGACATGCACCTTTCTCATTCACTTCATGACCATTAGTTATCAACATCTTCCATGCTAAGCACGCTAGTGGCGGTTCCCAAGTGATAAGAGTAAAGGTTTACTCCCCCTCCACCATCAATCACACTCCACGGCTTGTCCGAAACAATGGGTGCTATCCATACCAACATAAGTCCCGGGGGATTTTTGTTTAATTATTTGCACTTTTAGTTCGGGACTGGGAATCCCTATTACCGCCCATTTTCTCGTGCGATGGCGAGTGAATAAACACTCGACCTGAGAATAACCCGCTTAGCACGGAAGATATCGACCACCTCCTGTCGTTCCATGAACGATCCAGGCACACAAAATGGATAATTTTTTAGAAGTTTTTAGAGGTGACACATGCAAATTTACTTAGGACGGCAGGGTAATACCGTATATAGGTAGGTATGGTGGACTCATCTGGAATAACTTTGGGTTCAAGGTTTTTGATGTACAAGCAGAACCCCCACTTAGTACATGCGAAGGCTAGCAATCTAGATTGAGAAGCGACCAGCTAGAGAGCAACAACGATCATAACCATGCATTATGCGTAAGTAACATTGGACACTAGCATGAGCAAGATATGAACACCATAAAAATAAACATTACAGAGGCTATGTTGGTTTTGATTCAACTACATGCATGAACATGTACCAAGTCAAGCCACTTGAACATTCAGAGGAGGATACCATATCATCATACTACATCACAATCATCTTAACGCTATGTTGATATCCAAGATAAATCATTATGAACTCCCAGCTACTTATGCATGGTATGAGAAACTATAATCTCTAATTGTCATTGCAAACATGTTTAATCATAATGGGTTGAATCATGGACACTAGGTTAAACATATTTACACAGACAAGACAAGTCGAGTTGATAACAGTTTCTCTTTGCCACGACCAGTTCATCGAATGTCGTCATTATTGCCTTTCACTCGCACGACTGAATGATATGAAAATAATAATAGTGCAATAGTGCCATGGACTAAGCTGGAATCTGCAAACATTTTATTCAACAGGAGAAGACAAGGTAAAATGGGCTCTTATTAGTTCAACAATTATTCATATGAGAGCCACTCAACATTTTCATCGTGGTCTTCTCCTCGGTACAACTCGAATAAAAGAAAAGAAATTCAGAGAAACACACTGAAATATTTTTGGAGTTTTTGGTTTTCTTCAACAAGCAAATAAAAGGGAAAAGCAAAAATGATAAAAACTATTTACACGGGAAATCTCCCAACAAGCAAAAGAAGAACAAGGAAATCTTTTTGGATTTTCTTTTTAGTACTACTACTAAGCATGCATAGAAAGTAAACTAGCTACAACTAATTTTGTTTTGTTTTTTTAAGTTTTTAAAACACACAAGAAGAAAGCAAGAAAAGAAATATAAACATGGTCGATACAATGAAAAAGTGTGAGCACCGACAAATGGAATGATAAGCATGAATGTAATGTCAGTGGAAACACCACTAGTAGAAAAAGGGCCTATTGTCCCGGTTTGTAAGGCCCATTTGTCCCGGTTTTTGAACCGGGACTAAAGGGTCATTACTAAAGCCTTAGGCCTTTAGTCCCGGTTCTTACATGAACCGGCACAGATGGGCCTCCACGTGGCCGGTGCTGCGAGCCCAGGAAGGAGAGCCTTTGGTCCCGGTTGGTGGCACCAATCGGGACCAAATAGGCGCCCACGCGTCAGCAGCTGGCAGGAGCTGAGGTTTTTGTTTTTTTCTAAAAGGGGGTGGTTTAGGGGGTAATTTAGGGTGTGTTAGCTAGCTAATAGAGAGAAGTGTTCTCTCTTATCTCCGTGCTTGGTTTACCAATGCTACCGCTATGCCTAAACATGGCTTAGATTAAAGTGAAGGCAACATGTGGTGCATGTCAAAAGTAATACTAATCCTAACTTGATCAAGTTTGGATTAGTACTACTTTCGGCATGCACCACATGCATGTTGCCTTCACTTCAATCCAATCCATGTTCATTTCACCCACTGATATATAATAACTCTTCATGCCCGCATCATGCATCATCATAATAATAAGTCCTACTAATCATCATCATACAACTTCTACTCGTTATTAATATAACAAGTCATACGATCATCATCCTCATAGTCATTGAACCAACCCTACTTAATTGTTCTAGGCACATGATCATCAGTATTAGGTAGGACCTAAATACCCTCTTTAAGGTAAAATAGCATAAAACAATATAGACCCTGACTCTCCATTATGGAGAATGGAGATCATCATGTCTCCAATTCTTGCCCTTCACTTCCTTTTGCTTCCAAGAACCTCCTTAGAACTGTCCATACATTTTTCCATTTTTTGATTAGCATGTCTCCACTTCTTTTAGAAATCCGTTATGGACAGTTGAGATTCGTAGGATGACCTGGCTGTATGTTCAAAATATTAAGGCTACCTTTCTGATACATCAAATGAGGCACACAATCCTCTGGGATTATCTGTTGAAAAACATAGTAATAACTTCATAGTTAGCAAATGATGTACTAGTTTTAGAAGTATGCAAAAGATGCATGGATGTTGTAATAGTAAAAAATCTTACCAGGGTATCTCCATAGTAGTTACCGTAGTTCAACACGTGCACTAGTGGCACGTATTGACCATAATGTTGAGGAGTTTGATTGTAGATATTGTAATTCTCAAGATCAGTACAAAACACGATCAGAAGATTTTTCTCCTGATAAGTTAATTCGAGCCTTCGGTGTAGTAGGTTCTGTCTACCATCTTCCGCACATTCTTTGAAGAATGAAAATAAGCTATCAATGGAAATAAGCTGTCAAGTATTTTGAAATGAACAATATAAATTAGCTAATAACTATGTTTGAGAAACTCACATAGCAGTAGAATTGGCGTATCAACAAGGACCCAAATGTCCATATTGTCCTGTTCGATTTCAGGATCACCAAGATCCATGGTGAAAAGCATATCCTCATGAAAACCATACATCTTGCAAAGTGCTTCCAATTTTTTGCAATCAAAATGGGTTACGCTCTCAGAATTGTACAACTTTACTTCAAAATCCACACCATGATGGGTCCGTAGGTGAATTTTCTTTGTTTCAAACTTTCATGGTCTTCAAAACCCATCCTCTCCAAGACATAGCGTCTTGCGTGGCATGGGATAAGCTAGTCGAATTGTAAAATATGAAAATTACACGTTGAAATAGTTGAAGTCGTGCTTAATTATGAAAAAAAACACTTGTCGTCGCTATGCATCGCTTTCAACATCGAAGGTCTCCTCGACTTAATGTCAAGCGCCGATCTTCGTCCAGGTGAGGCATGTTGCATAGACCTCGGTCATCGTGGCACCAATCGCACTCCCCCGGGAGACTTTCGTCGTCCGAGTACGACATTTCCTATGTTCATAATTCAAATATTAAACTTACAATTAAATATATGTACTAAAAAACCTAAATTAGATCATTATTATTCATCACTAACATTGCGACCGTCGGTGATGGTAGCTCCTCCTTTCGTTCCCGAGTGCATTACACCAAATTGTCTAGCACACGGGAACGAAGGAGAAGCTACCCCCACAACAACAGTCGGGATTCTTCGTCCTCTCATATATGGTGGAGACTCGACAGAAATATACATGTTTTTATCTACATCATATGAGCATTCAAACTTGATGGCCATTACATTTCAATGGTTGAATATATGAGCAAAAACATTTACAAATATCTTATAGGACTCATATTGACATGGATATTTGGCTGGTCTCACCTCTAGGTCGGAGGAGGGTCGGTGACGAGGATGACGGCGGGGATGACGGAGGGGCTCCTAGATTTCTGCAAAAACAAAAACCCTATAAGCCATCAACTAATCAAATGCATACGCCTTGCATAGTGCTCTACAATTTTAGCATTCAAAGTAGGAGTACTTTTCCAATCTGAGCATTCAATAAGCAAAACCAAATCATAAAATAAGGCAGTATTCAAATTAGCATGCATTCAATTATAAGCAAAACTACATCATCTCTTGTGACGTACATCATCGAATATTATCAGTAATACACCTCGAATACTATCATACATATAGAATCTCTAATACATGTAGCTAGAACCGTAGCGCCCGACGGGTATCGGCGCGGGCGGTGCACACCCAAAGAGAAGGAACCATCACAGGATCATAGCTCCAGTGAGATCCCTGAAGAACCTGCCAGGTATTGTCGAACCTGCCCTCCAACGCAACCATGTAGCGACGGACGTGCTCGTCCTCCTCGCTGACATGGTGACGTACCACCTCCGCGGTGTCTGGAAGCCTCGACACCGTCACTGGCCCACGCGGCCGCCACCAAACAAGGATCGGGTCAACGACGGGCTGGCTCCTCACCAACCTACGCCCCCCGGAAGGTAGCACCTCCCAATACCAGCCTGGCGGAGCCCAGTCCTGGACATGGCCCCTCTGATCAAGCCGGCCTCCTCCGCTGAGTCGATGACGAGGATGCGGGATAGGCATCGTCGACGACGTCGATGCGGGAATAATTGCTTGAACTTAAAAAATAAACTAGTTCTATTAATTTTCTTGCTAAAAATAAACAACTTCTATATATAGTAAAATAAAATAGTTTTATTAAATCAACTAGTTCAACTACTAAGCACTTAATATAAATAAAATAAAGTAGTACTTACTAAAAATAAACTACTTCTATAGTAAAATAAAGAAGTTTTATTAAATCAACTAGTTCAAGTACTAAACACTTACTATAAATAAAATAAAGTAGTACTTACTAAAAATAAACAACTTCTATAGTAAAATAAAGTAGTTTTATTAAATCAACTAGTTCAACTACTAATCACTTATTATAAATAAAATAAAGTAGTACTTACTAAAAATAAACTAGTTTAACTAGTTCTATTATTGATCGACCCCCCCCCCCCCCGCCCTCATGTCAAAGTT